>CM077517.1:25649586-26342511 GCA_039654895.1 Mongoloraphidia duomilia
ATCTATAGGTATAGTATAAAATAGTAACGGAAGCCCTATATCTGTAATTTCGTTTACTTGCGGGTTCTTGGGTATCTTGTACGATATCCAGATGGGAAAACGTGTTTCCAGAATTTTTGTCTGTATGTCTGTACCAGCATCACTAAAAGACGGGTGGATTAAACTTGAACTGTCAAATGCAGGTACCTAAACATAAAGTATAAGGTACTTTTACGTACGAGTTAAAATTTCCAGTTCAATTTTTATGCGAGCTAAATTGCAGATAAAGGCTTGTATTTCGTTTGTTATTTAGTTAGGATCAAATCTTGCAATCCAATTTTGACTATAGTTCCAAGTATCCGATCGACATGAAACTTTGCATACACACGTAGTTCCAATGACAATACAATATTTTTTTAACTAATTAAATTTTTATTTAACAAAAATAGAAAAATCAAGAATTTTTTTAGATACTGGAGAGCAATGCCACCAGTAAAAATGAAAGTAGAATTATTTATTTGTACTTACCTGCTATTACCAATAACTGTCAATAATTACCATATTATAATTCACTTACCAATTGTACAGAGCTAATAACCTTAGGGTTGAAGCACATTTTTGTTTTTTCTTTTTGTTATAATAAAAAAAAAAAAAGAAATCGAAATGAACATCCAATAATAATATAGTTGTGGTTAAGAAGTGTCTAATTGTTGTTTTTCTAGTTCTCTATGATATTCGTTATAAAATACATAGAAATAAAAACAGAAAATTGATGTGGAAAAATAATAGACATAGTTTAGAACCACTGTAGAATATTTTACCCGTATTTTGGTGGTTGCGGTGGTTAGCGGCCATTTCCGGAAGTTAAAATACTAATAAGAGTAAAACTTTTACCCTTGTTGAAGTTTTGTAAATTCGCAAACCGGAATAATTTTCAGCAATTCTATAATAAGATAATATTAAAGGGGTGAAATCGGTGTAAAATGAAATTATGCCTCTGTATTACTTCAACGTCTTACGTCGTTGGTGGGATATTGCATATAATTAATTAATATTATAATACTTATATGCCTTCTAGTTCTGAGTAGCTGTCAGCAAAATATCCGATTACTTTTAAATTTACTAGAAGAGAAAATTAAATTACACCTATATATTTATATTCGCATGGGCGCTGCCAGAGAGGTGCGGTTGCACCCCCCTGGCTTAGAGACGGAGAAAAGAATAATCTGGACGAGAGAACAGAAAAAATAGAGTTGCATTATAGGACATAATTTGGAAAAAACGTGACCTTGAAATTGAAAAAAAAACTTCACCTACAGCGGCATGGTTCACGACACAAGCATTTTGAACTCCCTTGGAATTAATTCTACTGGCGCTCATGCGTATATTCGTTGAACAAATTATTATTTTATAAAAAATCTCACATTTGTGCTTTAATTTCTTATAAAACAAATTATAGATATAGACAGAAAAAAATTAACTATAATTAAAACATCAACAACAAAAAATTAGATTCAAATGTAAATTATGGGGAAAGCTGTCATGATATTGTGCCGTAATATAAGGTAGGAGGGTTCATAACATTGTGACAAGGAGTAAAAAGAAGATCGAAAATAACAAAAAAAATTAACAATAATAACGTGGCAGCCCTTAATTTAACAGTAAAAAATTTAACCTTTTCTTTCTAATTTTTATTTTGAAATATAATAGGGTATACGAGTAGATCTATATTATACTATTTTGGAACATTTAGTATAAAGTGATAGCATTATCTCCACTGAAACGTACTGAAATAATTGTGTTATGAAAGTGAAGCCGGTGGCTGTTTGTTTACGGTTGAAGACAATGAGCATGGAGTACATACTGTATAAAATATACAGGCGATCAAGAAAACTGTGTACTTCTGATAAAGAACACGAATATAAATTAGATTAGCACTCATCCCTACGACATGTGTACATCTTTAAGACCGCCAACAGCTAGCGTTATTTGGGTTTAGCACCAATTCATATTTTCAATTTATTATTTTTTCAATAATAAATTCAAAAGCCAATTGATTATTTACCAGTTCTCAGGTTAGAGCTTGGGGACTGGAACTTGAAAAAATATTAAAATGTTCCTCTAAAATTTTAACAAAATTGGAAATTGAAAAAGGTTTTTGGGCTCAAAAATACCAAAAAAACTCTCAGAATCGTTTCAAAACTGAAATTTAACTCTTCAGTAAAGATTGAAACGTTCTGATAAAATTTTAATACAATCGGTCCGACAGGACCGGACTTACCAGTTTTATGAAAACACTAGTTTGCGGTTACAGGTTTACTTACTGAAGGGTGTATTTAATTTGGTACAGATGTTGGATTGATAATAATATTGCAATTAAAAAAAAAAAATATTATTTTAAGGAATGTATCAATGAGTTAACTTTCTTATTTTGTCCAAATACAAACTTAAGTTCACATAATAAAGCCACAATGCAGGCAGGGTTTGGCACTGCGACCCGAGTTTTTAACTTCCCATTGGAAGTTATTGTAATGGGTCCGAAAATCGAAATCAAAATGTATAACAAATTTTTATGTTTCAAGGTCACTACACTATTTTTACACTATTTTTAGAAAGATGTCTGTGTGTGTATGTACGTATGTACGTACGTACGTATGTGTCCATTTCTTTCTAAGACGAAATCTCGAGAATGAAAAATGATATCGACTACGTTAGGATGCCAATCGACGCGTATTAACGTAAATATGATCTGAAAGAAATTTTTTCAAAATCGGTTCAGCCGTTCTTTTTTCTTAACCAAATAGACTCCAAAAAAGTAGATTGTACACAATATCTCGCGAATAAAAAATTATATCGACTTCGTAAGGGTGTCAATCGAGGCGTGTTAATGTCATTTTGATCCGACATAAATTTTATAAAAATCGGTTCAGCCGTTTTTTTTTTTTTAATTATTGTTAAAAATAAATAATAATTATGTTTTAATGATTAAAATGATTACTTTTCTGTGTAATATCTAATTTAATTATTGTTATTAAATATTTATCAAACTGGGAAGTTCGTCGTGTGGACCTCAAGGGTCGCACTTTAGTCCTAATAAACGACCCACCTCACGGCTTGTTTTATTTTATTTTTAAACAAAAAGATCACCCTAGGTATGCGTATAAAATAAATAACTAAAAATGTCAATTTCAATGTCTTGACATTAAAATAATAGATGTCATTTTTATGAATTATAAAATATACATTGAAATAACTTTTCCTTTTTTGACATCAAATAAATAAACTGTTAGGCAACATGTTAGAAAACAAGTAGATAGATCTTAATACTGACATTTTGTTTCAATAAGATTTTTTTGAAAAGTAGTCTTGAACTAGTTTCAAGAAAAACTTTCCTGCATTGCAAACTTTTAAAGTAATTTAGAACTGCTAACTCTTTAAGACAGTTCTAACATGCACTATAGTGCAGTTAAGTAAATTATGTCTATGATCGTTTGAAATACCTAAACTAATCTAGCTAAAACGCCTATGGCCTCTGTTGTCGAGCGTCTACAATTTACAATATCTATCAATAAACTAGCAGTGAAGTTCGGCGTTGCCCATATCACATTTGGCAGAGTTTTTTTATTGTATTTTAATATTTAAATTCTGTCATCTGTCAGAATCAATGTTTTTCATTATAAAATATGGATGTTATATTTATGCAACTTAATAATCCTCCATCAATTCAGGAGCATGTATACGTAGCTGTCAGATTTGAAAATAATAAACTTTCGTCTCTTCCCATTTGCTACCCCTTTGTTACCTGCACATCAAAAACTAATCGTAGCTCAAATTATACAAAGGTGCGAGTAGTCGGATTCGAGTCATGGTTTTTAGGGTTCCGTACTGGAACCCCATTACTAGGCCTACACCGTTTGTCTGTCCTACATTAACAAGTAGCCGGTTGAAATTTTCACAGAATATGTGTTATTATGGCGGATATCCTAACAGATAATAAAAAAATGGTTGTGTGCTTATGACCACGACAGAAGTGAAAACTTCAGATTTTCTAATTTTAAAATATATACATAATTTTTTAATCACACAGTTTAATCATAAATATATTAAAATCGGCTTATACAATTAAATTTAATGAATATAATACCTTAACGATAATATTAAGTTTTAGTGTCATCTGTTAGTGCACTTGTGAATTACAAAATATATGTTTTAGTGTCATCTCTTAACGCACTTGTGAACTACAAATGACTTTTTACTCGTATTAAGTCTTTAGTGTCATCTAGCTATTAGCACACTTATGAACTACACACTATTACCAGCATATTGCAAATACGTGTTCGTGTTTGAGCCGAGTAGCCCCGATTGTCACCGTCGGGTGCATTTCACATCACTGTTGTTAACAGCCCAGGCAAAACGCGCTCAAGGAAGTTTTCACTTCAAAAAAAACAAAAAGTAAAAATTAAGGGGGCTCCCATACAAAAAACTTGTTTTTCAGCGTTCTTTTGTTTTTGCTCTATCGTAAAAATTGTAATACGTACAAGAGACAAGCTTGGTGTGATTATAGTGAAAACTCTAAACTAAAACAACAAATAATAAAAACTGACCAGGCGACTAAGTGTAAGTCAGACTAAAAAGTTTATTATGTTTAACAATTTTGACATTTACATTAACGGTAGCACATACAGAAACACTCGCATTTTGAAATTGACATATCTTTTTTATTTGTCAACCGATTTAAATGAAACAAATTCTAAATGTTATCACAAGCTTATCTCAAACATTACCCCTACCTAGACTCCTTATTTTTATTATTGTACGGAATCGTCGAAGCGCGAGTCCAACTCGCAATTGACCGGTTTTTTTTTGCAATTCATACCAAACCTACCAGAAAGCGCTTAGTATCAAAAAAGTCGCAGATTTGCAAATGGCATGAAAACTCGAATATGAGTTTCCGTTGTCTAAATACTCTAAAGAATTAAGGAGAATTATTATTACTATGAATCAGTTATACGATCTCGATGGTTCAGATCATTTTCTCATTTTCTTTGATGTTGAAAAGAACGTCATCCAAAATAGCAGTACTGAGCTATCTACTTTAAGAAGCGGACTAACCAGGGTTCCTAACAATTTCTTTTTAATTCGAATTCAATATTTCGATTTAAACAAGCTTTCTACGAGCGTGTAGCAGTGACGTTGTTTAAAAACTGTTCGTGGCATTAAAAAATAAAAAAAACTATATACATGTACCTAAATAAAAAATACACCCTAGCATTGACTTTGCCAAGTTGGGTGGATTCATTTCATATGTTATTTTCATTATACTTGTCTGTATGTAAAATCGAAATAAATTCATTTTATTGTATTATTATTATTATAATGACAAGATAAAACAAATGAGCAAAAACAATCTTCCTTACTGACTGATCGAATAGGCGGGCGCTGGAGCCCTGTAAATCAGCTGCGAAGTGTTTTCAGCTAATGCACACATTGTAATTGGTAAATAGCAGGAACAAAACAGTGAGCCTTAATTTAATAAACTTTTCAAACACCTGCGGTCACTACAATAAATTGACTTAAACATTTACGTCTGCTGACTGAACAAGAAAAGTTAGAAATGTACTGAAACCAACAAAACTGACTCAGAAGTTCTATCAAATTATTATAGTTTGTCTCAAAACTGCCAAAGAGCACCCATATCTCAGGCAGACGTTATCACGTCCAAAACGCCCGCAGTCGTGTAGACGACACAGCCTACTCCGTTTTTTCTGTTAATTTAGGGACATAATATACCTATGTCAAAAATTTAAATATGTCCAATTCATCTGGAAATGCGTTAAAAAGTCCGGGTATGCAAAGTAATTTCCTTTTTTTTATAAACTACTAGATGTTAAGTCAAGCGTGATTTCCATTTTAAAATCAAAATCGCTCCAGTGCCAACGCGCGTATAAATTCGCCAAGACGATTCGCGCAAAATTTGCCCTATTCTGGACAAGGACTAACACGTTGCGTTTAACGCGTTCGGAGTCGCATAAGAAGTATTCACTTCATTATTTGCAATTCTCGAGCTCATAATATATGCCTAATAGATTAAAACCTATAAAAATTCGTTAAAAATGAAACAGCCTATTAAACGAAGAAATGTAATTAGACCGTAATTAAGAACAACATTTTTCTTAAATACACGTGTCTTCATTATTAAAAAGCTACGAAAAATATAAAGCTCTCTATAGCACATACTTTTAAAAAATACCCACAGACTTTTTAAAACTACTCACAGACTTTTTAAAACTACCCACGGACTTTTTAAAATTACCCACGGATTTTTTAAAACTACCCTCGGACTTTTTAAAACTACACACGGACTTTTTAAAACTACACACGGACGTTTTAAAACTACCCACGGACTTTTTGGAATTACCCACGGACTTTTTAAAACTACCCAAGGACTTATTAAAACTACCCACGGACTTTTTAAAACTATATCCACGGATTTTTTAAAACTACACACATATATGTGATTAGTTTGTTTTAATCGTTTAATCCGATTTTCGTATTAAATTAATAAATTTAATGATTTATAATATAGATCAGCCTTTCCTAAACTGGGGTCCGTAAGTATATCCAAAGGGGTCTGCGGACTCATCTCTGGTGTAAGTGGGCAAAGCTATACAGTTCGGCTGGCGCCGGTCGAACTGTATAAACGTTGTTCGGCAAACTATGATGCATAGTCAGCGATTTGGAACGCAAGTTTGAAATAAGGCAAAGGTATACTGTTTGACTGGCGACGGCCGAACTGTATGAACGACTTCCGGCAAACAGTATTTCTATAGTCAGCGATCTGAAATGCAAGTTTGTAAGTGGGCAAAGCTATACAGTTCGACCGGCGCCGCCCGGCAAACACAGTCATAATAATATGTTGTTTACACTACACGCTACAGAAGTGAAAATTACGCAAAATCTACGTCTAAAATTTATAAATTGACATTTACACTTCAAAGAAATTAAATAAATAAATTATACCTACTCTGTTGTAAATAGGGCATGCAATTCGAATATTCGAATATAGCGAATATTCGGCTGCATTTATTATTCGAATAGTAATTCCTATTATTCGAATATATTCGAATTATTTGTTAAGAATTAAAATTGTTTAAAAACGGTTTACGACGGCGCTAAAACATCTTACAAACGCTACACTAGCTCTAAGTTCGCGCTAGGGCGTGGGAGGGGAATCGAAACGGGGCGAGGAAAGTTTTTTTTTGTTAATTATTGCATGTTTATTTGATATAATTACTTACTTACGTTAACAATAAAAAATGGTGGAACCTTTGGTGTAAAGATACGAAATGTTACAATTACCACAAAACACCAAACCATAACAAACACTCTCGACGTACGTTTCGCCAACCAAGTTGGCATCATCAGGAGATGATTAAAACTAAAGACTAAACAAAAAATTACTGCCTATTTATAGGCTACCTAATTTTAATTACCTGAAAACTAAACTAATTTACTAAATCAAAAAGCAGGCTACCTGGAATTGGGCCTTTGTCACTGTTCATAATATTATGTTTACACTTATGAATCTCTAGACTCTCTACGGCGTCTAGTTGTCTAATATTAATGACGTTTCTAATTAATTTTAAATTACTATTGTCTATTTTATGGTCATTTTCAAATGCATGTTGGGCAACACTAGATTTATCAAACCTGCCATATTTTAGATGAGCCATATGCTCTTTAAATCTTACTGAAATAGATCTTCTCGTTTGGCCAACATACTTTTTATTACAATTTTGACAGTAATTTTTTGTTTAGTCTTTAGTTTTAATCATCTCCTGATGATGCCAACTTGGTTGGCGAAACGTACGTCGAGAGTGTTTGTTATGGTTTGGTGTTTTGTGGTAATTGTAACATTTCGTTACTTACGTTACGTTACGTACGTGTACTTAAATGCTTGATTTACTCTTCGCACGTGCTAATAGACGTATTATTTATTTGTGAAGTATTTTTTTTATAGGGGAGCAATATCCCATACTTTTGTGGTACTAATTAATAAAAATTCGTCTTAGATGCTCATTTAATATTTTTGTTTGAATAGGAAAAACAGAAAGAAAGAATTTTGAATTTTTTTGATTACTTAAATATGTTCATTTGATCTATGGTTCTCGTAAGCTATGTGCGCTCTAATATTTAGTTGATTTGATCTGAATTTTTACGTAACTAAGTAAAGTAAAAATGATTATTTGATCTCTTTTTCATTAGAAGTAAGCTGCTTTTGTTGTTAAAATATTGATTGGATTTATGGACGTGCAGTAGGCGTGTTGATTTTAAATAATTAAAAGTCATTTATTGAAGTTCCAGTGTTTTTATTATTTTTTCCAATTATTCGAATATATTCGAATATATTCGAATATTGGCTAAATTTTGAGCGAATATTCGAATACCTGAAACATCCGAATATTTGCATGCCCTAGTTGTAAATGAATGGGGGTGCACAACAATTTCGCTAATCTATATAAGGGCTCCATAGACGAAACAGTTTAGGAAATGCTTATATATAATTATAAGTAGATAAAATCATTAAATGCTAAAAGTTTTATGTCAAATTATTTATAGACTTAAACATAGTTGATCAAGCTTTGTTGTACAAAAATGATTGCGTTGTTTACTTTGATAAGCCCATCATGGCCACATTCGAGCAGATAAATAGTTTCGATTATTTTTATATATCATAGCTTCGAGCTATTTTATTCTGGCAGATTCGTAGATACGGGTGATTTTTAAAATCATCGACATAAGAGTATTCATCGATTCAATATCAAAAGTTACCCCCTGCACTCTTCATCTCAAATCCTTTCCCCTCACCTAAAACGGTTATGACTTTCCCGATGCTATTTCTTTTAAAGCTAAAGAGTTCGGGTAAAAAATTATAGTTCCTAAAGGCGAATTTTTTGAAAAATTGTTTTGGCTGCGTGTAAACGATTACGTAATTTTTAGAAAGTTGTAAGTTTTTCTAGGATTTTTTCAATTTTTCGTCTGAAGGATCCGTAGCGAGATTCTTGGTCCTTCATGATACGTTTAACCGAACCTTTTAGGTTTAAAAATAGCCTCAGGAGAGCCATAATCGTTTTTAGGCGAGGGGAAAGGATTTGAGATGAAAAGAGGGTAACTTCCGGTATCGAATACACGTCTTATTAACTAGTTTACGGTAGTCTGATACTTTCACCGGTTTTCAAATTATAATCGTAAAGGTTTGTTATAAATGAGTCATGAAAACTAGTTTTTATAGGTACGTACATAAAAAAAGAGGCTTGGTGTGTGGGTAAAACCACACTGCTTCCTATTGGGTGTCCTTAGAGATTAGAGACCAGTTCACAGTAGAGAAACTATTTGCAATAGGTAAACAATGTATAACAATTTTACAGTACTTTTTTGTTATAAAAAACCAGCCGAAAAAAAATTCACCAACGTACGAACGAACGAAAACGAAGGAACGAACGAACGTACAGAGAGAGACAGAACTCTCTAAAAACAGTAGATTCGGATTCTAAGGACCTTAAAATGTGCAGATATGTCCAAATTTTTTATTCGCAAAATCGGACCCATTACAACTTCCAAATCAATCAAAGGGGAAGTTAAAAAGTCGTATTCGTTTATACTCCAGTAATTTTAGATATTAAAATCACCCACCTGCAGAAAAATTCCCAGTTAGCTGATTTTTTTTTATTTGCCTTCGTTAGGGTGTTTTAAAAAACGTGTAAAAAGTCCCCATCGATATCGTGCCGGCGTTGCCAGATATTCGAGGTTCAAGTTCACGATAGACGGTTTTTTGCAAATTTCTCGGTTCCGTTCCAATTTTTGTAAAAAATGGTTATTATCAATCTTGTAGAGGACGAAATTGTCTACAACTTTTGTATAAACATGTTTTGTCTACGATTTATAGTTTTTCTTATTAATGTACCCGCGGCTTCCTCCCCCTCGATTTTACATAACGGGATTGTGCTGCTTCCCGAGGGCCTAACATAATGATTTGTACCATTATTTTAAGTTGAACTTAAAGCTAACGATTAATTATAATTTTATCGAAATTAATGCAGTAGTTCTCTACTTATAAGCAACCAAACATACAAATCGACAGCGCTCAAACAGACAGACAGACAGACAATTCTTTTTCGAAAATACGATATTTATACTTGACATCAATTATAAAGACCATTCGTAAAGTAATTTTGTAAAAAAAAGTTACAAGGGTTGAGAGAGTGCGGATAAAGTACGAGTATGCATTTGCATACCGTATAACACACCCTAGTAATAGTAGCCACATTTTTAATTTTTTTTACAAAATTCCTTTACGAATAGTCTTTATAACAATTATAATGAGTATTCGTAAAGAAATTTTGAAAAAAAAATTAAAAGTATGGCTACTCCTAGCTATTCTTAGTAGAGTGCGTTATACGGTATGCAAATGCATACTCGTACTTAATCCGCACTCTCTCAACCCTTGTAAATTTTTTTTACAAAATTACTTTACGAATGGTCTTTATAATTGATGTCAAGTATAAATATCGTATTTTCGAAAAAAAATTGTCTGTCTGTCTGTCTGTTTGAGCGCTGTCGATTTGTATGTTTGGTTGCTTATAAGTAGAGAACTACTGCATTAATTTCGATAAAATTATAATTAATCGTTAGCTTTAAGTTCAACTTAAAATAATGGTTACAAATCATTATGTTAGGCCCTCGGGAAGCAGCATAATCCCGTTATGTAAAATCGAGGGGGAGGAAGCCGCGGGTACTTTAATAAGAAGAACTATAAATCGTAGACAAAAAATGTTTATGCAAAAGTTGTAGATAATTTCGTCCTCTACAAGATTGATAATAACCATTTTTTACAAAACTTGAACCTCGAATATCTGGCAACGCCGGCACGATATCGATGGGGACTTTTTACACGTTTTTTAAAACACCATAACGAAGGTAAATAAAAAAAAATCAGCTAACTGGGAATTTTTCTGCAGTGGAAATCTAAAATTACTGGACTATTAGTATGGATTTTTCTTAGTTTCTTGTTATACCCTCAAACTCCTATTCTAGACAACGTAGCACATCACAACAGGTACGAAAATTTTCAGCTGCAAGAAGTGTTCAATTGGTCAGTATAGTCGAGTTTTATAGTTTTTTTAACTTTTATTTTTATTTCAATTAAACTTTCTAGTGTTTTTAACTTTCATTTTTGTTGTTATTTTTTTTTTGTTTTTATATACATAACTAATTTATTATAAACTACTCAATCGAATTGGTTGGAAATTTTTTCCACCTTACGGCTACCATTTTAAATTCACAAAAATATTTTATAACCTAAAACACACACGTAATTAAGAAAAATTGCATGACACCTCGATTATAAAAGTCGCCTCAGTAGATTTCGCCTTACGAGGTAACTAACTTACACGCATAAAAATAGACAGATAGACTGGCGAAATCATAACCCTTCCTTTTTGGTAGTCGGGTGAAAGAAAGTATTTCAATTGTTTTTTACAATTTTTGTATGTTAGTTTGTTTGTTTAGGTCAAATCTTGCAAGTCAATTTTGAACGACTTCCACGTATCCGATCGATTTAAAATTTGGTACACATATGCATTCCCGATGACAATACATGAATCAATCGTTTTTAGAATTAAATTCAATCCCTAAGGGGGTCAAACGAGGGAGTAGGGTTTTTTGACTATTCAACGCCTAGGCCAAACCGCTAAAGCTAGAAACTTGGAATTTGGACATTAGGTTTCTTTTGTGACGTAAGCACCCACCATATGAAGAGATTTTTCGAAATTCAATCCCTAAGGGAGTCAAAAGGGGATAAACTTTTAGACGACTAAAAAGGAACAAAATAAAATATTAGTAAAAAAAACTTTTTAAAGACACGCTTTTATTTAAATGTACTAAAAAGGAAAAAAATAAGTTTTAATAATTTAGTTTCACAATTATAGAAGCGTGGGTCGTGACTAATAAAATATCGTAGAGTTTACAACCCACGCTTTTATAATTATGAAACTAAATTGTTAAAACTTATTTTTTTCCTTTTTAGTACATTTAAATAAAAGCGTGTCTTTTTTCATAATAACTGATACATCAATAAACGATATAAGAAAATCTAAACACATTTTTTTCAGGTTTATGATTCAATATTACCTGTTGCTGCATTTATGAAGATTCATAAACTTCATGTAGAAAGAATATTATTATTGAATCAACCACTACATGCTATTAGCTATATTAAATGTCAATATTTACATGAATGACAATAATAAATACTCGTTCATCAGATTTTTATTGCTTTTCAATATGCCGTTCAGTATAATTCCATATTTATAAACCCGACATATTGGGTGCTATTTAATGTTCTCGTGTCACTGATTGCGATCTGTATATAGCCGTTAATAATATATAATAAATAAATAAACAAATACATAAATAACATACAGAGTCATCCACAAAACGTGGGACAGCCGATTTTTCGAAATTATTCTGAAAAAAAATTATTTGAATTTTATTTTTATTTATTTATTTCAGACGATCTACACAAAAAAATTGCATATAATATAGTCTAGTCAACAAATGATCCTAGCCGAAAAGTCAATAAGCGCAAAAACCGACTTTGAGACTTTGTTTGGACTGGTTAATAAAAAAACATATTAAAAGTCCTTGACCCTCGGGTGGGCGCAAAAGGAGTGGAGCACTTCTAAGATTCCTTTTTTTAGTTTTTCGCGTATAACTCGAAAACAGTTGGTCCTACGAAAAAATTCCATTCATAAAAATTGTAGCTGACAAAATTTCCTACATTTTCTGTATTTGAGTTTTTTTCTACTTCCAACCATTAACGAGTTACACGCTTCTGAAAACTTTGGATCAGGTTAAGGTAAAAAGGAAATTTAATTCTCTACAACTTTTTTTCGTAAAATGAAAGGCTAAGGTGCTAGAGAGAAAAGTTCGGCAAAAAAATGTGGTGCGAAAAATGTTTTTTCGAAAAATAGCGGTTTTCAGAAGCGTACGTAACTCGTTAACGGTTGAAAATAGAAAAAAACCTTAAATATAGAAAATGTAGGAAAGTTTGTCAGCTACAATTTTCATACATAGAATTTTTTCGTAGGAGCAACTATTTTCGAGATATACGCGAAAAACCAAAAAAAGGGACCTTTGAAGTGCTCTCCCTCTTGCGCCCACCCGAGGGTCAAAGACTTTCAATATGTTTTTTTAATAACCAGTTCAAACAAATTCCCGAGGTTGGTTTTTACGCTTATGGACTTTCCGGCTAGGATAAGTAGGTTGGTATAGACATATTAAAAAAGGCTCCTTTTGCTGAAAAAGTCAATCAATAGTGTGGTAATGTTAAATTTAAATTGTAGTTAATTACACTTTTATACTTTGAAAATTTAGTTGATGACGGAATAACAAGTATAAATGGTGGAAATAAAGAGATTTACAATTTTTTTACAGACTTTTAATCTAACCCTTAGCGATCATAAGCCAAGATGTTTCCGTCATACTTTTTTTTATCAATCTGAAGTAATTGCAGATATTTAAATATTATGTCAACACGAGAAAAAGATTAAATTTGAAATAAGTATTGATAAAAACTTAAAATTCTCACGTAACCACTCATGAGCCGAATAAACGAGAATGTATTTTTGCAGAATATTCCAAAAGAAAAACTGATTTCTTTTATAATAATGTACCCAGTTATTTTATATTTAAAAAACGTTTTGAGAGTAATGCGTTTTCTATAACACGTGCCGCATAAAGATTTTGTATAATAAGACGTTTAAAAAATATCGCGCTTGAATTCGCTTCTTTCAAGCAGAATATAAATACACCAAAAGAAAATATAATAAATAGAGTTACCATATATTTTTTATCCTACCCCCTATAAAATAGCTGCTTTTCATGTATGTAAATCGATGGTAAAATAACCGATTTCAGGCCGATGACAGAAGGGCGCTAGAGTAATGTTAACGTCCGCTTGGTTACCAACAGCAGTCAGATTATTTGGACCTCTCAAATTTTCAATTCATAATTTTTATTAGGTAATAAATAAAGTAAAATTCAATAATTTTAAATTATTTCATATTACTCCAGCTGGGATCGAACCTGCGAAGTTGTGGGCAGCATACAAGACAGATGATTCGACAACGCTACCTACTTTATGAAGATAAGTCTGCTACACATAAATGAGTGCTGAATATGTTGAAAATAAAAATGAAATCAAAAGCCATTAAATTATAGAGTTTAGAACAAAAAAGGGTGTGGGTCTCGGGACCACCGACAGATGTGAAACATCAAAGAAAACGTTATTGAACTCGGTGGTATTCTCTATGTAGATAGTGGTATATATTTTTTCAAAAGCAGCAATTAACTGTTATGCTGACGTAATCCTATATACTGCACTGCAACACACGCGGTTGCGGCGTTTGAGCACGCCTGAGCCAGAAACGCAACTAAATACACAGCGAGGTAACTATATTACATACATACACGTGTATACATATACTTTTGCTTTACAGTACGTTCGTATGTATACTCTCTCTCTCTCTTCCCGTGCCCGAGCGCGCGGAAACCGAGAGAGAGAGAGAGACAGAGTGCCGCAGTAGTGGGGAGAACAGCAGCGAAGGAGCGGACCAGAAATTTCGTTGCATATTTCCCCTCACGCGACTGTTCACTGCCCGACATAAGATGTTTCACATCAAAAAATCAAAGGCGGGACGCGATTTTGTGTCGTGTGACTGTTATACTATGTGTGTCACTGTAACATTGAAACGACTGAACGAATTTTCACAAATGTCGATAAATTCGCCATAATCTCACGAGTGATACTGATTACTGGGTATATGACGTCACGTAAAATTCAATATAGCGGACACTAAACATGATGTCAAAACGCAAAAATCAAAAGTCAGCAAAACCATGTGTGTGTAGGGATATCAAACGAAAGGGCTTTACGAAAGGATTCCAAAAATATAAGTATTGTATTAAATTATTAAATTTCGAAATTTGGAACGCATCGTCGATGTTCTAGTTTACAGGGACTCTAACATAAAATATAAATAATGGCGGCAAATAGTGATATATGTAGGTTAAGTAAGGTTATGTTCTAGTTTTATTACTTTGAAATGTATTAACGTAAAATTGATATCAATTTACGTTTATTTCGCTCAACTTATAGTCACTTAAATTGCATTAGTATATAGAAGCTCGTAACTATTACAGAAATGAGAAACCTGATGAACAATATACCAGGTGTTCCTACAGTGTTTCCTGCAGCCATACCATAATAATAATGGTATTTCTACCATCATAGGATCTTATATCCTTCCTTTTAATTGCACCCCCTCCCCCTGGGGACCTGGAATAATGGAATGAAATGTGAAATTTATGAAGCTTACTTCTTTATTTGCCGTTATTAAACTTTGACGCCTGAAAATTCCCTAAATTGCACTTAGAGAATGTTTTAACTATCGTCTATAACCTAACTGCAGTATGATAACCGGATGTCCATGTTTGCTCTCATAACTCTTGCTTATACTATAAGTCTAATACTATCTGAAGATGAACTAATTGTCCGAAACGATCGTCAAACTCATTAATTATTTGTAGAATTTTTTCAAGTGTTGTTAATAATTTGATAAATGTAATATTTCATATTACTCCAAGCGCGTCGCGAACCTGCAATCTAATACACGCTAGACTATAATGCTTTTCTCCACGCAGCAATGTCGGCCGTTCTGTGTGAGCGCTTAACTGACTATAGGCTCGGCTCGGGCGCATATATTTATTTATTTATTGTAGATTATAGACGCGTCGACATCTCAGGTCATTAGCGTCTTTCAACTACACTAAATAACAACTGTGCAAGCTTTCACGGCCGGCATTGTTCCAAGTCTTCATGGTTTCCGGAAACCATGAAGACTTAAATAACAACTATCTTAAAACTAAATAACATATCACAAAACATCCATGAGCGCAGGTGGGATTCGAACCCACGGCAGTCCAGTCCAGAGGTTGCGGCACTAAGCGCGCTAACCACTAGGCTATACTGCCCTCTCGGTTGCATATACACACACAATTGTTTCACGACTAAATAGTAAAAAGTTTAGTCGAGTTGTATACGTGTCGGCGTGTCGCGATTTCAGCTCGACTAAACTGTTTAGTTCTTAGAGGTGCGCATACAATCAATCAGTTGTGTCATAATTTATTTCACTATTAAAGTAATGGACCGTCGAACAACTGTTTAGTCGAGTGTATGCGCGAGTCAATACACAGCTGTACACATATTGAGCTGCCAACGATAGTTGTTCGACAGAAAAGTCAAAAGACGATCGATGCGGTTTTATGATTTTTTGTTGTACAACTATCGTGTCGATAGTATGCTGCGCAGTCTCATATGCTCCCATAGCCTTTTGACAAACAACTAAACATTATGCGATTAAAAGTTGTATGTATGCGCCGGCCCCAGACTGTTTGGTTTTTTGAGTCGAGTTTGATTTTTTGTGTCGAGGTCATTTAGGGCATTTAGTCTCGTTAATAATTTAAAAAAAGTGATTCTATTTCAAAGAATCGACACTAAACTGGTTGTTATACTTTTAGAAGAGCCGCTTTCGCTACATTAAAACTATTATAGGTACTCGAGAACATTTTTTGCAAGGTATAAAACTTTAACACAATTCTCTTTAGATAGTATTTTCCAATGTAAAAATACGAGTTTTAAATTATTTTATAGCAGATATCTGCAAATTAAAAAGCTATATTTTTAATGGATTGAAAATTTTAAATCGACTCTAAAGTACTTTGTAAACAAAAGTTGAATTATTGAAAAAGAAAACTTTATAAGTAACTTATTTTTCAAATATAGAGAATATGTTTAAAATTTGTTTGTAATTTATTCAAATATGAAACAATATACTGTATTATATTACATACTAGTAGCCCGGTCCGGCTTCGCCCGGGTGCTATGAATTTATTATTTTTTAATACATTACTCACTCGCTTCGCTTGCTCGCTCCAGTTATTATAGCCAATGTCCTAAAACAAAGTATCACCTATCGAATAGTGTGAAAAAATTTGAAATCGGTTCGGTAATTTCTAAGATTACCCCCCATTTTCATCCGGACGAAGCCGGGTCGGCCAGTTATTATAACCTATGTCCAAAAGCAAAGTATCACCTATCGAATAGTAAAAAAAATTGAAGTTGGTTCAGTAATTTCCGAGATTACTCCCGATTTTCACCCGAACGAAGCTGGGCCGGCCAGTTATTATAGCCTTTGTTCAAAAGCAAAGCACCTATCGAATAGTGAAGAAAAATTTGAAATCTGTTCAGTAATTTCTGAGATTATACCCGATTTTCACCCAGACGAATCCGGGCCGACCAGTTATTATAGCCTATGTCCTAAACTGTAAAGTAAAATATCATCAGCTATGGAACAGTGAAAAAATTTTGAAATCGGTCTTCTGAGATCAACCCTGATTTTTACCCGGGCGAAGCCGGGCCGGCCAGCTTCAATTACACGTCTAAACCTTCCTCGTGAATCAATCTATCTAATCGTGAAAACCGGAACAAAATAATGTATCGATGATATTGATTGATGTGTTGGTTTGGTTAATACTTGGGACATATAGGGAATTAGTACCTACCAGTGCAAAATTAAACATTTGTAAATACTGACTGCCCTGTAAATTTTAGAGCAAAACGGTAAAGAAATAATTTGACCCGAATTAAAAAATGCATTTTAATGCCGTAAGCGTTCCATAATTTCGTTTATTGACAAATTATTTTTTTTTATTTTTGTTTTTCTCTTTAAAAATTTGTTCGATTTCTGAGTAAGTACAAGCCTGTTTTAAACAAAAGAACTGAAACCTCTAGATGTTAAAGCAAATGAACTGGCATACAAGTATTGTACTGGCAATTTGAATATAGAACATAAAAGTGATTATTAATAAAGATTAGATTAAATAGACTAATATAAACCTGCTGGGCTATAAACATGATAATATATCAACTCTATTGTGTTAATTATGACTTAAAAAACCAATAAGTTTTTAAAAATTACTAGAACACTTCTTAAATTACGTAAATTAATTTTAAGAAAACTCGACTTATATAGCCTTCGCATTATGTTAATACTTGAAATAGTATATTGCATTACAAGGTAAGAAACTTGGCGTTTGAAACTAGTGTGAAGTTTGCTGCCCAAGGTACGAGAACATGCAACCACACGTGTTGCAAACGCCAAGTTTCATACCGATAATTGCATATTATTTTTCACAACACGAGTCGAGCGTCTATAATCTACAATTCATTCATTTTTCACAACAACTCTATTGACAATTCGATTTGAGGTACCTACCTACAATTTGAGCGTGCAAAAAAGTCGCAAAATTATTAGATCAGTCAGATTTATATGGGGTTATGTCTGTCATTTTGACGTTAATGAATATCATATGCGGATTCAATATCGTTCTATCTCCTTCTTAATTTGACGTTTTCGAAAATTATATGCGGATCCAATCGCTCTGTCTCTCTCTTAACAACGTAAAAAAACAGAGAGAGCCGACCTGAAAATTTTCAACCTTAGGGATGAAAATGCTCAGTTTCAACCCGCTAAACAGGTACCGGAAATCGAATTTTCAATAGCGGCGTTGTGAAAAAAAAAATGATTTTATCACCTTAGAAGAAATGCCTGAAAACCGGTAAAAAATTGTGCCGTTTCGTTCTAAATTATGAACTTTATTTTATATAACAAAATAGTTTCGCAAACCACTGTGACTTCGTCAGACAGTTTCAGATCTTTGTGTGACGCCGTACGGTGTTGTGCGAAACCATTGTTATAAAATAAATACAAATTAATGCTTAAATTTGCATTAGTGTTTTGAAACACCCATCGAAAATGACGCAACATCACGATGCAACACTGTAAAAATTAATTTTCAAACCTATGTCACCGACGGAACTAACCCGAAACTTCCACTATCGCGGTTAGAGTCCCGACGGTGACATAGGTTTGAAAATGAATTTTTTCAGTGTTGCATGTAATGTTGCGTCATTTTCGATGGGTGTTTCAAAACACTAATGCAAACTTAAACATTAATTTGTAAATAAATTTAAAATTGCGATACTTTAATCGTGCGAATAATATAACGTAATAAAATAAAGTTTCGTAAGTGTAAATTAAAACGCTGTGTTTTACTAAATTTAAAATGTAGATATTTATAATAATATAATACACTCTTCCTGTTAACTGTCAGATTCTGGATGAATTTAGACGGTATTATTATATTGTATAATCTAAAAGCGACATGTGAACAAAGCATGAAACAATCTTGCATATGGATGTCGGTTGTAGGTATTTACAATTTAAATGATATTGTCGGTCTGAGGTACATCATCTTATTCATGTGTTACCGTCCTGGTGTCATCACGGAACAACATTCCGCGAATATTATACCCTAGATAATATAGTAAGGGCCAAGGATATCTAACATTAGATAAAACATATCAACAGTGGCGGATTTAACTAGAAAAAATGGCTCTAGGATACTAAACAAACAAAAAATCAAATTTTTCAACGCTGTTATATTTTTAACCGACTTCAAGAAAGGAGGTGGTTCTCAATTCGGTTATATTTTTTTATGTTTGTTACCTCAGTACTCCGTCATTTATAAACCGATTTGGAAAAATCTTTTTTTATTGGATAGGGTATACCTCCAAGTTGGTCCCATATAAATTTTACTTAAGTCGGTTCAGTAGTTCGGCTGATTTTTAATAAAAGTGTGTAACGGCGTGTGATTCCTTAAGGTAAATGTCACTTTTTGACACATTACACAGCATAAGAAAGTCGGTTTAATAAAAGTGAGTGACGGCGTGTGATTCCTTTAAGATAAATGTCACTTTTTTACACATCACACAGCGAAAGAAGTCAGTTAAGTAAGTGAATGTATTAGCAAGCGACTAGACTACGTATTGTAAAGCCACTAAAAAGTAAATAAAAAATAAAAAAATTTTTAACAAAAAAAAAACCTCCTTCAAAAATTCACTAAAAAGAGGAAAATAATGAAATTTTGAGGTCTGTGCCAATTTAATAAAATATGACGTCGGGTAAAAAGAACGATATTAATCACTTCACTATACTTTTTTAACCGACTTCATATTTTATTAAATTGGCACAGACCTCAAAATTTCATTATTTTCCACTTTTTAGTGACTTTTTGAAGGAGGTTTTTTTTTTGTTATTAAAAATTATATTCTTAAAAGACGAACAAGTGCGCGTAGAACTCGCGCCCTGAGGGTTCCGTGCCGTTATAACAATTTAATAAAAATTAAGTTTGTCACGTAAAAATTTCACATAGAATTAGAAATCAATGTTTTCGGATTTTTTCCTTCTTTCGTGCCAAATTTCAAGATTCTAGGTCAACGGGAAGTACTCTATAAAGTATAAGTTTTGATGAGTGAGTATCAAAATACGTGAATTTTGAAGGGCCGCATTTTTTTATTGCATTAGATTAGAATCTTACATTTTTACAGGAATATAGGGTCAAGGACCTTCTTATTTGGTATTAATTTCAAATTGATACATCTAGCCGTTCCTGAGAAAAAGGGTCTAGCCCTAGCTTCTATAGAAGTGTCGTTATTTATATGGCGTTTCCATAATCCTAATCTCAGAACTGGTGAAAGTATTAAGTAAATTTCGAATGTATTATTAGGCATAATAAAAAAATTAAAAATACGAATTGGCAGGTATCTGAATTAATAATAAATTTATTTGTATTGGCTACACCGTATACCGGTCAAATACAAGTCAAATACATATAAAGGTTAGTTTACAAAAATTTAAAATCAATCCAGTTTTAATTATTGAAAGGAAACTTTTCTAGTTTTTGTAAGTATAACAATTAAAAAATACTATTACTAGAGGCACTGACTTTTAAATAATTTCTACTTCTTTGTTATGAAAGACGACAACGTTATCAAATTCACAGCTCAACAAAAAAACATTTTTTTTTGTTGCACTTACTATCTCCGCAGATTTTTATGATTATAATAATACACAATTTACGAATAAATTCATGAGTGCACCAGATTGGCTCTTGTTTTTATGTTAATGGAATATGTCTACATATAAGAATTCCGCAAAAGAAAGTCTTATAAAAGGTGTTTTTCTGAAGTGTAGGTAATGTATTTTTTATCCTTTTTCACTTTTATGTACATAAACTAGATTCTAAAATTAAATAATTAACAGGGTTTTTTTAATAAACTTTTCATATTAAATCAAATTTTTCTCATAAATACCTACTGATTTTTACAGTGTAATATAAAAATGGCGATTATTTAAAAAACTAAAGTCAATCTTGCAAAACCATTCGTAGTTCCATAATTGTCAGCATAAAATCATCCTAGAACCACTCTCATATCAAGGGCAACAAAGTCACTGATGTTGACCAGTGATACCTATATAGGTAATTTATTCTTCAATACATATACCTATAGTTTATAAGAGATTTACCTATTGTCAAAAAGTAAAAAATAAATGTACATATGTTTAGAATTTTAATACAGTAATACCGCGATTTACGCTAAACCGACTTGCGCGAACTCGGAGTTACGCGGTTCCTGGTTCAGCTACAAAACAAGAATACAAAAAAATTATTAGCATGCTACAAAGGAATTATGCGCGAAAAGAAGAAATCATTGTCTCGTCAGACGAGTTTGTTAGATTTTACGAAGCCTTCTACGTCAAAATAACTTCGGTTTACGTTTTTGCAATTCATAATAATATAATTGGTTGTATTATCTAAGATATTATTCACATTTTTCTTCTAAATTATTGTTTTCTTTAGTTTCCGATCCCAATTAAACATAATTTGTATATATTTTTATGCAAAACTGTACCCTGACTTACGCGAATTCGACTTACACGGTTATTGCTCGGTCCCACCTATCGCGTAAGTTCGAGGTATTACTGCAGTGTAATGTTCCTTTATTCAGTACATATTTTACACTCAAAAATCGAAACGATACGTGTCTGCAGGCCGAGAACGTTAGTAAATAAATCTAGGTAATAAATGTAAAAAAATAAATTAAAGTACGTCAATACATTTTGTTCGACTAAAGTGACCAGCATTGCTTTCTCTTTCTATAAGGCAAACAATCCAACTGCTGAGTGAACTATACAGTGACACTTATGAAACGTAATGGCATACAATTTGATGTTTAATCTGCAAATAACTTCAGCAAGTTTATTCCAAATATCATTTAAATATGTAGTAATTATTACGATGTTAGTTAGTTGGTAATTTTGCACACCAAATTGTTATTAGAGCCGTTAAACAGACTATCGTCGTCAAAGAATCAATTATATTTAACACATCCTTTAGAATTTAGTGACTTTGCAGGGTAGGTACACTAAATCTTAGTAAAAGTAATTCGTTTTGGATCTTTTATGAAAAAAATAATAATAATAATAATGCGTTTAACGTCCGTTTCTCGACATTATGTCATAACAGACGCCATTCGCACCATTACTATTTTCCATTTTACCACTTCCTGTTGTTTTCTACATATTTTAAACTTCAACTTTTTTTTAGCAATGGCGAATGAAGAATTATAGGAAAATTAGGATAAGGTAGGCAACTTTGAGAGCATAGGAGTTTAACAGATAATCGGCCATGGCCTTGAAATTTGAATAAGGAACCATCTCGATATTCATCTGGAATTATTGAGGGAAACCATGGAAAACCTCAACAAGATGGCCGGTATTTGGGGGGTGTAGGTGAAAAATAAAAAACAGCAACAAATTCCCTAAAAATCCTATGTTTAAAATTTGGTCGCGCCCCATTGAACTGTGTGTCAGCCAGGTCTTTGCACAAACAAACGGACATCAGCTAAAACTTACTTTTTCGATATGTTGTTGACCATGGAACGTCTAAATCCGTCAAAAACTCGAATTCTTTTTTTTTTGCTATGATAAGACATTTTTGTGCGACGGACATATACGAGTATTTTTACTTCCCACCTCTACTATGGTAGGGAAGTAATGGATTCAGTCCGAAAACAATATTTCGAGATTTTAACAGATCTTCACGTTTTGAGACCCTAGCAATCGTTTAAGATCATTTTCTGACTGATGTCTGTATGTGTGTGTGTGTGTGTGTGTATGTGTGTGTGTATGTGTGTGTGTGGTCAATTTTTCGCCTTCGATATCTTAAGAACGGAACAACATACGGGCATGCCGATTGTTCTATTGTGTTTATCAGCCTTTAACTTAGATCTGATTAGATTTTGAGTCAAATCGGTTCAGTGGATCCTGAGATATTCAAAAAAACGTCCTCAATGTCACGTATTAACATAGGTAAAAAAAAATATAAATGAATTCTAGATGTTATAATATGAAAAAAATGTAAATATTTTTTTCTCTAAAATGTATAGCTTTCGAGAAAAAAAATATTTTACTAAAAAAAATAAAAATTGTACGTAAATCAAGGTAACCATGATTTTTGCTATATTACATCAGTAGATCACCAAACAAAAAAGAGGGCCATGCTTTTTTCAAAGAATAAAAATTAAATTGTGTTTTAAAGACCACCAACAGCTAAGGTTATTTGGGCCTAATCAAAGAATAAAAAAAAAAAAGTGTTTATTTTTTGCAAATATTTACTAGGTGGGAAGTATAGGACTGGTCATCAGTCGAATTTTTTATTTTATAGAGTAAATAGTTGCCGACTTATAGACGATTAAATAAATACTTAATGACTGTATAAAAAGGCTAAATGTAAAAAAAGCGCCAGAAAGACATGCAGGCATTATTTTTAGGGTTCTGTACCTCAGAATGACAAACGGAACCCTTATAGAATCACTTTGTTGTCCATCTCTCTGTCCTTTTTCTCAGGAACGGCTAGAGGTATCAAGTAGAAATTAATATCAAATACGAAGGTCTACAACCCCATAGTCCTGTAAAAAATGAAGCTTCTAACTCAATGCAATAAAAAAATACGGTCTTTCAAAAATCAAGTACATATAGGTATGTATTTTGATATTGGCTCTGCACTTATCAAAACCTATAGTGTCGAAAGTAAGCGAAAGTGGCGTCATACTATGCGATGATTGTAAACAATATTAAATTGTTATAACGCCTCCGGGCGCAAGTTCTAATCGCACTTGTCCGTAGGGAATGTAATCTCGATCTCGCGAAATCTCGATTTAGCGAGATCTCGACCCGATATGGTCGAGATCTCGAACGAGATTTCAAGAATGAGCGCGCTGACTTCATACTGAATATGTCAAGAACAATTGAAACCAAATGTCCGTGAACGTTTCTAATAGTAACTTACCCTATGATAAATGCTTCCTAAGAAGTTATTTCCAAAATAATGAATTTACATATAATGTGCTTTGTGACTGTGTGCGTGTGTGATTTGTTGCGTAGTGCACTGTGCAGACATGGTTATTATTTATTACTTTTCTTAAATATAGGTAAACGTTGACATTTTGTTTCAAGATTCAACTAGTGTCTTGTTTTATTTTCAAAATATAACAGCAATACCTCAAGTATTAAGTAGTTTTCATTAAGTTTAAGCATTTCTGATAAAAAATAATACGTTCTTTTTAAAAGTAGGCGAAATCTCGATATTGTCGAGATTTATCGAGATCTCGCTAGACAATCTGGCGAGATTTCGAATTGCCAATCTCGAACCTAGACTTATCTCGCGAGATTTCGAATTGCCGGCCCGAGATTGCATTCCCTACTTGTCCGTCTTTTTCAATCTTACGTTTAGTTACTAAAATGAACGTATAATATTAACACAAATAATATTAATTCTCAAATGCCTACCCAGTTAATAGTCGGAATTAATTTAGTTCAGTATTCTACTGAGATTACAACCGATTCACACAACTCACTATAAAATGCAATAAATTCTAAAGTGAAATATAGACAATATAAAGATAAATTATTTGCAAAAAAGCTTTGAATAAAACATTTTTACAAAAGATTATCAAACACGAGGTCGTGTGTTTAAATTTTAAAAGCTTTTTACAGGTAGCCGAATGATACGAGTTGATGGGAATAGCTGCGGTTCTAAAACATTTTCTTTTTGCAAGACGCGTAAAATATTTTCATTTTTACACACAAAACATGTTCTTTTTTAAAAAGCACTAAAACATTTTCTTTTAGAAAACAATTAATTTTTTTACTAATGGAATAATTATGGAATCAATTAATAGTAGATTGTATTTCTAGTGTCGTAATGAGGTATAATACTTACGAGTAGTGACAGTATGTTAAAATTAACGATTTATCGAGTTTTAACAGTCACACGAGTCGTAATATCATTACGTACGAGAAATATATGGTATTTTTTGCCATACCCACTATAAAATAGCTACTTTTCAGTTTTCACTTCATTTACAGTATTTTTATAATTTTTTGACAGTTCATTTTCGTCGCCAACTTCACTTTTTTAGTAGGCCATGAGTAGCTGTCGCAGTGCGCAACAAACATAAATCACCATGGAAAATGTTTATACTTACCACACTAGTGTGTTTTGAAAACACTTTCAACACACCTGCCTGTTAACTGCCCCATTCCCTGCATATACATACACGCATGTAAAGTAGCTATTTTATAGTTGGTATGGCAAAAAACTTTGAATTCGATATATTAAGTAATTAAATATAAACAAATAAATTATTCAGTTTGTTTTACAAAAGAATTTTAAATAGAGAGAGAGAGAGAAAAATTGTAGATTATAGGCGATCGACAACTAAAATATTACAATAGGAACGTCAGCTAGCTTAGTTTAACAAATACGAAAAAATAGTGCTTTAATATTAAATTGAAAAACCATGAGTTGATATTTTTATCACTTCTTGGATTAGAACCTGGAAATGTCATATCAATAACGGAATTCCTACGCAATCGACAATAATATTACTGTAATTTTTTTTAAGATCACCAACAACTAGGGTTATTTGGGCCTAATATTTTCAATTTATTGTTACAAATTTAAATTCCAGTTGATACTCTTACCAGTTCTCGGATTAAAACCTGGGAACTGGGGACTTGTAATAGAGGACTATATAAGTCTTAAATACCGGAACATTTTAAAAAGCTCTAAAACTTGCACGATTGCCGAAGCACGTAGGCTGTTGATTTACTGTAATATGTAAATAAGTCACTGAACAAAGCAGCGGTCTCATATTTGGGGTTCTATCGACTGCAAAGGTCACCTCAAAAGCTGTTGTGTACCTACCTACATTGGAAAACAATTTCCTGGTGAGAATGCAGATTAACTATTAAGAGTATTCCTTACCGGAAGGTACCCCCTGCACACTTCATCACAAATTCTTTTCCCTCGCCTAAAAACGCTTACCGCTCTCCTGCCGCTATTTTTAAAGCTAAAGAGTTAGAGTAAACGTCAATTGAAGGACCGAGAATCATATTACAGATCCTACAGGCGAAAAATAAAAAAACATTTTTCTGGAAAAACTTACAACTTTTTAAAAATTACGTAATCTTTCACACGTAGTCAACGCTTCTTTCGAAAAATTCGCCTGTAGGATCTGTAGTATGATTCTTGATCCTTCATTTGGCATTTACCCAAACCCTTTAGCTGTAAAAATAGCGTCGGGAGAGTGGTAACCGTTTTTAGGCGAGGGGAAAGGATTTGAGATGAAGAGTGCAGCAGGAGGTAACTTCCGATAGAGAATACTCTTAAGAGTCTACTGACTGATTCCGTCGATATTTGGATATTTGGAAAAGTATCTTCAAGTAAAAGAAATAATTGCATTTATATTTTATGTTATTATAAAGAAACTATTCTGAACTTATTATGATGTCTAGTTTTCTTTTTTTTTGTATTCAAATTTTTATGTTTGTAAATAAAGGTTTGCATAAAAATGCTCCATTTAAACAAGTTTGGCTGCTTGCTTTCGGCTTCGCCGACTGCCGAATCATCGTTAGATGAAACCCGATCCACACATGTATGTTCGGTTACTCGATCGACTGGACTTCCCCGAGCAGTTCCGATGAAAGCCGATTCATAGACAAGCATAAATATAAGGACAAGTTATTCATCATAAAATACCACAAAACACCATAAAATTAGATTTAGAAACTATAATCTAAATTGATAAGAAAATTTTCCTAGTTTAAATTTAAAATAATGAAAAAACAAACCTTTTCAAATATTTGCTGGCTCTTACGTTTATTTCAGATGTTTTCTTTTCTTCATTCCTGAAAGCTATTCGATTTAATTTCGCCATTTTATTCTCTCCTTTTTCCGTTAAAACACTTCACAAAACATTTAAACACTTTAAATTTAATTAATAGCATTTTGAAACAAGTGTTTTAAAAGGACGTATTTGAACAGTACCTATATAGTGGTATATAGTGCCATCTTTGTATATTTACTATACCCTTTTTCTCGCGGCTTCAATCGCATTAATTTCGGTTTTTTCACAAAAATTATCTCTAGTCGGATAAAAAACAACCTATACTTTGAATTTGGATTTGGTATTATACTCAGTGTCATCAAAATCGGTCAAGCCGTTCTCGTGCGATGCTGATACATATAGACAGGCAAAAAGTAGAACGAGAGATTGCAGATTATTGACACTCGACAACTGAAATTTATTACAGACGAGGTTCCGTTACTGTTTTAAATATATTAATATATTCATGAAACCCCACATGGATCCACATTAAAGTTACACATCACTGTCCGATGTTGATCTAACCACTTTAAAATCTTAGAAATCTATGGGGGGTGATCAGTGATTATGAATAATTTATGCACTCATTAAAATCTTTTTTTAAACTACCAATATTAAAACTTACGTACGAATTTTAATACTGTTATCGGATTCACTTTTATAAGATAGTTTTAAAAAAACACTGTATTTTTATTACAATGTCAAAAAACAGTTACTTAATTAATAATTTTAAGAATTGTTGGAAATGAGAACTTCCGTGGCACAAAGGATCAATAAAAAGCAATACTGATTTTATTAAATTTGCATTTTACTAACGTTTCGGTATTCTTTATACCATCTTCAGAGTCTACAAAATAATACAAACGTGGGTGAGAATATGTGGAAATAAAGTTAAAATTAACAAAAATTTAAATGTGTGTTTTTTTTTAAAAAACTTACCAAATGCTGTCAATTTCTTTCAGTATTTTGTTTGAGCGATTAATGAACAACATGGTGATGACATTGTTGGTTTTTTTTAAATAAAAACTCATAAAAATTGTTAAAAGTAAAAAACTATGTAGTTATCACTTATAAAATTGGAAATAAAATCTGTGTTCACCTCTAATTAATATCCGTTATACTGAAAGACAATGTAAAAACGAAAAACAGAAATTTGATAGGATTTAACAAAGACAATTATGTAAAAGGTTATATTAAATCAAATTGCTGTTTTTCGTTTTTTACATTGTCTTTCAGTATAACGGATATTAATTAGAGGTGAACACAGATTTTATTTCCAATTTTATAAGTGATAACTACATAGTTTTTTACTTTTAACAATTTTTATGAGTTTTTATTTAAAAAAAACCAACAATGTCATCACCATGTTGTTCATTAATCGCTCAAACAAAATACTGAAAGAAATTGACAGCATTTGGTAAGTTTTTTAAAAAAAAACACACATTTAAATTTTTGTTAATTTTAACTTTATTTCCACATATTCTCACCCACGTTTGTATTATTTTGTAGACTCTGAAGATGGTATAAAGAATACCGAAACGTTAGTAAAATGCAAATTTAATAAAATCAGTATTGCTTTTTATTGATCCTTTGTGCCACGGAAGTTCTCATTTCCAACAATTCTTAAAACTGTTTTCAAGGATCAAATTGCTCTATTTAAATATAGCAACTTCGAATTAATTAATAATGACAAAAACGCGTTATGTAACAATTCAACATCAAATAATTGTTTTAAAATCAAATTATAGTAAAAAACAAATTTGCACAATAAATCTGACAGACCGCCGATCAGTTTTGTTTTAAGTCAGTGGTACTACCATCCGAGTTCAAATAATAAAAAATTTTCACTGCTTGATCCATGGCTCACTAGCTCACTCAGCCTGTAAAGTGTAAACAATGCAAATAGCTTACCCTACTGGATTATAACGATGCACCTAGCGTTACCAAAAATGAGAATATATTTTTGTTTCAGATTCTGTCCAAAGTACCAAATTTTGAAATTATCATTGTTATTTACATTCCGGCAACCTTTTTCACTGATTTGAAATAAGTTAAAAGCTAAAAAAATATTGATTTGAAATGTACGATTTTACTATGCAAATTGGCCGGCCTATTGTACGCCAAAATTCAATCACTCAAAAAAAGTTATTAAAAACTTGGTGTCAACATTTTTATAAAAAATAGAACAAAAGCAATATAATAATATATTCTCAACACCGACTAAAATATTGTGACTTGAGTGCGTTTATAAAGTAAAATGAACAATCTCAACAGGTTAAACAGGTCTAATTTTTTAAAATATCCCGAAGTCTATTCAACGTAAGAAATCTAAATGCAGATTATGGACTTGTAAATGCAATGATGCAGTATATAGACTATATACGACCGGATATAAATTTTTAAGTACGCAGTTTCTCTGAACTATTTATCTTTTTATAATTAACTTTCCGGACCGGCTTCGGCCAGGTAGAATTTGGTTTGGCAACGAAATAATCAAGAACAAAAAATTTCTCATATATCACTTTATCTCCTTAGAGTTTAGCTGACTTACATTTTCGCTCACTGATCATCCCTACTTTCGCCTTAGCGTACCTAATAACAAAATGTTACAATTACCACAAAACACCAAACCATAACAAACACTCTCGACGTACGTTTCGCCAACCAAGTTGGCATCATCAGGAGATGATTAAAAACAGTTTTAATCATCTCCTGATGATGCCAACTTGGTTGGCGAAACGTACGTCGAGAGTGTTTGTTATGGTTTGGTGTTTTGTGGTAATTGTAACATTTCGTATCTTTACACCAAAGGTTCCACCATTTTTTATTACCTAATAACAGATTATACTCAGTGAGTCTAAGGTGACCAACTTTTCTTGACTCAAATCCGGGACAAAAAAAAGTACCTATTACTTATATAGATTTCAATTTACTTTCTTCACAGGATACAAGGCCACAAATAAAAAACTAATTTGCTAAATTTCTTTAATGTCGACGTTTCGGCACAAATAGTCGTCTTTCTTAAATTAGTTTTTGATTTGTGGCCTTGTATCCTGTGAAGCAAAAATAATACAAATCAAGGTGTAACAACTAAGTTATATAGATTTCAATAATTAAACAATTTAATATAATTTATAAAGCTAAATCTAAATTCTAAACTAAAAATAGAAATAAAAAATGCATAACCAATGTTGCTGTTTAGCATTTTTGAGAAACTAAAAAAATTGAAATATAAACTCGTATTAAAAATATATGTTGGATAAAAAATATGGAGAATGATTTGCTTTTAAAGCTTTATCATTCAATTTAAATTAGTTTTTGAAGTAAAAATTAAAAATCGGTAAAATTCATGATTTGAAAATAAAATCGGGACTTTCCAGAACACTTTTTTATCCGGGACATGACGAAAAAATCCTAAACCTGTCCGGCCAAATCGGGACGGTTGATCACCATCATTACAGCCTATGTTACTTGGGAAGAGGTAGGCTTTTAAAGAGTGAAGTAACTTTTCAAATCGGGTCAGGAGTTTCTAATATTACCCGCGACAAACATACAAACTTTTCCTCTTTATAATATTAATATAGACTAACTGTATCCGCGCTTTCGTACGTGCGCGGCGCGGCGTTTTGGAATTGATGACACGTGCAATCACTTTGAAATTTTAACAGCTGTTAGATGTTACTGTTTTCTTTAAGATATTCAAATTTGATCGAATTCCTAAAAAATGTGTTTCATGGGTGAACTACAACGTTAGCGCGTTATGAAATACTCGTGGCGACATCTATTAGTGAGTAACAGAAATGTTATTGTTTGCGACATAATATATTGGTGAGTAACAGAAACAAGAAGGTTTTGTTTTATTCCATGAGCCATCCGAAGATATAGTTTTTTGACTACCCCGCGGGAATTCCTTTTTTGTCGGGATAAAAAGTATCCTATATGTTAACCCAGGACATAAGCTACCGACATGCCAAGTTTCATTTAAATACGTTCAGTAGTTTCCGCGTAATGCGTGGACAGACAGACAAAAATTGTATAATTTGCTGTTTTGACCACCATATCGACAGTAATGTCCACCGCGATTATAATTTTGAAAAAATATTTCATGTACAGACACGACCCCGTTACATTTTATTATTACTTCCCACCTCTACTATGGTAGGGAAGTAATGGATTCAGTCCGAAAACAATATTTCGAGATTTTAACAGATTTTCACGTTTTGAGACCCTAGCAATCGTTTAAGATCATTTTCTGACTGATGTCTGTATGTGTGTGTGTATGTGTGTATGTGTGTATGTGTGTATGTGTGTGTGTGTGTATGTGGTCAATTTTTCGCCTTCGATATCTTAAGAACGGAACAACATACGGGCATGCCGATTGTTCTATTGTGTTTATCAGCCTTTAACTTAGATCTGATTAGATTTTGAGTCAAATCGGTTCAGTGGATCCTGAGATATTCAAAAAAACGTCCTCAATGTCACGTATTAACATAGGTAAAAAAAAATATAAATGAATTCTAGATGTTATAATATGAAAAAAATGTAAATATTTTTTTTCTCTAAAATGTATAGTTTTCGAGAAAAAAAATATTTTACTAAAAAAAATAAAAATTGTACGTAAATCAAGGTAACCATGATTTTTGCTATATTAAGCTAGCCATCAATAGATCACCAAACAAAAAAGAGGGCCATGCTTTTTTCAAAGAATAAAAATTAAATTGTGTTTTAAAGACCACCAACAGCTAAGGTTATTTGGGCCTAGTCAAAGAATAAAAAAAAGAGTGTTTATTTTTTGCAAATATTTACTAGGTGGGAAGTATAGGACTGGTCATCAGTCGAATTTTTACAAATTATTATTAGTCAATGTGGAATTTGAACATCTTCCGATACTATAATAGATAATGCAATGACGACTGTTTTGACCCCAACGCAGTCGATAATATTTATGGCTCAGCATAAAATTTCATTGAACTCAAAAACCACTTATCCGATTTATATGCATTTTTTTTCAATTTATAGGTATACGTTATCTGGCCAGGATTTAGTCTATATTTTGTTATGCTAGTTGACTCACAAAGCTGAGTGGAGCCGGACCGGGCTGCTAGAAATTTATAAACGAAATACAAATGAAAAAAATAATGACACACTTGAAAATAGTTCTACAAACACATATTAATTTAAAATTTTACTCGACGAACGTTTCGGACTATTAACCTATCTTCAGGAGTACATAAATTATTATACCTATGTAGTTTATCTTCAGGAGTAGGAAGATACTACATAAACTGTACTAGTACTTATAGTTTATGTAGGTATACTCCTGAAGATGGGTTAAATAGCCCGAAACGATCGTCGAGTAAATTTTTAAATAGATATGTGTTTGTAAAACTATTTTCAAGTGTTTGTTTTATTTGTGTATATTTGCCATATGGCACATACACTATTGGCGTCGGTCGGTCGGATGGCGAGACTTAGGGGTGGGACCAAAATTTCTCGACGTTTCATAGCCTCCTGAACAATTTGGCACCATTTTTGGAAATGTATATATATATATGTGTATGTGTGTGTATGTGTGTGTGTGTGTGTGTATATATATATATATGTGTGTGCTCGCGGCATAACTCTCGAAAGACTTAATTGATTTGAACGAAATTTGGTAGACACGTTGGGATACATCACTGCACGGAACCTATTTAAAATGGGCCCAATCTGATTATTTTTAGGGGTTGAAAAAAGGTTTTGGTCCCAAAAATATCAAAAAAAATTTCAGAATTGTTTCAAAATTGAAATTTGACCTTTTAGTAAAGATCAAAATGTGCTGCCAAAATTTTAATGAAATCGGCCTGACAGGACTGGACTTACAAATTTTATGAAAACACTAGTTAGCGGATAGTGATTTACTTACTGAAGGGTGTATTTAATTTGGTACATAGGTTGCATTGATAATAATATTGAAATTAAAAAAAAATATATTATTTTAAGGGATGTATTAAGGGGTTAAATTTTTCATTTTGTCCAAAAACAAACTTAAGTTCACGTATTAAAGCCACAATGCCTGTATTAGCAAATACACTGTATTGTCGGCAGGGTTTGGCACTGCGACCCGAGTTTTTTTTTTATTTCAAGGCGGCGTTACACAATACCATTTTTCAAATACCAAAATATCAAATGTTTGATATTAATTGACAAATATCTTGTAGTGTAAATCTGAAAAAACTGGCAAATGTTTGCTATTATAATAATAATAATAATAATAATAAAAAATCTTTATTTGATTAACCATAAAGTATAAATAGCGTCATAATCATTGCATTACAGAATTTCTTTTAACGAATAGCTACAAAGTCCCAACAGGAATGTTTTTAAGTCATTTTTGAATTTATTTTTATTTGGTTCATCTTTCAAATGATTTGGCATTTTATTATAAATCCGAATCATGGCATTTCTGACACCCCTATACGTAACTGTCAGTGCCGAGAAATCTGTTTTCAAACTATTTTTGTCACGAGTAGTATATGCATGAGTTCTATGGTTTCTATGAAATAAATCTGGATGATATTTTACAAATTTGCTGCATTCAAAAATATATAAATCATACACAGTGAGAATTGACAATTTAATAAATAATCCACGACAACTAGTGCGGGGTGTCACATTTGCCATGATTCTGATGCATTTTTTTTGTAGTTTAAAAATCTTTACGGTGTGAACTGAACTGCCCCAAAAGATGATACCAAACTGTATTATGGAATGAAAATATGCATAATATACATTAATCAACATTTGATCGTTGACATATTTTTTCAAGATTCGTAATATATACATCGCTTTATTCAATTTAGGCATTATTGCATCTATGTGGAATTTCCAATCCAAGTTTTTATCGATATTAAGGCCAAGGAACCTGACAGTGTCCCCCAACATTACATCCGTTCCCAATAAGTTTATAGGGTTAGCTAATTCAAAATAGTTTCCAAACTTTATAAGAGTGGTTTTATCTTTATTTATTTTAATACTATTTTTTGTAAACCATTCTTCAAGAGCATATGTGGTTTTTTTCATAGTAGTGGTTAAAGACTCTCGATCTTCAGCCTCGCATATCACTGCAGTATCATCCGCAAATAGAAATAAGTTTTCTGTTACGGATGCTGGCAGATCATTGATAAAAAGCAAAAAGAGTGTTGGTGCTAATATGCTACCTTGGGGGATACCCCTAATATTTTTTTGCCATTCCGAAAAAAAATCTTTATTGATATTATTTTCAAATATGTTTACTTTGACGGATTGTATTCTGTTTGTCATATACGAGTCTAGAAGATCGAGAGCCGTGCCCCTAATTCCATATTTTTGCAGTTTATACATTAGTAGTGTTGGGTCGACACTGTCAAATGCCTTGGCTAAGTCCAACGTCAGTAGAGATGCAGGCTTTTTACCTTCCCATGTGTTATAGATTAGGTCGAGAACTTTAAAAACTGATAAATTTATGTAACTGCCTTTGATGAAACCATTTGCCAAACATTCCCGTCTGTTGGTAAATGATCACACATCAAAGTGGGGCAATGTTTGTAAAACAAAGAATTCGTACCAGATATACACAAGTTTGTCAAATAGGCACATCACACATAACGTGTAAACATTCGTGTTTGTGGTTTCACAACTACGTTGGCAAATAGTTCGTCAATTTAATGTCAAACATTTGGTATTTCTCACAATGCCACATGTGTAACGCAGCCTTGAGTTCTACCAAGTGGCCGTCAAAAAAAAAATTCTCTATACAAAGACTTTTTGATCACCTATATTTATTTGCATTGATGTCCTTGCGTAAACGTTTTAATAAAAGAATTTTATTCTTATGATTACTCATTTTTTAATAATATAAACTTTGTAATCTTATATCACATTCACAACTTGAGTTTATCAGATTGACAATTTAGAAATCACATTAGCGGTCCTTTGACTGAAATATTTTATCTAATAATTTTAAATTAAATGTAATTGTTTCAAAGAAAAACAACTACCTATATGCTTTTATTCACAATATTTTTGTTTCGCAATTTATTAATAATTATCAGTTTTTCTGTTTCATGTTAAAAAACGATTGATAGGTACCTACTATATAAACCCTTGGTTATTAATTAATGTAGTCAGGAAGTGTCTAGTAATTTGTAAAAGATCCATTTCAATTTTATTTTTTTCGTAATTATTATGTTGTGCTACATTCTGCTTGTAATCATTGGACTTGTACGTATTTAAACAAATAATTTCTTTTTAATTAATTAAGACAATCGCGATTTTTTTCAATATGATTGAAAAATTAAGAAAAATAATTTAGCTAAACATAATTTTGTTTTATTTTTATTTATTTTTTTGGTTAAGGCCATCAACTTCCAGGGTTATCTGGGCCTAGTACCAACTCATATTTTCAATTTAATTCAGTTGATATTTTTACCAGTTCTCGGATTAGAACCTGGGAACTGAGAGCTTGTATTAAAGAAGAGTTTTTATTTAATTAACGCATAGTAGGTACCTATAATACTGACAAAATAAAGGCATATGTCGCGGCACACACGACCGAAGTAAAACTTCTTATGCATGAATAATATAAAATTCATGGATCAGAATGAGCCATGGTTACATTAATTATCGCTTTTTTAAGGTTGTTATGGTAATTCTCGTCACCCATTTTCGTTTCATCGAGCCAGCATTTTACCCTTCAAATCGTCGAGGCAGTGACGCCTAAGAAGCTTTACTTCAAAAATATCACAATAATATAAAATAAATATTTCTGTTACTAATTTCAGTGCAGTGCAACCGATGTTACACCGCAAACATGGCAACTGGATGATAATGGAATCGACTTACGTAAGGCCGATGGTGATTCTTGTAAGGAAACCGGCTACATGTGCGAAGACTGTACTCAACTCTTTTATTGTGTAAAAATAAACGAAGGATTTTTAAAAGAACCCGTCGCTACATGTTCAAACGGTGAAACTTGTTTTAACGGAGAAGAAAAATGTTCTACGAAATTCAATCCAAAGTGCTCCGATTATGATTTCGAGTGCACGAGCGATGGCATGTTTCCAGACCCATTTGACTGCAAAAGCTATCATATATGTACGAAAAACGATGAAGACACTCTAATTGATTATCAAGGAAAATGCGACGAGAATTATGGTTACGATCCGCTGTCCACATTTTGCAAAAACAAACTAGAAGAAGACAATTGCAAGGGTACACCGGTTCCTTATTGCACAGGTTTCCAAACTCCAACTCCGTTAGAGTCAAATCCAAGCATTTATTATATGTGCGTTTCAAACGTTGGCGACGGTAAATTTGTTCCTATACTGATGAAATGTCCTCATGGTGAAATGTTTAATCCCGATTTGGATGCGTGCGTAGACGCCGTGAACCATCCGACGACTACTTCTGCACCAACAACTTATGATCCATTCGTGACCATTACTCCTTCGGATTATATATGCAAGGATAAGAAGTTGCATGCTGATCCGATGAACTGTCATTGGTACTATGATTGCCATTATGGAACAGTTCATGCCTTGCATGTTTCTTGCGGTGAAGGATACAGCTTTAATGAAAGGAAACAATTTTGCCAAAGTGGACACAAGAACTGTTAATCTTAATATGTAATGTTTTTATTTAGCAATTATTAGGTGATGGTTGTTTTTTAATCAAATCAAATAAAAATACATATCTCTTAAACTAAATAAATATCTATATAAATAATTAAGTAAATAAACAATTTGTTTTTTAAAAACTGCACACTATACTAAAGCGTTTTATGTTATGATCAAAATATTATTATTTTGGACATCATCATGAAATTCGATACCTACGTAAACGTATGTTAACAAAATTATATGGGGCACTAAAAATCACCGAGACGAGCTGTGCCCGAAATATTTGATCAGTTTTTCTCTAAGAACTCAAAAGTATCGTTTAGACTTTAGGGCATCTTATTTCCTATGGATTCCTTATAATAGATTTTCATTTAATCAGTATAGAAGGTATAAACAGCGATCATCTAAATTTTCTCTAACCCTCGGCTATTGTTATTTTTGTAATTGACTTGTTGTATCCTAAATTGTTAAACAATAAATTCCATTTCTATTATATTCTCTTTTCAAATTTGATTCCTTGTAATATAAAAATTTTTCAGGATATCTATATCGAATAAAAAGCATGTCTTTGTTACTGATGAAATATTAGATTGTACTTCTAGTGTCGTTATGAGGTAGGTATATTATTGACGAGTGATGACACTATGTTAAAACGAGCGATTTAGCAACTTTTAACAGTCACACGAGTCATATCATTACGCACGAGGAATATATCATATTTTTTGACATACCTACCCACTTTTTAGTAGGCCATGGCCCATGAGTCGCTGTCGCAGTGCGCACGCACAGTAAATAAACATAAATCACTATGGAAATTGTTTTCTTACCACACTAGTGTGATTTAAGAACACTTTCAACACACCTGCCTGTCAACTGACCCATTCCATGCATACGTACACGCATGTAAATAGCTATTTTATAGTGGGTATGGCAAAAACACTTTTTTTCGAAAAATATTGAAATATACCTACTTTTCATATAATTTCCGGAGAGATTTTATTATTGTGATATTATACCGTTTTTGCGCATGCGCCTATAAAACAAAGCCGCCTTTGAAAGTGAAAAATTAAATTGAATGTCACTTTTTATAAACAACACAATCTTTCTTGGAATATTATAAGCAATTGAATGTCGTCAAAACATTGTCGAAAAATAAGATTAGGTAGGTACATTTTCTTTCCTTATTGTCTCATGTTTCTTGTTATGTGCTAGGAAAAAAAACTGGGGTCGACGTTGTTTGGCAAGTAATATTCGCTAACAGCTTTGTTTAACAGTGAGTTTGAGAATAGTCGAGTTAGTAGGAACTAGGAATCCCCTTACTTATATGGCGTTGCTATTACCATTCCAATTCTCAGATTTTAATCAGAAAACTATTGAAAGTATGAATCAGGCTTTCAATTTATTTTTGAAAATAATATTAAGGACTCGAGAAAAGCCAAATTCGTAATAAATAAAAAAAGGCTTGGTGTGTGGATAAAACCACAATGCTAACTTCTCATTGGGCGCCCGTAGAGATTGGAAACCAGTCTACCGTAGAGAAACTATTTGCAATCGAAATTAACATTTTACAACCATTTTACAGTAGGTAATTTACACTTTACAGTACAGTACAGTAGGTAGGAACAAAGACAAATTAAACGATTCGATAGTTTTTTTAAAAATTTTCAAATTCTATTCTAGAGTTCAAAGGAAAATATTTCGTTACGAACAATAGTTTGAACTATTTGAGAAAAAATGTTACTCCCAAAAAAAATGTATAAACCTCGCACACAAATGTATTTCATAGATAAAGATATCTATTGAAATTCTTGCTACTGCTAAAAAAACAAACATTTTCTATTCATCTATTCTATAACAAACTTAAATGAAAAAACTACAAAGTTGTGTGAAAAACATTTAATTGACAAAACTGAAACTGTTTTTTACAAACAGACATTTTTAATATATTTTCCTAAAAACAAATAAACGATATTCATGGCCAGGGAACGTGTTCATAATCAACAGACTATCTGGAATGTGCAGCAGGCATCAATGAATTTAAAAGACAGCTAAAAAAATATTTATTGGGCTTTCACCTATGTCAGACGTATTGTAAAATATTTGTATAATGACGATATTTTAGTTTATTGATGTGTAAACGTAATACGTATATACGTCCAGAAAAAAAATCTCAGGCTAGAGTGAATTCTATTCTTAACATTTAAAGGCGACGAGATTAGTTCAGCCTATACGTAATGCTACTACCACGGACCACGGTGCCATCTCTAAGACAAGACTCAAACCAAATTGGAACCAAGCAAGATCAGAACCAGTAGCACATTTAGGTAAATATTTTTACATATAAAAACCCGCGAATGCTTCACACTCAGCAAATGTTTATATTATTAAATATTAGGTACTACTGAAAATTTTGTTGGAAAGCAGCAAATTACATAATTGATTCCAAACATATCGGAAAAAATCATTTTACCGACCATAGTCTATGGTTGGTAAAATGATTTTTCCGATATGTTTGGAATCAATTATATAATTGGCTGCTTTCCAACAAAATTTTCAATTGCAATTCAGCCGTATAAAAAATCTATTAATTTATTTTAGGTACTACCTTTCCGGTCCAGTTTCCTTCGGGTAAATTTTGGTTCGGCAGCGAAATAATCAAGAGCAACAAATCTTTAATATTATAATATTTTACTGTCTGTCCTACAGTTTAGACAGCGTAAACCAATTTAGCTCAAAAATCGCGTGCTGGATCCCCGATTTAGATGTGCCACAATTTTGTCAAAATTTTTCGAAGTTAGTTTCTCATCTCGAAGAAATCTCGACATAAATTGTCGAGATTTTAAGATTCGCCTCGGAATTGTTTATCTAGTCTCGATATTTCTCGTTTCGGCCGCAACACAAGTTCTCGGATTAGATACTGTAAACTGGGGGCTTGTAATAGAGGAACCATGGAAACATCATACAAACAAAGGCTTTGCTGCACGCTCGACTATTCTCAAGCCCTGCAACACCAGCTGCGGGAAACACGACATAAATACGCAATTCTCACAAATGCACCTACACAAAATAAGAAAAATAAAGTTGGTCAATGAAATATCAAATATGAAGTATAAAATCCAAGTTGAAATACTGACATACGTGGTGCCGCAGGTCTGACAATATTGATTGTTGTGATTGAGTTAGCTTGTTTTACCCGCGCCATGGGCTGTCCTCCTGTCCATTTCGTCTACATATAAACAACGCAACATCGCCCGCCACATATAGGTTGGAAATATACAGACTGCTGTGCAAAATCTCATCTTCAGATTACATAAGGTCGACATAATAATTTACAATAGCTTGCAATTAGATATTCAAGTCGTCAATAACTACGAGATTTAACAGTTTAACTATCAAATTATACGATTCTAAGAACTTATTTGCGACGCACTATATATTATAGGACGCTCATAAGGGGAGCACATACCATCGTGCACGATTATATCAAAAAAATTAATACGAGTTCGGTATGAAGGATCGTCATCCTTAACGCACGTCGCAAAGCATGATGCCTGACTAGCTCAACCCGCGCATACATACTTAACTTTTAACCGCACAACTGTTTAGTTGTTTGTCAATAGGCTATTGGAGCAGATGGGACTGCGCATACTATCAACACGATAGTTGTTTGACTAAAAAATCATAAAACCACATCGATCGCCTTTTGACTAAACTATCGAACAACTATCGTCGGCAGCTTATGTCTACACTCTACAGCAGTGTATTGACGCCCGCATACATTCAACTAAATGGTTGTTCGACTGCCCTTTAGTTTAATATTGAAATTGAGGCACAACTGATTGATTGTATGCGCACCTCTAACAACTAAACAGTTTAGTCGAATTGAAATCGTGACACGTACAGAACTCGAGTAAACTGTTTAGTCGTGAAACAATTGTATGTATGCGCCCGGCCTAAGTTTTATGTTTTTGAAGTGAAATTTCTATAAGTATTGAGGCGAAGAAACGAAAAAGGGACATGACAGAGATAGATTCAGAAAAAAGAGATAGAGCACAATAAACTACTGATGCGCTATTTGTGAACTGCACAACGCGTTTGGTTCGCAGTTGGCACAGTCATCTATAGTTGGGTAGACAAAGTAGCCAAGAAGTTTCACTTCTACCGTGTGCTCTTAAGCATATACTTACTATATTTTTGCTGTGTAAACATCTTTACGACCCCCCCCCCCTCTCCAGGCTGCAGTGAATTCGTGGGATTTTACATGTGAGACTGCTGGAGTATAGCGACAGGTATGAACTATAAATGACTATTGACAAAATCAAACCAAGATCAGAACCTGTCACATATAATTAGGCGAAAATATCGCGATTACATTCGTTAAGTAACTGACCTCTGTAGTCGGTAACTTAAATTAAGCTTAAACACCTCCATGCTAAGCAAGATGAACTCGAAACAAATATGGTCGCTGCTGAATGTCAGAGCCTTAGATCATAGATATAGAAATGGACAACTAGATTCGAGTACTCTACCACCTTCTTCAATACGCCTCACTCGACTTTCTTCATTCATGTCACTGTCACTTGCCCAATGTATTTTCATACATCGATATAATTTAATGCATAATCTGTCATGTTTTGTTGATTCTGTCAAAACACGGATCCAAAGTGAAGGTACCGCTGCTAGTTCATAGTTATATTATCAAAGGTCAGAGCAAGATGGAGACTCTATAGACGTGTTAAAATTACAAGGTCGTCCCGCTTAGAACATTCATGCTGCCACCTTCGATTTAAATGCGAATAATAAATATGTTTAGACATCAAAAACCAGCGAGTGCTTCGCGCTCACCATTTTTCTTTAGAATAACCCTTTATCTTCTGATTTCGTTTCGTTGCTGCTTTCAGTGTGCTACGGCGACGGCCTATTTATGATTGCCAACCGCAATAACTACCGCACAAACACGCTAGATAGCAGTTTCTTTATTCAATCGCAATTGTTTAACGGCAACTACAGTACGCTCGCTGTTGTGCCCAAAATATCAGTTCATACTGATCCGATTTTTAAAGTGAAGCTTCTATAGCGAGGGTTCGTGACGCGATAAACGAAAATGTGACATGATTGAGATAGATAGATAGATTGAGAAAGGAATAGATAGAACAAAATCAACAACTGACGCAATATTTATGAACTACACAACGCGTTTGGTCGACACACAAGCGACTAGGCCCTGCAGTCAGGGTCCAAACACCACTGCTAGACTACAAACACTCAACATGTAAAGTAAACACAACAGGTGAAACAAAGATGAAGTATTCAACACCTGTTGTGTTTACTTTACATGTTGAGTGTTTGTAGTCTAGCAGTGGTGTTGGAATATTGACTCTCGCATGTAGTGGTTTTTCTGTGACAGAATGCTTTAAAGGGAGAAAGTCGATCGTTTGAAAATGTGTCACTGTGTGAGTAATGTCAACTCAGTCCGCCGCGATAGTGGAAAGTTTAGGGTTAAAATCCCTACGGTGACATAGGTTTGAATTAATGATTTTTTCCTGACTACAGTGTTGTGTTACGTCATTGTTCTTACAACAGGTGTCTTCATATACTGTTTGCAGTCATTATGCATTCATCTAATTATGTATTTGGTCACGACTTACGTGTTAAATTTGTATTTATTGTGTAATAACTAACTAGTGAACTCTGTACACTAATATGGATAGTTCACAGCGATTAAAAAATGGGTTTTGTATGTAGACAATGTTCAAATACATATTCTTCAAGCAGGCATTAATTTTCACAAAAATAGAATGAAAACTTCATGTAAGGCTTGTAATCTAATTCTTTCTATAAAAGTCGATCAATTTTTTGACACTTCAAAATAAAACCTAGTTTAATATTATTATTTGAAATATTATAGGATGTCCAAAATTTATACAGTAACATTGTTCTTGAAAATTTGCCATGGAATGGAAAAATAATTTTTAAATAAGTTTTATTTTGAAATGTCAGAAAATTGATCGACTTTTATAGAAAGAATTAGATTAAAAGTCTTATCTGAAGTTTTCATTCTAATTTTGTGAACATCAATGTCTGTCGTGAAGAATATTCTCCACATACAAAACCCATTTTTAATCGCTATCAACTATCCATATTAGTATACAAAGTTCACTAGTTAGTTGTTACGTTCGTTTGGGTGTGTGTGCGTATCTCAAACGACATCAAGATGGGGTATTCGACCAATCAGAATGGACTCTGATTGCAGGGCCTAGTCGCTTGTGGTCGACACTGTCATATATGGTTACTACACAATGCGTTTGGTTGGCAGCGCCATCTATGGCTGGGCATAAGGTAAAGTAGTCAAGGAGTTCCACTTCTGCTGTGTGCACTTAAGCACATAAGTAGATACTCTCTTTTTTAATGTATTTATTTTAAAGCAATCGACACAAAAGATATATCTACCCTACTGTAAATTTTATTGCTATTTTATTATGCTATATCTAGCGGATAAAATTAAAGTGTTTATTTTAATTTTATTATCCAACGAAACTTATGTGAAAACAATAATTCCCCAATTTATATGCAAAATGTATTTAAAATACAATTTTGTTAACTAAATGGAGAAAAAATATCAAGCAAATAACTGTGATTTTGACAAATGACCAAAGCAAATAAAAAGGTTTATAAATTTGACTTTTATGGAAATTTACGTATTGTAATATTTTATTTGATTACTTGGATAAATATGACGCATTTCAAATATATAAAGAGTGACACAAAAATATTACGTATGAGAAAAGAGTTTTTATTTTAATTTTATTTCAGACTAGCGACCCCGTCCGGCTTCACCCGGGTGCTAAGAAAGCCCGGGTGCAATACACTACTCCCTCGCTTCGCTCGTTCCCTTGAATATTATAAATACACTACTCACTTGCTTCGCTCGTTCGTTTGAATATTATAAATACACTACTCACTCGCTTCGCTCGTTCGCTTGAATATTATAATTACGAACAAATTTGATTACCATAAAAAAAGTTATAATGAGTCAACCTTAAAAGATAGACATATGCTGTTGCGAACTTTTTTTTAGAACTTTTAAAGGGGAACAATTTTATTATACATGATTTTTGCGTAACTTTAACCGTTTACGCAGGGGAAGCTCTCAAAAGGAATAATTTTTCCCGTTTTTGCAACATTTTTCATTGATGCTCCGCTCCTAATGGTCGTAGCGTGATATTATATAGCCTATAGCCTTCCTCAATAAAGGGGCTTTCTAACAAAAAAACATTTTTTCAAATCGGACTGGTAGTTCCTGAGATTAGCGCGTTCAACCTAACAAACAAACAAACAAACTCTTCAGCTTTATAATATTAGAATAGACAACCAACCACTAGCATTAAATGGGTCTATAGCTTACCAGTGCATTATTTAATATCTTCAATTTTATTACCTATTATTTTTAATAATACCTAAAGCCTAAACTTAAAATCCAATTGATACTTTCACTTGGTAATTGAGGGTTTGTAATAGAAACGACTTATAAACAATTACATCTCTAAAATCTCAGCCATTCTAAAGCCCTTAACAAGTTAAAAAATATTTTTTGTGAATTACTTCATCAATATAAAGAAGCAGATTTAGTGCATAAAATCCAATTTTTTTGCTCCACCCAAGACAATCCATTATTCATATAAAATAGAAAATAGTGTACAATCAACGTAAATCTAAATATGATTTATTAATAAATGTTAAAATTTATTTTGAACACACACACATTAGTTTACTTTTTTATTATCTATTGAAACAAACTCAAATAAAAAAATATTTTTAGATTTTTCACATCGTTGCGGGAGATAAAAAAAAGCGGTCAAGCACGTGTGGAACTCGTTACAACAATTAAATTAGGTAGACATAATGTTCTGTGAAAATTTCAACCGGCTACATGTTACGGTTCCAAAGATACAGCATTTAAAAGGTTTTTTCCGTTTTTTGTATGGGAACCCCTTTTAATTTTTACTTCTTGTGATTTTTGGATTTTTCCCTTTACTTGTGCTGCGAGACCTTGATTTTTGCTAAATTCCATGATTCTAGGTCAACGGGAAGTACCCTACAGGTTTAGATGAGTGAGTTTGCGAATATCAAAATATGTATAGGACCCCCATTAATTTTTACTTTTTGTGATTTTCAGATTTTTCCCTTTTTGTGCTGCGAGACCTTGCTTTTTACCAAATTTTATGATTCTAGGTCAATGGGAAGTACCCTATAGGTTTTTGATGAGTGAGATTGCGAATATCAAAATAGGTATAGGACCCCCTTTATTTTTTACTTTTTGTGATTTTCGGATTTTTCCCTTTACTTGTGCTGTGAAATCTTGCTTTTTGCCAAATTTTATGAATCTAGGTCAACGGGAAGTACCCTATAGGTTTTTGATGAGATAACAAAATAGCCGTATCTTTTGATGGCGTAAGAAACTTAAATTCTTTACAACTTTAAGGGACCGTAGACCTTAGTATTTCGTATAAATTTCAACTTGATATCTCTATCAGTTTCCGAGAAAATGGGTCTTAAAAGACGGACACCCAGTCAGCCAGCCTGACGGAAAAACGAGTGATCCTATAAGGGTTCCGTTTTTTTTCTTATTGAGATACGGAACCCTAAAAACGACGTAACTTAAAAAAATATTAAACTGACCCCGTTGAAATTCGGTGTAGTAGGGACATTTGGAAAAGTATGAAAAAGTACCATGAAAAGTATGTTTATAATAATTTGTTTACCTATAAAGATACAATTTTCTAAACGGTTCCCCGATCGGTTAGCGTTATAGATTCGGTTGTATGCTATGGACTTTTCTGAGCAATGCCGAGTACTGAGTAGTGACTAGTGAGTAGTTCTGATGAAATCCGATTAATACACAATCAGGGCCCTCGCGCCCCTGAATGCGATGCTCGCGGGCGGCACATCTAAGGGGCGGCAAATGGCCTAGTTGAGTTATGTTTTTTGTACTGTATAGAAAAAATATACAACTGATATTATATAAATTTTATTTGTATCCTCAAGCCTACGTGAAAACTCTTACGAGTAGTTATTTCTTTTTTAATAAAATTCGAATTCGAAATATTTCGCGCGCAGTTTTCGATTCGATCGTTAATTCACATCAGCGCGTAGACAGGGCGCCCCTATCGAGAGACTCCCGCGTATGTTTATATCTTGTATTTTCCTGTCGATTACAGTTAATTTAAATTTATAAGGAATAAAGTTTCTATTAATTGCACTTACAGTATTAGTTATTTGGGATTTTTAACGTTTTTCAATTTGACATATCGTCTAGTGAGTTTATCCCCAATAAGGGGCGTCAATTATGAATCCGCACGCGGGCGGCGTGAGGCCTTACGAGAGCCCTGTACACAATCTTTTTAAAAAGGAGCGTCCGTTTCTTTATAACAATATAAACAATAATGATATTATATATCTTATTTGAAGTTTAGAGAACATCAGCTCAAATGGACTGTTAGATACGTAAACTAGAAGTGAAGTGTTGATTAGCACGTGCGGCGTTGTGAATGGTTCAAAACCGCTGTATATAATTGGCTTCTGACGAGCCAACTTATGATTAGTTGTTAATAATGCATACTACCGTAGGGTAGACAAAGCAATCCCCGAAACTCGACGCTGACACCATTATATAACGAATACAACTTACAAAAGGATGGGAAAATTCGGATGTTTCTAACGATTTTGAGAATTGAACTTGTTTTAGAAAATATCTTCAAGATAAAAGTACCGGTTACCGACCACCCAACCTGTGTTCGACCACATTTATATTTATAACTATAGTCAAGTTCCAAAATTTAAGATAGTGAATCATGCATAGTTCGTAATAAGGTTAATGGAGCGGTAAATCAAAGAAACAATGTAAGCATACGCATCCCATGTATAAAAACTGTGCCGCTTATATAATTAGTGAAGTATAAGTGAATGACTCACGATCTTAAATTTTTATACTTTACTATATTATACTAGAATAATTATTAATATCTATATTTATTTTGTTCACATAATAAACAAGTCAGATCAATTACAATATTAGATGCAATGCTAGATAAAATATAGTAGCATTGCTAAAAAGATAAATTTAAAAACTGTTTAAAATCATTTAATAACATTTTCTTTATTTCTTTTCTAAATTAAGATAAAGTTAACTCCCTGACTTTTCGAGGCGACGACTGAAGCCTAATTCTTCCCAAGTGACAGGCTATACAGAATATAATTGGTAGGTGAATTTCCTCGAAGTAGCATAGGATCAGAAATAAAGCAATTTTATTGTGTTATTTTGTTTTGTTATATTGTACCAAGTGAAATAAGTACTTTCAAAGATCACAAATCGCTTCTCTCAGAGTAATTAAAAAACTATTATTACGTTACATTTTTAAACGGTTTTATTTAGCTTGACCCCGTATATATTTTGTGTTTGTTTATATGTTTATACCTATATTATTTGTTTCAAATCTTGCGACCAATTTTTCACCCAGTTACCGACATCCGATTGAGTTGAAATTTTGCACACATGTGTAGCTCCGGTGACAATACAATATTATGATAACTAGCTGACCGGCCCGGCTTTCGTCCGGGTGTAAATCGTACTTTTGAATTTTCACCCGCTTCCCCTGATTTGATTGAGTTGAATTTTTGCACACATGTGTAGCTCCGGTGACAATACAATATTATGATAACTAGCTGACCGGCCCGGATTTCGGCCGGGTGTAAATCGTACTTTTGAATTTTCACCCACTTCCCCTGATCTGATTGAGTTGAAATTCCAAGTCTTCATGGTTTCCGGGCTTGTAGCCCGTGGTCCGGTCCCGGTGGTATTTCTACCTGACGTTTCGTCTACAACTGCGGTAGACATTCTCAAAGGCGATGTGGCAGCGGTCGAAGTGTCCTCCTTGGCGACTCACAGGTCAGTGTATCAGTGACTGGTGTCCTCCCTTCTTTTATGCCTATTACCAGTGTGTTCTCTGTTCGGTCGTAGTCCGTCTCTCTGTAATTGGTCAACTGCGCAGTGTGTAGTGGTGGGGATGAGTTCTCTACTCGGTCGTATTCCGTCCTTGTACGATTGGACCACGGCCTACAAGCCCGGAAACCATGAAGACCTGGAACAATGTCGGCCGTGAAAGCTTGCACACCTGGATGAGTTGAAATTTTGCACATATGTGTAGCTCCGGTGACAATACAATATTATGGTTACTAGCTGACCGACCCGGCGCCCGTTCGAGTGCAAATCGCATTATTGAATTTTCACAGGCAAAAGGTTACGTTTCAGTAGATCGGATAAATGTAATAAAATCAGACTAAGCGAATAAAGCACACTAAAAAATTAAAAATAAAAATAGGTAAAAAAACTTTTAAGTTAAACGGTTTTATAATTGTACTAAAAAGAAAAAAATAATATTTAATTTAGTTTCATAAGTATAAAAGCGTGGGTCGTAAACTCTAGGATAATTTATTACAGTCACGATTCACGCTTTTATACTTATGAATCTAAATTAAATATTATTTTTTTCTTTTTAGTACAATCATAAAACCGTTTAACTTGAAAGTTTTTTTACCTATTTTTTTAGTTTATACAGCATACACCAGGTTAGTTCAGAGATTGCGTGTGGGATTTCCGATTTGCCTTACATTTTTTTTCTCCGCTCATTCCCTTTTGTTGCGTAATAATATTATAACCTATGCCACTCAGGAAGAAATACTAAGTTACAGTGAAGGAAACTTTCAAATCGGTTCGGTAGTTTCTAAGATTATTCGCCGTAAATAAACATACAAACTTTTCCTCTATATTGTTGTGATTAAAATTCTAAAAAGATATTAACATCTTTTAAAGATAATTTTGACATTACCTAGTATTTAAAAAGATTTTTCTTGCCCTTATTATGATTATTTTCAAGTTCAAATATTGGTTTAAGGAAGTAAAATAAACTTCTTTGGAATGCAAGAAAGTTATGAAGTACATCGCCTTTGTAAAATAACTTCTAAGTAATTGTGAATTCCGAGATCTTGAAGGCAAATTTAAATTACTCGTGAGTCGTAATTGATAAAAAGAATTTGCATAAGTCTTAAAGAGTTTAAGTGGCTTGCAGAATCTGTTTATTGATCTGCAGATGAAAATCGGAATTAATAAGGTCGTCCCACGTATCAAAATTTGATAATTTTGAACAGTGCATTTATTCCTCATAAGTATGTAAGCAATCATTTTTTCGTTCTTATATGCTTCCTCTTAATTGCAAATGAGAATTAAAGGAATATTTTTAAACGATAACCATAAGCCGCCATATGATGACGTAGAAGACAGTCACACTTCTTTATCAATAGAAAGATGTCAAATATATTAAATCACCTACAAGTAACGCTCGTAACTCTAAACCCAAAACTCCCAGTTTCGGGTTTGACTCCCGATGGTGATGGGTTAAAAAAAATCTGATAAAGCATTGTAATGTGACGCAGTGGCGTAGCTAAGGGGGGTGACGGAGGTGACGCGCATCGGGTGCAACCCGTTCAGGGGTGACATCCGACCGCGAAAAAAAACTTACAAAAATTCCATCAAATGAAATTATCGCTAAAATTCAACGATTCATCATTAATGCCTGGTATATAAATTTCTCACTCGTAGCCAATCAATTGAATGTATGATTGAAGCCAATAATATTTTGTTGGTGAAACTGAAATACGAGTAAAGCGTGAACTGGTAATATTTTGATAAAATTATTTAAGAAGGTTAGTAGTGAAAGAATTCGACAACTTGTAAACATTGCAGGTCATCTTTTATGTGTAAATTAATAAATTATTGAAAGTTGATAAAGTTTTTTTATTATATTACCCGATATTACCTAATTATTGTTTCTCTCTATTAAAATAGAACTAAATTATAGCAAATGCAGCAATATCAATAATCAATATCAATAATCAATTATATTAATTATAATAAATGTTTTATAAGATAGAAAAAAAATTTATTCTTGTTTCAAATAATCGTGTTTTGTTGTTTAAAATAAATATTGTTTATTTTCACAAATTATAAATGTCTCAAAATGATTGCTCTTTAGGAAATTTCTTATAAAATTTCCTAGTTACAATGGGGGGGGGAGGGGCAGTGTGACACCAAATGGGGAGGCGACACTATCGATATCCGCTCCGGGTGCCACCCTTGCTAGCTAGTAGCTACGCCACTGATTTGACGTCATTGGGTGTCTCTCTTATATAGAAAGATATTATGTATGTATATAAATTATCTCCCTCGTGGTTCGCTTACAATGACAGATTAGTGGACGTGGCACGTAAGTCTAGTCAGTCAATCACAGGCTGAATTTTATCTACGTAATTTCGGTAGCGGCATAATTAAACACACATACACACATTTTGGGATTTTTTTTAAAGAAAAAGCTTCCGAAAACTTATAGAGTTCAACAAAATGTAAAAAAATGGTACGACCCCATTCGTTTTTTATACATGAATATAATAAACAAAAAGTATTAATTTTACAATTAATAATTGATAATTAGAATTTTGATTAGATTGCGTTAATAGAGCTGAGAGCATATTTGAAATTAAGAATATTAATTAGTGCACAGCATGCAATTTAATAAAAACATATTAACATTACGTCATCGTGTTAAAATTTCTGTAAAGATAAATTTAATCTTTTTAAAGCGTAAGAAGGCACGCACAATCCAGCTTAAAGCTTTGCCGTTGCAAATTAAAGTTAAAAATTAATGCATTTTTTCAGTGGGAACTGGAAAGTTACCAGAATGTGTTACTGACTACTGTTATTAATTACTTATTTCATCCCATTACTAATGAATGCGACCAGTGTTTTTTTTTTTTTTGTTATACTAACTTTTTCCCGCGACTTCGCTCCAATGAACGTCAATTTTGTCCGCAGATTCGCTCGCATAAATATCGATTTTAGAGGGAAGCCTATAGCTTAAACAGTAGGTACGCTATACTTCAAATTTAGGTATCCTTAAATAGATAAGTTATTAATTAATCAGACTATTTTTTATTTCGAAATCCAAGTGGAATATTTACGGATTAGATCAAAGTGGGTATAAACTATAAAGTTCTACCCTTTGAGTATGGAAGCCCCGTAATATGTAGGTACGTGTACCGAATTTTATTGAAAATAAGTTCTCTCGTTCGTTGATTTTGTATGAAAAATACTTTTAATTGTATGGGAGCTCAACCTTAATGCGAGCGGAGCTAGACGTTTTGTTACAAAAGTCGTTTTTTTCTCAAATTTTGAAACTATCGACAATAATCGATTTATTATATTTATTTTATTTAATTTCGTACATTTTTATCAAGCTTGTGTGTACCTATCTTTAAACTGTTACCGCATATACTAAAATAAAATTTAAAAAATCTTAAAATATGAAAAGTAGCAGCCTGTAAAAAATCTCAGTTATGGGAATCATTTTTATTGCATATGATTTTAATTTTAAATGTGTGGTAGACGTGGTAGAACTGTTAACCTGTGAATAGGTAAAAGAAAGCATTTTTCAAATTTAAATAAAAGAAAATTAATGTTCTTTCACCTGGGTAATAAAATGTATGATTTATATCAACAAAAATCCTATGTTCTAAAAAAAATCTTTATCTTTGTCACGATTTTATTGAAATTACTTTTTTAATATACCTAAGTAGATACGAAATACCATAAAAACTGCATTTATTTTCCTAAAATAATACTGAAAAAGATATTTAGCAAATCATCATTAATTGAATAAACGCTCCGACACAACTCGGACTCACTGTCCCATATATGATCGTCTGCACCCCCACACCCCACAGCCTTCATTCCTGTATTTTCTGAGAGGCCAAGTCATGCTATATAATTAATATTACCTATACTAATGGAGTACCTATCTATAATGTATGAAATTTAATCAAAATCTATGGAGCCGTTTTCGAGAAAAAGAATATTTTCCATTTTTTACCTGTATTTAGGGGGTCACTTCTCCCGACTCCCACATTTGAATTTTGAGCTATAGGATCGATATTCCGATTTCGCATCGAGGAATGACTATTGTGCATACCGTAGGTATACGCATGCAAAATTTAAGCCAAATCGATCTAGTGGTAACAGTGAATGGCAGATGACAGACAGAAATTGTTCATTAACTTTTTGGGTTCAGGAAATTTGAAAAGATTCATTGGAAAGTCAAAATATACTCAGTATACGCAAAAGTAAAAAAAATTGTTTATGAATCGTTGAGAGGATTTTATTTACAGTGAAAAAAATATTGGCTGACAAAGTATGAACATTTTAATGTGCCTTTGATTACACTGAACAGTATCAGTGTTGGCATTTGGCAACCATACGGATAATTATCGTAGGTACAATAATATCATAATTTCATGTCAACATACGATGTAGGTACGATTGCGTTGCGTACCAATATCGTACGCGAATATACGATAATTTTTGAGTATCGAATTCGAACAAAAAACTTGAAAAAATCAAATACCTACCTATAATGAAATTTCATCGATAAAACCCATAGATACAAAACTTTTGAAAATTTACATCCCCACGCGCGATACGAATTATTTCCGGGCTCCGGCAGGTGGTAAATAATCTTTTACATGTTGAAATTTAAATATTTATATAGGTATTGTATTTGAATATAATTTAAGTCTATAAATAACTGATTTATTAAAATTGGATTTATATTTTTCATAAACATTAATCCGCAGTTTTTCGCGAGTGTCGCAGCGACACAAGGAAAGGTCATAAAATTAAAATAATTAAAATATTTTATTCATTATTAACGTAATTACGATAATTTTTACTCATATGAAAATTACGCCCCTAGGCCTGGTACGATGACGATCGAATTTGAAACCATATGTGAGATTGCAAACAGAAACAAATAACAGCCACTGCAGTCTGCACAGCAGCACAGTATTTCCGTCAAATGTCAATATTAAATAGAGATTTTCGAATTTCGTGAGTTTTAAAGTTAGCACAATGCGAGAAATTTCGATAACTGACTATGACTTAAGCTCAATTTGTCGATTGTGCTTAACAAGTGGTGTTAGTGTGATAGATATATTTTCCTTTTCTACAACGCTAAGAAATCAAATAGCGGACGCGATCATGAAGTGCGCTCCCGTTCAGGTAAATTTGCTTTTTTGGAATAGCATGTTTTTGTGATATAGAAATGTTTATTAGGCGCGACTGTGCCGGTATGCTACGCCATTTTATAATTTATATCACGCATATGAAAATAATTTGACCTTGATTATTGATATACCTATCCTGAGAAAATAATACAAAATCAACTTGTCACCGTTGGTCAAAATAAAATCATGTAGATACCTATATAAATGAGAACTAAGTACCTATTGCAAAACTTTGAATAGATCTTCAGGTAAAATAACAATTTAAAAAGAAAGTGTCGCTCTGTGTAATTGTTGAATTACTTGGTCACCGCCACGGGTTTTAAACCTAAATAGCATTGTAATATTTTATATTGTGTTGCAAGCATACAAAATTAAAACTATATCGTGACAAACAAGACCATATTTTTATTATTATTTATTTTATTATATCTTTTTTCTCAGATAACGAGACGTGATGAAATGCCAACTTTAATCTGCCAGTTATGTTCCACTCAATTGGAACAAAGTCACCAGTTTCAACTGCAAATAGTACAGTCCGAGAAAACGTTGCGACGATATCTACAGAAATTACATGAATTTAACAAACGAAAAAAGCCTGAGTGCTCCAATCGGAAGGGTCCTGTGGATCCAATAATCGATAAGACTAATTTAGATCTAACTGTAAAGAGTGAAACTTTGGAACTTCATGGCGTGGCAGATATGGATGTCACCTGGAATGAGAAAGAACCTTCCAATTTTAGTTCAGTAAACACAATTAACGAAGAAATGTCTTTGAAATCCAAAATCATGGAAGAACCTACAAAGAATTCATTTATTTTAACAGAAAATACCAACGATCAAATAATCGATAAGACTAACGCAGATACAACTGTGAAAAGTGAATCTTTGGAAGGCATAAGTGATATGGATGTCAGCTGGAAGGAGAGAGGAACAGAAAACGAAATTAACGAAGAAATGTCTCTGAAATCTGAAATTATAGATGAACCGATGAATGATACTAACGATCCATTAATCGATAAGAGTAAAGCAGATACAACTGTGAAGAGTAAATCTTTGGAAGGCACCTGGAAGGAGAGAGAACTTATCAATTGTAATTCAGAAAACAAATTGAATAAAGAAATGTCTGTGAAATCCGAAATTATAGAAGAACCGATGAATGATACTAATGATCAAATAATTGATAATACTAATGCAGATACAACTGTGAAGAGTGAGTCTTTGGAAGACATAGTTGACATGGATGGCATCTGGAAGGAGAAAGAACTTGTCAATTGTAATTCAGAAAACAAAACTAACGAAGAAATGTCTCTGAAATCTGAAATCATAGAAGAACCGATAAATGATACTAACAATACATTAATCGATAAGACTAAAACCGATACAACTGTGAAGAGGGAATCTTTGGAAGGCACCTGGAAGGAGAGAGAACCTATCAATTGTAATTCAGAAAACAAAATTAATGAAGACATTTCTCTGAAATCTGAAATCATAGAAGAACCGATGAATGATAATTCGCTTATTTTAACAGAATCTATTAATGATACTGTAAAAGCGTCATCTAATGGTAATTGCAGTGAAATAGGCTATGTAGGCTTAATCGATACTAGTGACACTAAATTGAGTGAAAACTTGCTGGATAAAGAAATAGGACCAACAAATTTTAATTCAGTGAACAAAATTAACGAAAAAGTGTATTTGATATCCAAAATCAATGACGAACCAATGAATGATAATTTATTAATTCAGACAGAATCTGTTAAAAGCACTGCAGATACGTCTGATAAGACATCGTATCAACAATCTTATGAACAATATGCTCAGGTAGCTTATTTAAATTATCGTAATAAACAATTTACTAGCTTTAATGCTCCTAAACGTATACATACTTGTGACAACACATATCAGTGTGACATTTGTAAAAAGAACTATTCTACTATAGACCGCTTGAATAATCACAAACGTCAACATACTGAAGAAAACCCATATCAATGTGACGTTTGTAGTAAAGAATTTGTCAACTTGTCTTATTTTAAAAATCACATGCGTTCACATAAAGGTGCGAGATTATATTACTGTGACATTTGTAATAAGAAATTTTCTAACATAACCACTCACAAACGTTCACATACTGGTGAAAAACCATATTGTTGTGACATTTGTGATAAAAGACTCGGCTCCTCAAACGCTTTAAGAATTCACAAACGTTCACATTCTGGTGAGAAACCATTTCAGTGTGCTGTTTGTAATAAGTCCTTTTCTGCTCTAAGTAATTTGCGATGTCATAAACGACAACATACTGGTGAGAAGCCGTTTCAGTGTGACATTTGTGATAAACAGTTTACTCACCATCACACTTTAAAAAATCACAAACTTGCACATGCTGGTGAGAAATCATATCAGTGTGATATTTGTGATAAACGATTTAATTACCCGTATACTTTAAAAGCTCATAAGCGTAGACATAGTTGATAGGCAAATGTCAATACCTAAGTGCTTTATTCGATCAGACACTCGAGCATTTTCTGCTCGCAACCCAACAATTTTTCACAGGCGACCCAAGATTTGTACAAAAATTAACCTGGTGAGTGGTGATTCAACATAACCAATGCTCTAAAGTGTGATACATCAGATGCACTGATATACTCTGAGAAAAGTTTATGAAAATTTTTTTTTTAAGTTATACTTCTTTAGCGACCCTGTAATGATCTCGAGTCAAAAAATACGGACTCAAAAATTAATGAAACGCTGACTGGGATAAAATGGCTCAAAGATTTGGATGAAATTTACTGAAAGGGGTTTTGGAGGTCTCATCTCCGGAAAAAATCGCTTTCTTATAGATTTTGTAAGTTTAAAAATCTATTTTTTGACGTTTCAAAATAGTGTAATATTGTAAGCAGGCTTTGGATACTTATGTTTCCATGGCTTAAGGGAAATTTTAAAGTTTTCGTATGTCAAAAATAAAAATAAGTAAATAGTTAAAATAAAAAATGCCAAAAACTTCAATGGAACGTGTTCTATAGAAAAATGTATGAAGTATAACTCGACCGCACGCTTATGTGGGTGAGGCACACAGTCAATATTTTTTTATTAAAGAAACAAGAATATATTGTGTCGTCATTATTTTATGTGACTTGTGAGTAACAAACTTTAATTTTGTGACTAATGAAAAAATCTCGGTTACCTATGTTCAAAAAATGTGGATCTATATTGTAATTAATTAATATCTATTACTTTTAAATTAATAAATTTATTTAAACGAAAATTCTATTTTGTTGGTGTAAAATTTGTAACGATAAAAATAAAAACACTGGCCATTGTTCCAAATCTGCCATGAAGCATTTATGCTCACAGTCGATATTGTATTGTAGATTATAGACGCTCGGCAATAAAGGTCATACGCGACCCACATTGTCGACAAAATATTGTTTTGTTTTTGTTTCCACGCTCTGGAAATTAAAGTACTAATATTCAATTAGCGTTGTGAGCAGACGTATCCTCGTCCTTATTAAATGAAATTATATCGTGTTTTATTTATTTTTTACAAAGTTAATTAACAATCAACAGGATTAATCATCTAGCTCTAGCTTTTTATCCCCTCCCCTCCCAAGGAATATCATCCTTCAGTTGTCACCTGTTCCTGTAAAAATATGTTATTGAACTTATTATAAATCGAGTGAAGTGCATGTCGCACGGACGCCCCTAAAAATTTGCCGCCCCAAACGCATGTCTGTTTTGAGAACTATCTACTGCACTTAAACATATCCAAAAGTTTAAACTATTTGATAAATTACGGTCCCTCGTGCATTTTACGCGGAAAACTCCCGTGAGTTGATAAATTAAAAGACGACAAACCAAGCAAGTAACTTCTAAAAGCTTTCGAGTATACGCAAGTACGTAGTAGATATACGTAAGAATGGTGCGAACATAAAAAAGATTATCTTTATCAGCAGCTGTAGACGAAAAGAGACATTTAATACACTGTCTCAAGTTCGAGCATTATCTATTCTTTCATTGCTGATATATTTTTAAACTCTAGCCTAAATACAATTCAAGTCCCTATTTACAAATACCTACAAGGAGTTTACAAAACGGAAACAACATGATGCATTAGAATAGCCGAACGTGTAGCCATTTAAATGGTGTTTCTATGGCTATGGCTCCTTTATTAGTTCCCACAGGTTCTAATCCGAGAGGTACAAAGTGTTTTTGATGACTGGCGTGACAATAAAGGAATTTTCCTAAAGTTCTTAGTTCAACAGCTACCTGCAGTGGGGCGCGCGCATCGTTTAACTCTTCCGGAGTCATAAAGAAGTATAACTCATACAAAATAAAAATTTCTTTTTTTACAGATACGAGAGCACATGTTACTTTTGGACGCAGACAATTCCAATTTGGTACCGTACAACAATTGAACTGAAAATTAACTCTACGTCGAAAGCCCAGACAAATTGTTTTTTTTATTTATGTATATTTAAGGGGGCCCCGTACATCGAAGTGGGTGTAAAGTAAAGTAAGAATCGGTAGTATCGAAGCACCACAGTCCACAAGAAGCAGTGAACTGTTTAGAAGTCACTCTGTATATACGAAATCAGTCTGCGTGATGTGTGCCTACTTTTCTTTCGCGGTTAATACGTGTGTAATGCCTCTTTTTCCTAAGCTGTGGTTCCCAGATTTAAAGAAAAACTCACCTTGTCTTTCTGGAAACGCAGTTGACGCTACAAGCAGAGCCGCATTTTGTAATAATAAAAATAATATTTAAAAAAAGACGTAATATTGCTTTGAAAAAGTCATGTGTATGTTTTATACACGGCGGAAGTTATTCTCCTTAATAATTAATATATACCCTGCGGTTGATATGGCAGCGACTTCTATGAATCGAGGTACAAAGTGTTCTTGACGTGACATCTAACGGAATTTTTCTAAAGTTTGCTTTGCGTTAAACCACAGACCGTTAAACTCGCCCAGAGTTGAATAAAGAAGTATAACTTCTAAAAATATTATCTGTCTTGTACCTTGTGTGAGGCTCATTGGTCCACTTGATCGAAAAATAAGTATTTCTCGGCCTCAAAAACGAGATGTCCAAAATTTAAGTCTGAATAACCTATTTTTGTGTGAATGTAGATAACGAAAAAAAAATAGTCTTTACTAAACACCCTGTATCTTCTTCTTAGGATTTAGGAAATAGATAACATTTTATGAAGTATGTTTGGCCTATGGCTAAATCGTGTTATTTTGACCTCATCTATCTATTTTTCCTACGGTCCATTCGTTATGAACCACTTTGTATTATAGTGCATATAATAGTGAAAAAACTATTCTTTAGATTATATTGTAGATTACAGATGCTCGACTATCGAGGCCATTAGCATATATAAAACAACAATTCCTTATTTCAAAGTACCTACAAATAAAATTAGCAATTTTTTATAATGCGTATATTTTTATTTAGGGATAAAATATTCCAAAACACAGCTTATGAGATTATGCATACTTAGCTAAAAAATGTATAGCAGGTGTTTGTCACTATTTTTGTATAATAATGTGACTTATTAATCTCGATTATGGATGTACAAACTTTGGTAGAATAATACATTTTTTTAACACGAAAATTTTATTTCTCTTAAATCGTAGTCGGTTTGTGTGTCCGTAAATAATCTAAATTCATCAACATCGGTTCAACCGTTCAGAGTGACAGGCAAAAATTCTAGAGACATATTTTCCCGATTAGGTGTCATACAAAAAACTCGAAAAATCTGCAAGAAAATGAAATTGCAGATGGAAGTTCGGTAGGTAATCTATATTAATTTTACTTATAAAACGAAAAGTTTGTACGTTTGCTTGCGGCGGGAACTACTGAACCAATTTGAAAAATTCTTTCAGTAGGTTTTTCCTATTTCAACCTTCCCGAGTAGGTAATATAGACTATACAGTGTGTCCACAGACTCATCCTCAACATGGGGATCTCCGTTGTTATGGGAGATAGAGATTTGGTTAAATGAGACAAAATATGCAGAATCTCCAGTACTACTACCCTGCGTAGTCAAACTTCCCATATTTTGCTTGGTTCGCGACCGACAGTTGAAAAACGAGATTTACCCATTTTCGTTTTTTGTTTATAACTCGCTTATTAAGTAAGTTAGAAGAAAAATATTTTCACTTTCTTAAGGCCCTTTTTTATGAAGATTTCAAATCTCTTTTCATATTTTTATTTACTTTTATAGTTTTAGAGATACTTGTATTAACTTTGTTTTTTTAAATACACGTCAAAGATGGCCATGACACCATTCGAAAGAGATTTTTTTCCTCTTTAATTTGATATGAGGGTTGATGGATTTATTTTCAAAAATAACAGAGTTATACGTAAAACACTGATTTTTAATAGTAGGCTATGCTAAATTAATTGATAAAACAACAGAAGGCTTAGCAAACAGTTGAAATTCGCGTTGGCTTAGTAAACGGCTGTTTTGTTTTAGCTGTCAAAGTATAGTTTGTTACTAATTTGTCAGTTTACTAAGTGATTTATTAAATTTACTTTTGTTATCATGGAACCATTTTGTAACAATGAAAAATAAGCGATTTTCAACAATTGATCGTAAAACAATAGTTTTGTCTTCTTCACTTATTCGCGTTGACTTAGTAAACGGCTTTTTAAATGATCCATAGTTTATTAAATTTACTCGTAAGTTTCTGTAAATAGACGAATGAGGTTGTCTTCGTTCTGGATACTGATCAAAGTACATTTCTGCAGCTCTGGTCGAATTTTTGTGACAATGTAACAAGATAACATATTAAATTTTTCATTCTTACAAAATGGTTCCATGACAACAAAAGTAAATTTAATAAATCACTTAGTAAACTGACAAATTAGCAACAAACTACACTTTGACAGCCAAAATAAAACAGCCGTTTACTAAGCCAACGCGAATTTCAACTGTTTGCTAAGCCTTCTGTTGTTTTATCAATTAATTTAGCATAGCCTACTATTAAAAATCAGTGTTTTACGTATAACTATGTTATTTTTGAAAATAAATCCATCAACTCTTACATCAAATTAAAGAGAAAAAAAATCTCTTTCGAATGGTGTCATGGCCATCTTTGACGTGTATTTAAAAAAACAAAGTTAATACAAGTATCTCTAAAACTATAAAAGTAAATAAAAATATGAAAAGAGATTTGAAATCTTCATAAAAAAGAGCCTTAAGAAAGTGAAAATATTTTTTTTCTAACTTACTTAATAAGCGAGTTATAAACAAAAAACGAAAATGGGTAAATCTCGTTTTTCAACTGTCGGTCGCGAACCAAGCAAAATATGGAAAGTTTGACTACGCAGGGTAGTAGTACTGGAGATTCTGCACATTTTGTCTCATTTAACCAAACCTCTATCTCCCATAACAACGGAGATCCCCATGTTGAGGATGAGTCTGTGGACACACTGTATATTAAATACGGCAAAAGGGGCGAAAATGTAAACAAAGCTGGGAATCCAGCACGCAATCTCTGAGCTAAATTAATATTGATGTACGCTGGCTAAATTATAAGAGTAAAGTGATATAATATTGCTCTTGATTATTTCGCTGTCAAACCAAAATCTACCCGGGCGACAAACCGAGCTAGAAAGCTGGTTATTTTCTATGTTAGCATTGGTAATACTGAAGGTAAAAAATATTCATTTATCGAGGTAGAGTAACGTGAAAAATTTTATGAAAATTTAACTACCTAGAAAAATGACAAAAATCTATTCCCAAATGGTGACTAACATACTCTATTTTATATGTTAAGTTATGTATATTCAAGAGTATCTATAAGTAGACACCTACTTTTGTATTAGGTAACGTCTTTATGGCAGACGTAATGCTTCAAACCGCAGAATATTATGTCTCGCGGGGAAAATGTTAATGCAACCCTGTACTGAAGTCTCAAGGTACACGGCACGCTTTGTAAATGGAATCTTACAAGGATAAGTAAACGTTAATAGTTCAGTTCGGAAATTCGAGGCAGTGACCAATACACTTATAATTCAAATTTCACAATGAATATAAGCGGTACAATTATATAATTGTTTCGAAACATATTGGAAAAAATCATTTTACCAACCTGCAGTGGTCACAGTCAGGATTCTAACCTGAACCTTTCCACTTTCGCGGCGGAATGAGCTTACAATACTCAACCGTGACATGATTGCTAATTTAATATTCTCCTTATATATGCTTCAGAATCAATAGATTTTTACTACATGCGAGTGTCAATTCATATATCTATTCATAAATCTATTGATTCTGAAGCATATAAGGAGAATATTAAATTAGCAATCATGTCACGGTTGAGTATTGTAAGCTCATTCCGCCGCGAAAGTGGAAAGGTTCAGGTTAGAATCCTGACTGTGACCACTGGTTGGTAAAATGATTTTTTCCAATATGTTTCGAAACAATTATATAATTGGCTGCTCTCCAACGAAAAATTTTTCAATTGCATTTCAGCCGTATAAAACTATTATTTATCATAAGCGGTACAGTTCTTATGCATGGGAAAATCTAAGAATGGGTATATTTTACATTGTTTCATTGCTTTTCCGCTCCATTAAAGTTTGTTAGTAACTAAGTATTAGTCATTGACTATTCTTTCCGAACGATTTACATAGCCTGTTCAGTGTTCTCTGACACGACAACCTGTAAATTGTTTTTTTGATAATTCCGCAAATAAGCATAATTAGCATGCAAATTGTAGTCTAATTAACTTATCTTAATTCTTATTTCTTAAAATAACATTTTGATGATTCAAGCTATTTTTTATTATTCCGGGTCACGGTATGTGATGGGTAGGGCCGAGGAGAGAAAATCCGAGCTCAGGGAAATTTGCTGTTTGCAATATCTCTACAACTCTGTGCGAGTGTTGAAGCAAATACCTTCCCAGAACACCAAACGGTTTCCTTGCAGAGAGAGAATGGCCGAGCGTGTAGAAATGCTGTTGTTTACATGGCGTTGCTATGGTTCCTCTATTACAAGTCTCCAGTTCCCGGGTTCTAAATCTAACCCGAGAGCTGGTAAAAGTGTCAATTGGATTTTTAATTTATTATTTAAAAAATAATAATGAATTGAAAATATGAATTGATGTTAGGTTCAAATAACCTTAGCGGTTGGTGGTCTTTAAAAACACAATTTTCCCTTGCAGAGATAGATATTGAGATATCTAGTGTTCTGGGAAGGCATTTGCTTCGACGCTCGCACAGAGTTGCAGAGAAATAGCAGACATCAAATCTTTCTCCACGCCTTCGCCATACTCGTTCGCGACGATCTGACGGTTTCAAACTTACTCTGGTTTCATCAGAAAACAAAACATGCTTTGAGTCGAATAGTTGTTCCTTTAACATTAAAAATATGGTAGGGATACCTGATGGAACTGTTAATTTTTACCTGGAGTTCATAGTTAGGGTGTGTTGATATAAGTTGACTGTAACCCATGGCCCCCACAAGAGTAGCACCGTAGCGGTAGGGCTGACAAGACTAGGATTAGGAGGGGTCCGGCTCCACATTATTGAAAGAAATTGACTAAATTCATCCTGAAGTACTTGGATAACCGAACTTTACTTAAAAAAAACACATAATTTTTTTCAATGTAGATAAATTAATTTCTCGCGCCCGAAATTTCTTTTCCAAAAATGCAATCAAAATCGTTAATGGAAAACATTCAGTATATTTCTTTGCAACTATTCAAAGAAAAAATTTCGTTTCAACTGAATTTTGTTGATAATTTTTGAAGCTATCTTAACGCACGTTTGAGATGGGGACCTAGTTCAGTACTGTAACCTCACGACTTCGACTATTATATGAGTCAATTTAAACTGAAGAAATATTTCCCAACCCTGGCCGTTAACAACAGCAAGTTGAGGGCGGGACGCACGGATTGTAGAGTGCTCTTATCTGGGAGATTTAAAGCGCGCCACGCTAGATACATCACGTTGTATTAATTCCCACTCATGTGGCTGTACGACTCCGGTAGTCCGGAGCAGGGAGTTCCTTCATTCACTCTAATACAAGCTCTTTTAGCAAACGAATGTCTCAACTTAACTCCTTATGATCATGCGCACAAGAGGTTTCATATCGACGTTGATTTTCAAAGAATTAAACTCCGTGTGGCTAAATTAGCTTTGATTTAATTCAGTAGAAATGTAACCTTAAGGTTAAAAACAAACATTTGAGTGTGTTAAAAATATCCACCTTGAAAAAACAGTAAAAAATATTTTTTTAGATTTTCAAATTTACGGTAGGATACCTACTTGTAGAAAAACAAGCAAAAGAGAAGTTCTATATCGTTTTTTTTTTAATTCATTTTTAAAGCTTTTGACGTTCAAAGATTTTTTAATTTGTAAGAAACTTTAAACACCCGAAACTTCGAAACTAAAAGACAGAAGTGCTTGTGGCCCGTTCGAATCATGTGTTTTCTAGAAGCATGTTTTATTTAAAATTATTTGAAAAAAATCAAATTTTTTCAAAATTCGCATTTTTTTCCTAAGGAGATGTCTTAAAAAATCGCAAAAATCTCCTAATGATGCTAACACGGTTATCGAAACGTACGTCGAGAAAAAAGTGTTAGTGTTTTGTGGTTACTACTTTTTTGGTATTCAGTGTCTTCACACCAAAGGTTATCTATAGTCGGGCCGCTTATAGATGTAGTGATCACGTGAAAAGCACATGAATAGCCTGCGCCGCAGGCGTGGCCTTTGCATATATTGTTTCGTTCCCGAACGTTCAAGCAACCAATCAGGTACTTTGCACGCGGTGATCACGCAGTGCTCGTGCGTTTTCATTGCTCCATCTGTTAAGCGGCCCAACTATAGAGTCCAACCAAATCTTCGGCTTCGGCCACATTCGGCCAAAAATTGAACATTCGGCAAAGTATTCGGCTTCGGTCAGACTCTATACTCTATAGTTCCATCCCTCTTCAAGACATGCGGTGATTTAAATAAGTAAAAAGCTTTACGATTTTTTTTTTGTTGCACCATGTATGTAAAAGTAAACCTGCCTTTAGCACTTTTTTGAAAGTATTTATGTATCGTTTATATCTTTATTAAAAAAAATGAATACAACTAATGAAATCCTCACCTTTTTCCCTTGGAGAAGTAAGAAAGAATCATACAGAAAAACGGAACTAAAAATAACATTCATATTATGCAAAGACCACTTTTCACTTTGCTGCACATCTCTAAATGAAATTATGCATACGTTTTCCAATGAGAAGATAATGATAAGAAAAAGTTACCAACCGGCAACCGAAGAAAACGTTGACAAAAAGTTTAAGAAATTGTTAAATGAAAATGACAGTTTAAAAATGTTTATGTAATGAGAAATAAAATTAAAATCACCGATTTGCATTTTTACGACAGTAATTTGCAATCAGTGCTGGTAAATAGTTGGCACGCGAATTTATTTGTATATGATGAGACAGATATCCGTGCGTACATTTGCGACGGAGATGTATTCATTACAAATTTTTTATACTCACGCAAACGTTGATGAATCTGTGCCAGGAATGAAATATAAAGTATGGTTATAAAGTTCGTTATCGTATCTTATAGATATCCGGATTTTAAGTTCTTAGTTTCCTCTCATGCAAAGTAGTGGGGCGCGCGCATCGTTTAACACTTTGCGCAAACTTTTCCGCAGTCGCCGTTTTATCCGACTAGGTGGCTAAAACGGGATACTTCCTACTTTTTCAAAAAAAAATTTTTAACTTCCCGCTAAGAAAATTGAAAATTTTCAAAAATAGGGAAGTTCTTGATTTCACCCCGATTTTCGAAAATCGAGTTTTCATCAGATCTCGACGTTTTGTGATCCTAGGAAGCCGTTCTGACTATTTTTACGATGATGTCAGTATGTATGTATGTGTGTCTGTGTGTGTGTGTGTGTGTGGTGTGTGTATGTAAACCTCTATAACTTTTGAACGGCTTGACCGATTGAATCGCGATTTGCGGCATTCGAAAAGTTTCTACTGAACTTAGATTTCCTGAAAATTTGAATTCGGCCCAATAGATTTTGAGAAATTTCAAAAAAACAAAAAAAAAGTTGTTAAAACGATGTTTTTTCAAAATAACTTCTAGAATATTGTACCGATTGATTTCATAATCTAATCAGCTCTTCTCCTCAGAAAACTGCGTCGAATGCCTCTATCCGCATCAAAATCGGTTAATCCGTTCGAGAGATTACGTAGTCAACAGATTTCGAAAAACGTGTTTTTTCAAAATAACATCGACATTTCTCAACCTATCGATTTTGTACCTCTTACAATATTTTTGGAGTTTAAAAAAATGCGTCGAATGCCGTTTTAAATATCAAAATCGAACAACGCGTTCAAAAGTTATAGCTTTTCAAAAATTAAAATAGTGTTATCAGCAATTTTCAGATTTTTGAGCTCGAAGAGCTCAAATATCTGCTTTTGGATATATTATCAATTGCTTCGAACTCAAAGCGCTTGAAAATAGCGGGAAGTTCCAGGGATGGCGTGCAGGGTCAACCGATTTACAGATTTTTTTCTCTTAAGTGACTTCTATTTTCTCATAAAGGATGGTGGCAATCAAAAGTCCATTTATAAGGGAAACAGGAGCAAAAAAATAGTCCTTTGCATTACTTCATTCAAAAAGTTTTGAGACTTAGAACACCAAGTATTCCGTTTTATCCAACTCTCCCCTATTTTTATTTAGGATTCGAACCTGGACTTTGCGTTTGTACCTATCGGTAGATTCGTACTTTTCCGCACGGCCACCTGGCTTACTTTGTCTGAGACCTTAACATAATTATACATGCTGTGTTTTGTTTCACATCTCAATTCTCAACCACTTCCGACTATTTCCGTTTCATCTAGTATTTCTAAAATGCCACCCCAGTATGAGACATTAGACGTTATTCACGTCAAAATACATAAAATGTGAAGTAGGTACCTATGTGCAAAGTTACACTGCAGTTCAGAGGGCAATGGTCAGCATTTTGATTGGTTATTTATGTTGTATCGAATTAATGTCATGTCAATTCAGTGTGAACACGTACTTAGTGGACATGTGCACTTGACATAATAAAAGCGATGACATCATATTCTATAGTCACCGATAGTTTACACTTCCGTTGGTGCAGGTCCAGTAAACCCCAATAATGAAATCCACAAAACTAACACAGATGGACAATGTTTATCCAGTTGATCCTGATATGCATAGTATTTAAACATTACAAATTACAAAGCACTGTTCAAGTAAAAACGGATCTCTTGAAGAAAAAACCTTGTGAAGACACTGAATACTAAAAAAGTAACCAGTAACCACAAAATACTAAACCATATATCCATGATATATCACTTTTTAGTTGTCAATAGATCCAATCATCCACTTGCAAAAGGTGGGGTAGAAGATTTTTTTATGTGTATTTGTATATATTGGTGCCAACAATCAACATGAAAAAACCAAGCTATCCAACATGGCTGACCCCGGGACAAGTTTTAGCGTCCGAAAAGCTAGGAAATGTTACCACTGCTTTTGTTTTTTCCTAAATATCTCAGTAATGGTCGACTTAAGCGATTCACTTTGTAATGTTTTTTTTCCTACGATTTTTATTCCCTCAACTTTTCTGTGGTAGGAATAGCAAGCGTGCTACAGCTTCTTGAAAGTTTAGTTTAACCAGCGTACACCAATTTAGCTCAGATATCGATAATTTTTTTAATATATTTATTTTTTAAGAAAAAACGTCAATTTCCATTGGATGGATACTGGACAGAGAAATTATGTGAATCAGATAACACAATAAAATATAATATCGTTGTACCTAGGTAGGTATTAGGTAATAGTATTTTTTTTCAGTTTGAATTTAGTGTCGTTAAGTCACGAGAGTGTTTCAGTGTTTATTATGTATTATTTAACGTATAAATATCAATATTAACGTTTTTCAAAAAAGAAAAATCACTCACAGAAGGTATAGAAGATTAAGTCAAGAGTTTTAATTGTTTCACAAGCCGATGATGATCGAATACGATGAAGATTTTGAAGAATTTCCGGAACCTTTTATAAGAGACTGCGGTTGCGCTCATCGATTTACGCCCAGCAGAAATGATAGGTCAAGAGCACCGAGTAAGTATCCAAACTCTACCAAGGTGTATCTACAGGTTGTCCACGCGAAAACTTTTCACGCATTTCAATTTTTCGTCTTTTGAGTCAGAAATTGGAAACTTTTGAAGATTGGGTAATCGATAAGGGGACACAACTTGGCATAGAAATTAAATGATTGCGTCGCTCCCAACCGCTCCTGGCGCACACAACTTTGTAATTAAAATAGTACCTTATATTTTGTTTCGATGGATTCAAAATAAGGACTTCATTTTGAGTATTAGGGTTCCGTAGTCAAATGGCAAAAATGGAACCCTTATAATTTCGTCCTGTACTTCTGTCCGTATGTCACATTTATTTTACTCGGAGACTATTGGCACTATATAGATGAAATTTGAAAGGTAGGTGCTTTCTATGAGCCGCTATATACAATGGTGAAGTGAAATTACGAAAAAAAATTAGGGGTGGCACTCCATATATGTAAATGAGGGATGAAAAAAACATTCCACTGCACATAATCGTGCGGGGTATCGTTAGATAGGTCTTGAAAAATGATATAGAACTAGAAGATTCAAAATGACTTTTTTATTTAAGTCAATAGTTGATGAGATACCTAATATATGTAGGGGTCGCCAAATTCTTGAAAATTTCAAGATCTTGTCTTGATCTTGTCTTGATTTCAAGACAAGATCAAGACAAGAAGTAATTTTAGATTTCAAGACAAGACAAGAAATGTTATGTCAATACCAAGATTTCTTGTCAAGAAAACAAGAAATCTTGAAATATCTTGACTAACAATGAAAACGCTAAAACGTATATTTATTTGTGAAAAAGATAACATATTTTAACATAACATAACGTATTATTTTAATTTATTGAACACATTTTTTGCTAGACCGATTCACAAAAATGTAAATTAAAAACAATAAATGAAAAAACTCGGGTCGCAGTGCCAAACCCTGCCGACAATAATATAGTGTATTTGCTAATAAGGTGTTGTGGCTTTATTATGTGAACTTAAGTTTGTTTTTGGACAAAATCAAAAAATTTAACCCCTTAATACATCCCTTAAAATAATATTATTTTTCTTAATTTCAATATTATTATCAATGCAACCTCTGTACCAAATTAAATACACCCGTCAGCAAATAAATCACTATCCGCGAACTAGTGTTTTCATAAAATTTGTAAGTCCGGTCCTGTTGTGCCGATTTTGTTAAAATTTTAGCAACACATTTTAATCTCTACCAAAAGGTTAATTCCAATTTTGAAACAATTCTGAGATTTTTTTCGGTATTTTTGGGCCCAAAAACTTTTTTCAACTCCTAAAAACTACCCTTAAAATGGCCCGATCGGGCCCATTTTAAATAGGCTTCGTGCGGTGATGGGTTCCAATGTGTGTACCAAATTTCGTTTAAATCGATTAAGTCTGTCGAGAGTTATCGTGTACACACACACACACACACATATATAAGCCATGAATTAAGGCACATAAGACTTCTTATGGAGTCAACGCCTAGCCGATTTCTTGGCTTTGTTATTGCTAAAGCTGGTCTTGAAAATAGCCTTTCCGCAGGTACCTACAAATGTAAGATGTTGCTGGCGTTCCGAGAAAATCCTTGGCCATTTTCGATAACGACGGGTAGATATTTTCGTGTCTTCTCCACCAATCAAGTATATTCTCAGAATTTTCTGTCCTAGGCTCATTTAAGTATTTTTCAATTTCATACTTCCAAGATACTGAGTTATTTGCGTTCGTCAGAAAACAAATAAAGATCGGGGAACCACCAGATTGCCGTGTTAGCACGCAACGCAATAAAATGTTCGCCGGCGAGGAATCACCATGTACGGTGTCACCGGTTAATCAAGAAATTTCAAGATCTTGAAATTTCTTGAGTCAAGACAAGACATAAGATGTCAAGAAAACGTCAAGACAAGATTTTTTAAAATTTCTTGATTTTTTTTCAAGACAAGACAAGAAGTTATTGTCAAGACAAGAATTCTTGTCTTGTCGACCCCTAAATATATGCTTCTAAAATCGTAAAAAGTGTGTCCCCCCCTCTAACTTTTCATCATGGGGTGGAAAATTCTGAAAAAAATTAAGGAAGAGAACTTAAAATACTTTCAACGAAAATTGGTTTGAATATAAAAAAAAATTAGGGGTGGTACACGATACATGTAACTAAGGGATAAAAAAATGCCAGTGCACATACGCATGTTGGGATATCTGTAGATAGGTCTTCAACGAAAATTGGTTTGAATAAGATATCTTGTGTAGTTTTTGAGATATGGGATATTTTCGGCCGACTACGGAACCTTTATCACAATATGTGTCTGGTCCAATACGCACTAGGCCGCTTTTTTATGTAATAAAGTACCACGCTAAATAGAAGGGTTTCTGAAATATCTGAAAGTTAGAGATATTGAATATTTCTATAATAATAAAAACTGTAAGATGTTGAGTTTTTATTGAATTCTTGAATTCTTTGCCGGTAGGTATTAACAATTCGATTAAGATTGAAAAAATAAGTAAATTCATATCGGTTTTAGTCTTTTCATATAGCAAAAAATACATAAACGAAACAATTTCGGGAATTTCCATAGCTCGTGCGATGTAGGTAAATTAAAACTATTAAAATTTAAAAATTTGGTTATTTATCCAAATTTGAAGAAATTTCAGAAACCATTCAATGTAGCCTGGTAATTATAAAATTGTTCGACGACAAGTGGCTGAGGAAGGGGTCCCTTTACCCCATGTATTTCTCGAGATGACATACCTATGTACCTATTTCTTAATTGGAAATGTGTAAATTTCTCAGAAAATATCGATAAATAAATATGGGTTTATTTAGTTACTCAGTATATGTGGTGTCATTGAACAGATCACGATAAATACTGTCTGTAGAAAGTAATTCTTATTGACATGATCTAAGTAGCAATCTTCAATTATGAGCGCATCGCAAACGTTACATAAAATGGCGCTACCGGTTATTAAAAAAAAACTTTTAGGTCAATTTTAATGTTACTGTTTTTATAATAAAGCTATACTTTTCAGCATTGTAATGAGATCAGGTGTGTCGTGGGACTGTACTGATACGCTAATGACCTAAGTTGTCGACGCGTCTATAATTTATGACAGAAGCTCATGCTTATTATATTACGAATTGTATATAAAATCGAATTTATTACAAAAGCTATAGAAACTGCGTTACTCTTTCGTAACGTGACGTGACGTTTTGCTTTTTCTGTGTTAGGTCTCCTAGCTCAAACGTGCGTTAAGAAATATAGCTTCAAAAAACTAATCTTAACTTTATTAATATTACCTAATAATATAAACTTACGTCTTATAAGAATATTTAATTATAAAAAAACAACAATTTCAGTGATTTTAAAATAGTTCATTGAGATTTTCAATTTCTGTTTTACAGTAATTTGAATGTAAGATACCAGTAAATTTTAAAAATATTTGGTAAATTTAAAATATTCTGTAATTTTTAAGACGCTAATGACCTAAGTTGTCGACGCGTCTATAAGTTACAGTTGTAATTTTTAAGAGAAAAATCACTGATCGAGATAACTTTTATGATTTTGCTCAAGATAAGTTTTCGTTAATACGAACTATACGTGGTGCCACCCAATTATTTCGGATAATCCATGCTTTACTGTATATTTGTACAGTGAAACTGTGAACATGTAGAGATATGACGTTATTTTTAACAGACTTCTCATTAGACTCATCATGTGAATTGTTAATAATTTAATAAACATGTCTTCGGTCATGAATGACTCATTCGAGAGAGAGAGAGAGAGAGATAAAAGAGAGATCACAGCGTGCAGGAGTAATTTAATAATGGTTGAAAACAGTAAGGAGAAGAGCTAAAAGCGATGACTTACAAATAAAGACTTAAAGGGAGGCTCCTGTTACAGTACCACCTTAAAACCAAATTTGAATCTATGAATTATGTTACTTATCTTAAAATGATAAATTAATCGTTAGTAGTGATAAGTTTTTTTTTTTTTTAATAAAAAGATTGGAGGATTCGAATAACTCGGGCCGACTCGATAAGTGACAACATTTAACCACTTGTTAAAAGTGACAACATTTGACCACTAATTGTTAAAAGTGACAACATTTGACCACTTTTTAAAAGTGTTAACATTGGTCATTGATCAGGGGTGCTCTAAGAATAAGTCAGTTTTAGCATAGGTGTATTTTCATCAGGCACCGGGGCTTCTTAATTTTTTTGAGGGGGAGGAGTTCAAATCGAATAAGAAGATAATTAAATACTATTCATTTAGAAAATTGTTAAGATTTCAATGACAATACATATCCTGCAAAAATAAGAATGTTAATAAAGCTAAAATAAACATATTCAAGTTTCTTTTCATACTAAGGGGCAACCGTCCCCATTTTACCTCCAAATCCCGCCATAAATTTTAATTTCTGTGAATTAAAAATATTATGTAATAATGTGACGTCAAGGATTGCTATCTAAAATGTTTGAGAAAACGAGGCTATAGTTTTCCAAGTGGTGTTATTCTTATTTCCACATCGTGTATAAGGACTGAAATATTCATATTATTCTTGAACCTTAGGCTATTTCTACGCAAATTAAATTCTACGCAAAATTATAATATTGTCTGCACAAAAGAGTTTAAAGTTAATATAAATGTTATTTTTTCTTGAAATATCAAAACGGATTTTTCATTGAATATTGTTAGCAGTTTTAAAAATGCACATCATATTTGGATTTGAGATGGAGGCGTGGCAAGCACATGTTGCTATACTTTCATTTTCTATCACCAGATGTCACAGCATCATATACTAGGTATAACTGTTGTTAACTTTTTTGTTATTGAAAGTTTGTTTTCGGTTAAATGGGCAAAATTGCATACTTTTTACGCTGATGATATAAATTTTGTTTTTTTTTATTGAAATACTCTGTAGGTATATTTTATGTTAAATTGAAAAATAAATAATAAAAAGGAATATTGTTATTTGTAGGTAACTAAAAAAATGATAAAAAAGTTACATGCATTTCTATACTACAGGACGTTCTATTTGAAATATCGCTATCTTCGGAACACGACAATCAACTGTTTTATGATTTTAATCGTCGTTACAAGCGTAGGTAAGAACGACAAAAAAATGATCTATTTTAAACAAAAAAAAAATAATATCTTTAAATACGGAATTTATTATAAACGTAAAAGCAGCTGCCCCCCTTGACAAGCGCCTAGGCCCTGCAGTCAGGGTCCATTCTGATTGGTCGAATACCCCATCTTGATGTCGTTTGACACACGCACACACACCTAAACGAACGTAACAACTAACTAGTGTCTGTATACTAATATGGATAGTTGATAGCGATAAAAAATGTGTTTTGTATGTGGACATTGTTCAAATACATATTCTTCAAGACAGGCATTAATGTTCATAAAATTAGAATGAAAACTTCAGGTAAGGCTTGTAATCTAATTCTTTCTATAAAAGTCGATCAATTTTTTGATATTTCAAAATAAAACCTAATTTAATATTATTATTTGAGATATTATAGGATGTCCAAAATTTACGAGTATACAGTAACAGTGTTCTTGAGAATTTCGAATGGAAAAATAAATTTTAATTAAGTTTTATTTAGAAATGTCAGAGAATTGATCGACTTTTATAGAAAGAATTAGATTACAAGTCTTACCTGAAGTTTTCATTCTAATTTTGTGAACATTAATGCTTGTCTTGAAGAATATGTGTTTGAACATTTTCCACATACAAAACCCATTTTTTAATCGCTATCAACTATCCATATAAGTAAACAGAGTTCACTAGTTAGTTGTTACGTTCGTTTAGGTGCAGTGTGTGCGTGTGTCAAGCGACTCAAGATGTGGTATTCGACCAATCAGAATGGACCCTGACTGCACGGCCTAGTCGCTTGTCCCCCCTTGGGCCGTCCGTGAAAGTATGTACCACTTGCCCTACCACACATGCACATAGTTAATATGAGTGGACTAACAAGCAATGCATTCTTCTGTTCATTTTAAGTTTGCACCTGAACAATAATATTGCCGATCGATCGATAGAAACAACTGATTAAAAGTGAAAATTGCTTAATTTATCGAATACTAGAAAATTGATTATAAAAAAAAATTAGTTTGTAGATTTATTTTAAAATTAAGTGTACTTATAAATTTTAATAACTACGAAAATAATATCATTGATATTTATTTTAATTTGCATGAAATAACTAAAATTGTGACGTGGTGTAAAATTTGCGTATAAAAAATAACATAAAAACTATTCGCCGCGTTGCATAAAAATAGAAAAATTTGCAATAGGTATTACTTTTATTGACATATGGAACTTATTTTCTTGTAAATAAAATATTTGAAATTTGATTAAATGAAACAATCATGTCAGCAATAACGTCAATAAATACTTCAAAAGCGAGGCAATTTTGGTTAAAAAAACAACAATGTGTCAGTGAAGAAAATCACGATGATAAATTATTAAGTAGACAATCGAGTTTTCAATTATGTCATTCAAATGAAGACTCTTTAAACGAAACCCAAAATTGGATTAACATTTATAGTACAAGTAAGTTTTTTAGCGCTCAATTTGTTATTTAGTGAATTTTTATTTTTTTCGATTTTTCTTCGATTTTCTGATGCCCTAAACAAAATTTGGTGCGAGCTGTGTCCTGCCTTTACCACAACTTAAAGACGATTTTGACAGAAACCTTAACCAAGAAGAGTGATGGAACCTTTGGTGTGCAGATACAAAATGTTAATAATAACCATTATTAACATTTTGTAGAAACCTTATCTTAACACGACAGTTGTCCGAAAAAGAACCTATCGGGTATTCTTTAAGTTTAGGTAGCGGTTGGCAGCGCAAGTTTCCAGTATATCTACCTATACAAAGACAGAAAAAAAACTGGAAAAGTGTTCTCCAGTGTATGTGTCATAAGAAATACCGGAAAAAACGTTACAAGAAATAGTATAGATTGTATATCTAGTGGCGTAATGAGGCAATATAACTGACGAGTAGTGAAAGTATGTTAAAACGAATGATAACGAGTTTTAACAGTCACACAGCCGCTATACCCGTGGCTTCGCCCACGTTTATTTTGATTTATGATTTATTATCCCCCTGCGAAGCAAAGTCGGGTTGGTGGTGTTATATTAGTACTTAGTAGGATTCCGCCTATAAGCTAAAATACAAAAGAATTTCCCACAGGAATTATCCCACCGCGAGAAATTTATCAAAATAAGGGAGTGAAAGAATTTTTAGAATCGGTTAAGTATAGTTCCACAGATAAGAATTTATGATTTATTAACCCCCCCGCGAGAATCTCTCCCCCTGCGAAGCGAAGTCGGGCTGGTGTTACTAGGATTCCGCCAACACGCTAAAATGCAAAGGAATTTCACGTTTTGTTAGTATAGTAGAGAACCAATAAAAATTTAATTAGGAAATCAATTTAACTCAAAAATTAATTTAAAAAGTTGAATAAAACATAGCCTATCGCACTTCTTGGATCATAAGGGACTTAGGAACATTTAAAAAAAATCATCAAAATCTATCAAATAGATTATAAGTTAAATCATTTGGAACATAGGGACATACAAAGAATTTTATATAATAGTACAGTTTACGCACGAGATATATATGGTATTTTTTGCCATACCCACTATAAAACAGCTGCTTTTCACTTAATTTTCAGTATTTTCAAAAAGTTTTGACAGTTCAATATGTGTTGCCAACTTCACTTGTATAGTAGATCGAGGCACGCACAGGAGTATGTATATTGTATACACGGGTGGATCAGGCGAATAAACATAAATCACTATGGAAATTGTTCTCTTTCCCACACTAGTGTGAGAAAGATACGTTCCCGTACAACGGCCTGTCAAAAGTCACTTTACATGCATACATACATGCATGTAAAGCAACTATTTTATAGTGCGTATGGCAAAAACGAATTTTATATATCTACAGTGTTGATTAATTATCAGTAATTTTCCAAGTTATTAGTAGAAATAAATTGTTTCACATTTTTAAGATTGTTATGAATTTTATTGTTATATAATTCAAATTTTGATTTTTAAATTAGAGAGAAAGTAAATGAAAAAAAATGTAAATAATTTGTACTATGAATATTTGTTACTTAACCAACAAGACTTTTGCTATAAAATAAAAGTTACATAACAAAGGAAGTTAGGAACATAACAATTTGCATAATTTTTAAGTAAAATTCATTTTTAAAATTTTGGAATAAACACAAAAATAAGACAGTACTTGCCTGAAAATAGTAAAAATGTTTGCTAAACCTGGAAATAATTGATACAAAGATGGAAACCAACGGCATTCGATTGTGAAAAGTAACATAAATAACTTATCAAAAGTTTCCAAAATATTCTTGGTGGTTTCATCTTTGTACCAATTATTTCCAGATCAAACTACATATTCAGGCACCTACAGATTATTTTTGCGTATATTATGTCAGTAACCTAGCTTTTGTTTATTGTAAAAATACATTCAAACTAGAGGATAAGCGAACCAGAAGATACTAACAACATATCCACGACGAGAAGTAATTAAGTAACTTTTAATTACTACTTCTTCAATTGTATGTAAATATTTTACAAAATATGTAGTAGGTGTGACTAACTCGAACACCGTAACAGCCAAATTCCTTCCAGATACCATAAGTTATGTCGAGATCTCAAAAAATTAATCTCGATCTCGTCTCGAAATACGAAACGAAAAAAATCGTTAATCTCGTGTTGGATAATGTTTACATATCTCTTGAGTGTATATTATACCGAAGACACACTGGTTTTTAGGGTTCCGTATCTCAGTATGGAACCTTATTACTTTGCCTACGATGCCTGGCCGTCTGTCTTTTTGTCCGTTTGTTTTAATTAACTTTCGCAAGAAATAAAATTGTTTATAATAGATATTTTTTATTGTGACCTCAAATTGAAAAGTTTAGTCATGACTTTAATTTTAGCATTCACATTGTTATATGTGTTTGCATCTAGTACCCACGTAAAAGACTTATTGTGAACCCAGAACGATGACATTCGTTCCGAGAAATTAAGGATGAACAGTAATCTTTAAAAGATAAAACTTTCCCATAAACCTTTTTAAAGCTACTTGCAGAAACCAAGATAGTTAGATTGTAATGTGTAGATTATAGAGTATAGACTATCGACAGCTGACTGCGGGCACCAAAAGAATCGCTCAGAAAAAACTGAAAAAAATCGTAAATATTGAGAAATAAGTGTAGATTAAAGATATCGATATGGGACAAAAATCACAATTTAGGGCGTTCTTTGCTTTATTTGCATAATATGTATTTTCAATTTGAAATTCGATGAAGAACACAATAAATAAAGCTATTGAAAAGGACATAACATTTTAACAATTGGTTACCAAGGTTACAAGAAGAGCGTGATTTTCAAGAAATTTACTATTAATATAATTAAAAATAATTAGAATCCGCGATGATGGAAAAACATTTTATTATTTATTATATAATAAATTTTTTTAAACATTCCTTCGGCTTAATAAAACCACGCATACCAAGCTTATGGAGTTCGTATACTTCAAAACTATTAATTAGCATTAAAATTTTTCCAATCCGCGATGCGGGGCTTTCAGTGTCACCGGCTCCTGGACTATTAGTACCACAGACAAGTTATGGGAATGAAAATTGTAAATTAAAACATTACATAGTGGAAGAATCGCTTAAGTCGAGCGTTTCTGAAATATTTCGAGAAAAGCAAAAACAGTGATAAAATTTCGTGGTCGCATCGAAGGACCGTGCAAACCTAGGATATACTTCTATTTGATGTCGAATGAAGTGATCAAAATGATCTCCCGCTTTTCAACATTTATTTCCACTAACGGTCCCCATAGGGTTTTATTTTACTGCAGAACCAAAATTTTTTCTTCATAACTGCAGAACCAAAATGGCTATAAAACACACAAGTGACAGGCTGATGGCACGGTACACTAATTGTACAAGTATAGCTTACACTTGCAGACCGATTTTTTATAGTAATTCTGTGCTAAAAGTACTTTGAAAGTAGATTTAGGAGAAACCAAATATAAATAGAATAAAGATAAGAATCTTTCGGGCTTATGAGCCGTGGTCTACTGGAATGGCTTCTTCTTCTTCCAGACGTTTCGCTTGCTACTGCGGCAAGCATCTTCAGTGGTGTGTTCGACGTTGTCGTAGTGTTCTTCTCGGTGTCCTGCTGTCGAGTGTCGACAGCAGGACACCGAGAAGAACACTACGACCACGTCGAATACACCACTGAAGATGCTTGCCGCAGTGGCAAGCGAAACGTCTGGAAGAAGAAGAAGCCATTCCAGTAGACTACCGCTCATAAGCCCGAAAAATTCTTATCTTAATTCTATTAACGGTTAATTATAACTGGTGATTTTAATCTAAATTTTAGTGAAGATAATGGTGAAGTGAAAATCTTTAAAAATCTCTTGATTGGCTACAATCTAATGTTAACAGTTACAGAAGCCACAAGAGTAACTTTAACAACAGCTACTTGCATAGACAACATTGTGACAAACATAAATAAAAATTATACCACCAAATTATATGATACGTTCTTATCTGATCACAAAGCAATTCTTTTCTGCACAAATGTTGAAATAAATTCCCCACAATTGTTAAAACAAATTACTACGCGTCATTATAGCGAGGAAAATCTTAATTTATTTTCCTATTTAATTTCCAAAGAGAATTGGGACAATATTTATATTAATAGTAATAATAGCGCAGATGATATCTTTGAGGCTTTTCTTGATACATTTAATTACTTGTTTAATCTTACTTTTGTTAAAACAACTACAATGGGTAAAAATGTTAAAAATAATATTGGAAATAATTGGATCACCCCTGAATTGATAGAAATGTGCAAACGAAAACAAGATTTATTCTTGTTAATAAAGCAAGCACCTAGCTATAATATTAATGTAAATGATCTGCGTAATCAATACAAAATAATGTGTAAAGAATTAAAATCAGAAATTCGTAGACAAAAACATTACAGAAACAAAATAGACAATTCGAAAAACAAAATAAAAACTACTTGGTCAATAGTTAATTCGGTAGGAAAAAATATTAAAAATAAAAAATACATTTCTGAAATATACAAAATTGATAGCGATGATATTGTCATCAAAGCCGATGCCATAGTTAATGAGTTTAATGAATATTTTTCAAATATTACACATACCTTAAATTTGCCTAAGCCTGACGTACACTTAAATTTGAAAATTAAAGACAACATTCATAATTTCTATCTTTATCCAACAGACTTTGTTGAAGTTTACAATATTATAATGGGATTAAAAAATAAAAATTCGACCGGTTGGGATGAGGTTCCACCAGTTATATTAAAAGCGTGCGCCAGAGATATTTCTGTACTACTTAGTAATATATTTAATAAATGTATGGAACTAGGTGAATTTCCTAAAGTCTTAAAAAGGGCTGTAATCGTTCCTATTTACAAAAAAGATTGTCACAGAGATGTTAGCAATTACAGACCAATATCGTTACTATCAGTTTTTTCAAAAATTTTCGAAAAGCTAATTCACAGAAGATTAGTAGGTTTTTTAGACAAATATAATATTATTACCGATTGTCAGCAGGGTTATGTTAAAGATGGGTCAATAAACAAATCTATATTTAAAGCTGTAGATAATATCTTAAAATCTTGGAATAAGAAAAATCCATCTAACATGATATTATTGGACTTAAGCAAAGCCTTTGATTGCATAGACAAAGACTTATTATTAAAAAAACTAGAAAAGCTAGGTTTCAGGGGTAAAGCGCTTGATCTTTTCTCCTCGTATATGACAGACAGAGAACAGTGTACCAAATTGGAAATCAAAGAAAATAATGTAGTTAGAACATATTACTCGCAGTGGAGAAAGATCGAAAAAGGAGTGCCACAGGGAAGCATATTAGGCCCGATACTTTTTATTATTTTCATTAATGACCTAAGTACGGCAATAAAAGAAAATATATTTCTATATGCAGATGATACTGCTGTCATATGTGAGGAGAAGGATCAAACGTCTATTGTCAATAGAACGAAAGCATGCGTGGCAGAACTGAATATGTGGTTCCATGATAATGGCCTAAAACTAAATCAGAGCAAAACAGAAATTATAAAGTTTGGTAAATATTATGATTTTCCAAAAAATATTTCCATTTTAAATAGTAATATAGAACTTACCACTTGCGTAAAATTCTTAGGAATTAAAATCGATAACAACTTAAATTGGAAATCACATGTAGAACATATTGTTCCAAAAATAAGTAAAGCAGTTTATGTAATAAGATACTTAAAAAATGTTTGCTCTATGGATAGGGCTACCTTATTCAGTGTCTACTACGCATATTTTCAATCCATAATTCACTTCGGAATTATATTTTGGGGTGATTCAGTGAATGTAGAAAAAATTTTGTTAATACAAAAAAAGTGTATTCGAATCATGGCAGGCGTAGCACCTAGAGAGTCCTGTAGACGTTTATTTGCACAGTTCAATATCCTTACGGTAATTAACTTATACATTCTAGAATGTGCATGTTTCGTTAAAAATAATCCTGAATTATTTTTAAATTCTGTAAACCATAAATATGACATTAGAAACAATGACATTAGATTGACAAGTTCACATCTCACAGTTGTGCAGAGGGGCCCCCGAAATGCCATGATTCGAATATATAACAAGATACCCAATGACATAAAGAATATTCAAAGCGGGAAGCTTTTTAAGAAAAGTCTCAAAAAGTATTTACTTACAAATGTATACTACAAAACAATGGAGTTTTTAAATAATTAAAATATGTATCTAAGTATATAATTGACGCTATTATGTACAGATTGTACGATATAAATAAAGACATTTATTATTATTATTATTATTAACGCCGGCCGTGAAAGCCTACATTCTTTTACAAATATAAATAATTCTGAATTGCAGCGTGATTTTCTAATAATTTACGAAAAATAGAAATTCAAATAGGACAGTTTTTTAGTTTTATATTTTAGTGATGTGAATTTAAAACATCCGATTATTATCGGTTGTACGAAACCGGATATAGGTATGAGTTTTCCCAGCCCTGTTCCATGCGATAAGATAATGTAAGCAGAATAAAATAATGCTATTTGTTCATTTTTATGTATAATTATTATGTCCACATTAGTCAGTCGCTGTGTGAATGAGGATTGAACTGGATCTAAACGTAATCTTACTTTTTATTTGTGTGTGACATTTTATATTGTATAGTGAATAACTGTTTAAAAATCAAAAATTTCAATATTTAAAAACTCCAAATAGTTTGAATAGCTTTAAGAAATTATTAAAACGGTACGTAAGTACATTGAGATAATTTTATTTTTAGTGATGATCTATATAATTTAATAAATTAGGAATGTTAAAAAAAATGAAAACCAGATGCTCGTAAACGAGTATAACGAAGGGCTGGTAATAATTTGCTCCCTGAAATATCAGAGGCACGTTAGTTATTGTAGATTATAGACGCTTGGCAGCTAAGGTCGTTAGCATCCAATATCAGAGGCAAGGGAAGGAATTTGCCTCGACGCCCGCACAGTGTTGCAGAGATATTGCAGGCAGCAAATCTTTCTCCAAGCTTTCATCATACTTGCTCATAACCATCTTTGATGGTTTCAAACTTGACCCTCATAGTCTCATCTGAAAACAAAACATGCTCGAGTTTAAGTAATAATCCTTTAACATGGCGAAGCTGCGGATGGGCCCGGGTGGGCCATAGTCCATGTAATAAAAATTTTGGCCCATGCGATAACCCAAGACGTAAGTTTGTTGAGCAATTTAATTATTAAATAAACAAAAAACATTGGCTTAAAATTTAGAAGCTTCCTGAACTGTTTTGTTGCGTAACTTGGTACCGCAGCCTCTAGACTAGACTGTCGTGGGTTCGAATTCCACCTGCGCTCATGGATGTTTTGTGATGTTATGTAGTTTTAAGAAAGTTGTTATTTAGTGTTATAGTTGAAAGGCGCTAATGACCTGAGATGTCGACGCGTCTATAATCTACAATAAATAAATAAATAAATTGTGTTGTTCTAGCGCGCTTGTGTTATTATAAATTTGCATTTTTTATTTGCTCGCCGTACATCACACCCCTACCCCCAAGCAGACATTTGGTTATTGGGGTTAAATGCTTGTGGTTTTACATTTTATTTTTTACGGAACTCAAGGTGTTTTGGGTTTAATGGGGTTGAAGATCTACATCAGTGTGGCCCAGCTCTAGCCTCTTGCCCATGAAAAAAAACGCTGGCTACGTCCCTGACACTAAAGTATAGCAGAAAAACCAAGTGGTCAGTACCGGATTTCGGCGGCAAATTTTTAGAATTTTGAAAGAAAATAATTAACAACAAAATTATGTCAAATTTTCAAAAGAAGGAGAACTGAAGCGCCAAATGTTTGGGCTTAGAGCGGCGCCAATGTTAAATCCGGCCCTTTAAGTGGTCCGTTAATTTTGACGAGGAGTTTAGTAGCAATGCAAGAATTTTCAAGTTTATACGTTAATGCCTAATGGAAACATTGAAATTCATGTTTGGATAAAATTGACATTTATGATTTATGAATGGTTCAGTCAAATGTTCTTATATTTGCTCAAACCCACGCTAATGTTTTTTAGAATCGATTCACAAGAATGGAAATTGTCGGCGATACATTCAAAGTTTCAAACAATAAAAATACGACACTATTGTTTTCACAACACTCATCGATGATTTTGTCACACAGAACTGAACATCAAATATTTATATTTTATATTGACTAGGTACATAATGACATAACGATAGGCCCTTTGCATAATATTTCCGACTACAAATACATAACACTGTGTATCAAAATAAATTACGTAATCAATACAAATACATAAAATCGTAACCCTGCAAATTTTAAGTTTTTAACAAAATTTCGACTTAGGCCTGGCGCTGACAGGCAATTTTTAAATTCGTAATTATTCAATCGACCGAGCTCTATATCATAGATAAGAGAGTTATATAGATAGCCCACTCTATCATGAATGCTCTGACCCTTTTAGTACTGACTGCAAAAACTTATGGCGCTAGTGTGCAACCATAGATAGAGTAGTATAGATATCCCACTCTATCCTTTTAGTACTGATTACTGCCACTATGGAGTATGGCGCTAGTGTGCCACAATGAAAGAAGCGGTAATTTCAAATATTTTACTCGTATCTTTAAATTTAATTTTCCTAGAAATGACGTACAAATTGAAAAGGTTAATTAAAAAATAAAAGAAATGTTTTTTTTCAGTTTTATTACAATTTTTCATAATAACAAACTATATTAACATTAAAAAAATAACATATGAATACGAAATAAGTCACTGAACTAAATTATTATAATATTATCAAGTCATGTAAATATAAAATAATACAATAAAATATTAATAATATAGTTTTCAGAATTGTTTCATAATAATAATATTGATTTTCACGGCTTCATATTTGCAATCTTCAGAGAAATGAGCTTCACACACTCGGACATTTTTTCGGACTCGATTTTTAGGACTATCAAGGAAATCCCTACGATTGATCGCAAAAATCCTCTGATGAAATCTCTGTAATTAAAACATAATTTTAAGTATTTTAAACACTTGTCAATCCCAGATTTTTAATATTTTAAACATCTATAAATATTATTATTTCATTCAAACAAAATATAACGACGTGGAACTTGAATAAATGTGATTATATGATTTTTAAGTTATAGTATCTTACTTATAATATCATAGTCATAGATAAATAAATTATTCTTACCTCAGTTTCCTTAGGAAATGAATAAAATGTAATCTTCCCACTATTAGCATTATTGCAATTGGGAACACATCACTTAAAAACTATTTTTTTCACTTTTACAAAACACGAATATAATGACTGCATCAGTATACAATGAAACACCCATTTGACAATGACGTAACATAATACTGTAGTCAGCTATGTTATGATGCCAGTCATTATGCATTCATTTAATAATATACTACGTTACCTAAGATATTGTGATCATTAATATTCAAAAGTTAGCAGCGCCAATAATTTCGGTTTTTGCAGTCAGAACTAACATGGTTTGAGCTTTTCTATAAGAGTGAGCACACCATGCTCTATATATATTGTTTGTTTTTTTTTAATCTGAATCCAATAATTACAACATAATATAGATTCTATAGGTAGAGTAGTAGTAGTACCTATATTGTTTAGAGAAGACATCTTCGGCCTCTGAATCAGACTGTCGTGGGTTCGAATCCCACCTCTGCTCATGGATGTTTTGTAATGTTATTTAGTTTTTAAGTGATATATTATGATATTTGTTGTATTTAAGACGCTAATGACCTAAGTTGTCGTCGCGTCTATAATCCACAATAAATAAATAGAGAAGACACCAGCAAGATGGTCGATCTGCGCAGTAGAAGTAGTGGGAAGAGCTGTTAGTGGTAAACTCGTTTGTGCGCATGTATGACGCTGGTGTCTTCTCTAAACAATATTAATCTACATGTTTTATATTTCTTGCACTTTTTTGCAGTACGCGAGAGAAAAAAGAGTCGCGGTCGAAGCATATCAGCTGCAAGTCAAAGCAGCGGTATCAGTTCGCAAAGTGGATCGGAATCTTTGACTGTTAGTCCAAGTGATCGAATAGAAGTTTCAATACCCAGGTGAATAATAATATTAGTTATTCATTCTTAATCTAGCATCAAAATAATGTTATCAATCTAATAATTATTATAAAAAAAAAGTGTCTCGAGAACCAATGAAGGGCTTGATAATAATAAAGCATGTTAGAGATGGCGATTGTTTATATGGCGTTTTCATGGCGCCTCTATTACAAGCCTCCAGGTCCTAATCCAAGAACTGGTAAATGTATCAACTGGATTTTCAATTTATTATTAAAAAAATAATGAATTAAAAATATGAACAGGTGTTAGGCTCAAATAACCCTAGCTGTTGGTGGCCTTAAAAAAGATTGAGCCAATTTATAATATTCTTCTACTGTTTAAAAGCCTACTTCTTGACGAGTAACTTAAATTTGAGCCAAAATGGCGATTTGCATCCAGGAAATATTGGTCTCATGACCGATTTTTGAAAAACTCTTGGTTAAAATAATTATTCTGATATTTTTTTAAACTTACTTTTTTAACAGAAGATTCACAAACCGGACAATGGCAGAGGAAGGTGTCGCAGATTCTGTAAAAAATAAAATGAAACAAGTTTCCAAAAGGTATGTGATTCACCATAAGGTATTCCAATTTTTTTTTTAATCGCTAGTTAACTTATCGACAGAATTTTATCAAAGTTTCTAATTTAGACATTTTAGCGCTTTATACTCTACGCGCGCATCGTGTAACTCTTTGCGTAAACTCATCAGGAATCGCATAAAGAAGTATAACTTCTAAAAAATAAAAAATAACTTTTTTTACAGATACGAGAGCACATGTTACTTTTGGACGCAGACAATTCCAGTTTGGTACCGTACAACAATTGAACTGAAAATTAACTCTACGTCGAAACGATATACGGAAAATGTTTATTATAAGGTAACAAATAGTAGTTAACAATAATGGGACCGTCCCGTATTTTTAAACGGTTTTATTTAACTTGACCCCGTATATTTGTTTCAAATCTTGCGACCGATTTTTCACCCAGTTCCCGTTATCCGATTGAGTTGAAATTTTGCACACATGTGTAGCTCCGGTGACAATACAATATTATGGTAACTAGCTGACCGACCCGGCTCCCGTCCAGGTGCAAATCGCATTTTTGAATTTTCACAGGCAAGAGGTCTTGCTCCGGTAACGTTTCAATGGATCGGATAAATGTAATAAAATCAGACTAAGCAAATAAAGCACACTAAAAAATTAAAAATAAAAATAGGTAAAAAAACTTTTAAGTTAAACGGTTTTATAAATGTACTAAAAAGAAAAAATAATATTTAATTGAGGTTCATAAGTATAAAAGCATAGGTCGTAAACTCTATGATAATTTATTACACTCACGACCCACGATTTTATACTTATGAACCGAAATTAAATACTTATTATTTTTGTCTTTTTAGTACATTTATAAAACCGTTTAACTTAAAAGTTTTTTACCTATTTTTATAGCATCCTCATCAAAGAGTTCATATCCAACCTAGAATATCGTTTTAGTCACTAAGGCTGATTTACACGTATTAAGTAGGTAGTCAAGAAATTAACTAAATTTTAACTTAATTTTAAGTGAGCGTTTACAGTGTTTACACATTTTCAACATTAATATTAGTTAAGCTCTTTAGTTCGCTAGTGATGTACGGCCAAGAACGTGTTCCAGTCTTATAAATACTGTCATAAAATTTGTTGTAACTGAAATTTTGAACGAATCAAAGGATGAAATAGTCAGGGAATCGAGAATACCTAAAAGTCTGTGGGTGAGAAACTGTATAAGCAGAAGAAATGAATATGGCGCAAGTGCAACTTTGTTTCATGAATTAGCAGGAGAAGATAAACAAGAGTATTTCTCTGCACTACGGATGTCAGAAGAATCCTTTAATTACTTGCTGTCTAAAGTAACAAATTTGAACACGAGATACAGAAAAGAGATTGATTACGATGTGCATTTAACTAAATCATACATTTCCAAACGTGGCAAGTGATTAGCCACGCCCACCAACTTAACCGAAAAATAGACAAAATTCTATTCTGTTTACTTGCAACTTACTACTAAATTCATTGTTTATATGCATTGCCACTTAAAATTAAGTCAAATTTAGTTCATTACTTGACTACTTAATAAGTGTAAATCAGACTTTGTACAACAAAAATATATTTTATTTTTCAGCGTAAACTTATCCCAGACCGGTTCGTTGAATCTATGATAACAGACTTAACACCTGGAAGTGAATTATTTACGTCAACATTAGAAATACCTGTAACTAGTTCAGAAGATGGCAGCCATTTTATTAGTTTAATTCCGCAACAAGAATACGCTTCAAAAATGGAAAAAACTTCTTTCCATTCATTAATGGTTAATGGTAATGAAAATGATGAAATGCAACAAACAAGTAAATTAGAAGAAATCTAAATAACTGTCATATGATGAAGAGAGATGGCGCTAGAAAAAAACATGTTTTTTAAACTGTCTTAAGTTTCTCCGCAGAGTATAAAATATAGTTTCCTTATTTGAAATAACAATTGACTGTGTATTTAAAATAAATGCTTTAAATTATGAATAATTAAGTAACTGAACACAAACTTTGATTTGATAATTGATTACTATTTATTGTGATTCTGCGCATGTTTATTCAACTATCTAACTTATACCCTTAGCACAGTAGAGATAGTGATGCCCTTATGGCTTACAATGATTTATCTTTTATTTTATTTACTAGCGGTCCGTCAGGGCTTCGCCCTGGCGATATGAAATTATGATTTAATAGCGGTCACCCATTGCTCTGCTCACGTATATTTAGTACATTGTCAATTTGTTATCCCCCCGCGAGAATCTCTCCCCATGAGTAGCTTTCTATTAGTGAAAGAATTTTTAGAATCGGTTTAGTAGTTCCAGAGATAAGAATTGATAATTTATTAGCCTCCCACAAAAATTTATCCCCCTGCCCCCCGCGAGAATCTCTCCGCCTGCGTAGTTTTCTATTAGTGAAAGAATTTTTAGAATAGGTTCAATATAGTTCGAGATAAGAACTTATGATTTATTACCCCGAGAATGTAAATAAAATATTGCACATATCACTCAGGGATAGTCTAGCTTTCTATTAGTGAAAGAATTTTTAGAATCGATTCAGTAGTTCCAGAGATTACTTTTTCACTCGGGCGACGCCGGTTTTTTTAAGACAAAAAGTAGCCTATGTCCTTCCTCAAGATGCAACTATCTCCTTGCCAAATTTTATCGAAATCTGTTCAGCGGTTTAGACGTGAAAAGGTAACAGACAGACAGAGTTAATTTCGCATTTATAATATTAGAAGGATAATAAGGATAGTAAATTAATATTATAGACGCGTCGACAACTTAGGTCATTAGCATCTTAATTACATTAAATAAGAATTCACCTAAAACTAAATGACATCACAAATTACAAAACATCCAAGAGCGGAGGCGGGATACTGCAATGGTTTATCGAACGCTTATGAGTTATGACCTCGGTTGTCGAACTTCTATAACTTACAATATCTATCTTTTCAATAATTTAATTATGGAAACCAGATGATAATATGGCAACAAGTGGAGTATAGGAAAACCTAACCCTGGAAATCAAGTTGAATGCGATAACGAAGTGTGCTCCCATTCAGGTAAGTTCTAACAAACAAAAAAAGGCCTGCTTGTTTTAGTCTGAGTTTTGATTTATTACTTTGATGAATGAAGTGAACCAAAGAATTACTTATTATCAATAATAATAATTTTATTCACTAAAAATATACATATTTTTGATAAAAAACTTAATGATAAGGATAGACAAACTGAAAATCTGTTTCATAATAGGTATAGGTAAATTATAAAGTAGTCAACGCTCTCAAAAAGCGACGCTATGGGATCGAATCACTCCTCGAGAGAGATAGGCTCTCAGTTATTTTGTAGTTTTTTTATACTAATGCTGGGTTTCTGATACGACTTTCAGCTTTTAATCTAGATAGAATGCCATTTGTTTTCAACTAAATAGAGATCTCAATTTACCTAGTTGAAAACAAATGACAGTCTTGATATAAAATTGAAAGTCGTGTCAAAAACCAAGCATAAAACTACACAGTTTTTCTGTTATTTTTTGAGAAATATTCACGCAGAAGTCTGGACATTTAAAAAAATATTCTCTCCGATAACTTTTTTTTTAAATAGAAATTGCAAACTGCGTTTTACACAATAATTCCACGATTCTCTCCATTTTGATTTGTTCACAAAACAAAATTTGTTTAGACACTACTGACATCTTTTGGAAAATTTACACTCAAAAATATCTGGGCATTTTCAATATATCTATAAACATCCATGCCTAGTTTTGTATTACGGAAGTTATTTAAAGTATTTCTTTCGACATGGAAGCTGGACTTGGAGTAGAACTTAAAGAACTGAGTGTTTCGTCTTTAATTAGAAGTTTATTCGGATCTTTTGAATCTTTTGGCTCTTTCTTTTCTTGTTTCACTTTCTCCTTGCCGTCCTTGTCTTTTGAATGTTTATGTTCGTGTTTGTGCTTATGTTTATGCTTGTGCTTTTTCTTGTCTTTCTTTTTCTTATTTTTCTTTGTAGATGTTTCTCCTTTATCCTTATGATGTTTCGAATCACCAACTTGTTTTTGAAACATGCCTGGTTCAAACCCAACAGGTCCTGACTGACCCATAATACCTGGCAGCGAAGCGGAATTATCCGAAAAATATTCCTGTTTGATCGGTTTACCCGGTTGTTGAGGCGGTTGAAGCGGGATCTGTTGTACCGGCTGCATATGCGGTTGCGACACGGCTGGTGGCGGCGGTGGATGAACCGGTTGCTGTTGATGAACTTGAAGTTGTTGAATCTCTGATATATACGGCGGCGGATGTTCATCCTTAATTAGTATGCTTTCTTCAGTCTTTATCAAATCCACTTTGCCATCGACCATTGATTCTTGCTTCATGATTATTTGTTGCGACTCTCTGAACCCTGGTGATAAAGCTCTTTTCTTTGATGGATGTTCTAATAACGGTGACGACGGTCTACGTTTGATTGCAACATCGAAATCGGATGATATGGACGGTCTAGCTGGCGCACTTTGTTTTATCTACACAACAAAATAAAATGAATTAGCAATAACACTGGAAAACTACTTAAAATGTTTTGCGCGAATTTACTGATCTATTTAATAGTAGCCGTATTTACCCAGCGTTGCTCGGGAATAACATCAGAAAATATCTAAGTCTGAACTTACTTTTTGCGGTTGGTACAGTGCAAACACTTCAGGCATCGGCAGGCACATTGGTCGTCCTGATCCGTACAGCGTGTAATACAAGTCTACGAGATCGCATCTGTTTTTAGTATCATGTGACAGCATTCCACTGAAAAACGCATACTAGTTTAGTACAGTGGCGGCTCGTGGGGTAGTGCCATGGCACTACCCCCAATTTTTCAATTTTCTCTAAAAATATTTTTTGCTAATATGTATCTATTTTTACTAATATTTTTTTTTAATCAATCTATTAAATTATTGATTGTCCAGACAGCAGAGTTTAGCCTAAATCGCACAAATTTCCTGAACATTCACCACGCGATCAGCAACACTTATCCTGTGCCATTTAATAATAGGCACAAGTGAAACAATGCATACCTTACAGTCCTTATATGAGAGAAAGAGAGATGGAACTACGTACTCTGTTAGTACACAAAGCCGTAAAGTTTGTTTGTCTAATCTCAGAAACTACTGAACCCATTTGAAAAATTCTTTCATTGTTTAAAAGCCTACATCTTCCCGCGTGGCATAGGCTATATATTATTTTGCTACGACAAAGGGGGGATAAGCAGTGATAAAAAATGTAAAGCAAGTTGGGGATCCCGCACGCGGCCTCTGAGCTGAATTGGTTGTAGGCTGGTTAAACTATAAGAGGTACAATAAAATGATAAATAAGGGATTTTATTATTGCTCTTTATTTCGCTGCCAAACTGAAATTTACCTGGGTAAAGTCGCGCCGAAGTTAGTTAAATGAATGGAAAAATAGAAATAGTTTGTTCTTACTTAATATTATTCCAGATTCGATCGACTAACTCGGCTCGGTCTAAATCATGCCTGTGAGCTTTTTCGAAAGGTGGATTTTCGACCAGCATCCTTATTAGTTTGTGTCTGACTCCGGGATCCTGATCATTTTCAACAATATCCAATAAATCGTACAAGTCACTAAATTTGCCGTCAACTCGTACAAAATCGACTAGACATTCCAGTGCGGCCAATCTTACATCTACAAATAGAATAAAAAATAACAAATCTTAAATTACAAAAAAAGACAGTTAAACTTACCCACAAACTGGCCATAAGCGGCGTAACTTCTAAATAATGTAGCACTGCTCGGTAAATGTCCAAACTTCTGCATTTTTCGAATCGCTTTTAAACAAGCGACAGTCACAGTGTATTTGTAGCAGGGTAAGACTTTTTCAAGATTTAATATTCTCGTTATTTCTTCAAGTACTGATTTCGTGTCGGCGCTCAATGATTCGACTGTAATCGGCGCTCCTTGCTGAACCACCGATACGACCGGTGTCACAGTTTGTCCAAGTGCTTCGACAAGTGTAGCCCGATAATAATTGTCCGAAAAACGATTTTTACTGTTATCATTATATTTGAACAAGTCTAATAAAAATCGTATAACTTCAGGGGGGCAAATTCCATGAGCATTACGCAGCCCCGCCATTGCAAGCGGTATTGTCTTTTGTAAAAAATAGTGTTGAAAGTTTGTAAAACCGTTTTGACGAATTATGTGAGGGCATGAAAATGAACCGAACAGTTTACGAAATATTGCTAACATTGCTGGAGGTCCTGCCCAATTGGCTACCATTGCATTTGCAACCTGAAAAACAATGTCTGGAAATTTAAAAATCCTACAATGCTTATATAAATTAATCACAAATTTTTAACCCCCGACGCAAAAAAGGAGGGGTGTTATAAGTTTGAAGCTTTTGTCTGTTTGCGCGTTGGGGACTGTAGTTTGGAAAGCTTTCCATTTTTTACTGACTTATTGCAGTAGTTCCCAACGCGTTCATGAGGAATAATATTAAATTATTTCATACTTTTTATTATTAAACAACCGATTAGGTAGTAGTTTTGTTTTTTTTTTTTAATTTAATTTACGGTATTATTGCAAAAAAAGTAATGTTGAATTTTTTAAACTCACCTTTGTAAGGCACCTAGCAGCTCGACATCTTACTTTATAATACGCCTGTTCGTTCTCAATCGTGTCTGTGAGCGCCAGTCTCGTTGCAGGTGTTGGATAGCGTTCAAGCGCTACGATGGCTTCCATTTGAGCTGTAACGTCGCGCTCGTGTCTCAATTGGTATTGCCACTGATAATCTGGCTGTTCTATTATCACTGATCTCAACAGCGTCATTTCTGGATCCAGTCTTATCCAAAGTACTGGAGAATCACTGCACAAGTAATAAAATTGATTAATCTATATCTATACTAATATTATAAAGAGGTAAAATTTGTGTGTTTGTTTGTAATGGATAAACTCAAAAACTACTTAACTGATTTTAAAAATTCTTTCACCTATAGAAAGCTACATTACCAGCGAATAACAAGGGCTATATTTTATTTTCAAAAAAAATAGGGGGGGGGTTATAAATCATAAATTCTTATCTCTGGAACTACTAAACCGATTCTAAAAATTCTTTCACTAATAGAAAGCTACGCAGGGGGAGAGATTCTCGCGAGGGGTTACTGGGGGAAGGGGGTAAAAAAAAATAATTTCTTATCTCTGGAACTAAGCCGATTCTAAAAATTCTTTCACTAATAGAAAGCTACGCAGGAGGGGGGGAGAGTCTCACGAGGGGTACTTGCAGGGGGGTAATAAATCATAAATTCTTATCTCTGGAACTACTAAACTGATTCTAAAAATTCTTTCACTAATAGAAAGCTACGCATGGGGAGGGGAGATTCTCGCGGGGGATAACAAATTAACAGTATACTAAATACCTATAGATAAACAACGTTTTGAGTTTCTGTGGACAGTAATTAATTGGTATATGATAAAATCAATCGATTTAAAACCCCTTATATCCACACCATATTATTCACATAACAATTAGAGGTGAAAATAATAAATATCTCAGACAGCTAGGCTGCCATGATTTTTGAGCTATATCTAAGAAAAAATCAAATGACCACTGTCGGAACTTGAACCCGAAACCCCCAGTTTCCGGCTAGGTAACTCACCTAGCCGGAAACTGGGGGTTTCGGGTTCAAGTCCCGACAGTGGTCATTTGATTTTTTCTTAGATATAGCTCAAAAATCATGGCAGCCTAGCTGTCTGAGATATTTATTATTTTCACCTCTAATTGTTATGTGAATAATATGGTGTGGATATAAGGGGTTTTAAATCGATTGATTTTATCATATACCAATTAGTATACTAAATATACGTGAGCGGAGCAATGGGTGACCGTTATTAAATCATAATTTCATACCACCCGGGCGAAGCCGGGATGGGCTGCTAGTAAACGATAAATGTTTCCACAGATTATTTTTCAGAGTTAGTACAGATAGTGAGATTTAAAAATCCCTGACTTTTCCAGGTTCTGAAATTCCCTGACTTTTCAAGGTTTTCTTAATTTTCCAGTCTGTACCAACCCTATAACTATGTGATATAATGTGTTTCTAAAAACCGCCGCGTTATGGGAATCGCGCAATAATAATTTCAAACTGACCTGCTGTTACTCTAGAGTCTAGTTTAAAGCATAGTCACTTCATTGTTTAAATGTTTTATTGACAGGTATTTACAGTCACTTCTATAACGCGATATATTATGAGTTAATCGCGTTATAGAAAATAGCGTAATAAAAATAAAAATATTTTTATGAAAATTGGTATACTTACTGGTACCCAAACTTGAAGTGTATGGTACTTTTGTTCCAGCTACAATCGGGTTAAGATAAGGTTTCTTTCAAAACTGACATTAACGTGAGCGAAGTTAGGCTAGTAATAATAATAACAAGCCGTGAGGTGGGTCGTTTATTAGGACTGAAGTGCGACCCTTGAGGTTTACACGACGAACTTCCCAGTTTGATAAATATTTAATAATAATAATTAAATTAGATATTACACAGAAAAGTAATCATTTTAATCATTAAAACATCAATAATTTAAAAAAAAAAAAAAAAAAAAAAAACGGCTGAACCGATTTTTATAAAATTTATGTCGGATCAAAATGACGTTAACACGCCTCGATTGACACCCTTACGAAGTCGATATAATCTTTTATTCGCGAGATATTGTGTAAAATCTACTTTTTTGGAGGTTATTTGGTTAAGAAAAAAGAACGGCTGAACCGATTTTAAAAAAATTCCTTTCAGATCATATTTACGTTAATACGCGTCGATTGGCACCCCAACGTAGTCGATATAATTTTTCGTTCTCGAGATTTCGTCTTAGAAAGAAATGGACACATACATACGTACGTACGTACGTACGTACATACGTACACACACACACACACACAGACATCTTTCTAAAAGTAGTGTAAAAATAGTGTAGTGACCTTGAAACATAAAAATTTTTTTTCCTTTTTGATTTCGATTTTCGGACCCATTACAATAACTTCCAATGGGAAGTTAAAAATTCGACTGATGACCAGTCCTATACTTCCCACCTAGTAAATATTTGCAAAAAATAAACACTCTTTTTTTTATTCTTTGACTAGGCCCAAATAACCTTAGCTGTTGGTGGTCTTTAAAACACAATTTAATTTTTATTCTTTGAAAAAAGCATGGCCCTCTTTTTTGTTTGGTGATCTATTGATGGCTAGCTTAATATAGCAAAAATCATGGTTACCTTGATTTACGTACAATTTTTATTTTTTTTAGTAAAATATTTTTTTTCTCGAAAACTATACATTTTAGAGAAAAAAAATATTTACATTTTTTTCATATTATAACATCTAGAATTCATTTATATTTTTTTTTACCTATGTTAATACGTGACATTGAGGACGTTTTTTTGAATATCTCAGGATCCACTGAACCGATTTGACTCAAAATCTAATCAGATCTAAGTTAAAGGCTGATAAACACAATAGAACAATCGGCATGCCCGTATGTTGTTCCGTTCTTAAGATATCGAAGGCGAAAAATTGACCACATACACACACACATACACACATACACACATACACACACACATACAGACATCAGTCAGAAAATGATCTTAAACGATTGCTAGGGTCTCAAAACGTGAAAATCTTTTAAAATCTCGAAATATTGTTTTCGGACTGAATCCATTACTTCCCTACCATAGTAGAGGTGGGAAGTAAAAAATAGGTTCCTGACTTACTCCATTGCGCTTAAATCCATATCAACTTCTTCACCAGTACAAAGAGGAATTTTCTTTTTCTTATTTCTTCTACTCTTCGAATGACACGTAATATCGGCTTTCACCACAGTATTTTCAATTTGTAGGTTATGTTTGAAAGTACCATCGAGTTCTTGAATAGTGACTAGTAATGGGCCCACATATTTACGTATTCCACATTGTGTCGTCGAATCTTGTCTAATTTCCAATTCGACCGTATTTCTTTTCCGGTTGAACACCGAACTAAGACTGAATCTGGCATGGCCTCCGGTACGAACCCACTGATCGACAAAAACTGCCATGTCTTTACCGGTTACGGTAAAAATGGCTTTTGTAAAAACATTTGTACTTATCAGCATATGACTCCAAAGACCACTTCCAATTTTCTGTTGAGCAGCATTTACTGCCAATGATAGCTGTTTATTGAAAACCTATAATGGTACAAAAGCAAAATATTAAAACCGACTTAAAAAAAAGAAGTTATCAACAGTAGACTGGCGATATAGTGAACATACTGTATAGTGAACTACTCCAAATAGTGAACAGACATTTTTTTCTTAATGTATTCTGTAGAGTGAACAAATTGAACTCTCGAAATAGTGAACCCAATAGTTTCTTTAGTTAAACAAACATGTTAAAACAGGAAAACGATTTAAAACGTTTTGTTTCCTTCTGGGCAGTTACATCACCTCAATTTTCTGCAGTATAGTAGTTGCATTAGATCGCGTCACGAGTAGGTATTGCAAAAAATAGGAAACATTTATCCCTAAGTGATAAAGCTAAAATATTGGAAGATTTAAGTAAAGGTGTCGGAGTGACCTTTTTATCTAAAGAATATGGTGATGCTAAATCTACTATATGCGCAATTCAAAGCAGAAGGGTAAGGATTTTGAAAAGGGTCAACAACACTTTCACAAGACTAGGAAAAACGTTCTTTAAATTTAAAAAAATGTTCGATATAGTGAACTCGGTGTGCATTAATTAGTTCACTATATCGTGAGTCTACTGAATATCATCGGGTATGTAGTATGTATGTATAGCCGCAATTATCTCTGAAACTACTGGACCGATTTGGATGAAACTTCGACATATTGTCTAGGGGATTGTATGAAGAAGGACTTTAGACTAGTCACATTATTAACCTACTTAAAAAAATGAAACGACTTCAAAACAGGATTCAGAATACCTCTAAAAATTAAAAAAGGAAAAGTAATTTTTCTTTGGTTTTACAATTGGAAAATTAAGCTAGTGAATTATTTAATGAAATATCGCGGAACTATTTAAAAATTGATACTAGAAAAAATCATACCTGTAATAAGAGTTCTTGTCCAATACGATGTTCCAGCATCCTAATAACTAAATGCGATTTCTTATGCAACATTTCGACATATTTTGGCGACATGGTATGAAAGTTTCTTATCGGAAAATAAAAAGGATCCTGCGTCCGAGGCGCCTGTATTGGTGAATTCATTGCAACCGGTAATGGTGCTGGAGCTTGGCTTGGATCTAATATAATTCCACCAAATTTTTCTTCATACTTAACAACTTCGAGTAATTCTTGTTGAACCCATTCACGATACTCATTATTTCCAAAACATTTCTTAGCATACAATCCACATAAATACAGTGCAATACCTTTCGGTAACCAAACATCAGACCAATTCTGCATTGAAATAAAACAACTGAAGAATTGTTCGGCTACCGCTTGTGCCATCGCTTTACGACTGATATATTGTTGATCAATAATGGCGGCTGAATGTAGTAGGTTAGTGCTTAAGATGCTCATAGTTGCGTAAGCTGATACGTCTTCATCTACTTCATCGACAAAAACTTGCTTGTAACATGAGAACGGATATCGATTCGCCAGTGTTTCTTCGTAGAATTCAAATGCTTCGTGCATCGTTCTTGTCGTAACTTTTAACAGTGGCATTAAATTTGGTAGACAAAAATGGGTGACTTCGTGCATGAATGGATCAACATATATTTCGAACGGACTACAATAAAAAGAGATATTACTGACTTTACTCTCATTTCTCCAAATTTTACGTACAGCCAAAATATAAACGAGATTGTCTTGTACATGCTACTGACATCAATAACCTGTTATTTTTTAAATCAAATGATATAAATAAATCATTACCCAACGGCTAAAGCAATATTCGGTGCCGACACAGGTGTCGAAAGCATGTAGTGGAATGTTTTACGCCTCATGTCTGGTGTATAAACCACTTCTATTAAATCGCCGCAGGACACTGCTGTCATATTTTCATCTACGGTGAACTCGAGTTTCCAAGTACAAGGTTCGGCAAAACTATCGACGCATGGAAACCATAACCGCGAAGAATTTCCATGGTTATAAGTGAACATGTGTGCTGCTCGCTATTTAAGACAATTTTTATAAAAACATTTTTTAAGCATTTCGTCAATGAAACATCTAGTAAACAAAATTGATGTCTAAAACACTCATTAATTCATTTTGAGCCCACATAATATAATAATATATAATAATAATAATAATACGAGAATTTGAGCTTTAGAATTTAGAGCATTAAATAAAAAATGTTAAATTTTTTACCTCTGCCATTGTTCCTTCACAATCGGGAACTACAAAATGGACACCACCTTGTGGATTTTCTAATGAAAATTCGATTCCGATTCGCAAACCACGACCTTCCTGAACGAGTCTTTGATGTTCCGGAGGAATACTAACCAAAAGTTCTCCAGCATTATTATCGGGATCTACTTTCAGAGCCGCTTGTAAATGGTGAGTAGAAAAAAAGTCTAATGACCGACTAAAAAACGTTACAAATAAAAGATAAGTTTCTATTTATTTGAAAGAAATATTTATCGATACATACGTTTTACTGTCACCCTGACTCACATCCAAAAATGGATCGAAATACTGAAACGGTGCTTCGTAGACATCGTTCAATGATATTCTGTAGACCCGGCATTGTTTTGCATTTAATTTGATGTACCTCAAATTATCCTTCAGTGGTACGATTGTCAATTCAACGAAACCCTTTATGGATAAAATAAATGCGGATTATTTATGAGTCGAAACATTTTGCAATTAGAATTTTTTATTTTTTGCTAAGATATATTGTGTAGTAATTGAATACTCACAATAATACTCTTTCTTTCAAAGCTTATTCCGGTTAAACTCAAAATTTGATGAGCTGTAAACAAAAATATATATACGTAAATATAACCTCAAAATACTTAAGATGAATAAAGATGAAACTAAAATAGATACTTATAATTTATACGGGCGACTATTATCCCCCGTTTTTTCTTTCCTCATGATTTAAAATTGGTAATTAATAACACTGTGATGACACTTCAATCATTTTTATAAAAATTTCCAAATCTAGCTTGACAATTGTCATCACATTTTAGGATTACCATAGAGGTATAGTAAAACAAAGCCAAAAGGTTGATTTACGAAAGTCAATAAGCCGATCAGTGTTGCCAAATACACTGGGTTATTTAATAAAATTTTCTCATATTATGTGGTAGCCATGCAAGATTCCCAATCTTAAAAAAAAATTTACAAGAATTATTATTTTTTATATAAACCAGCGTTTATTTCACATTGGGTTATTAAATAGGATTAAAATTCGTAGGGCTTTGTAAAGAATAATTTTTAAGATATCTACACGAACTGTATAACAAAGGCATTATAAAATTGCTCTAGTAGGTATAGATAACTACAGATTATCGAAAATACGAAAAAATTGTTCGAAGTTAGAACTTATGACTGTTAAATCATAAAATTTTACATGTATTTACATATTTGTACAAAAGTCAAAAACGCCAAATAACAATTTAATTTATTTGTTCTGTTACTTTGTGGCCAACCCATAAAGCACGGAACACAAAGCATTAACGTAGTTAACGTATGAGTCGTCCAGATGGCCTTAGTAATATCACAATTCAGACGATGGTAATAATATTATGGTGGATGTTATGAAAAATAAAACGTTATCTTTAAAATTCCATGATTAGCGTACAGATTGATGTAATAATTACTAATCATAGATAAAAATCTAAGATTACAGTAAAAAGTGCCTGGAAACTATATTTCGGATGTTTGAATAAATATAAACGTAGACTGTAGTGCATTCTTAAATTATAGTATACTTATTTCTTTAAAACTATAAAAAAGGAAAAGCTTTATAACTATGCCAAATTTCAAGTCAATAGTATATGTAGACGTAGTTCCTGAAAAAATCGACTATGACAACAGACAGACAAGGAAACCTCACCATAGGGATAGGGGTTCCATTTTTAAACCCCGATGAACAAAGAGGGGTATTATAAGTTTGAAGTCTTTGTCTGTCTGTCTGTCTGTCTGTCTAGCTGTCTGTCTGCCTGTCTGTTTGTTTATTTGTGTCTGTGTGTGTTATCTGCTGTGGCATTGTATTTGTAGCTCCCAAACGGACGGACCGATTTCAATGCAGTTTTGTTTGTTAGAAAGCTGGTATTTGCGAGATGGTTCTTAGCCATGTTTGATTGAAATCGGTTTAACCGTTTCCAAGATCTTCAGCTCTCATCACAGTTTGTATAGAAATCTAGGCCAGTATTACAGCTAGAAACTTCGAGTTTGAGCTAAATATTCCGTTTTTGATTAGTTAGTTTAAAAAGTATGAAATAAAAGTTAAATTAGATATTTAAAAAAACCCCGCCGCTAAAAAGCAAACCTTTAAAAAGTGAGAAAATAATAATTAATAATATCTACTATATCTGGCCCGAATACGTGGCGTTTGCGCCGCGAGATTTTTAATTACCTGCATGCCGTGGCGGTTGCGCCGCCACAGTATATAACTACCTGGGGACCGTTCACATTTGTACGCCTAAGAATAAACGATTTTTCTAAGTCCCGATTAATGTAGGAGGTTTATCGAGAATTTCAGATCCTCAAATTTTTTTTTTGGAAACACAATCGGCTAAATAATTTGCTTAAAAAAACACAACATCTATATGCGCTCGCAATGCTATTTTAATTTTAAATCTGAATATATCGTGAGTCGCAGTTCATCGTCGCTGGCAGAGGCATTGCTCAACAAGAAAAGAAAAACAAAATACGTTTACCTCGACTCGAAAATTATCAGTATCCTTCTTAAAATAAACGAGCCACAATATGTAAAAGTGTGTTTGAAAATTCTAGCATACGGCCAAAAATTAAAATAAATTTATTTTCATTGCTGTTGTTATTTCTTAAATTTCATTAATTTTTCCTGTCTGCTTAGGAGATACGGTCCCCACAGTAGCAGCGCTAGGGTTTTTTCTAGGATGGGTCAGTGTTGGGCATGGTGATGTGAAGGTGGGCCGATAACATTTATTCCCAAAATTTCAATGCTCGATAAAATTTTAACCCAGGTTACTTGCTATAGAATTTATAAGAAAAATCGTTGCAATTTCGAGTAATAAAACGTATTTAAAAGATAACCTAGAAACTGCAGGGGATTATGATGTCAGGGTGGGAGAAGACAGTTTAAGGTGGGGCATGGACCACCCGGCCCACCATCTGGCACCGCCACTGGATCCCCAGGTAGCTATACACTGTGGCGGCGCAAACACCACGGCATGCAGGTAATTAAAAATCTCGCGAAGCAAACGACATGATACCTTTCCGATGCACCGTATATTTCTTCGTTTAGATGAAATATTTAATTTATAAAGGCGTCGGGGATCACTGTAAAATTACAGAAATACCAATGTCTCAATGGTCCCCGACGCATTTATGAAATAAATGTCTCATCTAAACGAAGAAATGGACGGTGCATCGGGCAAGATATTGTAGATATTAATCATTTTCTCATTTTTTAAAGGTTTCCTTTTTTGCGTCGGGGGTTTTTTAAATTTTTAATTTAATTTTTATACCATTTTGGTACGGAACCCTAAAAATGTGTATCTCAATTCTCAACGAGTTACTTTGTTGGTAAATGTTATATTTGCGTATAGTTACTAGTATATTACAAAATTTTAAGGTAAGTTTATTATGTTTTATCAGATATCTAGAATTTATAATTATTTTAAAGAGAAAATGAAGATCGTGTTTCCAACAACATTGCAAAACTTGAACTTTAAAAAGGGCGCTTTGGTGCAGCTTTAAGGGTTACTGAAGCATTTTTGTCGAAGAAAGACTGAAATGCCTGGTGAAATATATTATTCTTTCATCGCGAGTCTAGAAGATTATGTAAGAACGGAGAATTGAAAGGCGTTATGACGTTACCAAGGCAACGTCGCCATTGTCATTGGACGTTGAACGACCTCATTAGAGAAATGTGTCATTGCGATGTTTGATATAGAGCGTTGATACTTCACCCCTCCCCAATTGAATTTAAAACGCTTTTGCCAGTGCAATACGTCATTTCGTTTTGATTATTGAATATTGCTACAAATGATGCTCAAAAAATTGACATTTTGATAGCCGAACGAAAACAACATCAATTCAAAATTTACGTAGCGAATGTTCGTGTTTAGAAGTGCCTACCTAAAGTATAGGGTCGTTGAACATATCAAAATTTGATAATTTTGAACAGTTAAATCCTAAAACAAATAAGGTAAACCAACTTTTTCGTTCTTTTATAGAATTCAAGAAATATATAATATTTTAAACGTTGAGCATAAACCACCATAAGATGACGTAGAACACAGTCACACTACTTTATCTAAGTATAGAAAGGGGCACAGCGTGACACAGTAGATCTGAATATTATCTAAGTCATTTTGGTGGCGGCATAATTCTATGTTTAAAATTCCATTGCAAAATACACACTTGGAATTTTTTTTATTATAGAAAAAGCTTTCGAAAAATTCTCAAAAAAATGTTCCATAATCGAGGTATTTGTAATGTAGATTCCGATAAAAAAACTGTGGAACGACCCTATTGCATATAACCAGAGATTTGTAAAATAGTCCTTAAATTCGGGGCCGTCGTATATAAAACTCGATTACTTTTGTTTCGAAACATTTTAGTTATGCATATTTGGACGGAACAATTTTGCGTCGAAAGTATTTTGACGGGTCGCGAGAATCGCATTTGATCAAGCAGCAAGCTATATGTATTATCTCTTGTATTAGTAATTTACCAGTAACTGTGTAGTCCTGTAAGTAATAAGTTACAATTATCGGGCGTGGTAACCGGATGTTATATGCATATTATATAAATCGCGACCTTCCGGCACACTGCAGTTCTTCTGTACAAACATTCTCACCTCTGTACATATTTTGTTTGGTGTTTTCCATTGACATTGAAAATAGACAGCGTACCCCAAAAAAATCCGTGGAGAGAAAATCCCAACTCGAGAAGATTTTTTCAATCGAATTGAATTAAGTCTTACAAAAATGAAAAAGAAACTAAATTATTAAAATAATGAGCCGTCGAAAAATTCCACATATGGTCAGTCCTGGATCCAAGTTTAAATCATTAGTTCAATTTTAAATATCTGGGGACTATTGTGACCCGAATCTGAATCTGTAAACGCTACAGGTTCGAATATGAATGAACGCTATTACAAATCAGAATCTCTGTGAACGCTATTGAACAAAGTTTGATTGGAAAAAGATGTTATGAAAAAGCAGTACCTACCACTTCTTTCTATACGTTTTCTGGCCTGTTGCGCAATCTATTCTCTATATCAATGGTGTTTTATTAACACAAGGTACATAACTCATTTTGCAAACAGCATGGCACGTTAACAACAGTGACGGAGTAATTGTGCTACTGCTCTGTGTTAAAGAGCACACACTGTTTTTTTACTCACAGGAAGTGTTTCTCTTTTGTTTCTCATAGTTCATGAATGAAATCTTGCTATATTTTTGAACAGATAAACCAAATAGTTATAATACGTAGTTACATTAATAAGAAACAGCCTTTTACAAGCTTTTATTTAACTTGCTTTCCTGTCTGTCGATCCGAGACAAATCTGGCAATCGAACTTTCGACCACTTCCCGATATTCATTCATGTTGAAAATTTGCACACACCTTTGGTTCTGAAGTATATTTAATATTATGGTAGATCTAACATGGCGGCCACCACGAAATGGCTGATTACCTTTTTCTGTACAACCCCCTCGATATGGGTATCAAATAAAAGGGTATGCCAAGTAGAATACAATAAGCTGTGTGACGTCACTCTTAATTCAATATGGCGGCCGACACAAAATGGCAGACTACCTATTTCTTTACAACCACCTTGATATGGGTATCAAATGAAAGGGTATGACGAGTAATACCTACAATAAGCAGTGTAAATTCATTATAAATCCGAAATGGCGGTCGATACAAATTGGAATACAATAATAATTAGCGGTGCGCGCCCTAAGCAATTAAGACTAAAAAGAACAAAATAATATAGAGGAGAAGGTGGTATTATAATTACACTTATTGAACTTTTGAACAATATGCTAAGCGATGTATTGCAACATGTGATTTTGTTAATATAGAATCCTTAGAAGACATAAGAGGAGAAGTGTGGATCCAGTGTGTAATGTGTCAATTATGTTTAATGTGCCAATATCTGTGACTACTGTCGCTAAAAATCGTATTTATTTCACTGTTACGGATATTTCAAGTTTAGTTGTGTTTACATTATCATGTTTTTGTAGCAGCATATGCATTTATTTCAATATAATTTTTCATTTTTCAAGGAGTTCCATATTACCAGCACAGTTCCTCGAATATCCAGTTTTGATTTTTTTACAATAACTGCTTGTAACATGCAAAAATTACGCTGTATTCTAAATTCGTTCACATAATATATGCAAACTAAATATGTCTTGACTCTACTAAGTACTATAATGAAAAAAATCCGTAAATATTAGTAAAACACTTCCGAAGGAAAACAAAGTGGGATTCCATATTACCACCTTCTCCTCTATGTATTAGTAAAAAATCTTTTTGAAGACAAGCTTTTATTGAAATGCACTAAAAAGGAAAAAATAATTTTTAGTAGGTAATTCAGATTCATAATTATAAAAACGTGGGTCGTGACAAATAAAGTAACATAGAGATTACAACCCACGCTGTTATAATTATGAATCTAAATTATTAAAAATTATTTTTTCCTTTTTAGTACATTTCAATAAAAACTTGTCTTTAAAAAGTTTTTTTTATACCAATATTTTTTTCTTACATCGTTAAGATAATGCTTCAATAACTGACACAGAAACATCCTAAAACATTTAAGACCCTGGACTTCAGGCGCCCTTGTGGATCCCCTTATTAATTTTATTGAAATGTAATTCTTATACGAGTTCGAACCGTTTAAACAGTTCGGTTGTTGTGGGTCGAACTGTTAACTTTGCCCACTTGAAAACTTGTGGGTCAGATCGCTGACTAGAATCACTGTTTGGTGGACGGCGTCCATACAGTTCGGCGGTCGCCGACCCGACTGTATAACTTTGTCCACTTACAAACATGGAGTTCCAGATCACTGACTAGAATACGAACTGTTAATAGACCTTATAAAAAAATACACGAGACCGATACGAGACTTGACATCAATACCGTGACGATACCGATTTTTTATCAACGATATTTTCAAAAAGCTCGTCTCATTTGAAACAATAGGTACTAGGTCCAGATAATACTGGCAGTTGATGACTTTAAAAACATTGAAAAGCATTTGAGATCAGAAATATCAAACGAAATTTGCTACTTGAGTAGGTAGCAATTCAAATACCTTTTTAGTTTTTATGTGGGGTTTATAAGTTTTTTTCTCATAGCAGTCGACCGCCACCCTCTATTGTTTAATTGTACCACCGACACTGGGCCAGTGGGGTTATTGTGTAACGCAACCCCTGAATTAGAGCTTTGATCGCACGTGACCGACACGTGATTCCCATTCAGTTTACATGAACATTACGACCTGACGTTGTTTTGTTTTTATTAACATGAATGCCTGCGGCGATTCATTTGTTTTGTGTGCAAATCTATTAGAAAAACCAACTTGAGCCAGTTTATACGTTTGATTTATGCTTGAAGTTAGAACAATAAATTTATTTCGAACATGAAAAGAATTATTGAAGTGAAACTTAAAAAAACGACACTTTCAAGAGTGGCTGGCGGGTAGTGCGTTGAGGGAAACTAGATCGACACGCACCTTGTTCTGTTCGCATAGTAGAAATATAATGCCCAAGAGACAGGGCCGAAAACTTCCAAAACAAAAACTTGTCATCCACCCTTGTCGCACTACTCGCATACTAGGACACTGTTTTTTGAATCGAATGTGAATTTTAATTTAGCGGGACGGCCCCATTTTATCGTCTCATGCGAAATCCTGGCTAAAACTTTTAAAACAGTGGCGATTTTTAGAGTAAAACGAGTACTAAATAATGATACATAGAGAACATAAAATTTGCATTGCAAAATAATCAGTGACTATAAGCTTCATAAATTCATAGAGGTGTCAGAAATAGCATATAAATGACGGTAATTGCTGCGTCGGTTTGCTTGACTGACTACCATGGTTCAACCATTGAGTCTATGGTAGCGTTAATTTATTTTTATATTATTTATTATATGCATCGACTGTTAGAGAACGGAAATATTACAAAAGTTCAAATTAAAATAATCTACACAAAAAAGAATAGACTCTATCCTGAACTAAATCTAAAAACATTAATTTGTAAATTGAGCATATTAAAGTTTGCTACGCTCGAGTTAAGATAAGGTTCCTGTCAAAAAAATTAAAAACAGTAATGCTGCTGAGGAGAATCGAACCAGCGACTTTCTGTGTACGAAGCTAGCGTTATATACAGAGTGTCCCAAAATTGCTGGGACACAGAGCTACCACGTGTAGTAGAGGTCAGAATAAGTCGATTGGATCCAATTTATTTATATACCAAAATGTACCGTTTGCCCGTGAGAAGAGTTCAAAGTTTACATAAAAAAACACATTTTTGTACGCTGTTCAGAAATGAGTGAAACAAATTGAATGAAATTTGACAAAAGTGCATTTTAGAGGATTACTCTCCTTTCGGTAATCAAAGAAACCCAAAAGAAATTGTAGAAGGGTTAAAACCACCCTCACCCCCTGACATTTTTTTCAGGACTTTCTTAGGGGTGGTAATACGATTCTCAAATTTTTTAGCGAAAAGACTGATTAATTATCTTCATTTTGTTACTCTTGTAAACATTTCGTATTCCGCATAGTTCCGAAGGAAAAACATGTTTTCTTAAATAATGCTAACAGATATTCCTAGTACAAGTTTAATAAAATTGTAATACAAAATTTTATGTAAACTTTGAACTCTTCTCACGGGCAAACGGTACATTTTGATATATAAATAAATTGGGTCCAATCGACTTATTTTGACCTCTACTACACGTGGTAGCTCTGTGTCCCAGCAATTTTGGGACATCCTGTATATAGCCATTTGATGTACGGCTGCTGATATGCTAGCAGCTATATCTAGTTGTTATATAGGATCAGTGTTAGACGTGACGTGACGATCGACATGCGTAACCAATTACCGAACGGAAAAAAGCGAGTCTAAAAAAGTTTCATTTTAAAAAATCTGCGAATTCTTAACCCAAAACGTGTAAAAAGAATGCTAAGAGAAACTGCTATTTCTAAAGTGAAACTTTATTAGCCTCGTTTTTTTCCCGTTCGGTTACGCATGTCGAGCGTCACGTCACGTCCAATCGGAGCGATCGACCAGACCAGTACTCATCGAAAGGTAGCAACTTTAATGTTCATAACTATATTGTACGTCTACAATCTACATAACTGATATCGTACGAATATTCAGTCGAGCAGCACATCAAATACCCATTGACCACCAACGATAGAATCTGGATTTTTACGTTCGTCTCCATACTGATCAGGGTTCAAATTACATTGTCAAAACCATGTAAACAAAATTATATACTTTCGCCAATTTTGGGTTAAAAACGTTTAGGGTTATGGCAATAAAGTTTCACTTGCACCGTGGTTTCAAAAAATCGCACCTTATAGTTTTTTTGTTTGCTAGTTTGTGATAAATTATAAAACGATAGAGATACTTTAAATTCGAATGATAAAATTAAAATTGTGAAAAAAATGTTTACAAATTAGAATATCTCTGTTTTATTCGTTTCATTCTATATCTACCTATATGAGAATTTTTTTATCTCGATGAAATAAAATTACCTATACATTATTTTTTATTATGTGAGTATTGGTACAACTTTTTTGCTGAGCTCGCAGATTGTATACGGGCAATTGCGATATCGTCATTTAATCTAAGAAATCTTTTTCGCAACACTTTATAAACGCTCGATACTTATCTTGATATTGTGCCTATACACTATTGTCCCAGCACCTGTATACAGGAGACACCAAAAACAGTTGCTCTTTTGAAACAAATTGAAGTCGATAAACAAAATACAACGTTTATTTACGTAGATACCTACCGATAAATTGTACAATTGGAAAGTTTTTTTTCTGAAAATGAACATTTTGAACAGATTATTATTGTGTATTAATTAGTATGAATTAAAAATTGAGCAATAAATTGTGGGTAAAAAGCACAGAGCGGAAATATAATCCTTAGTTTAACTATTTATATTATATAAATTCTATAGAATTATCGCTAGGCACTTGGTGGAACATGATTGAATAAAAATTAATAAACAAACACTTGAAAAATTCTACACATTTATTCATCTCAACGATCGTTTCGGGTTTTTAACCCATCTTCAGGAGTTTAAACTATAAAACTAAAGTTATAGTTTAAACTCCTGAAGATGGGTTAAAAACCCGAAACGATCGTTGAGATGAATAAATGTGTAGAATTTTTCAAGTGTTTGTTTATTAATTTTTATTTATATTATATGTATATACTTAACTCAGATGTATATTTACGTTTTGACTAGGTATTTCCCAAGGCGACAAATTTTTGAGAAAACTACATTTAAAAAAATACCCAAATTATAATTTTAAAAATATATAATTGAATACTAAGCCAAGAAATGTCAAGTTGCTCAAATCCTGATAAAACTCTTCAGAAAATAAGATATTGAAGGAAATTCATCCTCGAAAGCAAAAGTACAGTTACGTTTCACAGATTATGATCTTTGATCACTCTATATAATATATTATTATTATTATTATACATGTAGGTAAGAGGGTTAAGAAGGGTTGAGGACGCGGCCGTTCTCACGCCGGAGGGCGCCACAATTTACCGACAGCCCGCAGGGAGGCGTGCTAAAGGGCTGCTCGTAAAGTCACGTACAGAATATATAGTGTGAAGTGTCCTTTTATCGTGCATACCCAAAACACACATACAATCATATGCTAGTTCCAACATCGTACACAAATTGGGATACTACTTTTTATTTGACTTTGGAGTCATATTTTGAATTTTTAACTTCCCGGTTTTTGAAAATCGAGTTTTCATCAGATCTCGACGTTTTGTGATTCTAGGAAGCTATTCTGACTATTTTTACGATGATATCAGTATGTCTGTCTGTATGCATGTGTGTGTGTGTGTATGTAAGCCTCTCTTAACTTTTGAACGGATTGACCAATTGAATCGCGATTTACGGCATTCGAAAGGGTTTCACTGAACTTAGATTTCCTGAAAATTTAAACCGATTCGGCTCATATCAATAGATTTTGAGAAATTCCAAAAAAACCGAAAAAAAAGTTGTTAAAACGGTGTTTTTTCAAAATAACTTCTAGAATACTGTACCGATTGATTTGCCTCGAATGCCGCTAAGTGGATCAAAATCGGTTAATCCGTTCGAGAGATATCGTAGTCAACAGATTTCGAAAAAAGTGTTTTTTCAAAATAACTTAGAGATTTCTCAACCAATCGATTTTGTACCTTTTACAATATTTTTAGAGCTTAAAAAACTGCGTCGAATGCCGTTTTAAAGATCAAAATCGAACAACGCGTTCAAAAGTTATAGCTTTTCAAAAATTAAAATAGTGTTGTTATCAACAATTTTCGAGCTCAAAAATCTACTTTTGGGTATATTATCAAGTGCTTCAAACTCAAAGCGCTTGAAAATAGCGGGAAGTTCCAAGGATGGCCTGCAGGGTCAATCGACTTACAGATTTTTTTTTAAATTTCGAGGTTACAGACTTTTGGCGCGAAGTCCGGCTGTTCTATTTTATATATTTGAATTTTTCGATGCGATTTTTTTCGTATTTTATAGGTTATAACTTATACTTTATAGTATCTATTGTTATGTAATTTTGATAGAATAGACTTAGTCAGCAGTTGGTAGACATTATAGGGGTATATATTAAAATCGTGCGCGCTTGATATTCTTATACTTAAAAATGCTATTGTAAGGATGCCGCTGCCAATTGATTACCCTAATTTTTTTAAATATTTTTAAGTTTTATAAAACTTTTCCGAAAAAGGAAGCTTCATTTTAGGATTGTGATGGAACAGTTTTGTAAAATAAGTACTAATAAGTAGTAGTGTGACATTGAAAATTAGTGTTTTTTAATGCCAATTTTTTTCTAGTAAATCGTACATGAATTACAAAAGTACTCCATTAGAAGCCTAGATTCGTATGTTATTTTCCTTATAGAGAAAGAATTTTTGCAAAATGTTGACGAATTAGTCTATAATCAATTGGCAGCGGCACCCTTAGAATAGCATCTTAACAATGCATTGAGTTGTCGGCGTTCCAACAGCCTTAACTTGGTTCTAACGTAATGAGGTCTGACTGTTTTTTCATTAATTATATTCAATAAATTAACCCTGTATCAAATTTCAACTTTTACAAATCACTTACACTATTTTCACGACACTAATGTGATGACACTGACGCGACGCATTCTATCATTGCACTATCTGACAACTTTTTTTCAGTTTCTCATTGCATAAACTCAGTATCTATTTATTTTTCAGCTCTTACAAAATACTTTTATGACACTAGATTTTTTTACATCTTTCAAAGCACACCGACGCGGCGCAAGGTGTCCCCAGACTCCATAGCTGACTTACTGATAGTATAATAATTATTTATATCCTATAAATATTAGCTAATTTTACAATTTTTGGTTGCGACCTCTTGGTGTGTTTGTTGATACAGTTCTGAACTGGTTCTGACTACAGGCTCTGACAGTTTTAAAGCGTTTGTTGACAATAAGTATACTAATATAATTCAGTTCGGATGGTCAACTGTTCTAGGACTTGACCAACCAACAAGCACATCTAATCTATATTAATAAACCTGAAGAGTTAATGTATGTTTGTTTGTGGGGGTGTGTATGTTCGAACGCGTTAATCTCAGGAACTGCCAGTCCGATTTGAATTTTTTTTTGTTAGATAGCCCGTTTATTGAAGAAGGTTATATATAGGCTACAGGCTATAGTTTTTTTAAATTCAACCCCAAAGGGGATAAAACGGGGGTGTAGGATTTTTTTGACTATCTACCTATACTAATCTATACTATACTATACTATAATATTATAAAATATAAGCTGTAGGCAAGTACGCGAAGCGAGAACAACGACAGGTAACTTCGCGTCGCAAAGGGAGATTTCTCGCGGGGGGAGGGGTAATAAATCATAAAAAATTTTATCTCTGGAACGACTGAACCGATTCTAAAAAATTCTTTCACTAATAGAAAGCTACACTATCCCTGAGTGATATAGGCTATATCTTACTGTGATACATTTCTCGCTAGGGGGGGATAATTCTTGTGCGTGGGATAGGAACAAATTGTAACTTTTGAATTTTAGCGTATACCTCTAGGCGGAATCCTACTAATATTATAAACACCACCAGTCCGACTTCACTTCGCAGAGGGAGAATTTCTCGCGGGGGGATAATAAATCACAGATTTTTAGCAGCCGTGGTTCCTTGAGCAAAATGGTGGTGACACAGAGTTTTTTAATTAGTTTCCAAGAAACGCACACTGTCACAAAACCAGTGAAAAAGACTGGCTAGATCTTTTTATATGGAGATTATACTCCAATAATTCCTTGTATTGTATATTTAAAAGAAAGCAGAAAGGTAGTTTAAATAATCAAACTGTATTTAATTAAAAACACAACAGTAACTTTAATCAAAACAAAAATGAAAATAACACAAAATAGCTGGATACTGAAACAGAAAAAATACTATAGGAATTTTTTAAACACAATATTTAAGTTGATTTTTGACTTGACAAAAATCAAAATTTGTAAATGACAACAAAAAAAATAACCAAGGATTTACGAGTATAAAAGAAAACGAAGGAATTTTAATGGACTACGGACGGCGGATTTCTCTCTGAAAAAATGGCTCTTAGCCGGTATTTATAGATGAGAAACGCCCTTATGTCCAATTATATAATTGAAATAATTAACCGAATTGATCTCTATCAGACCACAGCTAGTAGTAATGTAATACTGGTTGCGGCCTGACAGGAGTTTTAAGCAAAGAAAAAATAAACACGATAAATTTAATACATAACTTTACAAAATGTATAATAATGTGAAAAAAAATATATGTAGTCGCTGCAATACAATGTAAGTAAATGCATCTGGCTCGGATTTAATGGAAGTTACGTCTAGACAATAATACAAAATTTATATAAAATCTGATTAAAGCTATTAGAATCAAAAGTGTATTACAAGTTTTTAAAAAATTGTGTACTTATTAAACTCAGCATGAAGATATCAATCTTCGAATAAAATTCCTATATTTCCATATAAACATGCCTTTACAATAAATCATTCTTTTTCATTTGAATAAATTCCTACTAAAGTGCATTGTTTAACGATTTGCCATGCTTCTAGAATATTGTTCAATCCATTTTGATATACCATATCTAATGATAAAGCAATTTCAGGTTTTAAACATCAACTGGATTATTACATTTCTATGTATAGTTCAACACCTTTTGTAACTTTATTACTGAGCTAATAAATTAATAATTGTGTTTGTTATTACTAGAGTACGGACACATTATGTAATTTTAAATTATATTACTATACACTATACAGTGTGGTCTATTTAAACTATGAATGACTTTAGTTGTCAACCGTCTATAATTTATAATTATACAATATCTTAATAAAGAATACGTAGATATACTAAGAGCGTAGGTAGTTGGACAAAAAACAACAATTTAGCCGCTTCTTAGATATGTACAACAATTTTATCATTGGATGTACATTAATTTCGAGAGCTATGCTCCCATTATCAACAAAAACTTACTGAACCTTAGCCGTACCCCAAACTTTCGGCTCCCAGTGCGCGCGCACCTAGTTGAGTGACGTCTGCTGTCAGTCCACAAAACACGTGTGTTTTAAATCAGTCAGTCAGTCAAAGATAATTGTTAGTCATTTGAGTCAGAAAAAAACAAATTCCTTGGAAGTGCAACAGAATGATTTGATTAATAATTTTACTCAACTCGTTCATAGATCTGACACACAGGAAGCTATTTGCATTGTAAAGAACCAATTGATTGTAAATGATAGTAAATTGAGAGCGGTACAAGTATCCAAAAGAAAAGGATCAGAATTCGATTTGAAAATTCAGTCTTAAACATCAAATAAAAGAATCGAACCACAGAGACGACATTTTTCAACTAAGAAAAAAAGGAAATTCAAAAAGAAAATTGCAAAACCTACTACCAGTGTCTCAGATAAAATTGCATTGTCCTTAATATTAAATAAAAATCCCAGTAATTGAGTTCTTGAATGCAATTTTTTTGCATAAGTGAAAATATCACATAAGTAGATACAAGTCTTACAACAAAACTATTTTTATTTTATTTTTTTTACTTAATAATCAAAAAGTTATATTTAATTAAAAATTAATCTTTAAACTAAGTTCCAATTTTTTTTTTAATTCAAAGACCCACTTGTTTAAATAATTAATACCATTTTCTTCTGTAATTAGGTATTTGGAGGTTTATATTTTTTTTAAATAAAATCTAAATTCAAATGTATTTTTATTCTGATGTAGGTACTCCCACACTTTATCATTGCTCGTGCATCTACTCACTGCATTTCACAGTATTGAAGATTCTTTACGTCTTTTATCTTCCTCTGTTCTATGAAGCACCGCGTGCAGGTATAACTCACTCAAGTCTCAATAACCGAGATATTATTTCAAATGACAGTCGCTCACCCCACTAGGCGCGCGCTCATCTGGGAGCCGAAAGTTTGGGGTACGGCTAAGGTTCAGTCAAAAACTTATTTAGTTTTTGCTTTTTTTGTGTGTTTTGAAGGCCACCAACAATTAAGGTTATTTTGGGATTAGCACCAGTTCATATTTTCAATTAATTATTATTTTAAATAATAAATTGAAAATCCAATCCACTTTTACCAGCTTCCAGGCTAGAACCCGGGAACTGGGGACTTGTATTTAGTTTTTGCTGATGAATGATGATGAGAGTATTGCAATTTTATTATTGGATGTGCCTACATTTCGAGTGGTATATTTTTTATATTTTATTATTCTACTTCCAATAATAAAATGGTTGTGGTAAAGAAGTGACTAAATTGTTGTTTTTTCGTAGCTCCGAACGGAACCCTATTACTGAGCCTACGGTGACCATCCTTCCGTCTGTCACAAGGCTCTATCTCACAATTATTCTACAATACTCTGTTCATTAATTAAAACAAAGATTGTTAATTTAAAATCACCTAGTTATATTGTCACCTTCCATCTAGAATTATCTATTCTTAAAATGAATATTTTCCCAGCGTATTGACTAGGATTTTGCACGAGACGTCAGACGAGACAGGACAAAATTTTCGAAAATGTCATCTTGGTTTCATTGATAAACAAGAAGGCTGTACCACTCGGGAATATCGTACCATAAACGGATATTTCGTCTCGTCTCGGCTTCAACTTTATGTCTTTTCTCAGTCTCGCGGTATCATCTTATTAATGAACTAGCGGTACCCGTCTGACTTCGCCCGGCTGGTATGAAATTATGATTTAATAGCGGTCACCCATGTCTCCGCTCACGTATATTTAGGGCCTTGTCCCACAAAAGAGGAGCAATAGCGACGCGAGAGCAACACGATGTCGCCAGCGTGTATCTTTCGTGTTTAACCCATGGTTTATATACACCGTATATCCACCAATGGCAAAGAAACATCCAAGCAGCGTGTCGGCTTCTTGTTGCCGAGCGACTCGACATGTCAGTTTTGAAGCAACATTCAAGCTGTGTGTTGCGGTGGTACATTGCAATTTCACTTGATAACATTGTTCACTGAACTGATGTAGAAAATACGTTGCTTTGGTGCATCTTTGGTGGGACTACTCCATGTCGCCTGCTTGTGTCATGTCGAAATCGAGTCGCTGACGCGTCGCTGTTGCTCCTCTTTGGTGGGACAAGGGCCTTAGTCCTCCAACGTGACACAGTAATGTTCTTTAAAAGAGAAGCAATTTGATCCAGCTTTCCTTTATGAAATTTCTTGACTGAAGTCACTCTATTCACGGTCGAACAATAATAAAATTATACTAATTAATGAAAATATTATAATAAAATATATTAAAAATATATAAATAAATATGAAAAAAAGAACAATTTCACGGAGCCAACTGGGTATAAATAAATATGAAAAAAAGAAAAATGTCACGGAGCCAACTGGGTTCGAACCAACGACCTCATGCATACGAAGCACACACGCTACTTGCGTCGCTATCGGAAGCTAATGGACGCAGTGCTGTTTTTATGATCTATATATATAAAACAGTTCCGTTACTGACTGATTGATTGACTGACAGACAACGCCCAGGTCAAACCGCTAAAGATATAAACTTGAAATTTGAACAGTAGGTTCCTTTTGTGACGTAGGCACCCACTAAGAAAGGATTTTTTGAAATTTAACCCCTAAGGGGGTTAAATAGGGGATGAAAGTTTGTATGGAAATTCGTCATTTTTGAAGTTAGAAGCATGAAATTTTGCACATGAGTGTCTTATATAACGTAGGTGAGCACTAAGAAATTTTTTTTTGAAAATTCATCTCCTAAGGGGGCTAAAAAGGGGATGAAAGTTTGCATGGAAGTTCGTCATTTTTGAAGTTAGAAGCATAACATTTCGCATAGGAGTTCCTTATATTACGTAGGTGAGCAATAAGAAAGGATTTTTGAAAATTCATCCCCTAGGGGGGCTAAATAGGGGATGAAAGTTTGTATGGAAATTCGTCATTTTTGAAGTTAGAAGCATGAAATTTTGCACAGAAGTTACTTATATAACGTAGGTGTGCACTAAGAAAACTTTTTTTGAAAATTCATCCCCTAAGGGGGCTAAAAAGGGGATGAAAGTTTGCATGGAAGTTCGTCATTTTTGAAGTTAGAAGCATGACATTTTGCACAGGAGTTCCTTATATTACGTAGGTGAGCGATAAGAAAGGATTTTTCGAAATTCAACCCCCAAGGGGGTTAAATAGGGGATGAACGTTTGTATGGAAATTCGTAATTTTTGAAGTTAAAAGCATGAAATTTTGCACAAAAGTTTCTTATATAACGTAGGTGAGCACTAAGAAATTTCTTTTTTGAAAATTCATCCCCTAAGGGGGCTAAAAAGGGGATGAAAGTTTGCATGGAAGTTCGTCATTTTTGAAGTTAGAAGCATGACATTTTGCATAGGAGTTTCTTATATTACGTAGGTGAGCAATAAGAAAGGATTTTTGAAAATTCATCCCCTAAGAGGGCTAAATAGGGGATGAAAGTTTGTATGGAAATTCGTCATTTTTGAACGGATCTGGATGAAATTTGGCACAGAGATAGATTTAGTCTGGAATAGCACATAGGCTACTTTTTATCCCGGAAAAATGTACGGTTCCCGTGGGATAGTTTTGTATTTGTTTTTCACAGAGCAAGGGATCGACATGATTTTTTGCATAGTGGTAGTTTAGGGGTCAGAGAATGTTATAGGCTACTTTTTATCCCGGAAAAATGTACGGTTCCCGTGGGATAGTTTTGTTTTTGTTTTTCACAGAGCAAGGGATCGACATGATTTTTTGCATAGTAATAGTTTAGGGGTCAGATAATGTTATAGGCTACTTTTTATCCCGGAAAAATGTACGGTTCCCGTGGGATAGATTTGTTTTTGTTTTATCTTTAGAACTACTAAACCGATTTTAAAAATTCTTTCACTAATAGAAAGCTACGCAGGGGGGCAGATTCTCGCGGGGGGATAACAAATTAGGGGGAAGATTCACGCGGGGGATAACAAATTAGAGGGGAAGATTCTAGCGGGGGGATAAGAAATTAGGGGCAAAATTCACGCGGGGGGATAACAAATTTAGGGGGGAGATTCTCGCGGGGGGATAACAAATGTAATGTATTATTAATATTCGAGCGAACGAGCGAAGCAAGTGAGTAATGTATTAATAAAATTCGAGCGAATTAGCGAAGCGAGTAAGTATTGTATTATTAATAATAAAACGAACGAGCGAAGCGAGTGAGTCATGTATTAATAAAATTCGAGCGAACGAGCAAAGCGAGTGAGTTATGTATTAATAATAATCAAGCGAACGAGCGAAGAAGGAATTAATAATATTCAAACGAACGAGCGAAGCGAGTGTCTAATGTATTCATAAAATCCGAGCGAACGAGTGAAGCGAATGAGTTATGTATTATAAATTTCGAGCGAATAAACACGACCAGCCCGGCTTCGCTTCGCAGGAGGAGAATTTTTCGCGGGGGGGATAATAAATTGTAATCGTAAAATACGTGGGCGAAGCCACGGGTAACGGCTAGTATACTTATAATATGCGTAACACCCGGGCACAAGTAGTGACGAGTAACCTGTGATGCTGTGACTGTCTGACAGTGATTTCTACGTGTATGAAAACTTGATATTAATTAGGAATATCGTGATAATTTTTATTGGAGATATAAAGACCCCGCCTGTATAAGGTATAGATCTGCAAAGTTTCATTAAAATCTGTCCAGTGGTTTTTATACCTAGCCATATTTTTTATTTATATAGATGTTATAATATGTCTCGATTTTGTTCGTTAATGGATATCTCATTTCGGTATCGTCTCACTAATGATTATTTCGCTTCAGTTCTGCTATCGTATCGTTAATGGAAATTTCGTCTCGGCCTCGTCTCTTTAATGAATATCAAGGAAGATATAAAATTACAGAGATTTTTCAAAAATAATTCCAGGCGGATCATTAGGTGGAATATTTTTCAAAAGTCATTCTTATAGTTTCTCTGCTCGATATATTTTACTAAACTTAAATTACAAACGCGAATATATACGTATATTTATTACGTAATATAATATGCACAAACGGAATACTGGTTTTCGAGAAAAGCGTGGTGGGTATCTACTTGCGTCGACACATTTATACTACGTCAACAGTTCAGAGGAGCGGTGGTGCAGCAGGTCTTTTCGTTAGCCTGCATGATTCCAATTCACTCTACCGTACGTAAATAAATTTCAATTAAAGAAATGAAATTTAAACAACTTAAATTATTTATGTTTAGGAAAGTTTATGTTACGCTACTGAGATTGTATTTGAATGCGTATTTTTATAATAATATATGCTACATTGAAGCGACCCCGCTCTGAAACAAGTCGCTATCAGTAAAGAGGTTCAGTGGTGCACCGACCGTCCGAGATAAGTCCAACAGCCACTGCACTTTGATGCTTTATACGCAGCTTCTTGACACAGGATGACTCATTCGCGTTTTCCTTTTGTATCAAACGTTAAAATTAACAATTCCGCTTTTCTCTCCCCTTATTGTGTAAACGATAATAAAACAAACATATTTAAAAGCGCTAATATAATATTAAAATTAACATAAAAATAATAATTCTTTCTTTTTAGGGTTCTATATACCATTTATTTATTGTAGATTATAGACGCGTCGACAACTCAGATCATTAGCGTCTTCAAGGTTCTATACCAAAATTGTAAAAAACGAAACCTCACGGTTCAGACTTTTAAACGGCTAGTCGTAATATATATATATTTATATATATATTTATATATATATTTATATATATATGTGTACACGATAACTCTCGACAGACTTAATCGATTGAAACGAAATTTGGTACACACATTGGAACCCATCACCGCAAGAAGCCTATTTAAAATGGGCCCGATTGGACCATTTTCAGGGTTGTATTTAGGGGTTCCAAAAAGTTTTTGGGCCCAAAAATACCGAAAAATTTGTCAGAATCGTTTCAAAATTGAAATTTAACTCTTTAGTAAAGATTAAAATGTGCTGCTAAATTTTAATAAAATCGGCCCGACAGGACCGGACTTTCAAATTTTATGAAAACACTAGTTTCTTGATACGGATTTACTTAGATATGGAAGGGTGTATTTAATTGGGTGTACTGATAAAATCCATGTCTAATATTGAAATTTAGAAAAATTTAATTATTTTAAGGGGTTAAATTTTTTATTTTGTCAAAAAACAAACTTAAGTTTACATAATAATGCCACAATGCCTGTATTAGCAAATACACTATATTGTCGGCAGGGTTTGGCACTGCGACCCGAGTTTTTTTTTAAATGCATCCTCTGCGGTCAAAAAAGTGATAATAATTTTTTCTTATTTGGTATATGGCATATGGTTGGAAAGGGCTCACATTGAAGATATTAAAACAAATTATTGCATTTTTTATGAGTTTTTATAGATTATTTTATAGTAATGTAGGTATCAGTAGGTCAGACTTGAGTCGAGCTCGTAGGGATTCAAGTATTTTTATTGACACGGTTATTATACATACCCCCAATTTCCAGGCTCTAATCAGAGAGCTGGTGAATGTATGATTTATTAGTATCCGGATAATGAGGGCTACCACATTTTTATTCGTCAGATAGCGCTAGTGGCAAAGTAAGGTATGCGTCAAACGTTTACATTTTTTATTCTTTAGATGGCGCTAGTGGCAAGTAAGGTATGCGTCATTAACGGTTTGTGTAGTGTTCAGACAATTTTCTATTTGATAAAGTAATTTTTTTATTGCATCTTTTTAGCATTTACTTTTATTTATAACTTTTTATTTATTTAAATAATTACAAAACTGCGGTTTAGCCGTTAAATGATTACTTATATAAGTAAACAGTACCGACATTTGAATGATAGATATCTTACTTGCTAGTGGCGCTATCAGGTGGTAGAAAAATGTCTGGTAGCGAGTATATATTTTTGAGACATTCTGTATAAAAATTGAAAACGGATATGTAATGTCACATTTTTATGTAGTACGTATATTTTTTCGTAGTTATTGCTAGTCAAACGTAAAATTTCTGTAGCCTCTTACAGAAAAAGATTGATAACTCGGTTATCTATGATTTGTTTTTTTTTTATTTTATATTGTTTTAGCAAAATCAGTGGCGATTCGTCATAAATTAATTATCTATATTAAAAAATGTTTTTTTTTTAAAACATTTTTAATTTGTTTTTTAGATTTTTGAATTTTATTGTTGGGATATACAGAGCGTCCCAGACATGCCTTCCCAAGGCTGTATCTCGATTATTTTTTATCTTAAAAAATAATCGAGATACAGGCCTGGGGAGACATGTCTGGGATATTCTATACACTTGAATTTTTCTAAATGAAAATAAATCCTTGTGGTTACATAAAATGATCAGTACAAATAATCAAAAATCTGTCATTTACCCGTCTGTTCTGTCATAACTCTTTTAAACACCTAATCCGATTTCTATGAAATTTGGTAGATACACGTATAGGGTTCATCAACAAATAGGTATACTTATTATATTATATCGCGAGCAAATCCGCGGGTTCAGGCTAGTTTTGAATATTGATTTAAAATAAATTTTGCACTATCGAACGGGATTTGATTTTGTTGATTTGTTCAAATTTACAATATTGTAATGTTATTACCTATCATGTTGCGCTACTGGTTTGACATATCTTAGATAAATAAGTCAGTGTCGTACGGGTTTTCGATTGATAAAAACGTCGTGTTTTATCACACAGATTACAACTGAACTGTAATAAAATAAATTAGATTATCGCCAACATATTACATGCATTTAAATGTCGCTACATAAATTACGATATATTACAACTATTTTTAACAAATTATATGATTTATTTACGATGTTGGTTTACAAAAAAAATTAAACAGATAAATAATATATAAATAATATCGATAGGAATGTCAAAGGTTTTACATTTCTAATATTATGTTCAAAAAAATGTGCATCTTTTTTGTTTATTTTGATAAAAAATACTTTCATTCTTTATTCTTACGGAAAATTTTTAATATAAAAAAACCGAGTAAATAAATTTAGCGTAGAATTCCATAAAAAATAAACGTTGGTCAAAACAGAGTATTGTTTGGAAGATAAAACTGAGTTTCAAATTTGACTAGAATTTTTAGTAGGTAGTGAATGACATTGACACATACACTATTGGCGTTGGTCGGATGACAGGACCTAGGGGTCGGATTGTATAAAAATTTTTGATATTTCATAATCTGAACAAATATAGGCACCGTTTTTGAAAATGATCCCAAATACACAGCTCCGACAGACAATAAATAATAAATTGAGAATATGAAGTAGTGCTAGATCCAAATAACCCTAGCTGTTGATTGCCTTAAAAAAACGGAAATCACAAGTCATGGGGACCCGGGCAATAATAAATTATATGTTGAGGACACCGCTATTCGATTTCTAGTGATTTTTCTTTAAGATCTCTGAATATATTCCGGTACACTCTTTTAAACTATAATATATAATAATCAATCAGCACATATTTATAAAATAGACAACTGTATATTTAACCGTGTAAATACAGTACCTATAGTACCTACAATACAGTTGCTCCGTTCAATGGAGCATTGTTGTACTGTTGGCGGGGGGCCATCGGCTGCTTCTGAAGGTACCCCCGGGGGTCGAGCACCACCGTGCTCCAGTTTCAATAACTTGATGACATAGCATAAAATAGCATAACATAATATTTTTTTCGTTACTGTTATAACTTCGGCGGGTATATATTTTTCAACAATTTTATTGTGTGTTCTTATACTTTCTTTTTTATACTAGGCGGCAAATCGTCGGCTTTTCTCACGAAGTGTTAATATCAAAAAATCAAAATTTGAGAAAATGCCTAGAATATAGATTTAATTTAAAAGAAGCTTGCACTTCACCCATTTCAGAAGATGGCGCCATCATATGTAATTTAACCCAATCTTTCTCACAACATAGCAGCTTTTGTATTGAAAGTACAATCAATTTGTGTGATCAGTAAGATACTATAAGTAGATGCTGTTCTTGGTATTAAACATTTTTGGGTTCATGTATTGAAATTAATAAAAGTAGGAATTGAGATTGAATTTGAAATATTTTTTTCAATGAAGAAGCATTTTGAGACATTTAATACCTAAATTGGAAGACAAGAAATAGATAAGTTGAAGTTCATGACAAAATTGTCAATAATAGCAGCAGAATGTTGAATAATTTAATTCACTCCTGACAGATACTATAACTGTGGCTGCTATTAATAACTAAAAAAGTGGAGCTCTTGTCTAAGAGAGGGCGCTACTTTAATTTTGTTTACATCAGTATAAATGTCAATTTTGAATTTCGTGTTCAGTTCGTGATTTACATAAGTTTTCTGATTGATTGTGCTTAAAGCATCGATGCGGTAAAGTATAAGCATGGGGTGACGTCAGACGTGCATTGGCTTATTGTTCGTTCAGAGTCCTTTATATGCTATAGTAGTCGAACTACTCAAAATATTTCAAAAAATTAAACTGTTAAAAATAATACTACATTTATAACGACGGCAGCCGCTCTAAAAGTTTTTAACGGCAACTTGAAGTGCAGGAGACGTAGACCATGATGAACCCAGCGGAGGTGAAGTATACTCCGAGCGGTGTCTTCAAAACTGAGGACACCCCAACCATCATAGTTTCCCGATTTGTTGACCCTGAGTCAGAATTAGATTCAAACGTCCGAACCTAGTTAAAGTTAGAGATGATACAAAATACTAGGAACAGTTATTTTGGAACAGTTTCGAACGAGGAACAGATTGGAACAGTTATCAGTTTAATAAAATACCTGTTCCGGGCTGTTCCAATGCTTCGACTGTTCCGAGTAACAAAACGGGCGTTCTTCTGCATAAAAGAAACATTCTCCGTTCCCGTTGTCAATTGTACATTTATACCTACGTTGCAAACTGCAACAGTTTTGCTTGTCACCTACGGCTAGCGTACATTGTACGTAAAGTCGATTTTAGTATCACACCATCACATTAACATGCGTCGCACACGACATCGCGCCTTATTAAATAACGCTTTTTATTTATTGGTAAAATCCATTTTTCGCTGTTGATTTTCTGTAAAAGTATATTTTTAATAAAATTAAGCAAAATCGCAGGATAGTGGACAATATAATTTGATTTATTAAATTAAATGTACGACGTCTAAATCTATAGACGAAACGTCGTACATTTAATTTAATAAATCAAATTATGTTGTCCACTATCCTGCGATTTTGCTTAATTTTATTATAATCACGATGGACACGATTTCTAATATAAATATATTTTTAATATATTGTCGACAAATTTATTTTGTTTTTTTTAATAATTAGGTACCTTAAATTATTAAACTTGAATAATAGAATTAATTCACGAAAAAATACAAATAATATACACTTCATAATTTTAATTTTTTATACGTTGCATGTTACAAGCTATTCCGAGAATGTCAAGGTTCCAACGTTGGAACTGTTAAAAAGTAACAGGTTTTTGGAACTGTTCCGTAAGCGAAACAGGAACGGAACGGAACTGTTATTAAAAAGTAACAGTTTGTACCACCCCTAGTTAAAGTGTACTCCGAGCGGTGTCTTTCAAACTAAGGACACCCCCTGCACAGCATAGTTTTTACGTCCCACCTCTACTATGGTAGGGAAGTACCTAATGGATTTAGTCCGAAAAAAATATTTCGATATTTTAACAGATCTTCACGTTTTGAGACACTAGCAATCGTTTAAGATCATTTTCTGACTGATGTCTGTATGTGTGTGTGTGTATGTGGTCAATTTTTTGCCTTTGATATCGTAAAAACGGAACAACATACAGGCATACCGATTGTTCTATTGTGTTTATCAGCCTTTAACTTAGATCTGATTAGATTTTGAGTCAAATCGGTTCAGTGGATCCTGAGATATTAAAAAAAACGTTCTAAATGTCACGTATTAACAAAAAAATATATAAATGAACTCTATGTTATAATATGAAAAAAATGTAAATATTTTTTTTCTCTAAAATGTATAGTTTTCGAGAAAAAAAATATTTTACTAAAAAAAGAAAATTGTACGTAAATCAAGGTAACCATGATTTTTGCTATATTACTAGCCATCAGTAGATCACCAAACAAAAAGAGGGCCATGCTTTTTTTCAAACAATAAAAAAAGAGTGTTTATTTTTTGCAAATATTTACTAGGTGGGAAGTATAGGACTGGTCATCAGTCGAATTTTTTGATTTGTATTTACAACCGTAGTCTGAACTCTGAACCATAGAATTAAACTCAAACGTCCAAACCTATATAACCTATAAAATGTACTCCAAGGACACCCAGGACCGGCGCTAGGATTTTCGGGCCCCGGGTAAGCGTTATCAGGCCCCTGTGTCCCCAAAAAAAAATTTTCTCCAAAATTTGTTTTTTTTTTTTTTGGAAAATGTTTTAATGCTTGCAATTTTAAACACGGTAGTCACATATAATAGGTAAGCTCCGGGCCGGCGGGCCCCTTTCGGTGACCCGAACCCGGGGTACATTTGCTCCGCTTAACCCCCCTTAACGCCGGTCCTGGGGACACCTCCACCATCGAGAAACCCGAACAGTTTCCCGACCTGTACCTATATATAAGTACTAGATATACGACCGCGGTACCGACTGATAATTTAATTTGAATTTGTTTATCCTCAACAACTTCCTATTTTGGTCGATAATATTTTTTTCCAGATAATAATTTGTTTCTAAACAGTTTTGTTAATTCTTTTTTTGCTCGTAGGTACCTACTATATTAATCATCAACAAACAAATATCACCTATTACTATAATGTATTTTCTAAACACAAACATTTGTTCGTTTTGTATTTATAAATCCGTTCGAACACAATGATTTGTTGTATTCACCGGTACTTACTAATTGTCACTGGTCGGCAGATAACGAGGCATTTAGACGCGTGGTGTGCTTGTGTAGGCTATATACAGTAAAGGCTCGTTAATCTGCATTAATTATTAATATGACGACAATCCGAATTTTCAACAAAATCCCGTAACTTAACAGATATGAATTAACTGTAACCCAACATGTTATGTTAACGACTCCAGATTTTTTAAATGAAATCTAGCTGTGCCTACCCGTCAATGACGGCGCAAAGTCTACAGATGGATTCAAAATTTAAAATTGTCAAAACAAAGTAGAACTAGCAACTCTGCAGAGTTGTACGATTAATTAAAAAAAATATATCAAAATAGGTCAAGTGGCTGCCGCTGAAAGTTCTCGGATAAAACAATTTATTTATTTTACACTTGGTAGGTCTACGAACCTTAAAACAATAAAAAAAATGTAAGTACCTACTTATAACAAAACTATCTAGTATCTGCCTAGTCCGGCTTCAACCTGGGTGCAAAATTTTCACTCAATGCTCAATGCTCATCTCCGTTTAGCGTAGCGTAATTATATAATATATAATATGTTATACCTATTTCATATATTGATCCAAACCGTCAATAATCTAGATTGCAATATACATAATATGAAAAATAAGTCAGGATTATTGTTACTTTACTATAGGTATGTCATGTAAACAATTTTTTACCCAAAATACACTAATTGCAACGGCTTCAAGATAAAATTTCCCGTTTTGTTTTTCAGTCCAAATTACTGAGGGTGCGGATTATCGAAGGTTTACTGTACACGCACAGGGCACACTGGGACTGTATGTTCAGTAAACTGTTGACCGCTGGTCAGTCACGCCTGTCACCTGTCATCGGCACTGGACACGCGTTATATTGACAGCCACTGCTTTGCGCCCCGACTGTCTTTTGTTCATTTTATCACAATTGAAAGTTGACGGGCCAGATGCATCTACTGCGGTATACCTACGCATTAATAAGCAGTGGCGCACGGACGCATTGAACATTTTGAATTCGTTATGTTTTTGAGACCTCTGTCTGAAAATTTTAAAGAGATATTTCAGGCGAAAAATCTTTCTCCGGGTTTTCGCCACACTCGTTCACGACCTTCTCTGAATCTCTGATGGTTTCAAAGTTACCCTGGTTTTATCAGAAAACAAAACATGCTTACAGTCCAATGACCCATTTTCCTGAGAATAGTTTTTTCAATTATCCACGAGAGGCAGCAGTTGTGGTAGGTACAAACATTATTTATTCCCCATTGTGTCGTGTCATTTTAGTGGTATAACTTAATTATAAAAATTATTATTATTATTAAATTAATTAAATAATTAAGTTATACCACTAAACTGAAACGACACTAATGGAGAATAAATAATGTTTGTACCTACCACAAGTGCTGCCTCTCGTGGATAATTGAAAGAACTACTCTCAGGAAAATGGCTCATTATCCTTTTATTGCACACAAAAAATACATAGTAGGTATATAATGTGACATCACAAGCATACCTAATACAAATTATTAAAAATCACAATTGAAAAATTCATTGGCTATTTATAAAAACAATATTTAATTAGTAACGTTTTGATTAATTTTTGAAAATTCTTTAAGGGCTGCACTTTTATAAAATCCGGTAATTTATTGTAAAATTTCAGTCAACATTAAAAATGTAGCAGAAAAATCGAACGTGGTGCGTTAATTTTGACCAAAACTTTATATACACGAACCGGCAAAAAAACCGTCCATTTTTTTTAAAAGTCCCCCTAACAGCATATTTTATTTCCACAACGGGAGCTTAACTGTTTTCTTCGTTATTAATGCTTTTAAATGTGTATTTCATTTTATAATATATATTAATTTGAACAAGTTAAAATCATTTTAACCATATTATGATATACTAGCGGCGCCGTCCAGTTTCGCCCGAATGCTAAGAATGCCCGGGTGCAATAAACTACTCACTCGCTTCGCTCGTTCGCTTGAATATTATAAATACACTACTCACTCGTTTCGCTCGTTCGCTTGAATCATGTTTATAAAAAAAAACACCTTCGCAAATAATGCAACATTTTTCATTGATGCTCCGCTCCTATTGGTCGTAGCGTGATATTATATAGCCTATAGCCTTCCTCAATAAATGGGCTATCTAACAAAAAAAAATGTTTTCAAATCGGACTGGTAGATTAGCGCGTTCAACCAAACAAACAAACAAACTCTTCAGCTTAATTATAATATTAGTATAGATTGATTAACTTGCGATGCCACGACGGCTCAACGATGTAAGTAATTCGAGTTCGAGGAGGACATACATGTTATTATAAATTACTGGAGTCTATTAAAAACAGCCCAAGACAAATGTCGTATTTACATTGTTTCTGTTACTTTTTTGAACTAAATTTCTTTTTATGTTTATTTGTGGTCTCTTTGCAGCTAATTTATACATTTCGTATTAACAACAAATGGGTTCTATCTAGTAAAATTATTCAATATTTCAGTACTTTTGTAAAATATTTCAGGGTGGCCGGTTTTTTTGCCGGTGAGTGTATGCAAAGTTACGTACTTGTCCTTTCAAAAGTTGCTATGAATTTAAGCTGTTGGTAATAGAATTAAAAGACACTTTAAAAAACAAATGTACACCATTATACGTGATACAATGATGTATTATCTTATTGATATATACTTATATGGATATTTTTTTATATTTATGCATAAGAATAATAATTGACACTGGCTAATCAAGTTGAACATTTTAATAAGCTATATTTAAAGTCCCCCGTTCCTTGACACTTTTAGAAAGGCTGAAGCCAATTTATCGTTTTGAAATTTATAGACAAAGGAAAAGTGAACATTTAAAGCTCAGACTTTTGGGAATAAAATATTAAACCCGTGTTATCAAAATCTTTACTTTCAATCAGTTTTAATACAAAATATAATCAAATCAACTACTTACCTATCTTGTTTTCAAATTTAGAAAGATAGATAGATAGATAGATTAATAGTTATTTATTTTCAATATGTAAATAAAAAAGTAAGCATTTTAGGCATAGATATTTGGGAATAAAACAAGGCCACTTGAAATAAAAAAAATTAATGGTGCCACCCGGGTTCGAACCAGCGATCTACTGTGTATAAAGCAGCTGCGATACTCCTACGTCACGCGTCCCGTTGTGTGTACTGCTATTTTATGATAATAAGTATATCAAGTTGTCTTTGGAATGACTCAGTAGTCAGTGTTCTGCAATAGTGTTGGTATACAGGATGAGTTCGACCACCCGTATCATACGTTTTTTTTCGAAAACGGTTAGTCGTAGAGTGTTGTGTTAAAAATTTGTATTATAAAAGCCCTAATAAAGAATCAAATGGTAATAATTTTTTTTTCGGGAAGGTCGGCTTCCCTATTAGTTTGCTCCAGAATGTCCAGAACTCCGGAATTATAAATAGCACGACAGGTCGAAAGTGGTATTGTTGAAAATATCTTTAAAAACTAAGCAAGTTTTGTAGGATATTTTTTTATTACTGCCACCCCTCTAAACTTCTATAAGTATAAATATAAATTATTATATGTTCAGAGCTCCGGAATTTTAGATAGCACGATAGGTTGAAAGTGGTGCTGTTGAAAAGCTCTTTAAAAAATAGGCAAGTTTTGTAGGAAAAATTATTTAATTATACTGCCAACCCTGTTAAGTAACATTCGTTTGAAATTATTAAATTAAAATTTCATAACAACGAACGAAGTCGGCATTCAAAATCTAGCAACCTTAGACATTGTCACTAATACATACTACTGAGCTCTTCTGGTTATACCTATAATATTGTGAATGTACTTCTTCAGTGTTTAATGATCGATAGATAGGTAACTAGATTTTAAATGCGGACTTTTAAAAAGTTCGTTATTATGACATTTTAATTTTGTAATTTCAAACAAATATTACTTAACAGGGGTGGCAGTAATAAAAAAAAATCCTACAAAACTTGCTTATTTTTTAAAGATCTTTTCAACAATACCACTTTCGACATATCGTGCTATTTATAATTCCGGAGTTCTGAACATTCTGGAGCAAACTAATAGGGAAGCCGACCTTCCCGGAAAAAAAATTATCACCGTTCGATTCTTTATTAGGGCTTTTATAATACAAATTTTTGACACAACTCTCTACGACTAACCGTTTTCGGAAAAAACGACTGATACGGGTGGTCGAACTCACCCTGTATGTACTTACGCGATTCTTCGACTGGACGTGACGTGACGCAACCTCGACATGCGTAAACGAATGGAAAAAACGAGGCTAAAAAGTTTCACTTAAAAATCTTCTTTTATTTAGTTTTAATGCAAAATGTTTATTGTTAAATAAATCAAAATTGAATGTAAAGAAATAGTAAATCACTATAGGTACTTATAAGTTTACTTCTTGCTATTTAGCTGCAGGATCGAATGGTAATAAAATTTCTAATTTAAATACTATAGAATAGAATTGAATAATTTTATTTTGTAGAGCCAGTAAGTATATAAATACAGTCGTCATGCTATTTCAGGTACCCACTAAATATTTCAAGGAAGATTTGTTGTTGGAAATTGAAGAAATATTTTTGTTGGCTGAAAAGTTTGATCCCGGTCAAAATCATAATTTTTTTTACATCTATTCCATATTATTATTCCACTTGATATTTATTATATAAGTATTAAGTGTAAATTTTGTTTATTGTTTTAAATTTTTTTTTAAATGTTTTTTCAATCTTTTTATTTTTTTTAATTTAGGTAGGTATCGGTATAGGTAGGTACCTATTAATGTTTTTTTCATTTTTTTTCAATTAGTTATTTTACAACTTTTCCAAGGCAGTATACAGTATCTATCTATCTACGTAATTAATTTTTTTTTTGAATTTTTAAAATATCGTTTTCAATTGTTTTTTATTTATTTTTCAATTTTTATCATACAGTGGAAAACTTCATGGTGGTGTAATATTTCCACCAATTTTTTTTTTTTTTGTTTTTGCCAACTATTTTTGATTTGCAGTCCTGTTTTATTTATAACGCTTACCTACACCAAACTACCGTAGTTACCCTACGCCACTGATTAATAGTTTGCTTAATACATCAGGAACATTTACAATTTCGAGGCTAAAAACCCTACGAAACCATATACTAATATAAAATGTATATAATTAATGACTAAATTACGATTATTATAAAACAGTATGGAGACTTTTGCAACACCGTAACCACAAACAAACTTTAAGAGGGGGGGGTGAATTCGACCATTCTTACTATCCCGTTTTCCGGGTTCCATAATTAATTTTTAAAAATCTAGTAGGTAAACGACGTGTTTACTCTGACGGTCTGACTTCTGCAAAAATTTAGGAGGGGGGAGTGAATCCCGGTAGCCCCCCATGGCTACGGCCTTGGATATCTGCGTCTGTATAATATCGTTTTTTTACGTTTTTAGATACGTTTTATAGGTAGGTACCAGGGGTGTTACGAATATTCGCATCCGCATCCGTAAATGCGGAATATTCGCATTAATTCAGACATCTGCATCCGCATTCACATCCGCATCAATCAATGCGGAGTTTTTACGGATGCAGATTCACATCAAAAATATGATTAAATAAATAAAAAGTTAAAATTAAATTAATTTTCAGTTATTTATGCACTTAAAATTTAAATAATTATCCTTTTAAAATCCCAAAATCCGCATCCGCATCGCATCCGCATCAAATCCGCATCCGCGGATGTGAACTTCTAATAATCCGCATCCGCATCTGCATCCGCGGATGTCTAAATTTTTGCATCCGTAACAACCCTGGTAGGTACCTAAATTTATAGTAAGTAGGTTTGTGTATATGTATAGGTAGGTACTACTTATATATACAAAGAAATCATAAGTTATAAGTAGATATATTTTTATTATTAGTATTAGGTAGGTACATAAAAAACTTGAACTTAAACTGCAAAACTGATATTTTTTGTACACTGAAAATTTAATTTCATAATATGTATTATTTTTTAAATGTTAGGTATCTAATAGTAGGTAGGTAAGACAACCAAGTTTGTAAATTATTTATTTAAATAATAAATACCTACAACTATATGTACGTAAATACGTTTCGTTTACCTCAAAATGTCACAATTTTTGAAATACAAACATTTCGACAATTTAATTACGGTTTCAATAAATGCTTATAATCTCACCGAAACGTCGTTGTAATTTATAAATAGATAATTAATTTACGAATTAGGTACAATTTTCCTGTCTTTATCCACTATTAACATTTAAATATTTTAATCAGCCTACTTTCATGATTTCATCAGACTGTTATATTTAAATTACAAAAAACCGTAACTTTATTTTTATACATAAAAAATATTTTCTCTTAAACTTAAATACGTACCTGGAATATTCAATTTATTTAAACAGTCCTGATCTATAAATCTCTGATATGAGTAAATATTGACATTAATATTTTCTATAAATTGAAGTGACATCTTCAAGATGACCAAAGAAAATCTTAAAACATCGTAAATCCTCGAATCGTAAAAAATGTAAACAAATAAAATATATTTGTGTCGAACTCGTCGCCTATGTGTCGACAGTGGGGTGGGCCGGCCCCCAAAGGCAGGCCGTGTGTCCCCCACTCCGTCAGTGGCGTACACCACGTGGAGATCGAATGCGCACGCCCGGCGAGTCGTTACGCCGCTGTTTTCAGAACCCAGTTGTACGCTGACTTGCGCGTGAGGTGAAGCTCTATGGTTATGAACCAATCTTGACATGCGCGCAATCCTATTCAATTGTTAGTCTAATTGTTGTCTCATTTGTTGACGCGCGTTAAATAATTTGATCTAACCTAATAAACATTTATAATAATAATTCAGTCAGTGCTGTTGTGTTTTCGAAACTACTGTGACTTTTGGTCGCCGAGTGTTTCAAAATAGTGCAATTGATAAAGTTATTGTGTACTTAAACACTGATAAAAAAACTAAAAGTTATAACTGGATTTATAGGTTATGCAACTTATAACAATATAGATACGTTGTTATTTTCTTAAACTTTTAGTGCAGTTTCAAACTTGACAACACCTGTACTGTGATTTTGGTTTCTTATGAATCTCAAGTGTGAACATTTTAATACAAAAAAATACTTTCTATAGTTTAAAATTGCGTAATTTTGTGTAGTCAATGACAACTACGTAGGGCATTAAGTTGCGTAATACCTATTAGCGATATCATAATTCACAGTTGCTTTTCGAACATTTTTTATCATTTATGAATAAACAGTTGAAGGTAGTGCATAATTTTAATAGCAGTTTGTCAGTTTTAAGTGTTACAGATTTCATATAGGTAAATCTAAAAAGTTTTAAAAAATCACACGAACTATATTGTGGTTATGTTATGTCTATATTTTTGTGTGCAATTTTTAAATTTTATTGACGTTATGGAAACATTTTTTAATTAACTTTAGTGTACAAGTGCAGTTTTTGTTAAAAAAACAATATAATACAGAAAAGGTTTTAATAGTACCTACTATTTTGTCAGTTTTAATACAAACTTTTCAAATCTAAAAAAGAGACAAATATCGATACCGACTATAATAATAAAAATTGTGGTTACGTTATAATTTTGTATGTGCAATTTTCCAAATTATAATTGACGTTGAGGAAACATTTTTTGAATTAACATTAAGTGCGCAAGTGATTTTTATAAAATTCAGAAAACAACAAGTGTTTTTTTGATCAGGAAATCCGCACTGTGTAATATATGTGTTTGTTGGGGCATGTTTGGAGCCTGTTAGCGACGGAATAAGTAGTAGCAGGCGGTGACGCCGCTCTACCGTAGAGGCCGTGGAGCTGCTGCATAAACCCCAGATGGGAGTGTTTGAGGAGCGACCTCTGCGGACGCCCGGGATGCACTGGGTAAATTATTTCAAAATTTTTCATATTGTTTTATTCTGATTATTATATATTATGTACCTACTATGTTTAGACCATCGAATAAATGTTACTCATTCATCAGCATCAGCAACTTGGTGTGAACCAGTGCTAGTTCACACCAAGTTGAGGGATTACAGTGTCTGATTTAGGGTTGTGGAGGCCCCTGGGCAGTCAAGGCGGTTGGGACCCTTCTTCAATATTAATATTTGTGGATGCCCTTGGGCATTTTCTCAGTTCTAATCCGGCACTGGTTTTCTATGAAATCATGTGCAGTAGACTTTTGTAAGTCCTGTCTGTCGGGGATGAAAACGCTGACAAATATTTTTTATAACATTTACATTTGTTGATTTTAAATTTTCAACGTAGTATTTTGTTTTTTGAGTGTTCGTTTGACTCATAGCTAATTCGTTGTATCAGCTAGAAATTCAACGTTTAATTTTATAAAAATTTCATTAGGCAGGTACCTTATACCTATTAAAGTTTGAAATATTTTTTTCGGAACCAAAAACTATCGACGCTTTGATATTTATACATAATACTTAATTGAAAATCAATACAACCATTTTTTATCACAATAATAATAATAATGTCTTTGCTTCTTGAGGCTGCTATCTTTATCAAGCATTGAGATTACTTCTTGAATATACTACACAGTAATTGTTATTTTAGCACGTGTACGGTAAACTGAATAAATATAATAATTTATACCTATACCTTATGGCTTATAGGTATATTGGAGAACATCATGGTATTTTGTTTTGAAAGTTTAAGCGAAAAATATTTAATGCTAGTTTGTGGTTTTCTATTTTACTACTACCTACTGGAATATTAAAAAAGTAACCACAAAACAGCAATTTTTTTCGACTTTTGGTGTTTGGGTACTTTGTTAGTATTCCGTGTCTTCACACCAAAGGTTCCATCCCTGTTCAAAAGATTAATCGACTTTTTAACTATATAAGTACTTACCTAATAATAATTTTTATAATTAATTATTAGGTAGGTACATGATTGTAGCTATGACTTGAGTTTTTTTGTGCTTGTAGTCTTACAATCTCTAAATATTTGTTTTTTTTGAAGTGAAAACTTCCTTAGGCGCGTTAGGCACTCTTTGCCTGGTTACTGAAAAAATGTGAAGCGTTCGCAGTTTTGCGTAAGAATTCGCACCGTACTTATATCATAAAAACGGCGAGGTATATACTGTTGTGTCAATAGCTCAGTTAGCAGCGTGTTTGCGTTCTATGCATAGGGACCTGGGTTCGGAAACAGATGGCATCGTAGAATTTTTGACGTATTTTTTTTTCTAAATTCTACATGACTTTTATTTATAGTATATTTTTTAATTTTTGTTATATTCTTTCTTTGACAATAACTATAATTTTTTTGAAACCAAGGTGGAATTAATTAAAAATACAATTTTAGTATTTTAGCAATGAATTATTTTTAGTTCATAAATGCGCTATAATATATGACACCAAAAATTAGATAATCTGAAGTTTTCACTTCTATCGTGTGGTCATAAGCTCACACCCATTTTTTAAAAATATTAGAATATTTATTTTCTCATAACTTAAATCCTAAAATTTGTCAGAACCTGTCGAATTGCAAATTGCAAAATAAATTGACGGAATTATTTTGATAGTTTGTCTTGAAAGACAAGCTCCGTCTCTCAAGACAGACTATCAAAATAATTCTGTCAATTCATGTAAAATTCAAAATTCAAATAATAAAATTAAAATGTGTTTACTAATAAAACTCTATAAAAAATATTCGAAAATCAGTTATAAATATGAGATTAATTATTTAATTACAAAAAGAAACATTTATATTATGTCGAATGTATCGATATTTTAGGGGACAAAAATCACTAATTGGTGTTATATAAAGTTACAAATTCTAATCGATTTTTCAGAACGTTTTGCCGTCGCTAAAGGTAATGTTCTTTATTTATAATCTACATTATTTTTGAAGGAAGTACATATAGGTAGTAGTAGTGTAATCTATAGAAAATTAAAAATATGTCTACATTCTACATAATGTTTAGCGGAGTGGTTATGAAGATTCGTAATTCCTCAATTTATTCGATTTCAAAATTATCATAAATGCGAAGTGAGACATAATATAGGTACATGCCAATAAATACTTAGATATATGGTTGTAACAAGATCTATTTTATTTCTTGCGAGGTTTTTGGCTATTTTTACCTAAGTATAGACAGGAAAAGCGTATTTCCGGAATTTTTATTTGCCTGTATGTTTGCACCAGCATCACTTGGCAACGGCTGAACCGATTTTGATGAAACTCAGTATACTGTCAATTGATACCCAAACTTAAAGTATTTAAAGTATAAGGTATTTTTTTATTCCGCTGCGATTAGGTTAATTTAAGGTCACTGTAAAAACAGACATTGACGCGCGTGAAGCCGTTAGCAAAGCTAAAATTTTTAAAATTATATTCAAGTAGTATATACCAGCTATAACGTAGTATTTTTCAATTTGCTTTGAAATTATATAGATTTTACATAAGAAAACGCATTTTTGTCCTCAACTTCAAAATAGTACTTTATAAGGTAATGATTATGAAATTTGTAAATTTCCGATTTTATTTTGGGAAGTTAAGGCTACTGTATTAAAATTGTTTTGTTTTTTTTGATCACCGACAGTTAATTGGGCCTAGCACCAATTCATATTTTTTTTGTGTGTTTTTAAAGATCACCAACAGCTTTAAGGTTATTTGGGCCTAACACCAATTTATATTTTCAATTCATTATTTTTTTTTTAATAAATTGAAAATCCAATTGACACTTTTACCAGCTCTCGGGCTAGAACCCGGGAACTGGAGACTTATCAATAGAGGAACCATGGCAACGCCATGTAAACAACAGCATTGCTACACGTTCGGGCATTCTCAAGCCCATTACATATTTTTAAGTTATTATTTTTAAAATAATAAATTGAAAATCCAATTACTTTTACCAGCTCGGGCTAGAGCCTAAGAACTGCGTAGGTATTTAAAACAAAAGTCGTTAAATCGAAGGTGCCGATTTTTCTTCCGAGGGTGCAATTTTTGGTCTGAAGATTGCTGAAGCTGATTAATTAGCCGAAGATGCCATTTTTGGCCGAAGTTGTAGCCATTGTTCGTTCTGACTCCATAGTCTATATTATACAATGTGACAATACATATAGTAAACCACCTATAGCCCTAAAAATATAAAAAAATTAGCCTTCAGTAAGTTACTTGAAGTAAACAGGCCTTTATTGTTGTAGTTTTTAACAAACTTAACATAAGTGTGAAGTTGCTAATCCGTTGAATTCCTTAAAGCTGATTGTTAATTATTTATTTATGTAAAAAACAGCTTTTAATTGTAACAATGCTATTTATGGTTTACAAGGGTGTCATGTATAAAATACCCAAGGTAGAGGTATTGTTTCAACACTTGATTTTTTCTTGTTGAATCATAATTTAAATAAATTAAAACTGATAACTAATGTTTTTCATAATCTGGAATTCCACATTGTTGTTAATTTTTCTCCTATATTTTGTTAAAAGTTGTGGCTATGAGGGTATGGACACTTACTTATAGTTACTACTTCACTCCACACGTTATTTGTAAGGTGTGCACCAGAGCGATTACCACTACTAAATAATTAAATAAATAAATGTTTCATTTTAGGTTTCCAATGACAAAAGTAGGTACCTACTTTGCAAATAATAATTAATATTTTTCATTTATTTCAGGGCCGTATAGCGCCCAAACTAAGCAATTTTGTAAGAAGGTAAGTTTGCTTAAATCGGCTTACTTTGGTCTCAGGAACATGTGGTAGGCGTGTGTTAAGTGTCTTTACAGACATCCTATATATACTGTCATACTGATGTTAAAATATTTTCATTTTTCGTATATTCACTAACGTTTCGGCACCCTTTGTGTCATCCTCGGAGTGAATGAATGAATTGTGGATTATAGACGCTCGACAACAGAGGTCTTAAGCGTTTATCATACTCGTAGTGTTCAGTGCTGTTATATATTTACCTTCACTGTAAAAATCCATCACGATGTACCTTTTCTGAAAATTATAAGTCAAAAGTGAATTTTTATTAAAAAAATTCGACTGATGACCAGTCCTATACTTCCCACCTAGTAAATATTTGCAAAAAATAAACACTCTTTTTTTTATTCTTTGACTAGGCCCAAATAACCTTAGCTGTTGGTGGTCTTTAAAACACAATTTAATTTTTATTCTTTGAAAAAAGCATGGCCCTCTTTTTTGTTTGGTGATCTATTGATGGCTAGCTTAATATAGCAAAAATCATGGTTACCTTGATTTACGTACAATTTTTATTTTTTTTAGTAAAATATTTTTTTTCTCGAAAACTATACATTTTAGAGAAAAAAAATATTTACATTTTTTTCATATTATAACATCTAGAATTCATTTATATTTTTTTTTACCTATGTTAATACGTGACATTGAGGACGTTTTTTTGAATATCTCAGGATCCACTGAACCGATTTGACTCAAAATCTAATCAGATCTAAGTTAAAGGCTGATAAACACAATAGAACAATCGGCATGCCCGTATGTTGTTCCGTTCTTAAGATATCGAAGGCGAAAAATTGACCACATACACACACACACACATACACACACACATACACACACATACACACACACACACATACAGACATCAGTCAGAAAATGATCTTAAACGATTGCTAGGGTCTCAAAACGTGAAAATCTGTTAAAATCTCGAAATATTGTTTTCGGACTGAATCCATTACTTCCCTACCATAGTAGAGGTGGGAAGTAAAAAGTAGGGGCAACATTCCACATTTTTCAAGTTTTTCGAAACATTTGATTATTAGTTAAATTGAAGTACGTTTTGAATGTTAAGCTTAGGAAAATATATACCTATACAGATATTTATATATTTGGCGATCGATTAAAAATCATTACGTGATCGACCAGTAAGTAGATTGCAAATCGCGATCGACATTATTCATACATCTGTGTATATGATACTAAGAGAATCGATCGACAGTAGAATTTCACTAATCCGGCCGTCGGTAGTGGAGCCCTGCTATGTAGTAATCCGACGGTTTTCTTCTGCACCGTCCTAATAGCTACTCTACTTTACGGTTCTCCGATGTCGCGGTTATCAGGATTTTGATGAGCAGTGAGCGAAAATGTAAAGCAAGTCGGAGATCTCGCACGCGATTTCTATATACCTAGGTAAGCTAAATTTGAGGCTAAATTAGTGTACGCTATGATCGCTGGCTAAATTACAAGAGATTTATACATTATAGTGATATAGCATAAGAAATTTGTTGCTCTTGTCGAACCAAAATCTATACCCGAGTGAAGCTGGGTTCAAAAGCTAGTAGATATAAATAAGTAAGAACGAGACATTTGGCCTTTGATGGGGTCAAAAGTCAACAGTGTATTTAAACATATATATTAAAAAAAATTGTTGTGGTTTAATTTTCAAGGTAAATAAAAATTAAACTCGAATCATTTTATTCAACGCATACACGCTTTTAGTGTCTGTAAAGGGAACTTTAAATGGCCGTTTATTGACTGGTGACGTCATAATCCATTATGTAACGCTTTTCAGTGCTATAATGAAAAACAATTACATAATGAACCATTATGTAACTAGACATTAATTAATTCAATTAAAGTCTAAAACCAGTATAGTGTGTAACGCGTGTGCTAAATCGTTATGCGTCAAAACTCGTTTTAACATACTGTCACTACTCGTCAGTAATATGCCTCATTACGCATCTAGATATACAATCTACTATTTAAAAATTCGACTGATGACCAGTCCTATACTTCCCACCTAGTAAATATTTGCAAAAAATAAACACTCTTTTTTTTATTCTTTGACTAGGCCCAAATAACCTTAGCTGTTGGTGGTCTTTAAAACACAATTTAATTTTTATTCTTTGAAAAAAGCATGGCCCTCTTTTTTGTTTGGTGATCTATTGATGGCTAGCTTAATATAGCAAAAATCATGGTTACCTTGATTTACGTACAATTTTTATTTTTTTTAGTAAAATATTTTTTTTCTCGAAAACTATACATTTTAGAGAAAAAAAATATTTACATTTTTTTCATATTATAACATCTAGAATTCATTTATATTTTTTTTTACCTATGTTAATACGTGACATTGAGGACGTTTTTTTGAATATCTCAGGATCCACTGAACCGATTTGACTCAAAATCTAATCAGATCTAAGTTAAAGGCTGATAAACACAATAGAACAATCGGCATGCCCGTATGTTGTTCCGTTCTTAAGATATCGAAGGCGAAAAATTGACCACATACACACACACACACATACACACATACACACATACACACACACATACAGACATCAGTCAGAAAATGATCTTAAACGATTGCTAGGGTCTCAAAACGTGAAAATCTGTTAAAATCTCGAAATATTGTTTTCGGACTGAATCCATTACTTCCCTACCATAGTAGAGGTGGGAAGTAAAAAAATATTCTTAATGCTTGATCAAGATACATGCAAATTGTACGTGAACATTTTTTAAAAGTCGATATTTTTTTTATTTTTTTGTGATAAGATTTTAATTTGTGAAACAGTTCACAAAAAATTGGTAACGAAATTTAAATGTGACTAAATCTGAATTGGAAGACCTCCAAACCAACATTTTTCGTTGTAGGTATTCCTCAAGTTTAAATGCATTTTGTTTAATGTACGCACAAAACAAACTTCTAAAGCGCCTATGAATACGATTTTAATACAAAGACATAAACATAATTATGGTAGACTTCAAAAAATTAAAAGTTATTTAGAACTTCTAATAAATATAGTCCATTAAAATGTTACATTTTTTTGGCTAAATTTGCATTTTGGGTAGGACAAGGTTTTTTTTCCCTTGCGTAGGGGGGGCGGGCGGTGTAAGTTAAAAATTGAGTTGCGGGCGGTGTAAGTTTAAAATTGAGTTTTCGGGGTCGACGGCCACCTCATTTGATCACCATCTTGAAAAAGGGGTGCTATCAGGTTTTGCACTATAATTCCGTAACGGTACATTTTACAGAAAATTTGTTAAGAAGTTTTTTGTTTAGTATTGAATTCTCTATAACTTTACCAAAGATACTTTTTGTCGTAAATTGAATAATTAAAAAGATAAGTCTTATAGAAGATAGAATTTTTTTTGTTTTTCTGTTTAAATTGAAAGAAAAAAATTATAGCGCTTAGAAGAAAATTTTGTGACAAATTTCAATCTTCTATAAGGATTATCTTTTGAATTATTCAATTTACGACAAAAATTATTTCTAGTAAAGTTGTAGAGAATTCGATTCTAAACAAAAAACCTGTCTACAAATTTTCGGTAAGATATACCGTTACGGAGATATAGTACAAAACCTGTTAGCACCCCTTTTTCAAGATGGCAGCCAAATGCGGTGGCCGTCAACCGCGAAAATTCAATTTTAAACTTACACCGGCCTCCCTACTCAACGAAAAAATACCTTGTCCTACCCAAAATGCAAACCTAATGAAACATTTCAATGGACTATTAAGAATAGCCGAGCGATGGCATGGTTTATAATTTATATGGTGTTTCTATGACTTCTATATTACAAGCTTCCTGTACCAGTTCCCAAGTTCTAATCCGAGAACTGGAAAATTATCAATTGGATTTTCAATTTACTTTTATTAAAAAAATAATAAATTGGAAATATTTATTGGTAGGTACTCAGTCCAAATAACCCTAGATGTTGGTTATTTATTCGTAAATTAATAAAAAAAGAAATAAAATAAAATAAAATGATAGCCTGAGGGCTGAGATACATATTTTTGCCTAATATTTTTATATAAGTTTACGCAAAAGTGACTTTTAGTTTCTCGTGTTGCTTTCCGTCGGGAAACTTAACTCTTGAAACGGCAATTTTCCCATAATTTTCTTAATATTTAAAAAAAGCTCGTAAAAGCTTAAAAAGTTTAGACGAATAAAATAAAAATAAACACTTGCGTTTAATTATGCTCATTCCACAGCTTGCACTTTATATCACTAAACAAACATAAAATCACGGCTATTATTATCAAACAAAATATTCGATACACAATATATAAAACTGAGAGCTAACAATGAATATTTAAAACAAATGAACCAATTACTGATTTTTTTGTTTCAACACAATGAAAATAAAAAGTTGATCAGCTGTAATTGGAAAAACGTGTATTTTTAATGGAACGACGAGTATAAGTGAAGTTTTATTTTCTCTTTTTTTTGTAAAAAAAAGTTGTACTGATATCAACAATACAGGTAAAAGTCAGTTCGGAAAACAATGGGGATCGTGGAAATGTGTTTATCTGAACTTCCCCATGCATTCCTGGAATTCATTTAGCTATTCATTCATGTGAATAATACAGATCTAAATATTTGATTTATAATTGAGAAACTGAAATACGTCTAAGATAAGCTGTGTTTAATTTCGCACAATATCCTATAAAAAAAAACACAGCTTCATAGTATTTAAAAAAAATTCAGCCAATTGGGCGATGAAAATAGTCCAATTATGACATTTGTTTTTCGTTTCCATGGTTACGTATGGTTTCGCATGTAAAAATTAACCAAAACATGTAGCTAACTCATTTGTTTTTGACAGATCTTGAGAAAAGACAAGTTTTTTTTATTTTCAAAATTTTTAAAATGTTATAGGTATATATTTAAAACCGTTCAAAACACATGGTAATTTTTTTTTGAGAACTTTCAGCAGCTTCAGCTTGATTGATTTTGATTGTTTTAAATTAAAAATTGTTAAATTGTGTTTTAAAGACCACCAACACCTAAGGTTATTTGGGCCTAGCACCAATTCATATTTTCAATTCATTCTTTTTTTTTAAATAATAAATTGAAAATCCAATTGACACTTTTACCAGCTCTCGGGCTAGAACTCGGGAACTGGGGACTTGTAGTAGAGGAACCATAGCAACGCCATGTAAACAACAGCATCGCTACACTCTCGGCTATTCTCAATTTTTAAATTAATGATACAAGATGTAATTCTGCAGAATTGCAAGCTACTACAATGTTTTGCTATTTTTTAATTTTACTTTGTATTGTACTAGCGATTCCGTCCGGGAATTTATAATTTATTATCCCCCCGCGGCGAGAAATTCTCCCCCTGCGAAGCGAAGCCGGGCTGGTGGTGTTTATAATATTTATTAGTAGGATTCCGCCAATACGCTAAAATGCAAAAAAAAATGCAAACTTTGGTTTTGTTACTATCTCACAGGAATTATCCCCCCTCGCGAGAAAATTATCAAAATAAAATAGCACTCAGGGATAGTGTAGCTTTCTATTAGTGGAAGAATTTTTAGAATCAATTCAGAAGTTCCAAAGATTACCCACAACATACAAACTCACAAACTTTTCTTCTTTATAATATTAGTAGAGCTACACTATTAGTAGAGCTATATTCTACAGCTATTGGAAGATCATTTTTGCACGGGTCTACTAGTCATTTATTGAAATATGTTAATACCTAATTGAAATATAGCTTTGGTAACCGTGATAATAATGAAGTATTTTTTACAAGGCATGAATCAATTCAAGATTTCCTTTTCAGAAAATAGGCCTAAATATTTTTATTTTTGACTCTTGAAACTTTATAAAATATTTCTTAGAATATTAACGTTATTAAAACAAACTAAAATATATTATTATTATTTTCTTTCAATGTAAAAGGTACCGTTAATTTTGCAGGCTATATTGCAAATTTTAACAGAAATGTTGGTACAAATGGTGTCAAACTATACTTGAGGTTTTTTGGAAGATAAATAATTACCTACTTAAATTTACTTTGGAGTAGAAGCATACAAAATTATTGTAAAAATGTATCGATTGTTAGAAAAAATCTGTCTTTTTCTGCTGTATATCCTTGAACCACAAGAACATAATTGCGTCACACACCAATATTCCTTGATATTCTAGGGTCTGATTCTTTGATATTTCAGTGTCTGGTTCCTTGATATTTACACCAAAACATCAAGGAATATTCGTATCCAGTTATGATTATCATCATTTAATATTTGTTTTATATTTTCTGTGATTGAATCAAATCTTCCATATTTTTAAATGCGTCATTGAACATACGATAATAATGATCGCAGAATGCTGGCTACTTTTTCAAAGAAACAATGATAACATAAGGTTCCTTTTTTACATAAAATTGTGTCTTATCTCTTGCTCAATGTTATGAGAGCACTGTCTCACACAAAGTACGTTATTGATGTGTTCTGTTTCAGTGTTTGATGGTACAGAGCTATCACAAAATGACCGAATTTAATCGTACCCATCCTTGCGATGTCTCAAAAACACATCAATTTCCAGGAGAGCAAAAACGTTGTTGAATTTCAAATTTGAAACAAAACTTCAGTTTCTTGACATATTATGCCATAACAACCGCTTTCCCGTTATTTTGTGCATTTTTTAACTTCAACTTAGTTAGTAGCAATGTGCTAGTTGAGGAATCATACCTATATGAAATTAGGATACGGGATAACTTTGTGAACATACGAGTAGTGGTTTGGCAGGTAATAATCAGTCATAGCCTTGAATAAGGAACCATCTCGATATTTATCTGGATTTTTTGAGGTAAACCATTGAAATTTGAAAACCTCAACAAGACGGGAATTGGCGTTTCTTGGCGAGAAGCATCTAGAAAAAATCCATCCTAAAAATTCAATTAAAAAATTGTTATCAAAACACCTCAATTTTTGTTATACAAACCAAAATACTCAATATTATTTAATTAAAGCATAAACATATTTGATACTAGCAAATTTCTTCCTCAAATCTTGCAATAATTCTTCTTTTTGTTCATCGTTTTCATAATTTCGAGGCTTTTAAACGACAATTGTTTCTTTTAATTTTTGAGATTTCATTTGTATTTGATTTGGGATGCACAGATATGGTTACAGAATAACTACGCGCTTCGATTGGTGGTACAAACACGGCGTATATGTATAAGTGTTTAATAAAATAATGTTTTTATAATAATTAGTAATAGTAAATTAATTACGCCTGTAATTATAGCTTAATTACTTTTTTAGTAGTAAATAGTCAATATCTTATGTGTTCGGTTAGGCGTTTGGATTTAATTATTATGACCCATTGCTAATTGATTATATGTAATTAATACAGTTTGTTATGATATTCTCTTGTTATTGTTATTTAACTTCAGCATCTTCTGTATTTGTCAATTGATTGTACATTAATTAACTGCACGCGGTTTATGTGTATTGTTTAATTTTACTATATTTATTTTTTATAATAATTACTTAAAGAATAATTAAGAGCACTGTGCTTGAAACAATATAAAAAAGAATTATTTGGTCACTTCTATTCACAACAATTTTATTAATTATTCGAGAGTTATATGCTATATTATCTTCAGCACAAACTAAACTGCTGCTTTGTGCTGAAGATGAGAGCATAGTAGTTCTCGAAATTATCCATTAATACTATTGTTGTGGTAAGAAGTGTCTAAATTGTTGTTTAATAAATAATTAGTTAAGTTTTCAACCGATAAGAATTAGCTTGCGGTTTCATTATAAGAAGCAAAGGATTCAACTAGCACTTCATATTAAGAAAACAATATATATATAGACACTCATATAATTAGTAATCACTAAACTGACCATACATCCGTTTTTAAATGAACGGTGCCGTTTTCCCCGGCCATCCGTGTCCCGTCATTTTAGTAAAAATATGTTTGTTGCATCCTAGGAAAAAATGCTTTAAAATATTTCCAATGAAACTCTTGAAAAGGGATGGAACCTTTGCTTTGATGTGAATACACTGAATACTAATTTTTTTTAATAATCTCCTGATGATGCTAAACTAAAGGTATGTGTTAGTGTTTTGGTGTAACTTTTTTTAGTATTCAGTGACTTTAAAATACGTTCAAAGTATTGGTACAACCTAATCTGAAATCGTGTTTGTATCAGCTTTGATGGCTGCTATCGTAGGTGGCTGTCATTAGTGCATCCACCGCTAGAGGCGCGTTGAATGAATGCCGAGAACTCAATCTATAGGTTTTGGAATTATCTGTCGATATTTGTAATCCTGGCGGAGGCAGATGTGGTAAGAACTTTTCCTATACTGCCTCTCCTGTACCAGTCATCTTTTGAGGTTTTCCTCAATAATTCCAGATTAATATTGAGATGGTTCCCTATCCAAGGCTATTGCCAATTATTTGCCAATCTCCTGTGCTGACAGTTTGCCTATGCCTTATCCTAATTCCTATTTCCTTATAATTCCTCCACTCGCACATTGCATTAACCAAGCTGAAATTTAAAAAAATGTGGCAAATTACGGGAAAATGGCAAATGGAACAAAGTGGCCTACCTTATCCTAATTTCCAATATTTCCTCCACTCACACATCGCTATGAACTAAATTTAAATTAATTCATAAAAAAATATATATGCATCATGCATGTCGAATTGATAACCTCTGTTTTTTTAAGTCTGTAAAAATGTGGAAAATAACGGGAAAGTGGTGAATGGAAGTATATAGTTATTGTGCGAATGGCGTCTGTTATGACATAATATCGGACATTATTATTATTAGTATATATAGGTATATTATAGGCACTTAATATGCAAAATATTGTTTCCGACTATCAAGGTACTAAATCTAGAGCAAGTCAATTTAAATTACCGAATATATTTAATATAATCAATATTAAATATGCACACATCTTTTTTTTTATATAACATTTAACTCTATATATCGATTATATTGCAATGTTTTAGTGTTTATCTGCAATCAATGTTCAAGGCTATATTCGACTTTATCCGGATTTCTGCATTAAGGGGAACGAACTGTCACATGTAAAAATAACTTCTCATCAAATCTAGTTTGTGGTCGATAAAAATTCGGTGTGCTTTCTACAATAAGATTTTTGATAAACAAAGAAACACATTAGAAATTTGTTTAATTCAAACTGAGATATTTACTACACTAATTACTGAACAAAAAATGTGCAGGGTTGCGTTGTAGTAACACCACGCGGCCACTATTCGCACTAACCGACAAATTAGTTTTCATTTGAGTTGCCACGAGAGTTCCGTACCGTTACAACAATTTAATTAGTGTAAACTAGTGTAAGCTCGACTTCACGGACCACGGTTGACAGTTAAAAATAACATATATAAGTAGTTCATAATCATCGTCGAAAGATGACGCCACTTTGACTGTCAGACTGTTATAATGGTTTGATTCCAATAGAAATAGTATAAATGATGATGATAATACATAGATGACGCCACTTACACTTGTCAGTATAAAAACATAAATTTATTAAAATTAATTGATTATTTAATTCTAATTATTATTTGCCAGGATTCATGCCATAACAGCAAACAATCTGTGGAAAGTTTCAACTAGCTACCTCTTATCGTTTGTGAGTTAGAGCCCTGTGACAGACAGGCAGACATTCATCGTAGGTAGGGTAATAGGGTTCCATACGGAGGTACGGAACCCTAAAAATGAGTCATTGTTCGCTTTATACGTTAAATGCAGTTGTGTAAAGCTACCTACAGAAAGAAAAGAAAGAAGACAAATTATAATTTGTCTTCCTTCCTTTATTATTTAACTAGCGGCCCCGTCCGGCTTCGCCCGGGTGCAATACACTACTCACTCGCTTCGCTCGTTTGCTTGAATATTATAAATACACTACTCACTCGCTTCGCTCGTTCGCTTGAATATTATAATTACATTACTCACTCGCTTCGCTCGTTCGCTATATATATAAACCTTCCGTGAAAAATTATTTAACTAATGGCGAAAACCGCATCAAAATCCGTTGCGTGGTTTAGGAATTACATTACTCACTCGCTTCGCTCGTTCGCTATATATATATAAACCTTTTGGGAACAATTCCATCATACATGATTTTTGCGTAACTTTAACCGTTTACGCAGCGCACGCAACGGAAGAAGGAATAATTTTTCCCGTGTTTGCAACATTTTTTATTGATGCTCCGCTCCTATTGGTCGTATCGTGATATTATAAAGCCTATAGCCTTCCTCGATAAATGGGCTATCTAACAAAAAAAAATTTTTTTCAAATCGGACTGGTACTTCCTGAGGTTAGCGCGTTCAACCAAACAAATAGATATAGATAGATTGAAATTTGAAAAACAGGAAAAAAATTATGAAAACGGAAAATTCGCTCTTCTAGTCCTTAACTTTACAATTACAGACTAAGTTACGATATAGTTTATTTTTATTAAAGTTATTAACTTCTGTATAAATCATTAAAAACATGACTCTCTCATGATGTGGACTTTGTATGCGCGTTACTATATATACGAACACATCGATCGAAAGCCAGTAGGGCTTCTATTGCACAAAGTGCAGAAATTTCCAATTTTATAATATTAGTATAGAAGTATAGATAAATATTAAATAAAATAGTCAATGCGTTAATAAAATAAGTAAAAAGATGGCTCAAACGATTTTGGTTAAATTTTATACACGGATATTCCCTTAGTATAGGTACCACTAAGATGACATGACTAATTCCTCCCAGAAAATGCAGGAAGGGAGGCATTGGGGGTGACAAATTATAGAACCTGTATATGTGAAAGTTAGTCCGAGGTGTGTCGGATCGTTTATTTCTTTTTCGTATATAACGGGTTACATCGTAAGTTTTGAAAACTTTCCTGATATTTTTTCAGAGTTGTTTAATGTTTGTTTTAGAATTACTTTATTATATTAAATCAACTTTGCTCGGCCTTATCGCCTGTTGTGACTTTGACACAGCATATCAGTGTTACAATTATTATTAAATTATTAAACTTACATATTAGTTAACAAACATAAAATAAAACTACCTCGAAGATTTGAAGGGTAAAATGTTATAGCTCGATGAAACGAAAAATGTGTTACGGCAAACAATAGATATTTAGAATGCATCCACTCTTCTCCCGCGTCTGGAATAATTTGTTATATCATTTTATGGTATAAATGCATACTATGATAATTGCAGTTGCAGGTCGGTCCGCCACCGATACATATAAACCCTGAAACAGCCAGTGGCAAGTCATTCGACTTCTGACTTCATATGACGCACAGTGTACAAGTGACCCTAGCCCTATTTGATTTTTACATTATTTAAACATAAAAAGTTCTTCGGTAGTGTGTGCCACAGCATATGCCTTTTTTGTTTGTTTAGGTCAAATCTTACAAGTCAATTTTGAACGACTTCCACGTATCCGATCGATTTGAAATTTTGTACACATATGTATTCCCGATGACAATACATGAATAAATCGTTTTTAGAATTCGGGGTTCAAACGGGGATGTAGGCCAAATCGCTGAAGCTAGAAACTTGAAATTTGGACAGTTGGTTCCTTTTCTGACGTAAGCATGCACTAAGAAAGGATTTTTCGAAATTCAACCCCTACGGGTGTCAAAGAGGGGTAAAATTTTGAAAGACTAAAATGAACAAAATAAAATATTAGTAAAAAAAACTTTTTAGAGACAAGCTTTTATTTAAATGCACTAAAAAGGAAAAACTAATTTTTAATAATTTAGGTTCATAATTAATAAACGCGTGGGTCGTCACAAATAAACTATCATAGAATTCACGACCCACGCTTTTATTAATTATGAACCTAAATTATTAAAAATTATTTTTTCCTTTTTAGTTCATTTAAATAAAAGCTTGCCTCAAAAAAGTTTTTTTTTACAAATATTTTTTTAAAAGATACATAGAAATATGTATTTACTAGTGCTTACTTTTTTATAAAGCCAACAGTTAGGTTTATTTGAGCCTAGCACCAATTTATATTTTTTATTATTTTTTAATCATAAATTAAAAATCCAATTGATATACGTTTGCCAAGTTCTCATATTAAAACCTGGGAACGGGGGGATAGTAATAGAGGAGTCATGGGAATAACGGCAATGCTACACGCTCGGTTATTTTTAAGCCCACGCTGTTGCTTGCCTTGCTGATGATTCAAGAAAATAGTTATTAGCGTTCTCTTTTCTCTACATTTTGTTTACTCATCATTATGATTTTTTTTTAAATTGGAAAAAATTGCTTCCGAAAAAATTAACTTTATTATTATTATTGTAGATTATAGACGCGTCGACAACTCAGGTCATTAGCGTCGAAAAAATTAACTATTTATAGTAAATCTCATGCTATATAGATTAATCTTTTGCAATAGTTATCAATATTAAAATAAAATTGCAACAGATTTGTAAACCTTTCGCTGACGATCAGAAAAATTAGCGGATAGTATGCGAGTTTTTATTCAGACATGCGCATTAGATTATTCTTGCACTCATGTCAAAATATGGTTGTGCACGTGACCGTGTGTTGCAGTAGAACTCATGCAGTTACAAAGAAATCGACGTAAGATCTTGAGGTTACCTGTACTGTTTTTTGACTTAAATGTAAACACCGCGTCAGTTGTTCTAACAAACAAGCTTGAGACTATTTTAACGAAATTAAAAAATGGGAAACTTGTTAGGAATAAAATTTCTATATGATACTGAAACGTGAGAAAATGTTTCCAAAAATGTTGTATGTCCGTTTGTTTTGGACACCGCGTAATTTGTGAAAACGGCTGAATTTGACACATTATTATTATCCAGACTTGAAATACTTTTTACTCGGCTACGTATGTCGGCAGTTTGACTTTTGGGGCGACCGACCTTATATATGTATAATATTATAAAACGAATTTTCAACTTCCTATACATGACTCAAGGGTTATCATTCACATAATTTTATATTTGCAATATCAAAATTATCACAATGTTTGACGCACTTCGACACAGGCCAAATGAACTCGCGTTGTTTAGAAAACATTGCAGCTGACCGATTTTATAAACACAATATGCATTTTTAACATTAAAGCAGTCTTGCTCTGAACTGTGATGATTACGAAACGTCAGTTACTATAATAAATATCACGCAATAATTCGAAAAATCATAAAGACTTAATCAAATCATCGTGGAAATTTCAAATCTGCAAAAAGTAAATCTCTACTATTACGATTATAAAGAGGAAAATTTTGTATGTTTGTCGCGAGTAATCTCAGGAATTACTGAACGAATTTGAAAAATTCTTTCACTAATGCCGAGTGACATAGGCTATGTTATATTGAGCTAAGACAAAAGGGGAATGAGCAGTGGTCGAAAAATGTAATCCCGCACGAGATTTCTGAACTAAATCGGTGTACGTTGGTTAAACTGTAATTAATAGAAATACAAAGTGATTTATAAGGTACTTGATTATTTCGTTGCCAAACCAAAATCTGTTCGGCTGAAGCCGAGCTGGAAAGTTAGTTTCAGAGACCTTGAACTTAAGGGTAGGCCATAAAGTGCGAGAAGTTAAAATACCACAAAGTAAGATTAAAGTAAAATATATCTCAGAACATTCGTTTTATTATAGTTTAATTTAATGCATGTTAAAAAACAAATTCAAAATAACACACGAAAATTTCCTGAAAAAATTGCGATTGTATAAAAATACCCGATATAGGAGGTTAAACTTTAAGATTATATTTATACGTCCGTGATAGTAGAAAGTATCTTGTGCAATGAAAAAATGACGAGATTCAATTTTTGTTGATGAGATCAAGTCTTAATTGTCGAGATCTCACCGAAACGAGAAAAGACCTTCGAGCAATCTCGATTAAATTTTGGAATATCGAAGAACTAGTGAACATATCAGTAGGGTTTTCATTTTTCAATAGACGTAAGTTGCAAAATTTGTCGTCTCGAAATACGAGACGGGAACGAAAACGGCTCTTTCTCATAACTCCAGCACCTGGACTTCTGTCGAAAATCAGCTTCTTTGGTCGATTGACCCGTCTTATAATAAAAATAGTAGTCTTCGGGTCTTTGGTTATCTTTTTTTTTATATATATAAAAATGAATGTTTCTTTGTTTGTTTTTGTTTGTCCCGTATGCGTTCCTATACAATTCATCCGATTGCAATGAAACTTTGGTGAGTTGTTGTGCGCACGCCCGCGAAGGTTACTGTAAATTCATAAATTCTTAGCACCCGGGCGAAGTCGGATGGGATCGCTAGTAACTTATACTTTATCGAATTCATTATTTACTATTATTTGGTCAAGCTGTACTCAAGGTCATACTACTGGTGTTTTGAGATAAAACGCGTCGACTATAATAGAGTGTAGATTTTTAGAGAATTGTACAGTGTATGCGTATATTAAATTTAAAGCCGATATAATCATTAAATGGTCGGTTATGATTTATTGCAAAATAATCGACGCTAATGACCTCTGACGTCGAGCGTCTATACTTCACAATTCATTGACATGCAAAATAATCGATTTAACGTCGCAGCTATTAAAAAATTTAGCGTTTGAGAATTTTATTTGTCCAAGTTCCCACTATTTTATACATCATACTTAATCGATTTAACGTTTTTCAAAATTTTGGTTTTAAACGTACAAATCTGAGTTAATTATGACTGAATTGTTGGTATGGTTGTTGAAAATAACTAAAAAAGTCATAAATGAAGTACGTTTATACTTTATACATAGATAAAAATAAAATTACAAAAAAATAGCAACCATTTAATAAATAGTGCCTCTGTCTTTGAAAAGAAACTTACATTGTGGGAAGCTTCAATAATCGAAGTTCTAGTGTAGGGACATTTGTAATTTAAGAAATTCAAGCTTTTGTTAAAAAGAATTAGAACAAATCGAGTTATTTTTTTTTATGGCCACCAAATGTCAGGGTTATTTGGGCCTGGTACCGATTTATATTTTCAATTTAATATTTTTTAACACTTAATAAATTGAAAATCAAATGATACTTTCACCAGTTCTCGGATTAGAGCCTGCGGGAACAGGGGGCTTAGGAGCCATATAGAAGCGCCATGTAAACAACGGCATCTCTACACGCTTGGCTGTTTTAACGAAATCCTTGAAAATATAAAAGACCAAAATTAATATTTTGGTAATCTCTAATATAATAATTCAGTTTGAAGATAATTGTTTCAACTGCAATTGCTCGTGTATTTATCACATTACACGACTTCCTGTTCCTTTACGATAAAAAGAGGTACCTTACATAATTATGTAAATAAACAACAAACTATTGTTGATAAAAGCACGTTTTGTGTACAAGTTTACTATTTATTGTTGTAATAACTGTATACCGAATCAAATTGGACATAAAAAATCCTCAGAAAAGTGCGAGTTAGGCTCGCGCGCCGAGGGTTCCGTACCGTCAACCTTCTTTTTATTTAACACACTTTTATTAGCTTCACTTGTATGTTTGTTTGTCAGTTTGTAACCGACTCCTTTGAACTTGATTTTGACCAACTTTGAACGGTCAGATTTAGTTTAAACGTTTAAAACAATACAATAATTCAATAAGTTTGTCCCATTATCCTGACCAGGGTCTCCAGGACTAAAAAAAAGCAAAAAACTTCAGATTGAACTGAAACTTTGCACACTTATCAAGGACCGATGACAATACAATAATTCAATAAGTTTGTCCCATTATCCTGACCAGGATCTCCAGGACTAAAAAAAAAAAATGCAAAAAACTTCAGATTGAACTGAAACTTTGCACACTTATCAAGGACCGATGACAATACAATAATTCCATAAGTTTGTCCCATTATCCTGACCAGGATCTCCAGGACTAAAAAAAAGCAAAAAACTTCATATTGAACTGAAACTTTGCACACTTATCAAGGACCGATTACAATATAATAATTCCATAAGTTTGTCCCATTATCCTGACCAGGATCTCCTGCAGGACTAAAAAGCAAAAATAAATTATAATTTAAAAAAACTAAAAAACACGCTTTAATGAACTAAAAAGTAAAAAATAATTAATTTTATTGTAAAAAAGCGTGGGGTAGTATGAAAATATGATACAAAGCACCCCACGCATTTTTACAATAAAATTAATGTAATTAGTTGTCATGTCCATCGTAACTATATATAAGAGATTAATGGGAACTTGGACCGTGGGTTGATTGAAACTCAGTTAAAGTTTTAATTCGCAACGTTTCGTCTATATTTTAGACTTCTTCAGGCTCTTAAAACATAACACGAGTATGTCAGTAATAATCTGTAGTCATCATTCATTTACAGCGATAATATAATATTCAAAATTCTTTTGAAAGAATTGATCATAATAATTTCATTAAAATTCATTTGTTCAACAGACACAATTTTCTCTTTTTTTAAATAAATTATAATTTAAAAAAACTAAAAAACACGCTTTAATGAACTAAAAAGTAAAAAATAATTAATTTTATTTATAAGAGATTAATGGGAACTTGGACCGTGGGTTGATTGAAACTCAGTTAAAGTTTTAATTCGCAACGTTTCGTCTATATTTTAGACTTCTTCAGGCTCTTAAAACATAACACGAGTATGTCAGTAATAATCTGTAGTCATCATTCATTTACAGCGATAATATAATATTCAAAATTCTTTTGAAAGAATTGATCATAATAATTTCATTAAAATTCATTTGTTCAACAGACACAATTTTTTCTTTTTTTAAAAAAAGAAAAAAATGTGTCTGTTGAACAAATGAATTTTAATGAAATTATTATGATCAATTCTTTCAAAAGAATTTTGAATATTATATTATCGCTGTAAATGAATGATGACTACAGATTATTACTGACATACTCGTGTTATGTTTTAAGAGCCTGAAGAAGTCTAAAATATAGACGAAACGTTGCGAATTAAAACTTTAACTGAGTTTCAATCAACCCACGGTCCAAGTTCCCATTAATCTCTTATAAATAAAATTAATTATTTTTTACTTTTTAGTTCATTAAAGCGTGTTTTTTAGTTTTTTTAAATTATAATTTTTGTCTTTGCATTTCAAAAACGATAGCTATGTAGTTTGAAACATCGTAGGTAATAGTTTTTTTGCCATACCCACTAGAAAATAGCTACTTTACATGCGTGTATGTATGCATGTAATGGGTCAGTTAACTGTCCGGTGTGTTGAAAGTGTTTTCAAAACATACTAGTGTGGTAAGTATAAACAGTTTCCATAGTGATTTATGTTTATTCGCTCTAATCCGCCCGTTATTACCTTGCTTATGGCCTGCGCTATAAATGACGACGCAAATGAACTGGTAAAATTTTTTGAAAATACTGGAAATGAAGTGAAACGTAGCTATTTTATAGTAGCGGTATGACAAAAAATACCATAGGTATATATTATCTCGTGCGTAATGATATTAGGTATATCATTAATAATTGATATTATGACTCGTGTGACTGTTAAAACTCGGTGGCGCTCGTTTTAACATACTGTCACTACTCGTCAGTAACATCCTCATATTATATACACATACATATTATATAGACATACAATCTACTATTTTGTAAATAAATGTAAAAGTTTACCTTCTATAACATCATTAATTTTTTTCGAAATTGTAGCTGTATAGGTAGGTATTAGTTTTGGAAATAGAAGGGGTAATTGGTTTTTGAGATGCTTTTTCAGGTGCGTACCTAACATAACTGAAAAAAAATAGTTTTGTGGATTCTGAAGAAAAGCCACTTCAAATGATACTCCACATGACCGAAGTTATTTTTTGGATGTCAAACTTTGTCCTCTGCCCCTAAATTTTTCGGGGAAAATATTTTTTAGGTTCTGACTTGCGGAAAACATGCGTTATTATAGTAAGTTTTATAGCTACGCCAACTTTCAGCTTGATGCCTTTATTTTGTTCAGAGAAATTCGATTTTGACAGATAGTGATGAACAAAATTGGTCTTCGTCTTGCAAAAAAGCAAACCAAGACCAGGATTGAATACGCAAAACCAAGACTAAAAGAGCAAGACTAAGACCGATGCCAAGACTACCACGGTCTTGGTCTGGCTTTGCTCATCACTGACAAAAATATAATAATTTTTTTTCAAATCGAGCTTAGATATTTTATTTTTCTTTTTCAATTAACTTTAAATAGATTTTTATTAATTAGAGCTTATTTACTCATAATTTATAACTTAAATATACAAAAAAAAACTCGGGTCGCAGTGCCAAAACCCTGCCGACAATATAGTGTATTTGCTAATACTGGCATTGTAGCTTTATTATGTGAACTTAAGTTTGTTTTTGGACAAAATAAAAAATTTAACCCCTTAATACATCCCTTAAAATAATTAATTTTTTCTAAATTTCAATATTAGACATGGATTTTATCAGTACACCCAATTAAATACACCCTTCCATAAGTAAATCCGTATCAACAAACTAGTGTTTTCATAAAATTTGAAAGTCCGGTCCTGTCGGGCCGATTTTATTAAAATTTTAGCAGCACATTTTAATCTTTACTAAAGAGTTAAATTTCAATTTTGAAACGATTCTGACAAATTTTTCGGTATTTTTGGGCCCAAAAACTTTTTGGAACCCCTAAATACAACCCTGAAAATGGTCCGATCGGGCCCATTTTAAATAGGCTTCTTGCGGTGATGGGTTCCAATGTGTGTACCAAATTTCGTTTCAATCGATTAAGTCTGTCGAGAGTTATCGTGTACACACATATATATATAAATATATATAAATATATATATAAATATATATATACATACATATATATATAAACATTTTTAAAAATGGTGCCAAAGTGTTCAGGAGGCTATGAAACGTCGAGAAATTTTGGTCCGACCCCTAGGTCCCGCCATCCGACCGACGCCAATAGTGTATGTGCCATATTATGGCAAATACACTAAAAAGCTAACATATAGGCCTATGCTGCTTAAAAAATTATTAAATAGGTAAGTATAAAGTTTTAAGTATGCAAGACCAAGATCAAAATTAAATACGCAAGACCAAAAAAGGGATTAAATACGCAAGACCAAGAACAGGATTAAATACGCAAGACCAACACTAAAGGAGCAAGACTAAGACCGATATCAAGACTACCACGCTCTTGGTCTTGGTCTTGCTTTGCTTATCACTATAGTGATAGGCATACGGACGGACGGACAAACGAGTGATCCCATGTTCTGTTTTTTTTTTCCTTTTGAGGTACAGAACCATACAAATGCCCTAAACGATGCTCTTTGTCTGATCAAGATTTGAGAAATTAAGTTGTAAATAGCCCTGCGTAGACGCTGACTTACTGAACAGGCAGATTGTAGATTATAGACGCTCGTCTATATTGGCTTATTGGAAGTTTATATCAGAATTAGAATGGAGATGATAGTGATATGGTTCTTGTAACCCAGAAGAAGAAACGCCAAAGGAAGGTTGGTTCCTTTGTATAAAAACAATAACATGATTATTATTTATAATTGTCCCATTTGGATATCCTTCTTCGTAATGACGGTTTTTGTAATGATATTTGGATTAATAAAATGCTACAATGAAAGGAAATGGCATCTGTGATTATTAATTTTAGATAATCATTTTTTCACCGTCATTAAATTAATTGGAATAAGGAATTGACAATATTTAATAATAATTAGTGGTTGAAACCAATAATTATCACAAGGAAAAAAGACTTTTGGTTGATTTTTTTTTAATTAAAAAAAATCGGACATATTAACATTTTATTACTTTGTAATTAAGTTGACATACCATAATTGCTTCCTAAAGGGACGGAAGTCGGAATCTACTCAAGCTCATTATAATTTTGTTACTATATTGATTTTTTTTAAAATTTCCTTAATATTGAAAACAATTACATTCTTGTTTAAGAAACGAAGGCACCAACTGAATCATAAATTTGTAATAATAAATAAAAAAAAAACAAACAATAAATTGAATATTTCATAAAACTCCAAGAGCTGAATCGAACCTTAAATCTTATACACGCTGCACTAATGTGTTTCTCCACGTAGCCATCTGAGTTGTTCTGCGTGAGCGCGTAACGGAATTATACATGTGTGTTTGAATTTTCGTGTCGATATTTTTTGTGTCGAGGTAATTTCGATCCACTAGTATTGCTAAAGAAGTTTCACTTCAAAAAATCATTCTAATCTATCATTTAAAATGTAGGTAAAATGTCCGTTTTGCTTCCCGGAGGTTTTTTCGTAATTCCGAGTGAGTTAGAAAGTTTGGAGTTTCTTGAAATGAAACAAAGTCCTTGGTTCACGAAACGCCACTGCGTTCATGTATGAAGATGTTAGGGTTCATCAGGGCGTTCTTGTTAAAATGCCGATGCTGTAAGGTTATGTTTATGCATTGGCTGGAAATGGGCCGTAGACGAGTTCTGATTGAAAATACGTTAAGTACCTTATCTTAGCCCGAGCGTAGCTGGATAAAAAATACTCTCTTAGTTTGGGTATAGTTTAATAGCAAAATTTCATTAAAATTGGTTCAACCGTTCTCGAATGGCCGCACCGGTACAAATAGAAAAAAATTGGAATAAACGTTCTTCTGCCTACATAATTATGTAAATACCCGAAGAACTTATACAAGAAAACATTAGCGTCTTCATATACATCATATAACATCATCAATTGATACTAAACATCATAAAACATCAATGAGCGGGGTGAGATTCGAATCCACGACAGCTTGATCCAAAAGCCAGCACGCTGACCATTGATATTACACCAAGCTGTCCTCATTGTAGTGAAAATTGTTAAGGATCAGTGATTGCTTTGCCCTCTTTTCATGATTAGAAAACCATGATTAGCAATTTAACTTGCATTCTTCTATCTTTGTCGCGCGATACATTTTTTCCTTGTTGCTCTCATTATTTGTCTATATGTTTTTAAACAATAATCCTGTGATACAGCCTGTATTAGTCTTGATGATATTATTTATCCCCGTCTTTTTTGCGACGGTATAGGTGCTGTTACCATAGTTACCATTAATAAAAGTACGGTAACAGCACCGGTACCGTCGCTATAAGACGTTACGCACCTGACCTTTCAGAAGACGGGCATTGTTGCGTTGGATATGTCATTCCTGTCGGTGTGTAAATAGACCCTAAAGGTCAAAACAGGGTCATCGTCGTCGGTGATTAATGAACGGGAGACATTTGTAGGGAACGGAGTTTAAAACATACACATTTTTTATCTTTTTATTTTTTTTTTTCATTTTTTATCAACACTATAAAACTATAAATCGTAATATAAAATGTGTGCTACTTAAATAAAATTTTAATAGATTCAATATGATTCAATAGTTCTCGTACGTTTAATTTTGTTTTGAATAGTGATAGAATCCAATTTTAAAATTATTTCAACATAATCCACGAAATGACTAATTTAATTTATCAACAAGGTTTTTAATTTATTATTAAAAAAAGATTTTATAAATATGAATGGGTATTGGACCCAGATAACCCTGTCAGTTGGTGACTTGAAAAATTTATAGAAGTACTGAGATCCATATTATTGAAGTAGTGGATATTATTGAAGTTATACTTCTTTTGGCGCGTTATGGAAAAACGATGAGAGCGAATTTTTACGTTTTAACACCATGAAGTTAGTCGAAAGTAACACCATGAAGTTAGTCGGAAGTTCATGATTTAATACCCTATTATCACCAGTCACAATGTGATAAGAGCGTTTTCAGTTTTGAATACCATTAATAAAAGCTATTGCTATACAAACGCTCGTTTATGCCCCTTTCGTTAAATATGAGTTCGTACTCCAACAGCCGTACTGTTTACATTATTATTTTTCATGATTATAATACCCTATTATATAGCACGCTATTTAAGATGTGCGTGGTGTAACGGATAGCACCGCCGCGTCATATTCAATAGGTCTCGGGTTCGAATCTCAACACATGCTTTTGTTTTAATGAAAATTAGATATAAATATAATAAATAAATATATTTAATAAATTAATCATTGATTACATTAAATTAATTTATTTAATATCTTTATTTTATTATTTTATCGTCTTTTTTTACAAACGTTTAGTTCTGGTGCGCGGGATAAAATTTTTGGAGTTATTTTTGTTTTGTTACGCCAAAGAAGTATAACTTCTGACGTACGTACATGTAAGTACACACACACTCTTTTTTTATTATAAAAAAAATTTGCCAAGGTAGAAACGAATTTTAAAATTATTTCAACGTAATCAGTAGAATCTGACCGAACGTAATTTTTTTATCCGAAACTGAATTTCGGCTTTTTTCTCACCTTCAGCCGAAGCCGAAGCTACTGTATAAAACTAAAAAACGTGGATCAATACGCTTACGAGTTGAACGCAATTGCGTTGAAGTTGAGAAATATTTTTCTTGTTTTTTTTTTTTTTTAATATTCTTTGTTTGTATAGAGTAATTGCCTGAGTGTGCGATATAAGTAAAATAATTCTCACTCGATTATTCAGTAAATTCGACATCGGAAAAATCTTCAGTCTGATTTTGGGTGAAGCCGACGGTTAAATTTTTGGCTGAATGTGGCCAAAGCTACGGTTGGACTATTTAGTAATTCAGTATGAATTTATAAAAGCACTGAGGTTCCGATTATTGAAGTTTAAAAAAAACTTGTCAAGACAGAAAAACTAACTTTAAAATGATTTCAGCGTAAGAATATATACTTTAGTAATTATCTATAACCTATTTAAATAACTTTTTTTTTGATCTTCCGACAAGCAACATGTACGCGTTTCTTCTAACGAAGAAGTCAGTTCGGTACGCGTGATTTATTTATTGTTCGTAGCGTATAATTTGTCACCGTGTCGCTAATTATGATTTGTTTACATGCTCAACACAACTGAAGTGTAGACGCTATTATAGGTATGAGCTTTTGGGTCTGGCTCACTGCTTTCACTCACAGAAGACGACGTACAGAAGTGTCACTGGGCAAACCGTATTTTTATATGCGCATGCTCGAGTCCGCCATGCTTATTATAGTTTTCACTGTCAATTTGTACCCGCTACAGGATAGGCCTTAAGTTACAGAAACACACGACCGTAACTTAGGCAGGGCATCAGATATTTAAAATAGGGTGCAAATTAAAAAAATTACAAAAGGAGGTTTTCAAGTCGACTGATTTTTTTTATGATATGTTATCTCATATCCTCTGCATTTGTGAACCGATTTTGACGATTATTTTTTTATTTAATAGGACATACCTTCAGTTCAGGGTGGCCCCACATAAATTTTAATTAAATTGGTTCAGTAGTTTAAGTTTTAGTAATCAAATATCAAGAAAGAAGTCTGTTAACGTGCAAACTGCGTATAGGTAGTTATTGTAAAACCACTAAAAAGTAAAAAAATAAAAATTATAAATAAAAAAATATAGAACTTCCTTCAAAAAAAAAAAAAAAACAGAGAAAAGAGGAAAATAACAAAATGTTGAGGTTGGCGCCGCTTTAATAAAAGTTAACACTTTTAGTAATTAAATTGGGGCCGACGTCACAATTTTTTTTTGATGGTTCTATTTTTTTATAAAAAGTTTTTAAGGTAAGGATTGACCTTTTTTAAGATAGGACATTGCCCATCTATGCCCTAGATAGGACCCTGCAGAAACATCAGTGGCAAAGTCGGGTAACGGGCATTGGCGTAACTAGGGATTTTGCCAGGGGGGGCCATGGCCCTTTCAGTCTGAGAACTGAAATCACTATTATGAGATCTTTTATTGTTAGTAATTTAATAGTCATTATTTGCCATATTAAAAAAAAAACAGTAAAAGTTGCTTGTCTTATGAAGTTTTTATTTTGAGTGGCTATTTTTTAAGTATATACAGGGTGGACCAGGTTATAGTAGCAATAATTCACCATTCGATGGTCCATCGAAAAATAAGTCGACATGCATAATTTTATTTTTTTCCAAAACGCTTCCTAAGGGAGATACACTCCTTCAAAGTTCAGTTTTAAAATTCTTTTTTTTGTGCTAACTCTCAGGTCATTAATGCGTTTTTGACCAAATTGGGTACAAGTATTTATGCAATAGATACTCATTACTTGACGTAAGTAACTTTTGTCAAAATTGTCAAGTGGCGTAGATACAGGGGGTTGTTTCACTTTTCCCGCCCTATTTTTTGCGCCACTGGATATTTTTAAAGAATAACATTTTTTTCGAATTCCCTGTTCAATTTAGAAAAAAAGAGTCACTCTTGCAAAATTTCGATTTGAGGCTTCGTTTACGAGATAATTAGAGTTGAAAGTTTAGAACACTTCTAAAATAGCCACCTATGAAAATAATAGGTCTGGAATCTTGTACAACAATTGTAAACTTTTTACTGTTTGACGAATTTAAATAAATAATTCATTAATTAAATTAAAAACAACAAATAAATAACTTATGAAAATAACCAATAAAGTAGGCGATACTTGGTTTTGAGATAATTTATGACACTTGTCAGTATTGATTTTTAAAACTAGACTTTGAAGGGCTGTATCTCCCTTAGGAAGCGTTTTGGAAAAAAATAAAATTATGCATGTCTACTTATTTTTCGATGGACCATCGAATGGTGAATTATTGCTACTATAACTTGGTCCACCCTGTATATTGATGAAAATACAAAATACAGAATATGGCGCTTGGCTCAAGTTTTGGTACACCCAAACGGTTACTTTCAATAATTTGTAATAACTTTAAGTGGACTTGCTTTATTCTTACGTCAGCACTCTGAGCTACGCGACGTAATTATTCTAGGGGGGCCCGTCACCTTCCAGGGGGGGCTGGCCCCCCTTGGCCACCTCCTAGTTACGCCAATGGTAACGGGTTATCGCTCGGCGAAGCCGAAAGCAAGCAACCATGTTGAAAAGAAGCGCTGAGAGTTATTGTTTCTTTATAATAATATAAGTAATTAGAATTATTTCTTTTATTTTTGAGATACATTTCCAAATATCTTCACTCCGTCGAATTTCGACGGGAATAGTCTATACTCTATAGTACCTAATTGTATATGAAAAATCAACTGTTCTAGCCTCGAGTTTCGTATCTGTAAACCTTTTCTGTGACTTAGCTATACTAGGCGACTGTACCGTGATCATAAATCAGGCGTAATGTGTACTATGTCCTCTGATGAGATGTATGTTACACATAAACTGGTTGAACTACACGGTTTTTCAGCTGAAAATCTGAATTTTCGTTCATAAATAATGCTGATGATTCTGGGTAAACTGCGATTCGTTTGGTTTTTGTCGATTTTTTCTTTAAATTTGTATTTCCTGCACTGAACCAAAAAGACGAAGAAAGAAAAGTCTTTATTTAAAAATAATGTGTATCTGACGAGCGTGTAGCAATGCCGTTCATGGCCCCTCTATTATAAGCTCACTCCTAGGGTCTAATTTGAAAACTGGTAAAAGTATCAATTAGATTTTCAGTTTATTATTAAAAAATATGAATTGGTGCTAGGCCAAAATGGCCTTAACTGTTGGTGGCCTAAACAAAAATCAAGAACTATGCAGTGCCTACATACCAGTGTAGGGGTTTCAGTGAGATGGCTCACCAACTAAAAAAATATATTTTTGGTATATCCTTTTATAGCGTAAAAGTGAAGTCAAAAAATAAAATAAAAAGAAAACCCAACTATATGAACCAAAAAGGTAGTCAAATCCAATTTTGACCCACTTCCACAAATCCAATCAACTTTAAACTTTGTACACATACGTAGTTCCGATGACAATATCAACAATATTTTCATGTCTTCGACCTGATGATGAAGTCGGGAAAACGGCTACCTATACCAGAACATCTTGATGGTGAACAGTAGATCTACATTTTGTTTATCTTGAATGATTTTTTCCTGTTTAGTACATTGTATTAAAAGTTTGTTTAAAAAAATGACAAGGGGCACAGTAATTACGATTGTGCCGCAACCGAAGACATAGAACTACTTCTATAGTTTTTTTTATAATGACATCACATCTGTCAAAAAATATTAACATGCTATACATGATACAAAACACAAACAAACTACTTATATAGCTCAGTCAATAGTGCTCTAAAGAGGGGTCTAGCCGGAATGTCAAAAAGCGCAAAAACCGACTACGGGACTTTGTTTGGACTGGTTAGTAAAAAATATTATTATAAGTCCTTGACCCTCGGGTGGGCACAAGAGGAGTGGGGGGAGGCACTTCAAAAGTCCATTTTTTTGGTTTTTCGCATATATCTCGAAAACAGTTGGTCCTACGAAAAAATTCATTGCATGAAAATTGCAGCTGACAAAATTTCCTATATTTTCTATGTTTGAGGTTTTTTCTATCTCCAACCGTTAACGAGTTCACGCTTCTGAAAACTTTGGATCAGGTTAAGATAAAATGGTAAACTGATATACCATTTTGAAGGAAATTTAATTCTCTACAAGATTGAGGCGCTAGAGAGAAAAGTTCGGCAAAAAATGTGGTGCAAAAAATATTTTTTCGAAAAATAGCGGTTTTCAGAAGCGCGTAATTCGTTAACGGTTGGAGATAGAAAAACCTCAAATACTTATAGAAAATATAGGAAATTTTGTCAGCTATAATTTTCATGCAATGGATTTTTTCGTAGAACCAACTGTTTTCGAGATATACGCGAAAAACCAAAAAAGTGCCTACCCCCCCCCCCCCCCGCCCCTCTTGCGCCCACCCGAGGGTCAAGAAGTTTTAATATGTTTTTTTACTAACCAGTCCAAACAAAGTCCCGAAGTCGGTTTTTGCGCTTTTTGACTTTCCGGCTAGGATCATTCGTTGACTAGACTAATATGGCATATAACTATGGTAGGTCGCATCACACATTTTTTTTGTAACGCATTATTTTACCCTTTAATTGCCGGGAAAGACGTAGGTTCTACATCAAAAAACGAGATTTTATTTATTACATTTATGTTGATATGAAATCTAGGATTACGAAATGGTCATTTTTCATTGCATTTAATAGGAATTCTGACAGATGTTTGATATATTCACTTCCACTTGTAATACAAATTAAAAACGTTGATTTTGCGATAACAAAAATCGTCACCAGTATAAATATTTAAAATTTATGTATAAAAATTTCAATGATTTATTTTTGTATAGTTGTTTACATTTTTGCGATATGTTTTTTGTTTTTGGATTAAAAAAACCTAAACATTCTTTACTTGTTTCACAGATTGATTTGAAACAGGAACAGAAAAAATCAAGAGTCGTAAAAATGTAATAAATTATATTTATGTCTGAAAGCAGATAAATATAAATGAACGTGGACCGCAATCTTGACGTGAAATATCGTTTGTTTCGAATCCGTTGAAAAATGTGTGTTTGACGTCGTTAATTACATCTGTTAGTGTGGTACGACTGCTGTTTCCAGGGATGGGTTACAGTGTTATACGATAGGGAAGTTACAGGATTTTTTTTATTGGTAGCACGAAAATATACGTTAAATTGAACATAACTCTAAAATCTGACAAACATGGAATGATTCGTTGAAGTGTAATAATTTATTGAAATATTTGAATTTTCAAAAGAAATCATGTGATCATAAACCGTGTGTTACATCATGTTTACATAGGTAAAAAACAGTATATTTTTCTAAAGTCTGTTTCTTGGTTTTTCCCCATTTTAGATATTATAGTAGATACCTAATATAAACGCACTAGCGACCCCGTCCGCCTTCGCCCGGATGTAAGAAAGCCCGGGTGCAATACATTACTCACTCGCTTCGCTCGTTCGCCTGAATATTATAAATACACTACTCACTCGCTTCGCTCGTTCGCTTGAATATTAATATAAATATACACTACTCAGTCGCTTCGCTCGTTTGCTATATATATAAACCCTCCGTAAAAAATTATTTAACTGCTGGTGAAAACCGCATCAAAATCCGTTGCGTGGTTTAGGAATTACATTACTCACTTAACGATAACTATAATGTTTAACCTTTAAATTTAATTATGACAGCTGCTGTTTTTCTACTAAAGTTCATGAAGGATAAAGTTAATAAATCTATAGATAGACGGATTACTACAGGGATAGTGACATCGGACGGAATTCTGTAAAACTGTTTATTACTAAAATTATATTATTACTAAATTATATATAATTTCTCGTATAATTTTTAGTTTCAAAAAAATTATAATTATTGTCAAAGAAAGAATATAACAAAAATAAAAAATATATAAATAAATATCATGTAGAATTTAGAAAAAAAAAGCCAAAAATTCTACGATGCCATCAGTTTCCGAACCCGGGTCCCTGTGCATAGAGCGCTGCGACGTTACCTCTACGCTACGAGTGGAACAGTTATGTACGGTCGTTTTTATGATATAAGTATGTTGCGAATTCTTACGGTCGGGTTACGAATTTGATTAATTAATTATTATTTATTATTATTTATTAATTATGCTATATATATAAATCTTCCGTGAAAAATTATTTAACTGATGGTGAAAACCGCATCAAAATCCGTTACGTGGTTTAGGAGGAGTTAGCGGCTAAACAAACAGACAGACAGACAGACGCGAAAAGCGACTTCAATTTATACTATGTAGAGATTACGTCCCGACTTGATACGAGTAAAAACGTTTTTTACTTTTAAGCGGGCGGGACTTATATAAATATTTCAAAAATTATTTTTGAGTTTATTAGAAATCAGAATAAAGTGTTTTAGGTGTGTTTTAGTGTTCAGATTTTACTGTTCTGCTTATTAATAATAAATTACAATAGTACCGTCAGGTAGAATTCGAGGCGGTTTTTAAAGATTATCCACAATTTTTATCCTTACTAATGTATGAAAGAAGAAGTTTGTATCGATATTACCTCAAAACTCGAGAACTGCTAAACCGATTCGAAAATTTAGTCGGCGAACTGTAAATCGGTATCTGAATGATATTCAAAGTTGTAAAATTTTTTATTTCCCTTTTAATTTTCAAAGCCGATAACGGATAAACTCCATCATTGGTTTTTCGAATAATGAGGCTATTTTTATTATTTCAAATGAGCGAGCTCCTTGCTGAATACAGACTTGAATAGTCTTTAAATATATTATTGCACGTGCATTCTCGATTATTCGATTTTTGATGCAGTATCAATACCTAGAGGTTCTCTTTTGCTTCTAGCCAAACCCTGGTTATGTTTAAAACTGATATTGCTCTTACTTCAAATGGAATACAGCAGAAGTCATAATTTCGAATTTTATTTCTATATCACTTGTCATATGTTTTTGTAAAGCACTTTCAAGGATGGGACATTTTTTTGATAAGTGGCGAAATTTTAATTTGGAAAAGGACGGATTCGTAAGCTTTTAATGTGCTGTCTAATTTCTACTCCGTGAAAAATTTTATTTTTTTAAAGCCTTCTTGTTCAAGGTTATTTGACTCGAGTAGAAACTATTTTATTATTGTTTTTTATAAATTGTATATCTAATTGATACTTTCACCAAATATCAAATTAGAACCTAGGACAGGCAGTTTGTAATAGACGAAGCATTATGGATATGTCGTATAAACAACGACGTAAATGAGGAAGACGATGTATTCGTGGCTTAAGGATCAATAAAAGGCAATACTGATGTTCAATATAATTGCGTTTCAAATCAACGTTTCGGCAGAAATTTCATGCCGAAACGTTGATATTAAATGTAAATATATTGCTTTTGCCTTTTATTGATCCTTAATCCACGAATACATAATCTTCCTCATTTATATCAGTTGACTTACTGGATCACAATCTATACAAACTTTGTAGATACAATTACATGATAAACAACGAAATTCCAACGATCTGGGCTATTTCCAAGCCAGGATCTATAATATTGATATTTCGAGAGTCCACACATATCGCGTGAGTATGGCCAGCTATCGCTGTAGTTGGTTTATAAAAGCTTGATACTCCCCGTTGCGAATACAGAAGCAATAACATGAATGGAACAACCTTCTCGACATCTCAGATATTTCAACAATATGCCCGCTGCCCATTTATTACTTTTATATTCCAAGGAAAAATGCTGATGTGACATTATGCCGGGTCCGTTATTTCTTATAAGCGGGTAAACCAGTCACTTACTAAATTAAAATTATTATACTTCTTTTCTTTGATCTTGATGATGATGGCTAGGTAGATTATAAACGTTCAGCAACAGACTACAGAGGTCATAAGCATCTGTGATGACGATGATGGGGAATAATGCTGATGATAATGATTGTGAAGGATGTGGAGGAGGATGATAATGTAGGGCTAGGAAGAAATAACTCGCTGCACTCAGCCTTACCAAATAGTCCATTGTGCTATTCCATTATCTTCTATAGAACTCTGAACAAAATGTGGCAGGATAACTTGATCGAGTCATTTGACGCCCAAGGAGTCAAGATTGTGTGCCTTGGGGCCACTATAGAAGCTCCTCGCTATGATGAAGGTTTGTCTCCGAACAGTCCTGTGATTTCGTAGAAAGCAGTCTGTACGTTCAGAGCATCCTTCTTTGATATTAATGAGAGAAAGATTGACGGTTATCAAAATAGTAAAGAAATGTTCTATTTCCAAATTCTGTGTTCTGATCTGAGTGGAAACACAAATAGATTTTTTCAGTTTATTAAATTAAAAACTCGGTACATTACTAGCACCAACTATTAACTCAGCTAGCCGTATTATTCTCCTGTTAACAAGTGCTTTGGGTGTGGTTCATCTGGAATTCTCTTCAATCTACTAGTTGCTTATGATCAATGATTTGTGTCTCGGACATTTGTAATTTGACAAATTGATTGCAGCAATTGGTTTTTAACAAAAAACTGTTTATTCAATGTTGTGCCAGGTCATTAAATCTAATTGATCTTTTTAGACGGCAACAAAATGTTGAAATACGTTCTGTTTTCCTACTTAAGACATTAGCTGGAAATAGGAAGTAGGCAGGTAATTGATAATAAAATTTCCGATTGTCTTAAATTACGTATAACTGGTCATCATTAACGTATTTTCCCTAATAACTGTAATTAGTATTTCCGTTATTAGGAAAATTAAGTATTTCCCGACACCGCGCCGGGATATATGATTATATCAGTATTCTTAACAACGGAATTTAAATATTTTGTGACAAATACATTTGCTAATTTTTTTTACACATGCACATTTATTATACGTAAACAATTTTTTGTGAAAATATAAATTACAGAAACTCTGAGAGTTGTATTCTGTATCTGAAAATAACCTTACTTTTTCCGTAGTCCGGTAAAAATTGAAATTTTTTATGACATCCGAAATCTCTCAGAACTTTGTAGAAAAAGACACGCTGATTCCAATGAGCACAAGCAAACGACTGTATCTCTTCTGGTTTAGAAATTGTATCCATTTAAAGTTTCCCAAAATTCACAAAAAAATCCTCAAATGCTCATAATTTCTAAACCAAAAGAGATACAGAAATTTGCTTGTGCGCTCATTGGAATCAGCGTATTTTTTTCTATAAAGATCCTCATTTTGAATAGTAAATGAAAGATTACGATTTTTGCTATTTTTAAGGCATTGAAAAAATGCGATTTTTGATAAATTCGAAATCTCTCAGAATTTTTTCAAACTCACTATGCTTGTAGAAAAAGACACACTGAATCCAATTAGGACAAGCAAACTTCTGTATCTTTTCTGGTTTAGAAGTGGTATCTGTTTAAAGTTTCCTAAAAATCCTTGAATTGTTGGTGTGATTTTGAAGAAGATTCGGTTATTAAAAAATATGAATTGATAAAACATCTAGATATCTCAGTTGGCGATTTTAATGATAAAAATATGGTCATAAAATTCTTAAACCATTATTAAAATACCTTTAATTGATCTCATTATTGATAATTAACTGGATTTACATGTCGCTTCCATAAAACAAATCTAAAAATATTGAAGATGACAAAAGTGTATCCTATTATTTATTGTGTGAACTTAATTAGATGTCTTGGCTTTTCCTATTATTATATTACGAAAGGAAGTTATTTTGTCTTATCACAATACTGACAGAAAACTTCAGGAAATAATAAATAAATAAGGAAATAATAAAATTTGGCTTAATTTGTCACCAAACTGGAAGTCGATGGACTTATATTGTGTCCCAACAGGGACGGATTGGAAGTATTGTAAAAGTGGCCTAGTTATTGTAGTGGCGGCTCCACATACCTATATATATAATTTTCTAATGTATGCCCGATTGTTGGTCATACCACGCTCTCCAGAAGCCCCTCGTTGACGTATAGAGAGCTGAAACTTTGCACATACGGGACAGAACCTAACGGAACCGGATTGTCGATTTTTTTCCCGGGGACAAAAATAGGGGGGTTTTCGAAAAAAATATGTTATAACCATAGCTCTACCTGGCAAATATGGGTTTATATACTACCTACTATATAGTCAAATTCCAAAATTTAAGATGAGTAATGCACTTAATACTTCACTATTTATATAAGCGGCATAGGTTTTATGTATTGCATGTCGGACGCATATGCTTACATTGTTTTATTGCTTTACCGCTCCATCAACCTTGTTACGAACTATGCTTGACTCACTATCTTAAATTTTGGAACTTGACTATAGTTAAATTATAATATTCAATACCATAGCTGTTTTATCTTTTGCGAGCCTACCAAATTAACGAAAATGAAACATACGTACACCTAAACAAACACCAAATGTTGTTAAATGGAGAAATGTCTAGGAATTAAACAATGAGGAGTCCCGAACAAGCACGAAGTACCTTTTGCAATACAGCAGGTACAGTTTACAGGTTAATATACTACTTGAATTAGATCATAAAAACAGCTAGTAAATAAAAAACAGCTTCAATGGCAAGCTGCTAGAGCGGCTACTGCATACCCGGAAGGTAGTTGGTTCCATTCCGGACGGAACCATAAATGTTTTTTCCCCAAAAATGTTCCTACGCGGGGGGGGGAGGGGTTGATGCGATGTGGCATTTTTTGCGAGATGAAAAGTGGGGGTGGTGCAGGGGGGAGTTCCCTAAAAAACGTTCGCGGGATGAAACCGTGCAGATTCAGTGAATTATTCCAAGACACCGTGCAAGCAACCGTGCATCTTCGCGCTCCTCATGGTTTGATTCCTAGACTCTTGTGTTAAATGGGCTTGGAATCGCCGCGGCTCCACCAACTGATGGGCAGTAGTAGCATTTCGAACGTATGCACGGTGCAATACAAAACGACAATTTGAATATTTTTGTGAGCGGTCGAAGTGAGAGATGTCGCATTCCGTTTATCTGCTCATAAACTCATCGACTTTAAACTGTCATAAAATGTTTTGTGAATAATAATGCATACCTGTTCAGGTAACCAAACGTGTAGTATATATATACATAATTCCCATGTCTTTATTAGTGTATTAATTATATATAATACACTATTGACGCCGGCTGGATGGCGGGACCTAGGAGCTTTATAAATATGAGATTAATCACGACAGGCGTAGTCATTGCAAAAATTAATCAATCCTATTCCTAAATAATATATAATTAATGCAAAATCTGTTTGTATGTTTTTTACTCAATCGCACCTGCAACGGATTTGAATGAAATTTTTCATGCAGGTAAATTATGTCCGGGTCGATTCAGTGTAGTTCCCGAGGGATAAGTCGCTTCTATATTCACGCGGGTGGAGCCGAGGAAAAAAATATTTAGGGAAAGTCACTGATGTCATCATGCGCACAGACAAATTAGCAGGGGCGTAACTAGACTATTTGGCGCCCGTGTGCGAGTAAATTTTTGCGCCCTTAAATACACAATTTGTTTGAAACTTAATTTTAATATTAATATTTATTTTGGCGCCCCTTGGAGGGCTGCGCCCGTGTGCCGTCGCACACATCGCACACCGATAGTTACACCACTGCGAATTAGTGTTCAAACCCGTCTATTCTACCTGTAGAGGGATGGGTAGATGAGCTGGCATTGTTTACTTGTGTTCATTGGTCACTGTTAGTCTTGAGTCATGTGTCAGAATCTGTTTTGCGTACATCACTGACGGCTTCTCCCACCAATTTTTGGGCGCAGGTTTCCGTTACGATTTGATTTTCTCTAATTGTGTGCAATTTACTTATACGTTTATAAGTCAAATCGTAACTTTGTCTGTAATTGTAAGTTTTTAACGAAATTTTGACTATTATAGATGCTCGACAACAGAGGTCTCGACTTAGATGTACAGTTTATAGTAGGTATAGGTAGCTATTTTCATAAATTTGATTTACCTATATCTTTTTTTATTATAGTTTGTTTGTTCGTTCTAAGTTGATTCAGAAACTACTGAACCGATTTTGATCTAACTTTCACAATCGCGTTTGTTATACATGGGAAACACCTCGGGAAACACTGAACAGGATAGCGTTATACTGGATCATCCGGCTTTTACTAAAAAACCGACATTAACGCGAGCGAAGCCGTTGGTAAAAGTTACTTTTGAGCTTGAGAATAGCCGAACATGTATAGCTATATGCTGTTGTTTCCATGGCTCCGCTATTGTAGCTGTCAGTAGATAATAACGGGCGGATCAGGGCGAATAAACATAAATCACTATGGAAATGGGTTGCTTTGCTTTCCCACACTAGTGCGTGTGAAAGGTGTTCCCGCACACCGGTCTGTCAAAAGTCACTTTACATACATACATACATGCATGTAAAGCAACGATTTTATAGTGGGCATGGCAAAAAAAATTGTTTGAATTTGAGAATAACCACGTTCAGGAAGTGACGTATCTATTAAACAGGCGTATATAGAAAATACTCTTGCATTTCTGTCGACACGAGGGTTTTGAAAGCAGTTAAATACCGTTGGGAGTTACAAATCTGTATACAAATAGAAACCCTTACCGAGTCAATACCGGGTGCTTATCTACCACTAAACATCTTAATCCAGAATTAGGGGTACATTTAGCGAATGTACCAACAATGAGTTGCAAATAAATACGTACACTAACTCTTAACGCCCTTTGTTGTTTGCGATCACTGATAAAAATTGACCACAAAAGGTTTTTCAAAAAGAATACTGTATGCTATTTAAATAGAAACCCAAAGGGGGTTCAGTTTAAATATATACAAGGTGATAATTTTCATAGGCGTGGTTCTTCTTGAATCTTGCACTTAAGTCTATATGTATAGAATTATTTCAATACTTGATACGAAGATATTAAACTAAAAAAAAAATTATTTTGAAAAATTGAATTGACTTCAAAAAGTGAATTAGAACGCCTTTAAAATAATTTTCCATTCGTTTTACAATCCTTGCGTACATTCAATAATATTAGAAGTCAGCGCAATTATTTCTCTATTATATAGTCTAGTTTGAAAATTCATGTCAGTGATTCATAAATATAACTTTGTTCCAACCACTTTGAAAATCGTAATATTACCGTCACGCTCATGCGCAGTAAATAGAATGCGTTCCAACCGAACTTGTAATCGTTTGTGAACGATTCTTAAAGCGTTCCAACCGAATTTGTGATAGTTTGTGAACGGTTTCCGAACGATCATTTCGGTACATGGTCTAGACATGAAACCAAAATGAAACTGTAAAACTGACATGCGCATTAAGCACTTTGTTACGTTTGTCTGTTCAATACCAACTTGAGACAGTTGTTTATTCATTTGTAATTTGTTTTACTTTTGTTTTGTCTCGTCTCTGTTCAAATATTTCTTTATTCTTCATTTGAGATTTGTTTTGTTTTTGTTTGTTTTTGCAAAATTATTTAATTTAAATATTTATATTTGAATTCTTAGTTAATAAAATTTAATTATATTTATATTCGTGTAATTGTAAAAATTTAAAATAAGTAAATGTTAGACGACGACTACAAATTAATAGTTTGTATATTTTTTATTTCCAAAAAAATGTAGCTAGATTTTACCAGAAAATGTTTTTAACAATTAAAACATTTAGTACGTTTATTTATTTATATTATTTTTACCCGTATCATGCATAAAAACCGTGGCGCTTATATTGCATTGTGAAAGTATAGTCACTGCCTATTATTTTCGAACTGAACTATAAAAAGGTTTCTGGTACGACTTTCAACGTTAAATATTAACTTTCAAAATAGTTGTACCTATACCCTAGAAATAAATATTTTCAAGTTAAAACATTTTATAACTCACGTGCAAAAATAAGTTAACATTAAGTCACATTACTTCCTAATTATTATTCAAAAATAATATTTTTATGGTACTTCTTTTTAATTATCCATGAAAATAATTTGTAGATACTTCACCTGCAGTAATCATTTGCTTACATTAAAATATTATAATTATGAAATTGTATATTTTACTACGTAAATTATTTATTATTGTTGTCCCTCGTTTTTTTAAGAAAAACCTTGAAAATTCACTAACATTAACATAAGCTTAACAGCGGTGTGAATTTTTTTTACATATCTTAGCCTTCATTGGGTAAAACTCATGAAATTTTATCATTTTGACACAATATGTTAAAAGCCAAAAAATCTCATCGTATTATAAATAAGCAAAAAGGCAGTCGTGTATGCACAGTGGATTGTGACTGGTAGCATTCACAGAGCGTCAGTAATATGTTTCGATTTTCGAGTATTCACACACACAGTGAGAGAAGCATAGCTATATGGCACGATACACTACATTATAGCATATAAATCTAGAATAAAAAAAACGAATATGCTTTGTCGTCACACGGCCGCGGATGTTTTGTGCGTGACAACGTCTGTCTGGGATGAAAGAAATAATAAATTTTGGAAAGTAGGTAAATTTTAATTGTCTAGTGAATTTTGGGAAATTACAAGTTGATTGTTAAGTAAATTCTGGAGAGTACACTTTGATTGTCGAGTGAATTCTTGAAAGTATACGAATAAGTGTTGCTAATATGATAGAGATAGAGATAGAGTTTTATTGGTTTCAAGTTATACATATAAATATGTTAAAAAACAAGTCAAAAAGGTAAATATAAACAAAATCAATTTCTATGGCACATTTTTTGCATCTAAAAATTCTTTGACAGAATAGAAACACTCTTTAAGTAAGTACTTATAAATAATTTTTTTAAAAAAATCTAGTTTCTTGTTCCTTGTTTCCATGGATATTTTATATGTATTATAAGCTAAATAATAATAAATGTTGCTCATATTGAAAAGAGAAAGTTTACTTTTCGTACTTGCATAAATGCATATAGGTACCTATACCTGCATAGTGAGACGTTGTCACGTCAAAACAGGGACGTAGCCAGCATTTATTTGCATTGGCTAGGGCTGGACACACTGATCTAGATCTTCAACCCCATATAACCCAAGACGCCTTGAGTTCCGTAAAATTGACTATGTAAAACCTGAAACGCCACGAACCACAAGCATTTAACCCCAATAACTCACTTGTGTGCTTGGGGGCTGGAGGGCTGATGTACGGTGAGCAATTAAATTAAAAATAAATAGTAGTAAAAAAAACTTTTTAGAGACAAGCTTTTATTTAAAAGCACTAAAAAGGAAAAATAATTTTTAATAATTTAGGTTCATAATTATAAAGCGTGGGTCGTGAACTCTATGATAGTTTTTTAGTCACGACCCACCCTTTTATAATTATGAACCTAAATTATTAAAAATTATTTTTTCCTTTTTAGTGCATTTAAATAAAAGCTTGTCTCTAAAAAGTTTTTTTTACTAATATTTATTTTGTTCATTTTAGTCTTTCAAAATTTTACCCCTCTTTGACACCCGTAGGGGTTGAATTTCGAAAAATCCTTTCTTAGTGGATGCTTACGTCAGAAAAGAAATCAACTGTCCAAAGTTCAAGTTTCTAGCTTTAGTGATTTGGTCTGGACATTGATTAGTCAAAAAAACCCTACATCTCCGTTTGAACCCCTTAGGGGTTGAATTTATTTCTAAAAATGATTTATTCATATATTGTCATCGGGAATACATATGTGTACAAAATTTCAAATCGATCGGATACGTGGAAGTCGTTCAAAATTGACTTGCAAGATTTGATCTAAACAAACACACAAACAAACAAACTAACATACATTGCAAGTTAAATAAAAGCTTGTAATAAATCCGTCATCAGCGTGGAGTTAAATGCTTGCGGTTTTATATTTTCATTCTTACGGAACACAAGGCGTCTTGAGTTACATGGAGTTGGATGCTTGCGGTTTTGTATTTTACGTTTTGGGTTATTGCATGGGTCTAAACTTTTATTGAATGGGCTATGGCCCACCCGGGTCTATCCGTAGCTACAGGCCCATGCGTCAAAATAAAGTTTTAGATGCCAGTATTCAGATCTAAAAAAATGCCTTAATTTATACCACGTCCATTATTGTATAAAATATGGACTCAGTTCCCGTCTGAACTTGAAGCATTCCATTTTGCGACCTTGGATTCCGAGCGGAAGGCATTGGGAAAAGGTACGCTTTTTCACGTTTTGCTCTCCATTTTCGACCCTATCGCGAAATCCGACAAAACATAGAATACTTTTGTTCTCTTGAAGATTACAAAGAAAACAAATAAACGCTAATTAGTTTCGGAGATCTGCAGGTGAATCAAAGTTTGACTTAAAATGCTGCAAGTTTTTAAAACGGACCTCTATAAAATAGTTGGTGACCTGTGAGTGTGGAGTATGAAATTTCCTACTAAAAAAATCGCGATGTCATATAGGTCTAAAAAGTTAATAATTAATATTATCTAGTTATCTCGAACTTGCTGATTCTTAGCATTTAACTTGACGCTATATGTAACGTACAGGCACCGATTGTTACCAGAAAACGGATCATAAGTGTGTTAAAGGCGTGCTAAGTGTTTGGGTATACATTTAGTGTGTGGTTCTAACTGGTAAGGTCCAATCGACCGATTTTTGTGTGTATGCGTTTTGGAGAAGCACTCTAATCTAATTAGTGTCTAAACTGCTATACAATACACTGTTGATGGAAGCAATCATCTTGTTATGTAATACACCGTACACGATCTGTACCGCGGGTCTGTGTGTGGTCACATTTCGTAATGCTGTACATAATAATGTTGTACGTACATAGTACATAACATCGATACGAGTTACTCGCTATGTCATTGTGTACCATACGCGGCTAAATACGTCAGTAGTAATAGTATAGTCGAACATCGATTATTATCCTTCAAAATAATGCCGTTCTAGTCTCACGCTAATGTGAAATTAATAATGTATTTTAATTTGATTTTGAAATTTGTGGTTCCACAATTTTTTTTAAGGAAAAATTTCAATAACTGAACATACCTACAAAATTTATCATTATATATATAATTTATATAGGTAGGTACGTATATACCTACTTAACAGGTTAGTTATCTCTGTTTTATAACAGTTTTCAAAAAGATGTTTCTTATTTTTAATTTTTTTAGAATTATATCTGACGAAAGGCGCCTATAACCTCTGCTGTCGAGCGTCTATAATTTACAATATCTACGTAATGTCTGATGAAGGCCCAAACTAGGTTTATATGTAATGTATCGGATAATCGAGGCTAGACTGTAATTGTATACATAGTGTCTTGGTTAAGTGGACAGAGCCTATATAGAAACAGCTTCCTTATTTTAAAGTTCTTTTACTTCCATGTTCTGCATAAGGAAATGGAAGTTAGTAATAGGGTCGAAAAATCATGTTTGAGATAAAGTCTAATTCTGATTAATTATGCTATTCTCAAAACGTAAAGTGGGTTTCCGCATGGCGGCTATACGCGTGTGTTTGTGGAATTTTTTTCGTTCACATAAGACTTTTGTAAAAAAATGTACCGATTTGAACAATTAATGTTTGTATAAGGACTCCTGGCCTTATTGATTTTGGTGCCAATACGATCAATGTATATATTTTATACCTAATGCTGGGCTGCAAAAAGCATTGTCAAAAAATCTTATTTGACAGTGACCTTAGATTGTTATCATATAATTATAGTTTTTATACATGTAGGAATAATCTAATGTCGTTGTTAAACTTTCTAGTATCTATCATGTAGAATATTAGATTGTACTCACATAAAAACAAATGATTGATCTACATTGAAAAATATAGCTTTTCAAGCTAAATTTTGATCAAAATGCGTAGAAAAATGTTGTTTGGAAATGGAAATTGAAAAAAATCTATGTTAAATGCATATATTATATAGTTTAAAAAAATCGTTTCAATAGATCAATTAAATTTTTTACCGAGAAATTTGAAATTCTATAATGCTTTTCTTTAGGAGAAATATCTGTGGTCACAATCTAAGGTCATTGTCAAATCAGATTTTCTGACAATGCTTTCTGCAACCCAGCATAAATATCGCATAAGGACTTTTTCGCAAATTCCACAGAATTTTTTCCTTTTAAAATTATTTTGAATAGTGATTTTGGAAAATGGAAGTCATGTATGGTTCTTCATGCCGATATTGAACTTTATCAAACTTTGCGAATGCTTGCCAGCTGATCAGTTACGTTGTTTTTTTTTCTGACGCAATTTCAAATATCTAACTGAAATTTGTGTGTATTTAATTTTGTAATAGTTTTTTTCTCAACTTGTATACAACACAAAAAAATAATACTGTTTATTTTACTTGTTTGCAACTTACGAAACGGTTTTCAATTATACTGTGTATAAATCTCTATAAGTAGTCAGAATTTCCATGCGTATGATTATACTGGGTGCAAAGAAAAATTGCAAGACAATTAAGATATAGACAGATAATTTATTTCACTTTTATGATTGTGAGCGTTAGGCCAATTTTCACATAACGTGCTAGCTACACGATACCTTTTTAAGACCACCAATAGTCAGTGCTATTTTGACCTAGTACCAATTAATAATTCCGTACCAAAATGGTAATAAACGGAACCGTTAATGGTGAGACTTCGTTGTCTGTCTGTATGTCGGTTTTCTCAGGAACTATACATATTTATTATGCTATCGACTTGATATAAGTAGATTATAAAGCATGAGTGTGGCCGCACCTAGTGCAAGAGTCAGAATAAGAAAAAGCAAGTTGTGTCTGTTTTTGAGGGGCTAAAAATTGAGAATAATTTTTTTTATCTTCAATTTTTATAATACCTATTTTTATCCTGCGATCGATAAGAAATTCGCGAAAAACTAATTTTCATGGCCTTAGACCTATAACTACTTTAGCTCATTTGATATCGATGGGGACTTCTGACACTTCATTTATAACGATTAAATAAATGTACCTATACAAAAATCCAGCTTGTAGGAACTTAGCAGATTGCCTACTTTTTTTGCTTTTATATGACTGCAGTACGATATCATATGAAAGGGTTTTAGTACAGATTCTATAACGGAATTTCTTTTTACTTTAGGTCGTGTGGTTTTTGACATCTGATGAAAAGCCAGCACCTCAAATTTCAAAAATTAATTTTGTTAGTAAAATTATAAGGAAAAGTCTCTCTGAAAAGTCTACTGTTTTATATAAAAGACAGAGAATATTGGAAAGGTGTGATTGCCAAGGTCCTGTAAAGGATATGTCATTTTGGATGGATGGAGTTTTTGACATATTAGCGAAAATGTCCGCTTGAAACTATTGATAATTTACGTTAAAGCTCGTCTACGAAAACTTGTATTAACGCGAGGAAAGCCGCGGTAAAAGCTAGTTATTAATATAAAATCTATATATAGTTTGTTTTTTTATTACGATGTGAAGTCGAAATTCAGTGGAGCGCGCATTAATTCTCGATACTTCGTTAAGTACTAGTCGCCTCTCATGATTACCTCCTAGATGTGTTAATTGAACACTTTTAGTGTATGCTAACTATAAACACATTTATAAAAAAACACAGTTAATTGTATAAACTAATAAACTATGCATCATCAATTTTTGGATAGCTACTTGTTTGGAAAATTTCTGGACGTAGATAATTACACTGGCAAAAATGAAACTACAGAAGTATTTAACAATTTCGACATGGAGATGTCTGTGTACATTAAGGATGTCTCGAAAATCGACAGTACTTCTATGCTTCATGAATGTGGATTTCGCACGAGTCGAGACAAAATTTTTGAAAAAATCATCTAGGCTCGTTGATGAATGAACACAACAGTATCGACTCGGTATGGAAATTGTGTCTGGTCTCGGTTTTGGTGTCATCTCATATGTGGCAATTTTGTCTTATAGTCTTGATTTCAGTTAAGTTAGCTTTACACGATGCCTCTTTTTCGTACCGGCAAATCATGCGCCATTGCATGCATTTGCGCGTGCAATAGGAGGCAAAAGACACATCTCTTTTCTTTATGCATCATAGTATTTACACGTAAAGCTACCTTTAAGGCTCATAAATGTCCATTTCGCAGGGCATGGGCAGGGGATTTAGTAAGAATGAATAATGACAAATGGATAAAGATATTAACGGAATGGCATCCAAGAGATGGTAAAAAGAAACAAGGAAGACAAGAAAAGGTGAAAGGACTATATTAAAAAATTAGCATCGTACTGCAGTAGACAGGAAAATGTGGACAGGTTATAGGGGAGGCCTTTGCCCATTAGTCGAATAAAATAGGCTTATAAATCCGTTCCTGAGAAAAGGGGTCTTGACGAACAGACAGACAGATGGACGGACAACATAATGATCCCATAAGGGTTCCGTTTTTTTTCATTCTGGGGTACGGAACCCTAAAAACGATATTAACGCGAGCTAAGCCGGACAAAGGCTAGTGTAAACATATTTTCTATGTATAATTTTAAATGAGACTTGTCCAAAAGTAAGTAGCTAGATACTGTTTAAAATAAATAGTTATTTATACATAATCATTCGGTAACATGTTTATGATACGCTGATTAAACTTATAAATATGTAAATAATTTTCTATGTTTGGACTACCCTCGTACACAAACTAAGTTTTTATTATGTATAGAGCTGATATATTATAATATATAGTGGCTGCACTCCGGAAACGGCAATATCGTAAATTCACTAAATATTATTTGTGGTTTTTGTATTTTGACAGTTAGAGCTCTACTGCATTCTTTAATTGGATGTAAAGAAGACATTTTGAACTGAATATTAAATAGTAATGTTCACTCATAAATGCTTTTTTTATTGAGCTCTGTATGTAGATGAACATTTGTGGAGCACATCTTAATTAAAAGTTTGGTGATGGAGGATTACATATACAAACAGTTGAATTGCTACTTATTTAAAAGTATTTGAGGGGAGAGTGTGGTTGATTCTTCACTAGAATTTCTCTAGTTTAGGACACTGTCAGGTAGCAATTTTAATTTTTCCAAAAAAATTGTAGGTAATAATTATTATTCTCATAGCTTTTTCGTTTTTGTGCAGCCCCGTAAGGCACCAATCGATTGGAAATTTGTCCGGTTCACCACCACCCTAGTCCGGACTTGTCTATAGAACAGTACCTTTTGAGAGTCTACTTTTTATACCAGATGTAGCGTATCCAAATTGCTATACTTTTTATTTTTTCGCGACCCCACCGAGCTACTGCCTGCCGGTTCACGTCTAGCCCGAGCCTTTCTACAGAACGGTACCTTTTGAGAATCTTAACTTTTTGTGACCAGATGTAGCGGCATATGTACAATTTATTTTTTGGCGGCCCTACCAAGAAATTGCCCGCCTATCCAGTCTGAGCTGGTCTACATAACAGTACCTTTTGAGAACTTTTGTCACTAGATGTAGTTACTTATTATTGCCAATAAAGATCGTTTGAAAACGTGCTCATTATGAAATTACAAATGCTTTTAAGCCGTTACGAGTACACCATAAAAGTTACGCTGTTAAGTTTGGAATATTCATGACAAAGGGCGTGATGGTTACAATCGAAAACAAGCCGGGAGGTGGGTCGTTTATTAGGACTAAAGTTCGACCCTTGAGGTCCATACGACGATCTTCCCAGTTTGATAAATATTTAATAATAATAATTAAATTAGATATTACACAGGAAAGTAATCATTTTAATCATTAAAACATAATTATTATTTATTTTTAACAATAATTAAAAAAAAAAAAAAAACGGCTGAACCGATTTTTATAAAATTTATGTCGCATCAAAATGACGTTAACACGCCTCGATTGACACCCTTACGAAGTCGATATAATTTTTTATTCGCGAGATATTGTGTAAAATCTACTTTTTTGGAGTCTATTTAGTTAAGAAAAAAGAACGGCTGAACCGATTTTGAAAAAAATTCTTTCCGATCATATTTACGTTAATACGCGTCGTTTGGCACCCTAACGTAGTCGATATCATTTTTCATTCGCGAGATTTCGTCTTAGAAAGAAATGGACACATACGTACGTACATACGTACACACACACAGACATCTTTCAAAAAATAGTGTAAAAATAGTGTAGTGACCTTGAAACATAAAAATTTGTTATACATTTTGATTTCGATTTTCGGACCCATTACAATAACAATTACAATGGGAAGTTAACAAGTGTTTTATGTACGCTTATTAATTTTTGCATTGTGATTTAGATTCATTACAATTTCATATACTAAGTATATGCAGCGACATTTTACTATTGCGACAATAATTAAATATAGAGTGCGATAAATAATTCGATTACAGGAGAACAGTAGTATTCCCCACCGTTCACGGGAGTTGTTTATAAAATGTTCGTTTTGTTATGTATTTATTTGTCTGCAGTTAGGTAACTAATCCTATAATTCATTATGTAACTATAGTCAGCTCTGCAGCTAAACTTATGCTTAGCTGCAGAGCTGACTAATTTAAAATTGACCATTATAATTTTGAACTGCAATAAAATAACAAGTAAAAGCATTTATTAAAACTAAGAAATATAAAAAATCGAACCATTAAAGACGTTACATGGTGACAGCGGTGGGATTAGTTACCTAACTGACAAATAAATACGTAACACGTTTCATATTATAGTCATCATATAATGTATTCCGTCCAGAGGGACAGCTTGGTGTAATGGTTGGCGTGCTGGCCTTTGAATCAGACATAGTGGATTCGAATTCCACTTCCACTCATTGATATTTTGTGATGTCGTTTTAATTAGATGTGATTTGTTAGTTAAACGCTAATGATTTTAGTTGTCGAGCGTCTATATTAATCTACATTACAATAAATAAATATGTATCTATCCTGCCCGGTTGTTGCAATGGTTTATTATTTTTTATGATGCAAATATAGTTAAATGTTTTTAAATAAATTGATTTTTAAGAGCAGCAACAGCTAGGGTTATGTGGGCTTAGCACCAATTCATATTTTCAATTTATTAAGTGTTTATAAATAATACATTGAAAATTCAGTTGACACTTTTACCAGTTCTCGGATTAGAATCTGGAAACTGGGGGCTTGTAATTGAGGAGCCATGGAAACGCGTTATATACAACGGCATTGCTATACACGCTCGTTTATTCTAGTGATACACAAGGTTTAGGTAATTATATATTACTTTGAAAGTCGTCTGTTACATGTCACTTGATACACGATTAAGGGTACTTAAAGTTAAAGTATAGGTTTATAGGGTACTTTTCGTGCAGCAATTCGCTTGGGTTAATATACTGGTTCGTGTGAAGTAAAGTTACAATTTACATGCGTTGAGACTTTTTGAAATAATTACTTTATGTTGTGGCGGGAGACAACTGTATACTGTGCTAGAATGAAATAAGCTTAACATTCAATTACGTTTTTATATTGAAGATATATAATTAATCAAATTTATTACAACTTCTTAATCGAAACTTTTGTTGTATTAAAAGTACCTATAACTGTATAAAAGCATGGAATATATTTTACCTAGTAATAATAAATACATTTTATTTCGAAATAAAAAATTCCAATTGATTTTGGAACCTAACTAATAACGCTGAAAATTGAAACAACCATGAGTTCAGGTAACTGGGCTAAACATGAGAAGTATTAACTATTTGATTTGAACCCCATTTTTAGGGTTTATCGAGGTGTCTTTTGGTCTGTATGTCTGTTGCAGCCTTCTGGTTTTTATTTTTTGTTTTATTTTATTGAAATTAACACGTTATATAAGCTGATGACCCAAACCTAGACAAAAGCTAATTTTTTTATCGGACATATTTAGGGGGCTTCCGTACATCAAAAAAGAGATAAAAATAAAGTTGATTAAGTTAGCCATATAGGGTGTGTCTAAATAAGTCTCAATGATAGAGTAAAGGATATTTTTATTGTTTCTTTTTTTGGTACAATATTGTATCCCCCGGTCGCATTTTGACCTAAAAACATGAAATTTTGTAGTTATCTATGTAGGCTTCACAAATACAATAAGTTTCATCAAAATTGTTCAAGTGGTTTATGAGATAAGAGTCTCAGAAACTTGGTGATATAATAACTGCAAGTATACGGAACCCTCTATATGCACAAATGGGCTTGGTAACCGAATGCTGGATCGTTGAAACAAAAATAGGTGACAAAAATGGTTCGATGCGAATTACCATAACAATCCTAAATAAATCAATAATTAATGTAGTCACGACTCATTCTGATCCATTCATTTTATCTTATTCATACACAAGAAGTTTTTTCGGTCGTGTGTGCCACGACACATGCCTTTTTTTAATTTACTGGACAGAATAGAGAGGTTTATTTTGTTGAATTTGTTTTATTTATTACTGTAGACGAAAATTCAGAATAAGCTGACAAAAAAAACAAGATTTTATTTTTTAAAAATGGACAGTTTATTTACCTTCGTCATTTGAACTGACATTAAAGATAAGTTGTCTTTCAGTCTTTAGCAAGTTTATGCAGACCATGCATTGTATATGTCAATTTGGAGATAGAAGGACCTCCTAAGTTGTGACAGATCTTATCTATTGCAAACTTTCAGATATCCTTTTTCAATCTAAATATTTTATCAGTGTTTATGGTTTTTGTATTGTCTTAATAGACCATTCTAGATAGATATATTGTAAATTATAGACACTCGACAATACAATTTTAACTTCCATGTTCCATAAGGAAATAGAAGTATGGTGATACGGTTGAAAAAACGTGTTTTTATAATACGTGCATTGAAAGTGCATCATTACATATACCTACTTGTATTCGGAGACGAATGTCGGCTTTTTCATGCCAGTGACGTAAAATAAAAGTCACGCATGCGCAGATCAAAAGTAAAGTGTTTTCGTCCCTTGAGAAATTCTTTTCGCGTCAAAAATAAGTGAGAGTGACGCCATCCTACTCGATGATTGCAAACTATATTTGACAGTTCGCCTAACTTACAAACCAATAACAATATCCATTTATGGTGTTTTTGTAAGAATTTAATGTTGTTCTTTCAATGCACTTATTACAAAAAGTACTGTGTGTGTTACTTGGGCAGAAAGTTGACGTTTGCGACTCGTGTGATTGCAATCAAGGGTGGCAAACTTTACATCTCGTCGCAAACGCCAACTTCCTGCCCTATATAGTAGGTAACACAATATACTATTTATTTTATTCTAAAATGTATAACATTCGTATTAGTGTAAAATAGATATTAATTTGCTGTTTTTCTCTATTAATATACACTTTTACCTGAACTGGATGTCACACCGACATCTGCTGTCAGTCAGAGACGTATTTGTAAAATTTGCGCCCTGGGCAAAGACGATTTGCCGCCCTCCTTTCAGTTCTATTTTCCTCTGCGTCCTACACATTGCTTCTGATATTTGAAACATAGGTCGTTAAAATCATTAAAAATGAGAAGTAAAAAAAATACAGAATTAATGTGATCGTGTATCGCATAGACGATTTTGAAAACTGTGACGTTGTTACCCGAGCGAAGTGACATTAAAATATGGCATGTCGCGTCCGCGGCGGCCGGCCGACGCGACGGTTTTGCCGCCCTCTCAAATCTGCCGCCTCGGACAAGTGTCCTTTTCGCCATATGTGGTAAATACGTCCCTGCTGCTGGTGACCACAGCTTGCCGTCCTATTGTTAACTGAGATGTTAAACCTCTTAGCACCTTCTCAACACAATAACGTTTTTCTACTAAATACCACTTAAAAGGTAGCCATCGACGCACACTTTGGTTCTTTCACTGGAAACATTTTTGGAGTGTAGTACGGTTTATTTTTGTAATAATGCTTTAATACCTTCTATTGTGTTGGGCGCAATGCCAGTTGCAATTGTGGGTTGAAAGAAGATATTTTTAACAAATAAAGAATATATTTTTAATGTCATTGGTAGCTCGTCAAACTACGTAAATATATTGCAAATAATTGATATTTTTGATTTGACTTTAAATCAATCGATTCTATATACCTATAACTTTTACTAGTTCTCGAATTAGAACCTGGGAATTGGGGGCTTGTAATAGAGGAGCTATAATGAGAATGCCATATAAACAACAGCATCGCTATACGCTTAGCTGTTCTATGTTCGATTTAAACGAAATGTTAATGCTGAGTTCCACTACCTTGTGGAACTCATTTAAATTAAAAAGGATATTTTTTTGGGCTCAAAAACACGAAAAAATTAGCAGAATTGTTTCAAAATTGAAATTTAACCCTTTAGTAAACATTAAAAAGTGCTCTTAAAATTTTAACAAAATCAACTAAACAGGGTCGTACTTACAGTCACGTCAAAAATCTCAACACCACTAACGTAAAGAATCACAAACACAATTGCAAGAACTGTGACAACATGGCGTGCAAATTATTAGATTACATAATTACATGTTTGATATTTTTCCGACCTGATAAATTTGTTACTTGTTGAATTTATGTAGGTAGATATAAATGGCCACCCAGAACATCTATATTAAACACGAAATGATCACAGAACTCACGCAACTGGCGGTAGTGTCTGTTTACAATTCTAATTAAGGGTGTTTACATAAAGCTCTCCGACTCTTGGAGCATAGTGAACATTCCTTGAATTAAGTCATGATTCAGTGCTTCTCGTTAGTTACATCGAATTTTGAGGGGAATCTCTCCTAAAAAATTTTCCCTGTATTGTCTATTCAAAAATGCTTCTATTATAAGTAACGATGCGTCTTTTTACAGAGATTTTTGAGGAGATTTTCTTTTCTAAGGAATGTTTTATATACTTATAGAAGTTGCACTGAATCAACTTTTGTACTTAATAGTAGCAATGTAATAGGGGCATATTGTTGCAAGTATTATGGATACAGTGTAGACTTGGGTATGACCTTAGTCGAGCGTCTATAATCTACAATCAATCAGTCAATGCGGACTTCTATAGTTCCAGAACTACCTACTGTTCTCTGTATAGGAGACTTATCACTAGTTCGACTTCATCGTCACGAGATCATTTTTAAAACCTGATCAAGGAACAAAACCCATAATTTAAAGCAGGGGTTCCCAAACTTTTTTGATCATGACCCTAATTTAAGATTGCAAAAGCCTTCGCAAAACCCTTAAAAATGTTTTCCCCACAATGTACAAAATAGTCTATAAAAAAGATTTTTCAGTAAAAAAATGCAGCAATTCAAATTTAAGTCGTTAGACCCCCCTTCCGCCTCTTCACCCCGTTTTTATTTGATTTTGTGTTCTTATTTAGTATTTTTTTTTCTTCTATTATTCGAATTTAATGATATAATCACGAGAGTTATAAATTCTATAATCACGGAAACAGGCCGTGACCCTAAAAAATCAGCCCGCGACCCCACTTGGGATCGCGACCCCGACTTTGGAAACCCCTGATGTAAAGGATCCATTATCAGAATCTAGTTTTGAACACCTACATAAAAAATGATCAGGGAAAAGAAAGGATTGAAATTTAACTAGATAATTGAGAAAAATGTCGTCGAAATATAATTCCGCTCAACAAAGGAAACTTTCCAGTTTCCATGTTTATTCCATTTGTGAAACTTTTGCGTAAGCCTAGTGCGGTGCATTTCCTTAAGTTTCTTTTTTGCAGACAGTTTTCAGAGGAATTTCTTTCTTAAGAATTCTTAAAGAACTTGCCCTGCATCAACTTTTATACTTATGCAACAATATTATGATACGAGGTTGCAGGTATTATGGAATCATCCATCATATTATAAGTTTGTGTAACAAAAACCAGAGTGATTGCAGATCTATCGATGGGAGGGCATCGAACACGCGGCTCGACAGTCACGAGTCACGAATTATAATGATTCGATCTTTCCTCCTGGGTCGTGTTGTTTACACAACAAACGCATGCCGGACTCGAACCCGTCGACCGACTGTTTCAGCTGATATTGCTATCTTAATATTAATAACGTACATAAAAAAGTAACCTATAAACAACGTTATATATGTTTTAAGTACACAGAATATACTGTTATTGATCGTGATAAAAAAACATGAATCTTAAGAGTGTTGTTAAACTCAAAAAAAAAAAACTCGGGTCGCAGTGCCAAAACCCTGCCGACAATATAGTGTATTTGCTAATACTGGCATTGTGCGTTATTATGTGAACTTAAGTTTGTTTTTGGACAAAATAAAAAATTTAACCCCTTAATACATCCCTTAAAATAATATTTTTTTCTTAATTTCAATATTAGACATGCAACCTCGTACCAATTAAATACACCCTTCATAAGTAAATCCGTATCAACAAACTAGTGTTTTCATAAAATTTGAAAGTCCGGTCCTGTCGGGCCGATTTTATTAAAATTTTAGCAGCACATTTTAATCTTTACTAAAGAGTTAAATTTCAATTTTGAAACGATTCTGACAAATTTTTCGGTATTTTTGGGCCCAAAAACTTTTTGGAACCCCTAAATACAACCCTGAAAATGGTCCGATCGGGCCCATTTTAAATAGGCTTCTTGCGGTGATGGGTTCCAATGTGTGTACCAAATTTCGTTTCAATCAATTAAGTCTGTCGAGAGTTATCGTGTACACACATATATATATAAATATATATATAAATATATATATATATATATATATACTATATATATATACATACATATATATATAAACATTTAAAAATGGTGCCAAAGTGTTCAGGAGGCTATGAAACGTCGAGAAATTTTGGTCCGACCCCTAGGTCCCGCCATCCGACCGACGCCAATAGTGTATGTGCCATATTTGGCAAATACACTAACAAGCCGTGAGGTGGGTCGTTTATTAGGACTAAAGTGCGACCCTTGAGGTCCACACGACGAACTTCCCAGTTTGATAAATATTTAATAATAATAATTAAATTAGATATTACACAGAAAAGTAATCATTTTAATCATTAAAACATCAATAATTAAAAAAAAAAAAAAAAAAACGGCTGAACCGATTTTTATAAAATTTATGTCGAATCAAAATGACGTTAACACGCCTCGATTGACACCCTTACGAAGTCGATATAATTTTTTATTCGCGAGATATTGTGTAAAATCTACTTTTTTGGAGGTTATTTGGTTAAGAAAAAAGAACGGCTGAACCGATTTTAAAAAAATTCCTTTCAGATCATATTTACGTTAATACGCGTCGATTGGCACCCCAACGTAGTCGATATCATTTTTCGTTCTCGAGATTTCGTCTTAGAAAGAAATGGACACATACATACGTACACACACACACACACACACACACAGACATCTTTCTAAAAGTAGTGTAAAAATAGTGTAGTGACCTTGAAACATAAAAATTTTTTTTCCTTTTTGATTTCGATTTTCGGACCCATTACAATAACTTCCAATGGGAAGTTAAAAACTCGGGTCGCAGTGCCAAAACCCTGCCGACAATATAGTGTATTTGCTAATACTGGCATTGTGGCTTTATTATGTGAACTTAAATTTGTTTTTTGACAAAATAAAAAATTTAACCCCTTAATACGTCCCTTAAAATAATTAAATTTTTCTAAATTTCAATATTAGACATGGATTTTATCAGTACACGCAATTAAATACACCCTTCCATAAGTAAATCCGTATCAACAAACTAGTGTTTTCATAAAATTTGAAAGTCCGGTTCTGTCGGGCCGATTTTATTAAAATTTTAGCAGCACATTTTAATCTTTACTAAAGAGTTAAATTTCAATTTTGAAACGATTCTGACAAATTTTTCGGTATTTTTGGGCCCAAAAACTTTTTGGAACCCCTAAATACAACCCTGAAAATGGTCCGATCGGGCCCATTTTAAATAGGCTTCTTGCGGTGATGGGTTCCAATGTGTGTACCAAATTTCGTTTCAATCAATTAAGTCTGTCGAGAGTTATCGTGTACACACATATATATATAATATATATATATAAATATATATACATTCAACGCACTATTTTGCGTCCCTCTTATACCGCAGCACATATCAAATTGCTTCCTTGACGATTTTACGTCCGTATATCGGAAGCAAAAAAGTTTCGCCATGTAACTCCTTTAATATCAAAGTCAGAAGCGCCGACCCTGGAGCTTTTGGACTTTTATTCGTGTATCTTTTTGCCTCCGCTATTGAAATTACCCTACTTGCTCCCGTTCAGCCGCAAGCGGAATCAATTTATTGTGATTTATGAATGATGTATATTAAATTTTAGTTCACAATAATTCCGCAACTTTTTTTATTGTGGCGCTATTAATATACAGTTTTGTATATAAGGCGTTTACATTGGGCCGTAATTTGACTCCTCTATTAAATGTACCACGGCAACACCGTAAGAATATACAGATATCAGTACTAGGCACTATTTTGATTCTTTTCAATATTGTGCAGTAACTTATTTTGGCATTTTGCTGTCAGAGTATATAGATTTCAATACTTGGCACTATTTTGATTCTTTTAAGTACATTGTAGTTTCATTTCATTTTTGCGTTATATTGATTGGAATTTTTGACAGAATTAGTTTTTACACACTCGATGCGCGTTTCGCTATATTAACATCCTCAGGAGAGACTTAAAAAAATGTTTTTCTCTCTCTTCTTAAAAAAGTTAAAATTTGGTACAGGTAAGTAAATGGGTCTTCTGGATTCGAAAAAAAATCGCAACCTGCTATTACCTCCAGGGGCGGTACCCTTAAATGGCATTTTAGATCAATATAGACCCCATAACCATTTATAATGCATTAAATTTGCCCTAAATGCTGATTTTCAAGTTAGTGGTGTAAGACTTTTTCAATGGTTTTATTAAGTTCGACATGACGTATATTTAGATCAAATTTAATTATTGAAATTTGACCCATTACCCGTTATCCAATTGAGTTGAAATTTTGCACACGTGTATAAGTCCAGTGACAATGTAATATAGTATATCTAATATCGTTCTAGATCCAAAATGGCGGACGTCCCAAGATGGCGGCTCACCTTTTTTTTTGCGATCCCCTTGACATGGGTATCAAATGAAAGGGTTTCATGAGTAGAATACGGTAAGCTACGTGACGCCATTCTAAATTCAAAATGGCGGACGTCCCAAGATGGCGGCTTACCTTTCTCTTTACAACCCCCTTGACATGGGTATTAAATAAAAGGGTTTCATGAACAGAATACGATAAGCTACGTGACGCCATTCTAAATTCAAAATGGCGGACGCCCCAAGATGGCGGCTTATCTTTTTCTTTCCAACCCCCTTGACATGGGTATCAAACGAAAGGGATTCATGAGCACAATACGATAAGCTACGTGACGCCATTCTAAATTCAAAATGGCGGACGCCCGATGGCGGGTTACCTTTTCCTTTACAACTTCCATGACATGGGTATCAAATTAAATGGTTTGAGGAGTAGAATACGATAAGCTACATCACATCATTCTAAATAAAAATGGCGAACGCCCCAAGATGGCGGCTTTCCTTTTTATTTACAACCCCCGACGTATCAAATGAAAGGGTTTGATGAGTAGAATAAGATAAGTTACATGACGTCATTCTAAATTCAAAATGGCGAACGCCCCAAGATGGCAGCCCGATTTTAATTTAAATTTTAATAAAGTAGATAACTGGGTTAGCTGATTAATATAAAATTGAAAATTTAGGACTTAGATTTTTCATTTTTGTAAAGTGAAGAATTTATATATTTTTCTATTGTATAGAATTAATAGTATATTGTGTAACAAGCGTGCTAAATACATCTTTATGCGTCAGGCACGATGTTTTCAGCACGAGTAGTAGGAGAGCGCTCACGAACCTTGGCGAGTGAGCATCGCGATTCGCGAGCTGAATACGAGTGCTGAAAACATCGCGCCTGACGCATAAATATTTAGCACACGTGTTGCACACTATACTTTATATAACACATGCATGATTTTAGACTTTAATTGAATAATTTGGGCTTGAGAATAGCCGAGCGTGTAGCGGTGCTGTTGTTTACATGCGTTGCTATGGTTCCTCTATTACAAGTCCCCAGTTCCCGGGTTCTAACCCGAGAGCTGGTAAAAGTTTCAATTGGATTTTCAATTTATTATTAAAAAAAAATAATGAATTGAAAATATGAATTGGTGCTAGGCCCAAATAACCTTAGCTGTTGGTGATCTTTAAAAAAAAAAATTGAATAATTTAATGTCACTGACAGAAGTACATCTCATAATAAAAACATTGGGCTCGATACAATATTTATTCACTTTGTTACCATAGTAACCATATTTCATTTATAACACCGAAAAGAGGTACATAATGTTCATTAAATAACGGGTTTTTCAAATGTTTTCCATTATTCATCGAAAAGCGTTTCATAATGGATCATGACGTCACTTGTCAATAAACGGTCAATTAAGGTCCGCAAAACTGATACGAAAAAAACACTAAAAGCGTGCATGTGTTATATAAAATAATTAATAAAGACTAAAAAGTAACAAATTAATAACCAAAAAAAAACTTTTTAAAAAACAATGGTTTTACACTCAGTTACATAAAAAGTGGATCACCTAAAAGTATATGTATTTTCGATTCGTTGAATTTTCAAAATTAAGAAGCCGATTTTGAAAATTCTTTTTTTGTTTGATAGAGCAGAGTTTTAGGAACATTTTTATGTATGAATTTTGAATTTCAATCAAGGCTTGATTACAGTGGAGACGGAAGAATAAGACAATGTTTTTTTAGTCAAGTTTGAAGAATCCTACGGAAAGTAGCAGCAGCAGTAGAATTTTTTCCTTAATTGTATCTTATTCCTTGGCCTTTTTTGTATCGGTTCGTTTTTGTTTTTAGTAATTATCTCAAATAACACCCGAGTTATAAAGAAAAATTCAAAAAACTGCATTTATTCTTTATTAATGTCGTGGCCATAAGTAGGCTGGGAATGTATCGGTGTGGAAGAAACCTAGGACCCGTCGCCGGTCTTCTTGATTTTAGACCAGCAGATTTTATTCTGCCGCGGACTGTGTTATTGCAGACATCTGTGCCTCTAACTTGCCGCAAATTTCGATTTGTCGTAACTGCTGTCTGGCGACGATTTCTTAATGTTTCTAACGGAATGAAGCGGTCATTTGGAAAGAGGTTTTTCTTGAAAGTCCAGAACTTACTCTTCTTGTATATTGCCCCGTCTCTTGAAATCGGCGAATTGCCCTGGATACCGTGGATTGTGGCAATCCAATTACCCGGTATACATATCTTTGACTGCGTCCATCATTAGTCAATGCCATTATGATTGCAACTTGTTCAGGAGTTATTTGTTGCACCATTATTTATCCACATACATGAAAAACTTAACAATAAACAATAATAACCATCAATAAATTCGGACTGTCAAAGAAATTATTCATTTGTTTTGTTCCTAAACACCGATACATTCCCAGCCTACTTATGGCCACGACATTAATAAAGAATAAATGCAGTTTTTTGAATTTTTCATTATAACACGGGTGTTATTTGAGATAATTACTGAAAACAAAAACGAACCGATACAAAAAAGGCCAAGGAATAAGATGCAATTAAGGAAAAAATTCTACTGCTGCTGCTACTTTCCGTACGATTTTTCAAACTTGACTAAAAAAACATTGTCTTATTCTTCCGTCTCCACTGTAATTAAGCCTTGATTGAAATTCAAAATTCATACATAAAAATGTTCCTAAAACTCTGCTCTATCAAACAAAAAAAGAATTTTCAAAATCGGCTTATTAATTTTGAAAATACAACGAATCGAAATTACATATACTTTTAGGTGATCCACTTTTTATGTAACTGAGTGTATTTTGAAACATAATTGCACTAAAAAGTAGAAAATAATTTTTTTTAGTTATTATAAGTTGATCAGAATAGTTTTCAACATTAAATTGTTAAAAGAAAACCATTGGGCGTTAAAACATCATAACAGCATCAGTACCTAATATTTTATGAGCGCCCAATGGTTTTCTTTTAACAAATGTTGAAAACTATTCTGATCAACTTATAATCACTAAAAAAAATTATTTTCTACTTTTCAGTGCAATTTTGTTTCAAAATAAAACCATTGTTTTTTAAAAAGTTTTTTTTAAGTTATTTTTGAAAATTGCGGATAGTTATTATTGGTACTTAGGTACAGGTGATCCGTCAGCCATTTCCTCCTAAACTAATATAGATACAAAAAAAGTTTTATACAACTTTTTTTTAAGTTTATAATTAATAAAGCCGCTAATTTACTTTCTTAAACTTTGTAAAATCAATTAAAAGGTAAAAAAAATAAAAACATTATTAATTTGTTTAAATTATAAAGCACAGTATTTTATTTCTAATTTAAATTTATAATTAAAAACTAAACAATTATAAATTAAATTCATTATTTTCTATCGTATTTAAAAAAAATATTTTAACAATACAATATTCTGTTAATATCCAACCTAAACAACGCACAACTACGCATTATATTGATTCCATATACCTAACGTAATAGTGAAAACTTGTGATGTATATAATTTTACGTATTACGCAACATTTTGATTCCTTACACCACAAGACTAAGAAGAGGTCCCAATTAAAATTTATTAATTAAAATATATAAGTGAAATACTTATTATTTTTACTAGTCTTATCTCAGAATAATTATTTGTTTCGTTTCAAAATAAAGCACTAAAAATTGAATTGATTATTTATTCTGATGTACCCTATCCATTATAGCTGAAATATATTGGTAAAGTTTATACAATTTACTCTATTTTTTACAGTACCTAATTAAATTAAATAAAAATTAATGTATTTCCCGATTGTATTAAATTAAAATAATTAATAAAAACTAAAAAGTAAAAAATAAATAAATTAAAATTCTTTTTTTAAAACAATGGTTTTCTTTTAAATCAAAATGCACTAATAAATAACTTAAAAAAAACTTTTTAAAAAACAATGGTTTTATTTTGAAACAAAATTGCACTAAAAAGTAGAAAATAATTTTTTTTAGTGATTATACGTTGATCAGAATAGTTTTCAACATTTGTTAAAAGAAAACCATTAGGCGCTTATAAAATATTAAATACTGATGCTGTTATGGTGTTTTAACTCCCAATGGTTTTCTTTTAACAATTTAATGTTGAAAACTATTCTGATCAACTTATAATCACTAAAAAAAATTATTTTCTACTTTTTAGTGCAATTTTGTTTCAAAATAAAACCATTGTTTTTTAAAAAGTTTTTTTTTAAGTTATTTATTTGTTACTTTTTGGTCTTTAATTATTTTAATTCTATACAATAGAAAAATATATAAATTCTTCATTTTACAAAAATGTAAAATTTAAGTCCTAAATTTTCAATTTTATATTAATCAGCTAACCCAGTTATCTAACTTATTAAAATTTAAATTAAAATTGGGTCGCCATCTTGGAGCGTTCGCCATTTTTAATTTAGAATGACGTCATGTAGCTTATCTTATTCTACTCATCAAACCCTTTCATTTGATACGTCGGGGGTTGTAAATAAAAAGGAAAGCCGCCATCTTGGGGCGGCCGCCATTTTGATTTTAGAATGATGTCATGTGGCTTATCGTATTCTACTCCTCAAACCATTTAATTTGATACCCATGTTATGGGAGTTCTGAAGTAATAGGTCACCCGCCATCTGGGGGCGTCCGCCATTTTGAATTTAGAATGGCGTCACGTAGCTTATCGTATTCTGCTCATGAAACCCTTTCATTTGATACCCATGTCAAGGGGGTTGCAAAAAAAGGTGTGCCGCCATTTTGGGGCGTCCGCCATTTTGAATTTAGAATGGCGTCACGTAGCTTATCGTATTCTGCTCATGAAACCCTTTCATTTGATACCTATGTCAAGGGGGTTGCAAAGAAAAAAATGAGCCGCCATCTTAAGGCGTCCGCCATTTTGAATTTAGAATGGCGTCACGTAGCTTATCGTATTCTACTCATGAAACCCTTTCATTTGACACCCATGTCAAGGGGGGTGCAAAAAAAAGGTGAGCCGCCATCTTGGGACGTCCGCCATTTTGGATTTAGAACGATTTTAGATATACTATATTGCATTGTCACCGGACTCATACACGTGTGCAAAATTTCAACTCAATTGGATAACGGGTAGTGGGTCAAATTTCAATAATTAAATTTGATCTAAATATAAATACGTTATGTCGAACTTAATAAAACCATTTAATTTCTTTATTTTTATTTTAATATCTAAAAATGCCCTTTGTATCATCTTCGTAATGTAAACTGTTGGTAAAAATCTTTTTTTATATATGATAAAACACTAACGCACATTTTTATTGATAAAAAATTAATATAGGAGAGCCTCTGGGGGGTGCCTGCTGCACGGGGCTCTACGCATCAGCGTACTAAGAGTATCGGTAAATCCTTTGCTGTTAGTAATATTTTTTTATAAGAACAAATAATTACACCATTATAACTATTAATTTGATATTTACAATAATGGCAACCATAATTAATTTTAATCGGATAGATTTATTATTTAGGCATAGCTGTTATATATACAAGTAGAATCAAAATATTGTCATCTATGATTAATTCTTTGCATAAAAAAACCGGTTTTCATCTGGCAACACGGTTGGAAGTAAAAAAAATAGCAAGATAAAATATATATTTTTTTATAAATGCAAAATAGTGCTAAATATGAAACTAAAATATACAGCCCGGAGTCATAAAGACTATACTTTATAAAGACGCAAAATATGGCTATAAATAAAAAAATGTATTTTCTACTTTTTAGAATACAAAAATAAAAAGTAGACAGGGGGGTCAAAAATACCTGCAGAAGTCAATATACACACTTAGATTCCTCCTAAACCCACTCCTTCTGGGAGACGTAGGAAGGTTTCAAAGTGAAAGGAATCAATATAGTTATGTAGATGTAAATATATATATATGTATATATATATATATACATACATATATATATAAACATTTTTAAAAATGGTGCCAAAGTGTTCAGGAGGCTATGAAACGTCGAGAAATTTTGGTCCGACCCCTAGGTCCCGCCATCCGACCGACGCCAATAGTGTATGTGCCATATTATGGCAAATACACTAATAACGTACATAAAAAAGTAACCTATAAACAACGTTATATATGTTTTAAGTACACAGAATATACTGTTATTGATCGTGATAAAAAAACATGAATTTTAAGAGTGTTGTTAAACTCAAAAAAAAAAGAGAAACACCGTAGTCGCAGTGTCAAATCCTGTCGACAAAATAGCATTGTGATATTTAAATGTAGGTGTAAACATTATGTGGCCGAATTGTAGCTATGGATAAAACGTACCCTACATTTAAAATTTCGGTATTTGCGGGTTTTTTGGGGTTTGCGTTTTGTATGACACCTGGACGGGGAAATGAGTTTCCAAGATTTTGTTCGAAAACGGCTGTACCGGTTTTAATGAAACTTGATATACAAATACTGCATTGTACCCAAATTTTAAGTGCATGGACGGTTAAGATTTGATTTTATCTTAACCAATTTTACTGCTATCAAAGTCGCAGGTAAATTAACCCTGATATCTAGCGCAGTCATAGACAGGAGTAATAATATAATCTTTCAAGATGCGATCACCACTATCAGACTAAAATAATGTTTTGTCTTAACGAGGGCGAAGTTGCGGGTAAGGGCTAGTTTATATCTAGGTACCTATATTAGCAATTAATATTTAGATAATAAATGATTATATAATGAAAACAATAAACACATAAAATGGCTAATCTATTCAGACGGCTGTTGTAACGAATGCTATAATATCCCTAATTTGTAATTATTATTTGCGAAGGCGGTTAACCATAACAAAAAAAAAACACAGTCCGACAAAGCCAATGCTCTCTTTTTAAGATACGATAAAATTGATGGTTTTGAATTATTAATGAATTTCGTTGCCTAAAAGTTTCACTGTCTACAAACATGAAACAATAGGAATGTAGCAATTTACAAAGAATATTTAATTCGAAACTCATAACTGCATGTTATAGAATATAAATTGTTAGAATTATTTTATTATTTTTATACAATTCTCAATACATTAATGTTATCTATAATATAAAATCCATGACATGTCTGTTTGGTTATCCGTCTAGAGGTTTTTGTTCTTGCCGGTGAGTGGGTAAGGTTGTAATCCTAAACCTGAAAAATTGGAGGGCCGCGCATCAGTGGTCCCAAAAAATCCTAATGCTTACTTTAAGGCATAAAAAATTAAGTATTAAAAGTTCCAGCTGTTGTCTCGTCGAGGCAAGACCAAGAATCTTTCAAGCACCATTTCAGTTTTGTCTCGTCCCGAGACCGAGAAAGTTTCAGGTCTCGTTTTAATGAGGATAAGGCGAATAAGGTAGATCAAAAATCTCTACCGTTTTGTACAAGACTAATCTTTCTCGTCTCGTCCAGACAAGACCGAGAAGGTCTCATATCTTGTTTTTTTCTCGAGACGAGACCAAGAACGTATCGGTGTCCTGCTAAATCTTGCAGAGATTTTTGAGCTATTTTCTTGACCTTGTCTTGATGAAATGCGAGACCTGAAACTTTCTCGGTCTCGTCTTGACTACACGGGACTAAACTAAGAGTCCTTGAAAGATTCTAGACGAGACGACAGCTGAGATTTTTAATACTTAAAATTGTGTCTTCGATTAAGAGTTCTTGAAAATCTTGTCGAGTGCGAGAATTTTTTAACATTTAATTTGATTCCATCAAAGAAATCAGTTTAGATCTCATTGATTATAATCTATGTTTTCATTTGCAGCAGCAGCAGCAACACGAGCGCTACGTAGGCCCGGCGTACGACCCGTCACGTGACCTGTCCCCGAATTTACCGGCGGCGTCCGACGCTCAGTCGATGTGCGACATCGATCCTGCATCTAACAACAACAACAATAATCACAATCATAACAATAACAACAATCGGCCGAGTTCGTCATCGACATGTTTATTGGCCGATGGGGTAGATCAGTGCGGTACCGTGCCTAAAATCGAGCCACCACCTACGCCGCCGCCCGGTTCGTCCTGCGAACATCAAGGACAACAGTCGTGTTCATTCCAGGATCAGGTAGCAACTTGCGCCGGTTGTGGACAACGAATCACAGACAGGTTCTACTTGCAAGCAGTTGACAGACGCTGGCATGCCGCTTGCCTTCAGTGCTGCCAATGCAGGAGAGCACTTGATACGGAGATGACGTGTTTCGCGCGTGACGGAAACATCTACTGCAAAAAGGACTACTACAGGTAAGCCTATTTTTTGCTATCTATTTTTTTTTATATTGAAAAACTAATAATGCGGTACTATGTGTTCCTAAAAATATAATCGTGTTATGGAATTTCACGTAAAAAAAATTTCACATTTATCTAGTTGAAAAATATAAACCCTCGTGGTATTAGTGATTTAATAACAAATATTCTGAGTCGTTTCTCTTATAACGCGGTTCTTAAAAGTATAGCCGCGTTATGGAAATTCGCGCAATAAAAATGTTGCGTTCACCTGGTGTTACTTGGTTGAACAAAACATAATCACCTCTTATTTTTAGTGATTTAATAAGTACCTATAGTCGTTTTTCGTATAACGCGGTATTTGGTTTTAAAAATCATCACGTAATTTGCGTAATAAAAATTTTACATTCATTTGGTGTTTCCAGGGCCGGCGTTAGGGGGGGGGGGTAAGCGGGGCAAATGTATCCCGGGTCCGGGCCACCGAAGGGGACCCGCCGGCCCGGGGCTTACCTATTATATGTATAACTACCGTGTTTAAAACTGCGAGCATTAAAATCTTTTCCCAACAAAAAAGGCGTTTTTTGATTTTTTGCATTAAAATTTTCTGACTTCAAAGAAACGGAGAAATTTTTTTTGGAGGACACGAGCCTGAGAACGCTTACCCGGGGCCCGAAAATCCTAGCGCCGGCTCTGGGTGTTTCTAAGTAGCGTTATTAATCCTAAGGTTTTGGTAATTTTATTTGTCTGTTTATCAGTCGCGTATAACCGAATCCGCGTTATACAAACACCGTAACACGCTTATTACAGCAGTGTTTCAGTAATGTTTATAACACATTCATCTTATTTCACTGCCTTAAAGACTATTGGATTTATAGTGTAAAAAGTATAATACTATATTACTTATACAAGATTTTAATAGCAAGACGTGGCAAAAACAGATTTACTTAAGTAGAATTACTTCATTTTATTTTTCATAGTAACATGACGAAAAACTTTTTTTAAAGAATAATGAATTACATCTACCTATATAATATTTTCAGTTATAAAATACGTACCTATGTGTAAAATCTACAATGAAAATATTTTGGTTTGTAAGAGTTAAAAATTCTGATAAAATGTTGAAATAATATGCTAATCGTTGTTATTTTTAGTGTATTTGCCATATGGCACATACACTATTGGCGTCGGTCGGATGGTGGGACCTAGGGGTCGGACCAAAATTTCTCGACGTTTCATACCCTCCTGAACAGTTTGCCACCATTTTTAAAAATGTTTATGTATATATGTATATATATATATTTATATATATATGTGTTCGCGGCATAACTCTCGAAAGACTTAATTGATTTGAACGAAATTTGGTACACACGTTGGAATCCATCACCGCACGGAACCTATTTAAAATGGGCCCAATCGGACAATTTTAAGGGTAGTTTTTAAGGGTTGAAAAAAGTTTTTGGGCCCGAAAATACCGAAAAAAATTTCAGAATTGTTTCAAAATTGAAATTTAACCTTTTAGTAAAGATCAAAATGTGCTGCTAAAATTTTAATAAAATCGGCCCGATAGGACCGGACTTACAAATTTTATGAAAACACTAGTTTGCGGATAGTGAGTTACTTACTGAAAAATGCATTTAATTTGGTACAGAGGTTGCATTGATAATAATATTGAAATTAAGAAAAAAATATTATTTTAAGGGATGTATTAAGGGGTTAAATTTTTTATTTTGTCCAAAAACAAACTTAAGTTCACATAATGTTAAGTTCACACAATGCCAGTATTAGCAAATACACTATATTGTCGGCAGGGTTTTGGCACTGCGACCCGAGTTTTTTTTTCATGGTACCATGACGAAAAACTTTTTTTAAAGAATAATGAATTACATCTACCTATATAATATTACCAGTTATAAAATACGTACCTATGTGTAAAATCTACAATGAAAATATTTTGGTTTGTAAGAGTTAAAAAATTCTGATAAAATGTTGAAATAATATGCTAATCGTTGTTATTTTTATTAGTAATGACTGATAATTTATCAGTTACTCTAATTATAAATACATTACTTATTTCCTGAATATAATAAATAATCAAGGTTCACATAATATTACATTATATACTACGAGAATCATTTTAAAAAAACCGAACAAGTGCAAGTTAGAGTCTTAGATTACCCTTAGGATACAAAAAACACTTTTTATTTTAAATTTGGATAACAATAGATTAATCAAAAGCCATTCTGGAGCGATGCTGGCGGACAGACAAAAATTCTGGAAACACGGTTTCCCATCTGCCATACACAGACTATAACTTGACAGTTTGCAAGAAAACGAAAGAACAGAAAGAGAAGGTTTTTTTTTGTAGATTATAGACGCTCGACAACTTAGATCATTAACGTCTTAATTAGGTACATCAAATAACTTATCACTTAAAACTAAATGACATCACAAAACATCCATGAGCAAGATGGGATTCGAACCCACGATACCTCACACGCTGATCATTACACAAAGCTGTCATCAGAAAGATGATAATACTTATTTTATATAGGATTAAGTATCGATTATTCATCATAATTACGATTGTTCCCGTAGGATATAGACTCTTGTGACCTCAATTGTCGAGCGTCTATAATCTACATCCACCCCCCTCTCACGATTGCTCTCTTAGGTTAATATAGGCACATGAGTATAACTAGATACTGTATGGTACATTGATGATTGTACATTCAAACTCAGCTGTAGGTCTATTATAGAATAATTACACATTCCATTTACAAAACTGATAGTTGAACTGCAAATGTATATAATTTAAACTTGATACAGAGAGAGAGGAGAGGATCGTGTCGTAGGTCGCTTGTCTTCTGTGCCCTCTGGTCTCTGGGTGCCTGATATCGTTGCCAACTACAACAACCGAATATAACTATACTTACGCTTTTGTATCCATTGATATAAATTATAGAGAATGGACGGCGCACCACAAACAGATCTAGACACTATGGTAACTCTTATTGAAGTCAAAATTTTGGTTCATGATATCGGCCCTGCAATCAGGAAGGCAAATATAAGATAAAATAAAAAACATGTGGTAAAAAGAAACGAACAACTTTTAAATTTGTTTACGCATTCTCTTTGGTTTCCACCTTTTCTTTGATCTTTTATCTCTTTTCAATAAAATGATTTCTTTGTTTTATTTTGCCTTCCTGGTTGCATAGCACCGTTTAAATCATGAACTAAAATTTTGGTTTAAATAAGCGACCTACCTTTACCAATTGTATGCGCGATACTAAATAAGCGTTTGTTACTATCCATCAAGGGCCGGCGCATACAATCAATTTTTAATCGCACAACTGTTTAGTTGTTTGTCAAAAGGCTATGGGATCAGAAGAGACTGCGCATACTATCGACATTCGACACTATTAGTAGTACAACAAAAAAATCATAATACCGCATCGATCGTCTTTTGACTTTTCTGTTGAACAACTATCGTCGGCAGCTTATGTCCGCAGCTGTGTATTGACGCTGGCATACGCTCGACTAAATAGTTGTTCGGCGACCTATTAATTTTAATAGTGAAATTATGGCACAACTGATTGATTGTATGCGCACCTCTAAGAACTAATCAGTTTAGTCGAGTTGAAATCGCGACACGTACACAGCTCGACTAAACCGTTTAGTCGTGGAAACAATTATTGTGTGTATGCTCTCGGCCTTAGTGATTTGGGATTCTTATTCAGCAACTTTTCCTTTTTATGGATAAGTTTATAACTGACTCATTGAGCTTGAATAGAGCTCTATGGTTTGTTTGATGACGATTGTGTGTGCACAGAATGCAAGATGATGTAAAGTGGTAGTTGTGCCTGCTAAAATATGGCGGTCGCTTGCGCAGCATGTATGCGCTACACTTCGAGTGATTCAGCTGGTTAAGTTGCGACAAAGAAACTTTTCCTCTTTATGGATAAGTTTATAGTTGGTCTATTGAGTTTGAATTGAGCTCTATGGTTTATTTGATGACGATGGTGTGTGCAGTGCACATAATGCAAGGCGATGTAGTATGTCGCCTTGCGCGGTCCCGCGGCGCTAATGGTCACGACTTGACCATTTACCTCCGGCCGAGAGCGATATCTTCGTCGTTACTCCAATAGCTTTCCGATCCACGGATATATCTCACACATCTATGCCTAGGCTATGGTTATAGTCGCTACAACCTTATGTTTACGTAGCATTTGCAATATTGTTGCTGCACGAAGTATTCCGAAACGAAATACAAAGTCTGCTGATAACAAATAATGGGGTGTTCCGATTCTGATTGAGAGACGCGCAAATAACACCTTTTTGTAAGAATTTATTGTGCAATCATTGCACTACTATAATATATAAAATTGTAATGGGACATATGTCTGTAATTTAGTTTTTTTGTACCTACGCGGGTTTTGCCGGTATTTTGTAACGCCTAGGTATAGATAAGAAAACGTATTTCTTGTCTGTCTCTAATAATCGTACCAGCATGACTATTGACTCGAGAACGGCTGGAGTAATTTTGATGAAACTTGTATCCAGCAGATTTAAAGTATAAGCAACTTTTTTAAAGTTTCTGTCTAAACCGACATTAACGGCTAAATTTATATTTCCTGCGAATTTTTTTTTGTAACTTATATTTTTCTGGCGTAACTCAACAAGAAAACATCGTCTTAATATTTTGAAGTTTTTTTTTTTAAATATGAGGGTTAAAAATTTATTTACGGACACTCGCGTTTGCGGGTAGTATGGGACTCGGCCGCAGAAATACCCTCTAAAAACCCCCCCTCTTCCGTCCTGGGACCGCTTACGCATTACCTTAATATTTTGAAGTGAAACTTCTTTAGCGAGACATAGTGATTTTCAGAATTACCTCGACACAAAAATCAAACAAGAAAGTACACAGTATATATTTGCATGTTAAGCGCTCACACAAAACGGCCGAGATGGCTGCGTGGAGAAACGCATTAGTCTACCGTGTGCGCATACCCTTTTTTCTATGGGTATCGTCTGGGTCTCTCCGAAAAGTGACTGAATAAGTACGTCTCGGTCTCATCTCGTTTCCCCAAGCCGAGACCGAGAAAATATTATTTTCTCGCGTTTCGTCCCAATTCGATCTCATCTTTTTAACCTGAGACCGAGGAAATCTTAGATTTTGTGTCGTTTATTTAAAACGAGCCCGTTAAAAAAATTTAATTATTGTTTCGATCCCATCTCGTCTCTTTGGCTTTTTCAGATCAAGACCGAAGAATTATAGAATATCATTATATTGTCCTATTCATGACCTAGATGTATTCGACTTTAAGTATTTTATTTGTTTGTTAATAAAACTTTTTCTGTGATAACTTTGCAGCCTGGTATTTCACATAGTGACACGCAAGTCAGAATATCTCGGAAACGGACGCTTCTGGGCAAATGAAACAAGTGTACCTTTTTTGTTGTATTTGAACCAATAATACTAAAAAAACAAAGAAAAATTGAAAAAACCCAACAGCAACTTTTTTTGGGGGGAAAAAGTGTCCCCCAATTCTACGCCACTGGGTTGTTCAAATGCAACAAATTTTTGTCCGTTTACGGTCCTTATTTTGTAGTGGATGTCTACCAAAAATGAATTAAATTGTTCAACCCAGTTAAAAGATACGAGAAAATAAGTGTTCTCCAAATCGACCCTTTAACACCCTGTATCTTGTTAGGGAAGCACTTTTGGAAAAAAGTTATTCTTGGTTTTCGTATTATTTTGACAGTAGGTACATCCTGTATCATTTATGGTACTCATTACAGAATCACCTTGTATATCGCGTCGAGGCGAGACCAAGAATGTTTTTGGAAAACCAACGAAGTCTCAGTCTCATGCAAAGTAATAGGTAAGGGTCAGCTCTCAGCGCACACATACTACTTATTGTCGCGCGATATTGCGATTAACTTGCGTGGAGATCGTTAGCGTAAGACCGCACACTCTTAGCTAAAATACACAACAGTCTGATGTATCACGAGAAATTTCGAGTAGCATAGTAATCGTCAAATCGCGATTTAGTATTCTAAATCGCGCGTTTTCGATATAAAAAGTAACATGTGTACACTGGCCCTAATCGATGATTTATTTTCGAATGAGCAATAGGAAGTTACGTTTTTTAGCTTCCAGGTGCGCGGGCCTCTGAGGCGCGATTTGAATTGTATTGTTGGTGCGTCAAATGCTGTCATATTATTGTTAGCCACCACCGGTAGGCGCTCGGCATACAAAAGAAGTCAGTCGCGGTACTGACAGGTGAAAATCGGTGCTTGCGTTCTTTCCCACGGCACGGCCTTCGTTTGTGCTTGCACGCTGCAAGTCGTAATAATTATTTATATTATATTGTCATTATAGTTATTTAAATAAAATATAATATACATTTTACACGTAAATATTGAAAGTATATATTCGGCAAAACTTTCAAACATTTTAATGTTTTTAATTTTAAAATAATTCAGACATGAAATTACCAATCGAAATAAATAATTTTTTTAAGCTTGCGATTGACATTTTCAATTTATTATTTTAACAAAATGAAATAAAAATTAATCGATACTTTCATCAGTTTTCAAATTAGGACTTGAGAATTATAAAATTTATATGGTATAGTTAGAGGAAATATTTGTACTTGTGTTGTTTGTTTGCGGCTGGTAATTTCAGGAACTATTGAACCGATTTGAAAAATCTTTCACTGTTTAAAAGCCTACTTCTTTTCGAGTAACATAGGCTAATACTTATTACGTGAACAAAATTGGGGATGAGCAGTGAGCGAAAATGTAAAGTAAGTCGAATATCCCGAACGTGATCTCTGAACTAAATTAAGTGTGCTCTGGCTAAACTATGTAATAGATACAGTAAAGTGATATATTATGAGACCGAAAGATTTGTTATTTCGTTGGCAAATCAAAATCTACTTGGGCGAAGCCGGGCCAGAAAGCTGGTTACTTAATAAAGTAAGTGAGTCATGACATTGAGCTTTACGGTTTGATATAATCTGGAACCACATCAAGGAATTGCTGCCGCAAGGAAGTAAGATTGAAAAAATGGCAATTGTCTACGGGAATATGAACGTCACTTCTTTTGTACAATATTGTTATGAAATGGTTTTTTATGGTATTATCAGTTTTTCGCTTATCATTTTGTGTTGATTAAAGAACAATATTGCGGGCTGACGTATTGATGATGACTTAATAATGAGATTTATTATTTATTTTTATTCCTTGTCTATATGTCCCCAGTTAGAGAATGATGTAAAAGGAAAAAAATATTTCGCACTTATTGATAACTAAAATTCCTGCATTGTCCATCAGTTCTTTGAATGTGCTTATAACAAAGGAAAGAAGCGGAGGTGATTATTCATAGAATTTCCAGAGATATAATTTGTACAGTATTTTAATCTCAAATTGGAAAAAAAAATAATTTATTCTATTGTTTGGTGTCAACTATCAAACATACGATATTTTGACAGATCAGCTTGTAGGCCAGATATCTGATAGAGTATCAGAAGTGGAGAATCCAGTCCCGATTAGAGTCTGACAGAAGGCTTTTTAGTTTTTGGGCTTACTTATATAGGTACATTTCCCATAGATACCAAAATGGCGGAATACGCTTATGACCTCTGTTGTCGAGCGTCTATAATCTGCAATATCTAACTTAACGCTAAAATACTAAACTGCATAATCCCGGGACCATCTTTTACAAGTCTCTATACGAAATGTAAGTATAGTCTCGAATCTCGATTCCTTGAATGAAGCCCCTAGTATCGATAGTCTCGAATGGATGCGTTTGTATCGACAGTGAACATATATATTCTAGACTGTCGAAATTTCGATAGTCTTGATTCCTTGGATGGATGCCTTATAGTATAGGACATCCATCCAAGGAATCGAGGCTATAAGATTCCTTGGATGGATGCCCGAGTATCGACAGACGACAGTGCAGAACAAACACATTCGCGGAGACTCGAAATTCGGATAGGCTCGATACCCGACCATAAAGATCCGGGGCTATCCAAGTCTGTCTAATTGGGAACCATATTCGACTGTACACGCTTTACCAATAGAAAAAAAACTCGGGTCGCAGTGCCAAACCCTGCCGACAATATAGTGTATTTGCTAATACAGGCATTGTGGCATTATTATGTGAACTTAAGTTTGTTTTTGGACAAAATAAAAAATTTAACCCCTTAATACATCCCTTAAAATAATTAAATTTTTCTAAATTTCAATATTAGACATGGATTTTATCAGTACACCCAATTAAATACACCCTTTCATAAGTAAATCCGTATCAACAAACTAGTGTTTTCATAAAATTTGAAAGTCCGGTCCTGTCGGGCCGATTTTATTAAAATTTTAGCAGCACATTTTAATCTTTACTAAAGAGTTAAATTTCAATTTTGAAACGATTCTGACAAATTTTTCGGTATTTTTGGGCCCAAAAACTTTTTGGAACCCCTAAATACAACCCTGAAAATGGTCCGATCGGGCCCATTTTAAATAGGCTTCTTGCGGTGATGGGTTCCAATGTGTGTACCAAATTTCGTTTCAATCGATTAAGTCTGTCGAGAGTTATCGTGTACACACACATATTTATATATAAATATATATATATATATAAATATAATATATATATATATATATATATATATATATAAATATATAAATATATACATACATATATATATAAACATTTTTAAAAATGATGCCAAAGTGTTCAGGAGGCTATGAAACGTCGAGAAATTTTGGTCCGACCCCTAGGTCCCGCCATCCGACCGACGCCAATAGTGTATGTGCCATATTCTATGGCAAATACACTAAAAACGGTAAGTAGGTATGTACTGGGATTTAATTGAAAGTTACATAAATTTCGTAACATATTAACATTCTGACATAATGCGGCATGGCGCGGCCTTTACACGATGGGTAGGTGTAGCAATATACCTTAGATGGGAAGTTCGTTGCAATAAGAGAACAGCGTCAAACCCAAGGTAATGGCATAAAATCACGAGAGCTACGGTGACACAACACCAGACAGAACACAATCGGCCATCAATCGACGTCTCAACACAAATGGCGTCCGTCAACGCGCCATCAGCATCGCTTTGATCACTTTGCCTGCCGACGACTACCGCTTTATATAAGCGACCGTCCACTCAACGCGAATGTATGCATCGCTTGTATATTTATACCGGGTGATTTCATAACTGTTCCTACACTATACCAGCAAAGGCCCTAGCAGGCGCTACCTGATTTTGACGGACGCTACTAAACTTATATTTTTTACAAGGGGGTGATTTCTCGAAAAAAGTGTACACAAGAATTCCGAAGAATTCCCTGGACTTTAGAAAAATTCCTGTTACCAAGGGCGTACGCATAATTTTGTTGAGGGGGGGGGCAAGAATTATGAGAGTAAACATGAACATCCGACTATCATACTGGAATTAGGTGATAAACGATAGTCCAAACGTTCTAAGTGCAATTCGGGACATTTTCAGGCGCTAAAGTTCAATAACGGGAAATAAAAGGGATTAGTATGAAGTAAGCTTTATGAATTTTCGCACTTTGTTCCATTAATTCAGATCTGGAACGGGGGGCTGCCTCCTCTTGCGCATGGCCATGCCCGATACCATATTATAAACAGAGAAAAATGAAATTTGTCTAGAAAAAAAGTTTCGAAAGAAAAACTACGTACATTTTTTAGGCAAAAAATTTCAAGTTCGCCGCAACTCATGTCTTGGAAACGATCCCAACAAGATGTCGGACGTTCAATTCAAAGTAACTATAGTACTGTTCGAAAATAATAGTCAGTGAGTCATACATTTATACTTCACGATGTAATATAAGCGGCAGTTTTTATGCATGGGACGGGTATGCTTTACATTGATTTGGCCACTCCATTCAGCTTGTTATTAACTCGTTATTAACAATGCATGACTCACTGACTTGAATTTTCGAACTAGACTATAGGCCGCTATCCATATTATAATATCGCTGATGCATCTTGAATTAATAGCTGTTTTATTAGATACATCGTTGACTGATCTGTAATACGTTCTACAGAAGTTTATGGACATACTGTATATATAGAGTATTGGTATGTAATTTCTAATGCCGTTTTGTACATATAAGGTTATCGCGATCGATGTTGCAGTGTTTCACAGGTCCCATTATTGCTATTGACAGCGAAATTTTCTCTTTACTGATTTATATAATCTATACTTTTAATTTCAAAACTTGTATCTCCACTTTTATATGTCTTTTAATGTGAATCCGTTTTACGTTTTTGATATCTTTTTTCTTTCTTTATTTGTTCATTATAATTAGGTTATAATCTCCTTTTCAGTAAAATTTATTATTATTACTATTGTGGATATTTAGTTGTTTTAATTTTCAATCTAGCTGGTACTTCATTGGTTATCTTGTAGTTAAGTAAATGTTTTTTTTTTATATATAATAAAAAATAAATTAAAAAATCAAAAAACCCGACTGCGTAAAAAACACATTAGAACTTGTTTTTTTCTTTTTTGTTTTTTTTACGTCGGGTTACAGTCGGGTTTTTTGATTTTTTAATTTATTTTTTCTTTTTTTCTTTTTAGTTTTTTTACGCAGTCGGGTTTTTTAATTTTTTTCTATTTGTTTTTTTATTTTTTACATTTTATTTTTCGCAATATGGCGTCTCATTGTCGTCATATTAAGTTTTGATTACTCTCATGTCTTTAGTGACATTCGGACAGTTAAGACAAATCGATTGACGTAAAAATCATCAAAATCGGCCCACGCGTTTGGTCTCTAGAGTGCCACAAAGGAACAACCAAACAATCATACATACATACATACATACATATATACATACATACATAGACTGATAAACACAATACCGTCCTTGGCGTCGCGTAGTCGGGTAAAAACGGACTATCTTATAAATTTGATATTCGAAAAGTAATGAGTAAGGTGTTGTATCAATATCGACTTGGTATCGATTGATATTTTCAAATAGGTATCGTCTTGATGAGAAAGTCTTAAGTATCGTCTCGTTGATGTTATTATATCTTGTCTCGCCAAGATATAATTAAAAATGTCTCGTGTATTGTCGATGAGACTCGAGATGATATTCGTTCTCATCTCGAGTCTTGTCTCGTTCAGATTTCTTGTCGACTAGGCTGAAAAAATCTTTGGTAGTACATCTTGTCTCGTCGAGATAAGAGCGAGAAGTTTTTCAGTATCACCAACGAGAACCAAGATGATATTTCAAATCGTTTTGCATTCAAAGAACGCTAGAGTGGTGAATTCATCAAACAATAACAAAAAACCGGAGACTTTCTCAGGTCTCGTCTCGTCAAGATTCAGAGAGTCGTCTCGATCTCGTCTCATTAAGACGAGACCGAGAAAGTTTCCAGTATCGTCGACGGGACCCGAGATGATAATCAAATCGATTCTTTATTCATTCAAATAACAACAGAGAGGCAAATTCGTCAAACCGGACACTTTCTCAGTTTCATCTAATCAAGATCCAGAAAATCGTAATGTTTCGATCTCGTCTCATTAAGACGAGACTGAGAAATTTTCCAGTATCTATCGTCGACGGAACACGAGGTAATAATCAAATCAAATCTTTTTAATCATTCAAATGACCACAAAGTCAATAATCAAATCAAATCTTTTTAATCATTCAAATGACCACAAAGTCAAACCGAAGAAAGTCGTCATGTCTCGATCTCGTCTTATAAAGACGAGACCGAGAAAGTCTCAAGTATCGTCGACGAGACGAGATAATCAAATTAAATCTTTATTCAAGTGACCACAGATTCGAACCGAAGACTCAGATCTCATCTCGTCCAGATCAAGAAACTCGTAATGTTTCGATGTCGGCTCATTAAGACGAGACCGCAAAAGTGTCGGTCCCGTATAAAACCCTAAACTATCTTCGAAGAGATTAGAAAATGGCTGCAGACGACACGAGTTATCTTTGTCTAATTCAAACTTTACTTTTGATTGTTTAATCAGAACTGCGCGAGAATTATTTCAAAGATCCATCTTGCATGAATAGAGTTGGTGAGATGTAATTGTGTTCGTTTTTACGCATACAGAGGCACTCTTATATACGCATACAGTCAAAAGGCAGACACATATACGATATGTGACGGTGTAATTACTAATCAAATAACGCGCTCGGTTGAGCGAAATGATACGTACATGGATCACAGGTGCCTATGGTGACAGAAAAGAGAGGCTGAGTGTGCGGACCCCCTACGGCTAATTTTATCGTTTTGGGATACGCATCTGTACATATTATAATATAGATATGACAATGTTCAATGCTCACATGTCAGTCACATGGTCTAAAAGGTTTGGTCAGGGTATATAATTATTGGATTAGTTTTGAATATTTATTAAGTTTATCTCGATGAACCAGTAAAAATGTTGACGTGGTACAACAATAATTTTTGTAAGAGATTGTCCCATCGATGATTGATTGTAGATTATAGACGCTCGACAGCTTAGGTTATTAGCGTCTATAGAGGTTGTCAAAAAAGTATAGATTGTATCAATAAAATAGGTACTATGATAATTCAACTGAAATATCTTTAGGCGCGATAGGTAAAGTGGATCGAACGGTGTAAGGAATAATTAAAGAAAATTTAAACGACTTCAAAAAATGAATCAGAGTGTCTTTAAAAAGGATAAAATAATTTTATCTTCGTTTTACTATCGCCTTCTCTACCTAATTCTATTATATAGTCTATAATAGTCAAATAATTCCGCCGACTTCCTAACTGAATGTAAGTTAGGAAAAACATTATTTTATCTTTTTTAGAAACATTTTGACTCTTTTTTGAAGTTTTTAAAAATTATTTTTTTCACTTTTTAGTAGCCCCTGAGTGGTATTGATTTCAATTCGATTCAAGCGTGGATTTTTTAAATATTTAAACTGTCACCATTTTGAAACAAGATAGCGGCAATATCAAACCTACTTAACAACACTTCTTGGGGGTAGCTGATAATTTTGGTGCCTGCTGTGTTGTTCTACGTTGTGTAGAACAGGAGTTATGAGGGTATACGGGCAAGAAAGTAAGAAATCCATGCACGACTTTTTTAAGGAGTAAGAATACAATCGTGGTACTAGTATAGAGAGATAAAAAATGCGCATTTTGTATTTAACAAGCCGTGAGGTGGGTCGTTTATTAGGACTAAAGTGCGACCCTTGAGGTCCACACGACGAACTTCCCAGTTTGATAAATATTTAATAATAATAATTAAATTAGATTTTACACAGAAAAGTAATGATTTTAATCATTAAAACATCAATAATTAAAAACAATAAAAAATCATCTCCTGATGATGCCAACTTGGTTGGCGAAACGTACGTCGAGAGTGTTTGTTATGGTTTGGTGTTTTGTGGTAATTGTAACATTTCGAATAATTAAAAAAAAAAAAAAAAAAAAACGGCTGAACCAATTTTTATAAAATTTATGTCGGATCAAAATGACGTTAACACGCCTCGATTGACACCCTTACGAAGTCGATATAATTTTTTATTCGCGAGATATTGTGTAAAATCTACTTTTTTGGAGGTTATTTGGTTAAGAAAAAAGAACGGCTGAACCGATTTTAAAAAAATTCCTTTCAGATCATTTTTACGTTAATACGCGTCGATTGGCACCCCAACGTAGTCGATATCATTTTTCGTTCTCGAGATTTCGTCTTAGAAAGAAATGGACACATACATACGTACGTACGCACACACACACACAGACATCTTTCTAAAAGTAGTGTAAAAATAGTGTAGTGACCTTGAAACATAAAAATTTTTTTTCCTTTTTGATTTCGATTTTCGGACCCATTACAATAACTTCCAATGGGAAGTTAAAAAGGCCATACGTTGTTTAAACTTTCTAGGTATACCTTATTTTTCGAATTAAATTTACTCATAACAATGAGGAGTTAAAAAAAAACCTTTTACGGTATGTAATTCCTTCGCTAGAAGTTTAATATAAACTAAAAAAAAATATGCAAGTTGCGTAGATATTCAAACGGCTGCTTTAAGTAAATGTATTATAAATTATACTATTGTGTGAACAATACGTATCTATATTAAATGTATTTATGAGCAATTTCTATTTTATAATAATTATTTTTTGTTACTACGGAAGTTTTCTTAAGTTTTTACCACCAGGAATGCGTGGCTATATTCACGAAAGAAAACAATATTAATAATTTATTCTTACGGAGTCGTATATATCGTTCACTACTGTAAAGAATCGTATTTCAATTTAAAAATTTTGATTCGCGAATCATCGGCACCCGTTCCATTAAAAAGGCATCTCTTTTTTAAGGCCACCAAAATCGAAGGTTATTTGGACGTAGCATCAAGTCATATTTTTAATTTATTATTCTTTTAATAATACCTCAGAAAATTCAATTGATAGGTACTTTTACCAGTTCTCGGATTAGAGCCTGGAAACTGGGGGTTTGTAATAGAAGATCAATGGAAACGCCGTATAAATATGACGGCATCTCTAGTCGCTACATCCTAGGATATTTTCTGCGCTTAAATTTCGTTTATTTATGCAATGTGCCATTCCCACAAAATTTCTGCTATAGAGTGACTCGGTGAAATGTCACAAGTGGTGTGTCGTGTAAGTGACGCAAAGTTCCTTTGTCAGCTATATTCAATCCTTCTCGGTTAGCTGTCAAAACCGAAGTTAACGCAGACACAGACACAGATAAATGCAAGTTCCCAAATGAATCAATGAATACTAAAAAAGTAACCTCAAAATGGCAAAATACCAACACTTTTTTCTCGACACATGTTTCGCTAACCATGTTGGCATCATCAGGGAATGATTAAAACTTTAATCATTTCCAGGTGACGCTAATCGAATCAGCGAAACGTGCGTCGAATAAAAATTGTTTGTGTTTTGGTGGTTACTTTTATATTATTCAGTGTCTTCACACCAAAGGTCCCATCCCTCCTCAAGAGATTCATTGATCTATTTGGGAACTTGCATTTATCTGTCTTCGCTTGCGTTAACGTCGGTTTGGACAGCTGACCGAGGAGGGTTGAATATAGCTGACAGTAGAACTTTGCGTCACTTACACGACTAGTGTTGCCGTCTAGACAAGACAAGACTTTCAAAATCTTGTCTTGTCTTGAAGTATCAAGACAAGACTTCATTTAAGTCTTGTGTTGAAATATCAAGACTTCACTAAGTCTAAGTCTAGATTAAAAAACTCTTGTCTTGTCTAATATCAAGACTCTAGATTATTTTCAAGAATCTAGATTAACCGACTGGTTTACTTTACCTACTACTACTTAGTTTATCTAGACTCTTGAAAATTGTCTAGAGTTTTGGCAAGAGTCTTGATCTAGATAAAGCAAGTCTTGTCTTGAAAATCTAGACAAGACAAGAGTCTAGAAAGTCTAGATTTAGACGGCAACAGTAAACACGACACACCACTTTTACTTTTTTTGTATTCAGTACCAAATAATTATTCATTTGGTGTAGGAATGGCCTTCGTAGAGGACAGCTTATGGTGTAACGGTTAGCGTGCAGGCAGCTTTGGATCAAACTGTCATGCGTTCGAATCCCACCTTAGCTCATGATTGGTTTTATTATGTCATTTATAATTTAATTTGATAGATGTAATTTGATATAAATAATACGTTAATGACCTTAGATGTCGAGCGTCTATAATCTACAGTAAAATAAATAAACCATTTATTCGTTCAAAATCGACAGCACTGGTAAATAAGTAATTTTGAGTTGTATCCAAAGTAAATAATATTGCGTGTGCAACGGCGAGCCGTGCACCTGATTCTCCCGCAGCAACTGTTCCATGCGCAGCAAAGCGTGTCCCCATCAGATAGAGCAGCGTGTCTACACAGCTATTCTAGTTTAGAAGGATGCTCATTGCTCATATTTACACATCTGGTCGTACCTATCAAATAACTAGGATTTTCATGATTCACTATCGAAAATCTCCAGTTTCCAGGTTCTAATCTGGGAACTGCAGGTGTAAGACGCTTATTGTAGAAAGTCAATAATTTACAATATCTATCTATCTATTAATCTATCTGAGAACTGGTGACTGTGAGTGTATCACGTCGATATATGGATTTTTTGAAGGCCTCCAGCAGTTAGGGTTATTTGAACCTATTCATATTTTGAATTTATTATTTTTTTAATAATAAATTGAAAATCAAGTTTGTACTTTTACCAGTCACGGATTAGCACCTGCAAACTGGGGGATTGTAATAAAGGAGCCATTGAAATGCCAGATAAACAGTGACATTGCTATACGTTCAGCTATTCTCAAGTTAGATGTATAGGCTGTAGTAGTTGGTGGACTTAGTTGCAACGAATTTCGGTATTTTGCCTATTCGACCGATTACTGAATAGTTTTAATTAATGGAATCTCTTCTTGTCAGTAATTCATCAGTATAGTACAGTAGATAAGTATAGATTCTAATCCGAATAAGTGCGGAAGTTTTGAAACTTTGGAAGTTTGGAGATTTCAATGTCCTAAATGAAATGAGAAAAATGCAAAATGTGATCGCAGCCGCCGGGACCGTTATATTGGAAAAATAACGCAAAAAACAGTTTCTTTGAAATATCTCGCTTCAGGTGCGTCATACGGCAAAAATGTTTGTATGAAAATAATACATTTTCTACAAATTATGTCATACATTTTTTCTCTAAACTGCATAATTTCGGTGTATCAGCCGAGCGAAATCATATTGAAAAAAATATGATTTTTTGCAATTTACCAATTTAGTGCGACTTTTATGGCGCAGTATTTTTTTGTGCGCCATAAAACTCGCACTACATAATATAACCTCAAAACATTTTGACAAATGCCAAGGAGAGGCTGGATAAAGCTCACAGTGAAGCTTTGCGTTACTTCTGCGACACACCTCTTCCGTGACAATCACTCCAACAGAATTTTTTAGGGAGACGCTACTAAAGATGTTTACCCTATAAAAATAAAAATGATTTTATGATCAGGTCTGCACTTTTTTTATCTGAACATTAATTTTGAGAGTATATTGTTTTAAAACAAAATAGAAAGGTTTCTATTTAAATTTGTATGTAAATGTCTATTTTTTATTTGCTTTTGTTTTTGATAACAGAATCATTTAATTACATTTGTTATATGGCCGGTCGTAAATAAAATTTGTAACAGTTTTTTTTTAAGGTTCAATGTGAACGATTCTCACAAATTGCGTGCTAAAGCTATGACCGTTTTAAACATCGCCGGAAGTCTTTGTAATGAAATTACAATATGTGCAAAGTGCTTATGAACACGTCACTATTGTTTATTGTGTAATGCGCAGGTATCTTGGTTTTTATTTATTTATTAAATCTTTAAATGCCTTCTTAAATACCATAGGTACTCGTTTGCGAAGGATTTTGTTGTTGGAATTATTATTGTTTTTAATGAAAAATGCTAGTACTTCGAACGAGACCAATACTTTATCGATTTCGTTTCAATGAGTCGAGACGGAGATGATATCTGACACTTTCTCTGTATCGCCGGTGTAAGTTGAGATCGAGACGATATTTGAGACTTTATCGGTCTCTTCACAACGAGTCAATATCTGAATCGGTATCATTTTGGTGGCACGATACGAAATGACCATTAATGAGATGATGCTGTGTTTTTTCTTCATAGATCGAGATGGGGCTTTAGAGTTTAAAAAATACCTTTTTTGATTAGGAAAAAACGTCAGTATTTTGCTGGTGCTAGGTTTACCGTCTTATCTTGAGTTAAAGTCTCTTAATTGAATTTTTCATTTAGGATCTGCATATGGATATATTAGGAGTCTTTTATCGGTTTTGGTTATGGATACGAATATGGAATTGTTTCGGATATCCGATACTTTCGGTTACGGTTACGGAACTCCATAACATCCAGCGCTAATTTTACCTATGGTGTGCAAATAATAACACCTGAAAAAATTATTTCTCAGTTCTTTTTTTGCTACATCTTCCAGTGGAAGAAATGTTTTATGTTTTTGGGGATGTGAATAATAAAAGTAGATTATTCGTGTTTCTTGGCTATTGATTTTGGAACTTTGAGGATAGAGAATGTTTTTTTTTTTTGACCTTTAGACTGCCATGGTTATCAATTCATATTTTCGATTTGTTATTACATATTTTTAATAATAAATTGAAAATCCAGTTGACACTTTTTACCAGTTCTCGGATTAGAACCTGAGAACTGGGGTCTTGTAATCGATTGTATACTCCCTCGGCTACTGTCAAGCCGGATAATGGTTAAGACTTTTTGAGACAACTTGTCATTAGGTACCTACGTTTGGATTGGTATTACATAACTCTATATACGCGGCGGCATTATCGTATATTTAGATCGGAACCCGCGCGAGCACACAGCGAACTAATGCATAATAGCTGATGTAGAAGAAACCTATATAGAAGACACAATAATATTATGTTCCATGCTTCAACGACACACGAATATGCCGTATTCTTTATAGGGATGATTCAACTGTACATAACTGGTTTTTTCTCGCGGCTTCGTTCTTGTGAACGCCGTTTTTTGTTCTGCATCAAAGTCGATTTTGACGGGATATAAGGAAAATAAAACTGCTCTTTTATTTTAGAAGTTATCAATAAGTTTTTTAATTTACAGAAAACTTAACGCCCTAAACCTACAGAGATACAGAATCAGCATGGCCTTTTGTAAAAGCATGATGAGTTTGAAAAATATCTGTGAATTTTTTTAGGGTGTATAAAAAATAACTTTTTTCCATGTTTCGCAAGGAAATGGAAGTATGGTGATAGGGTAAAATATTTGTCGCAATAAGGACTCCAGGCATATTGATATTGATGTCAATCTGATCAATGGTTTTGGTGTCATTCGAATCAGTGATTTTTGGACGGATATTTTTGTATTTTAAAACAGTGCAGAATACAATGGCAACGTAGTTAATTATTACCATTGGGTCCGACACTGATGACCTCAGCTCTTGAGCGTCCATAATCTACTATCTCTCTCCTATATAAATCAAATCATTCATCACAATAAATTCGATAACAGTATATCATTTTAAAGCCTATACTCTAAATTCAATAAAAACTAGGCGTCATTTTTGTGTCAATCCTTCTTTGGATCAAGATTACATTTGTAAGATTTATTAAGATGTCATACAAAGTCCTCAGCTTATCTAACGATGAATTTTTCGTGTCCATTATTCTAAAATTATTGTAAAGATGACATGGATTTTGATGAAAATAAAACAGCCAAATATTCTAGTTGGTGTAGAACTGTAGAGTAAAACTGTGATCCACAATATTGATGATGATTGAAGGAAGAATTAGAATTTTTTTCCTAGGGACAAACATTTTTCCCATTGGGAAAAAATTTTAATTCTTGCTTCAATCATCGTTCCATTTAATGTGATCTTTATATACAATAATTATTATTGAAATGTTCTTCATCCCTGGTCGGTATAACAATAGTAGCTGAGGCAGTCGCATAATATTCTACATGGTTATTCTAACGTTTAATTCATATTTAACATATTGCATGCTTAGGTGTTTCCGCTGCCCATCACGCGACTCAATTCTTTTGCCGTGGCATGTGTGACTCGACTCTTCGGACTCCTGCACTATAATACAAATGTTCATATTTAATAATAATAGAAGATAAACGTAGCTAGATATTTTAGATATTATACAAAGATTGTCTACATTGTACACGTTTATATAGGGTTTGTCATATAGAAAGCAGACTCTATCCAAAAACTCTCTAGAACGAAACTCAAGGAACTGAGCAATTTCTTTCGTTATAGAGGACAGTGTGGTCCAGTGGTAAGCGTCGCGGCCTCTGGATCAGACTGTCGTGGGTTCGAATCCCGCCTCCGCTTATGGATGTTTTGTGATGTCATTTAGTTTTAAGTTAATTGTTATTTAATGTAATCAAGACGCTAATTACCTAGGCTGTCGACGCGTCTATATAATTTACAATAATAATAATAATCTTTCGTTATAGGATAGTTTTCGTTATAAGGAATGAGTAGCTGTCGGTTCTTATGGAAAATCAACGATACTTTTTCGGAAAAACTCACTATAAAGTACTAAACATTAGTTGGGTTCCATGACATTTGATCCCAACAATTTGATACCACGACAATTGATCCCAACGACATTTGATCCCAACGACAATTGATCCCACGACATTTGATCCCAAAAAATTGTCTATAAACTAACAGAGCCTGATAAGTAATAAAGTTATTAAATTTTATTAATTTAATGAAATAATTTAATCGAGGGAAATTTGTTTGAATTAAATTTGTAGACGTTATGATATATTTGTGATTAGAATTCTAACGAATGTAATAGTAAATATAATGTGTTTATGAGTTAATAATCCTTTAAAGATTATGTAAAGATCAAGTTGAATAATCCATTTTTATTTATCATTGCCCGGGATACATCGTAATTTTGTCAAATATTGTATTTTATAAATTTTGTTGAAAAATTATTGTACATAGAAACTTCGAAACATCACGTGTGCAGTTAATTTGGTCTTTCGTGCTTTTCACTTTATAACGAATTGTTAAATATGCCATTAAAGTTTATGAAAAGTCAGCGTGATAATTTGTTATTAATTCATAAATAATACAATATTTGACAAAATTACGACGTATCCCGGGCAATGATAAATAAAAGTGAATTATTCAACTTGATCTTTACATAATCTTTAAAGGATTATTAACCCATAAACACATTATACTATTACATTCGTAAGAATTCTAATAACAATGTAATTACAATTATATCATAACGTCTACAAATTTAATTCAAACAAATTTTCTGACAAAGGGAATAATCGATTAAATTATTTCATTAAATTAATAAAATTTAATAACTTTATTATTTATCAGGCTCTGTTAGTTTATAGACAATTTTTTGGGATCAAATGTCGTGGGATCAATTGTCGTTGGAATCAAATGTCGTGGGGATCAGTTGTCGTGGGATCAAATCTCGTGGTATCAAATTGCTGGGATCAACTAACAGCACACCCATTAGTTGAACCTGGTTGATTTTCCACAAGAACCGATACTCAATCCTTGTAAAGAAAACTCTCTGTAACTAAATTGCTCAGTCCCTTAAGAGTTTTTGTTATAGAGAGTTTTGAGTGTATAACATTCTTACGGATTGTGTATGTTTGAAGGTCGTTCACTTAAAAACTAATTGAATCGATTTTGATAAAATATGGACCAACATGTTCCTTAAAATCTCAGGAGTCCTGTAGGGTGCATAATATCATCACGCAATGACTTGAGAGAGCGGAGCATTTCTTCCCGAGTAACTTAGGCTATAAGCAGTGAGCGAAAATGTAAGGTCGTGGATCCTGCACACGATTTCTGAACTGAATTGATGTCCGCTGACTAAACTAAGAGATACAGTAAAGTGATATACAGTGAATTTCCCTTAAGATGCAACATATTATGCGAGTTTTGAAGACCTGGTAGGTATGGAAAATCATTTCACTTAAAATGCATCCATTGAACAAAAAAATACAGCGCTAACAATATTTGGATTTAAAAGAAGGAATTACGACAATTTTCTTTAATTCAAATATTGTTAGTGGTGTATGGTTTTGTTTAGTGGATGTAGCATTTTACTTGGAACGATTTTATTTAATGCATTAATGCCTTTCCTTAACTACCAAATTAAAAAACTTGTCTATGTTGCGTCACTGTATGAGAAATTTGTTGTTGTTGATTATTTAGTTGCCAAACTAAAATTACTAACTTTCTTGTTTTAATATATTAATTTCTATTATGGGTAACCCTGTATGTAGTTCTTACGATTTTTTTATTGGAAAGGAAATATTCAAGGTCTTCATTTAAAACAATCTAAAAATATTCTCTGAACTCGTGGCGCGCTATGTGTTTTCTTTTGAAACTAAAAAAACGTTTTTTTATTTTAAATTTTAATGACACCACTAAATTCAATATTAGAAAATTTTGTCGATTTGATTGTTTGATTGTTTTTATAAAAAAAAATTAAAATTTTTATGAGTAGGTGGGTAAATCTTTTAAAGATTCCGTACCCAAAGGGGGGAAGCCTCTCCCGCACATCAAAAAATCAAATTTTTGAAGATGTGTGGGGTCTATGAATAGGTCTCATCGAGTAGAGTAAGAAAGACTTCTTTAAATTTCAATTTTAATGAGTGCCCGCAAATTTATCAATTTCGAATATCGCATCCCTCGGTCGTATTTAGAAACTAACTAACGACAAATAAGTTTAATCGAAATCGGTCTAGTGGTTTTTGAAATAAGCACCACAGAACTTCGTAAGATATTAGCTGCGAATACAAAATTATCTGTGGAGTTGATATTTGACCGATTTTTTAGAAATATACGATGTTTCGTTATACAATAAAAAATGTTTTTAAAATTTAGTGCTTGAAGCGTGAAGATCAGAGTTAGCTACGCTTAGCAATTAATGCCTCGGCCGGTGGCATTCTTACCAAATTTTATTTTTTTTCGCTTTATGCTTGCTTTGCGATAGGCCGGTTATTATTTTGCCTTGATTGATTCATATTTGATCAAGATTTCGGTTATACGGATTTGATTCAGCTTCAGTTTAGCATATCGCGTTTCTGCCTCTGCGCAGATTAGGCTGTGATAAAACTAAGGCTGTGCTAAATTGAAAATAACCGAGGGTGTGTATAGCGATGGGCGTTTCCTGCAGGTCTCCTCTAGTACGACCCCCCGGTTTCCAGGCTCTAATCTGCAAGAACTGGTAAAAGACGTGTCAATTGAATTTCTTATTTATATGAATTGGTACTAGACCCATTTAACCCTGGCTGTTGGTGATCTTATAAAATAAATTCTAAAATAAATGTCGTCGATGTAACTTTCTTTATGTAGGTAATACTAATTGGTGTTCCAGAAATAATGTTGAGGATTTCCACCTCCGCTCATGGATATTTTGTTATGTCGCTTAATTTAATTTGATGCAATTAGACGCTATAATGACCTTACTTGTCGAGCGTCTATAATCTATCTATAAAAAATAACAGGTTTGTCCATCATATAGAGGGCAGCTTGATGTAACTGTTAGCGTTCTGACCTTTGGATTAAAATGTCGTGGCTTCGAATCTCACATTCGCTCATGGATGTTTTGTGATGTCGTTTAATTTAATTTGATGTACTGAAATGACTTTAGTTGTCGAGCGTCTATAATCTCTAATAAATAAACCAACACATGTGGTCAACTCTTAGACAACTGTTTGACCGACTGACAGCGTTATTTTGAAGTAGGGCTCTGGAAGGAACGAGTCGTGATCGCGCGCGCGCGCGGCGGTCAACTACCGGAACTAACATGAAGATTTATGGATGACACCGTGTAATTTAGCCGGAGGTGTGACACCTAGCTCCGGAAAACGCCGGGTACCGTTCTTCCTCGGACGGCGTGATCTCTTGAACAACAACAATAGTATTTCGCCGTCACTGATGATATATCGCCGACGAAAGATCTCCAGTTTACGTCGGAAAGCGGTTGCTCATTCTTTCTAAGTGCGTGTGGTGAAGCGAAATTGTGTAGACGGTTGCGTCATAAATATCCTTTAGATTGTGGCAAATCATGATCAAGAAGTAGGTATGCGGTTGAAACCTCTGTTACGCGATGGCTAAAGAGCTGAAATGAAAACTAGATTTTATTTGTAAAGTTTTATTTACAAATTTTTAATGATATTGCAATAGGGAACCTCCAAGTTCTTTTAATCCTTCTTGATGTGGGTAATTGTGCTAATATGTGCTGACTCTAAAGGCCATAGGCGCAATACTGCATCTTTTTTGTCTTAGAACTTAATTTTTATCCAAATTTAAAAAATGAATTTTAATAGCTTCTAATGCTAATTTGCTAATTTTTGAATTAGCGTGTATTTTTCTACAAGCACAGGTAATTTGAAAGATGATATTTTTAAGAAAATTGAAAATCGGGACTTCAATGTTGTTCCAAAATAATTTTTTAAACTACTTAATTTTTAATATATGAAAATAGGATAACTGTGGATGAATAATAAATAATGATAATTTATAATATGAATAATTTGCCAGAAAGCCCTTACTTAGGTACAAAATATACACAATATATATCCAAAATCACTGATCGATTGGCACCAAAATCAATAAGCCGGGAGCCCTTCCTGAGACAAACATTTAAAAAAAATTATTCTGATAGGTGTGTTTTTGCAGAAGTCATTATGAACGAAAGAAAATTCCACAGACACAAGCACAGCCGATATGTGGAAAACCACGTTTCGTTACGTTCTGAGGGTATAGTACAATCATCATACTTTGAAACATTAAAAATGGTAGCAGAGCGTAGTTCATTCATATATATCCGTTACTAGTTTCCCGCCTATTACGTTCTGAGGACGGTACAATCAAAATTTTACCTTATCTCGGAAGCTATTTTTCAATCCTATCACAATATTTTGATTTCCTTATACAGAAACGTGGAAATAAAAAATGGTTTTGTTGTAAAAGTAAACGCAATTTTGTTGGACTTGATTGTCCAGTTTATCACAGCTCTTCATCGCGAAGTTTACTCAGTACTGAATAATATGAATACGGTTTGCCTAAAATTACTGTATTATCGGACGATCAAAACAGTAAAAAATATGTCTTGAGATAAAGAAAATATTTATCTGCACATTTAATGAATTCTTAGGGCCATTTTCTGCTAGCATAGGTACCTGTGCGCTTCATATAGCGACACGTTTTATGCAATTTTATCCTGCAGCAAAATACCGTATTTTTTTAAAGAATGATTACATTTTGCCGTTAAGAGTGTAAGTCGAAAAAAAACATTTTTCAATTTTTAAGTCGCCATTTATTAGGTAAAATCTGCTACAATTTTATTTTTTTAAAGCCACAAGCAGCCAGGGTTATTTGAGTCTAGCACCAATTCATGATTTCAATTTATTATTTTTTAATAATCCAATCGAGATTTTTACCAATTTTCGGATTATAACCTGGCAACTGGAGGGGCTTGTAATAGAGAAGCCATGCACATGCTAACGCCATATAAACAACGACATCGCAAGTCGCTACACGCTCAGCTGTTCTCAAATCCTACAATTATTGTTGGTAATTTTGGAGCAGTTATTCCTTATCTGATACACATTCAATAATTTTGCAATTTTGCAAAAGGATAAGATCTCGAACTTGCCGGTTCTGCGGCAAACCTATATTGCATATTTAACGTGCCGAACCCAGCGATGTAGCTTAGTGGTACAGCACTAGACTCGCATTGGGAAGGTACTGGGTTCGAATCCCGGCGGGGGCAGATGTGGCTAGGACTTTTTCCTACTGTCTCACGCCGAGAAACGGTAATTCTTGTACCGGCCATCTTGTTGAGGTTTTCCAAGGTTCCCCTCAATAATTCCAGATAAATATCGAGATGGTTCCTTATTCAAGGTCGTGGCCGATTACCTGTCAAAATCCTAAGCTCCCAAAGTTGTCTACCTTATCCTGATTTCCTATAATTCCTCCATTCGCACATTGCTAATAAAAAAAAGTTGAAGTTTAAAATATGTAGAAAACAACGGGAAGTGGGAATGGAAAATAGTAATGGTGCGAATGGCGTCTGTTATGACATAATGTCGAGAAACGGGTGTTAAACGCATTATTATTATATTTAACGTGCCGCTATATGTAACGCACAGGTATTTATGCTACCAGAAAATGGCCATTAGATTGCTAACCCATAATACGCAACGAGATGCTTGAGTCATCTTAATTTATGTTAGATCTCGTAACATAAAATTATAAAAAAAATAATAAAACAATTTTAGTACCCATTATTTTGTAATTTTTATATGCTAAGTTTACAGACGAGTAGCCAAAAATTGCAAAACATTTCTCGGTTTTATAAGAGACGAGTTTATAAATTTATATCACCTAGCTTCATATACTTTTTGATAACAATGCAAGTGACTCGGTGAAATTTTTCGGAAGTTTGTCGCGAAAGAGACGCAACGCTTCACTGATAGTTATATTCAATCCTCCTTGGTCAGCTGTCAAATAAATTTGAGGTTATGAGGAGCATGGTTATTGTATTCGAATCTGAATGTGTATATGAATACAGGTTAGCATAACACTCAGCAATATTTCGGTTCCAAGAAATTCAGTGCGCATGCGTCGTCCTGGTATAATTTTGAAGGCATGACCGGTATATTATAATATTTATGCACAGTGTACCAACTGATTTATGTCTATGGCCTATGAACAATACACGTACTAATGTGTCTATGGCACTGAATCAAGTCCTGTTTTATAGAAATTCACCTACAGATTATTGGCTGATTAACGCGCATGTCCGTCGCTGGCGTAAAGTAAAAAAAAAACAAAACTTGGGGACAGAACATCAAACGTGCCGACAGTGAGTGAACTCACTGTAAAGCTTTACACTATATTATTAGGAACACCATCGAATTATGTAACGTTACAACTATTGATTGTCTAATCGTGTCGCCGTAGAGAAAATGATAACTTAGCCGCTGCGATAGTGGAAGTGATTTTGAGTCTAGACGGTGACATAGGTTTGAAATAAATTTTTCTAGTACCTATTGCGTTGTGACGTTAGATATAGTAGAAATTAGGAGAGAAAAACTCAGTGGCAAAAGGATCAAATAAAATTTGCAATACTGATGATTAAATTTGCATTTATAAGCTTACGTTTCGGTGCAATTTAGGACCTAGTAAATGTAGATAATAGTTTCGGATATTGACGGTACGTTTGCTATAGCATAGTTCTAGTCACGCTTTTTCAACGTCGTATGGCGAACTCTCGTAACATGTTAAGTCGGTCATAAAATTCATGCTACTTCATAAAAAAAAATTAATATCTGTGGATGTTTTTACCGCCTTCAAATCTCTCTCAATATTCAGTAATTAATTAACATTTGTAATCGTGGGAGTTTAATTGTTGTTAGCTAAAGAAATATCACTTTGTTGTGAATGTAATAACTTTAAGTTGCAAATAATAAATTACTGGGTGTGATTTGAAAGTGGGTGGACGCTATTTCATAAACACGAGCCGTCTAATGCAAAAGTGGTGTGAGTTAAAAAAGGCATGTATGTGTTTTACACACGACTGAAGTTATATTTCTTAACATATACCCCGTTACTGATACGACAGCGACATCTATGAATCGGGGTACAAAGTGTTCTTGGCGTATATTTAACGCTTTACATAAACTCGCCTGAAATTGCATAAATAAGTATAACTTCTAAACATATTTTCGATTTATTTATTTACTAGCGGCCCGGTCCGGCTTCGCCCGGACTTCAATACACTACTCACTCGCTTCGCTCGTTCGCTTGAATATTATAATTACATTACTCATTCGCTTCGCTTGTTCGCTCCCGGGTGAATTTTTCCGATGTTTGAATAGTTATTCTGCTATTCTGGGCGGAGACAAATCCAAAAAATCAAAGATCATGGAAATCGGTCCAGCCGTTCTTGAGTTATAAATGGTGTAACTAACGTCACTGACATCACTAACGTCACTAACACGACTTTCTTTTATATAATATATAGATTGTAAATTATAGACGCGTCGACATCTCAGGTCATTAGCGTCTTTCAACTACACTAAATAACAACTTTCTTAAAACTAAATGACATCACAAAACATCCATGAGCGCAGGTGAGATTCGAACCCACGACAGTCTAGTCCAGAGGCTGCGGTACCAAGTACGCTATCCACTAGGCTATAACACGGCCCTCCAACATATTTTCGAATAATGAGCCTTGTAGTAAAAGTATTATGTAAAAACAGAGAAATTTATATTTCCTTCGCATGATCCACTGATGTCTTCAGATAATAATGCTCATTTTTACTCGAAATATATTATTTACTAGCTTTCCGGCCCGGCTTCATCCGAGTAGATTTTGGTTTTGCAACAAAATAATTTAAAGCAACATTTCGTTTCTCATATTATGCCACTTTACTGTATCGCTCTTATAGTTTAGCCAGCGTACACAATTTTAGTTCAGAAATCGTGTGCTTGATCCCCAACTTGCTTTATATTTTGACCTCACTGCTCATCCCCCTTTTGTCGTAACGTAATAACATATACCTAGCGGCTATGTCCATGGGGAAGAAGTAGGTTTATCACAACGCAAACAAACAATAAACCAGGAGCGGATAAAGGGGAGTGGCGCCAGTGGCGATCGCCATCCCCGAAGTCTTGGATGTATTTTTTTAATAAGATACGGGAATAAAAAAAGTTTTACTTTTATTTGTTTGTTCTCTTCTCAGAACCGGCTATACCTGCTATAATAATTATACACCAGAACGCCACCCCCGAACAGAGTGGCTGGATTCGCCCCAACAATAAACCTCCAGTGTAAAATCACTGATGGTTAGAATTTGTAAACCATAAAGTTAATTAAAAATATGACAACGGAACTAATTTGGTGATTCACGATCGTGTCAATTACTAATTAAAGGGTATTGTATTTTTTGTATCAAATAAATTGGCATGACATCTGTCATATTTTGTTAGTATATTTGTCACAAATTAACACCGTTCCGGAAGAGTAACAGTCAAAATTATGGTTTAAAAATATAATTATTTCCTGAAAAATTGCAGTTCAGAAAAAAAGAACTACACACGTTTTTTTCATAATACGAAATTTTGATTAATTTTAACATTGTTAGTGTTCCTTACCCAAATCGGAAAACCGAAAAATGGAACACTTATAATGGAATCTCCTCGGCTTCTATAAGTCTGTCAGGCATTTTTCTCAGAAACCGTTCAAATGTAGAAACTTTGGCATAGTTGTAGAAAGTGGTGACCTAATTACAGACGTGAAGTGTGAATGAATTTTGATTTTTAACATGCTTATATTAGCTTCACTGGTATGCTGTATGTAAAAAAAATCTTGCAACTCGATTTTCATCCTCTTCCAAATGTCCAATTGACGTGAAACTTTGCAACCGTACATGTAGTTTTGATGACGATACAATATTCTGCCATTTTAGCAATAATAATTTATAACAAGTTAAAAATAAAAAAACAAGTGGTGGGAGTGACGGTTTTGATGGTGGGAAAACGTGTCTACAACCGTTTAAATTTAAAATAATATCTATAATATAATATTATGACTACAATTTTGAGAATAAAACTTATAGTTTCAAAAATATCTAAAAAATCACGGTTATATTAATGCATTAAAAAACAGAAAATAAATATCTTTCTCTTCTATAACGTTTAGATGCGAGGGACACTCGATGAAATAAATGAAATATAGGTAAAGTGAGTGTTCCACGCTTCTAAAACGTTATAGAAGAGAAAGAAATTTATTTTCTACTTTTTAGTGCGTTAATATAAGCGTGTTTTTTTAGATTTTTTGAAGCTATAATTTTTTTAACGGTTCATATAAAACTTATAGTTTTATTTAAATGATTTCACTTATTTGTAGTGTTTTAGTTAATGACGGCAAAATAGCAAACTTAACAAGTAGACCACTTTATTTTCCTGCTTATTAATATATCCTACTTCGGAGAATATTGAACCAAAGTTATGTAATAACAATTGACAATTGCATGGTCATGACAAAAGCGCATCCAGCCACAGCGATGATGTAAGATAGATCACGACATGATCAACGATCACCATCACGCATAAATGTACCGTGTGACGTACAAGAGTACAATTCAGGGATGTACTATGTGTAAGAAATTTATTTATTGAAGTGAAAACTTCCTTAGGCTGCTCTCTTTGCCTGGGTAGTGAAATAAAGTGAACCGTTCGCGTTCGCAGTCCGAATGTGACGCGGCTGACATACTTATATCATAAAAACGGTACGCAGTACAGTTGCACCGATAGCGTAGTTGCAAACGTCTTTGCGTTGTATGAATAGGAACCTCGGTTCGAAACCTGATGGCACCGTTGAATTTTTGGCGTTTTTTTTCTAATTTTATTTTTGTTATATTCTTCCTTTGACGATAATTATAATTTTTTTGAAATCAAGGTGGAATCTGAAGTTTTCACTTCTGTCGTGTGGACACCTAAACGAGGATACCTATGTGATTTCAATAGAATTATCGCTAGGCGCTTGGTAGAACATGATTGAAAAAATTAATTAATACACAAACACTTGAAAAATTCTACACATATTTATTAATCTCAACGATCGTTCGGCTAGTTAGCTAGCTAGCTATAGCTAGAAACCCGAAATCTTATCTTATTTTAGAAAATACCTATATGTGTTCCCAGAATTTTGAAATGAAACTTTTGTAGCGAGTGTAAGTTTATAACGCGATGAAACGAAAAAACGACATGATAAATATAGTTTGAGAAAGAAAAAGACATAACACAATGTGGCAACAAGTCGTACGGCGTGCACGTTATATATATAAAAGAGAATAGAAAGATAGAGATAGACAAATGAGTAATCGACAATTGACGCACTATTTATGAGCTACGCAATGCGTTTGATTGGGTCTATGCTGTTGGGCATGTATAATCTGCCATTTCTGTCTAGCATTGATTTGTAAAACGGAGACATTAAAAATTTAAGAAAAATAATTTATAGCATGGGAGAATTTGTAGAAGTTACGAGGCGACGTCCTAGTGCGCCTTGACGCTACTACATCCCTGGCTGTTTGCAAATGAGCAAATGTCAAATTCACATGAGAAAAGACTAGCACCGATAATATTATGTCCCCAGTTATTGTCTATTCACCAGAATGCACTTTTGTAATATGAAATAAAAAGAAGAAGAAAATTGCCATGTTGTTGCAACTGAAATTAGTTGCATCTATAACAATATTATGTAGTTCATTTCCCAGATTGTTTACTGGTAAATATTTCATGTTAACAATAGTTTCCACATTGTTGAAGATCTTAACTAATTGAGATTGGAATCATTTTCCGTTCTTATTTTTTTCTTCAATCCCTATTATTTGTAACTCACTTATATATTATATTGTTTTATTCATAGAATGAAAAAATTATAGTCAATTTCACTTTCATGTTCCGGAATGGTGATAGCGACGATAAAATCTTGTAATTTTTTAAAAATTTTATTAAAATGTACCTATTAAAAATCGGGTGGGTTTAGCTTTAATTGTATCGCAGCGTTTTCCGTAGGACGCCGTATTTTGAAAAAAATATTTCAATGTTTTTTTTATATTAAGTAAACTATAGCAAACGCAAGGGCGTGGACAGAAAAAAAAACTTGAGGGGGGGTTTGTGAGTCCGACCATTTTTACTACGCCGTTTTCCGGGTTCCGTCATTATAATATTTAAAAATGTCAAAGATTGTTGTAATGGCGTAAGGATCAAATAAAAAACGCAATTGCTGTGAAGGATGTTGCATTTATTCAACTAACGTTTCGTGGATATTTTTCCAGATCCTCAGATCTCTAGTGGAGAAAAATTAATGAGTTAACAAATTATTGTATAAGACTAGAGGAAAATAAAATAAGGATACACAATCTTAAAGTCAAATAACTTACCAAATGCCGTCATACAGAACCAGTAAAATTGTCAATTAGTACAAAACATGATAACATGGTGATTATGGTAATCAGTATTGAAAACTTAACAACCGTTACTTATTAATGTCTATATAAATTTTGAAAAAACTATTTTTCTGTTCCAATCAATAATTAGTAAGTTATTTGACTTTAAGATTGTATATCCTTATTTTATTTACACTGTATTTTCCTCTAGTCTTATACAATAATTTGTTAACTCATTAATTTTTCTCCATTAGAGCTCTGAGGATGTGGACAAATATCCACGAAACGTTAGCGGAATGAACAGGCCCGAATTTAGAAATTTGCCGCCCCTAGGCAGTTGCGAAAATTACCGCCCCCCCCCTACAATAAATTCACAATAACGTTAATAATCGTTCACCAATTTGTTTAGTAATAATGACAGAGGAGGTTATGTGTATCACAATATACTGTAGGGGAGAAAATAAGATGATTTTCGATACAGAAACTTATCGAATATTCGATATTAGACCAATATCGATACTTGCATAAATCGATGCTTTTCTCGATTCGGGCATTGTCCACTTATAATGTTGGTACGCGTGCCAACGAAATATAGGCGAGAAATTCAATTCCCACGAATATAACAAGTTTTCAAAGTTTCCGTCAAAATTTGCCGCCCTTCAATTCTTGCCGCCCTAGGCAACTGCCTACTCTGCCTGCATGGTAAATCCGGGCCTGGGAATGAATGCAACATTCTTCGCAGTAATTGCGTTTTTTATTTGATCCTTACGCCACTACAATAATCTTTGATATCATCAGGGTCGCACCAATTCCATGCTTTTACTTAGCAGATTCTTAATAAATAAATTTAAAAATGTGGTAGATAAATGCCCGCGTTTACTTGACCTCTGCAAGAATTTCGTGGAGTGGGGTTGAACTCTAGTGATCGCCCCTGGCTAAGGTATTGAGCAAACGTACATTAAAATTTTAAATAATAATTGAACAGGCCTTCTTTGGCTTTCAAATGACACCTCAAATATTGTTATATTATCTTTATTTTTTACAAAGTGATAGCGATTTTGCCTAATAAATAAAAAATAAAAAGCGTTGCATGACACTCTAAATCCAACTTCCGCTAGGTTTCCGCTCTCCTTACTATACATCATCAGATCGGAGACATGAAAATAATGTTTTTTTATCGAAACTACGTATGTGTGCAAAATTTCAAGACGATATGTAAAACTGGGGCAAAATTAGATTACTAGATTTGATCCTAACAAGCGAAAAAATTAAATAAAAGCTTATAGAAATCATGTCCGAGATGAGTTCAGATTCTGAAATGTTATTTTTCATGACGTGAAGAGCAGAAAATTAAAAAAAACACTTTTTTTCATCAGAAGAGTGACCTTTAAGTTAATCTTTTGCAAAAAAAGTATTGTAGGACAATGTTTCTGGCCCAATTATTGTGTATAGAGAGAAGGGAGCAAAATAAGAGTATAACCTTAAAATTGTTATGGGTTTTTTTGTTAGATAGGTCCTAAATTTAAATAAATTCATTATGTTCAGAAAAATGTTAATACCAGCGCCACATTAATATTTTTCATATTAAAAATTTGTCTCGAGTTGCTCTCAGAACATAATATTATATTATTAGGTATACATCCCGTAAAAATATTACCTTGACAGTAAAACTGAATTATTTAAGTAGCCATAGTGGCGTGTAAACTGACTCTTGGACATAAAATACTTGAAAATGTTGTGTATCTAAAGTGTATAACGATTCCGGTTTTTTTATTATTACTGTACACGTTCTAGCTTTCCTGTAACGTCAGGCCAGTATTCAATAGACTATAAGCATGGTTTCTACGAAGCGCGCTGGCTTGGTAATATCCTCGTATAAACAGTTTTTCAAGCCAAACCAGCGCTGGCTGCCGGCGCTGGCGTGAATAGAGCGCCTGCCTATTTTTCAAGCCAGTGGCCTCCGCTCGCGTGTTCCGCAGCCCCCGCGCCAGCGTTGCGAACACGTGTAGACGCATCGCACCAGTCGCTGACGCATATATTAATCAATTCTTCTAATAATAGTGCAGAGATGTTCTTTAAACATTTTTTTTTTCAACAGCCGGATTTGTCCCGAATATATTTTTTGAACGCCGAACGTGTGTACACCACGAGAAAAATCCAGGAATGACTGGCCTCGTCTAAACAGCACGAGAGCGCTGGCTTATCTGTAGGACTGGCGCCAGCGCACTGCCTTCGTATAAACCATGCTTTAGAGGATGTGTAAGTACCCAAGTCGGACTCGGATCCCCAATTTATTTTGACTATATAACCTTTTAATGCTTCTTTAAGACCACCAATTCATATTTTCAATTTAACCTCCGATGCAAAAAGAGTCGAGTGTTATAAGTTTGAAGCCTTTGAAATAGATAGATTGTAGATTATAGACGCTCAAAAACTGAAGTCATCAGCTTCTATTTGAAGCCTTTTGTCTCTTCTCTCTGTGTGTGTCTGTCTGTGGCATCGTAGCTCCAAAACGGATGAGCAGATTTCAATGTGTTTTTTGTTTGTTTGAAAGCTGGTATTCGTGAGATGGTTTTTAATCATGTTTGATGGAAGTCGGTTCAACCTTTTTCAACTCTTATCACAGTTTGTGTAGAAATCTCGATCACTATTGCAGCTATTGAGCTCAAATATTCAGTTTTTAACTTCCCACTGGAAGTTATTGTAATGGGTCCGAAAATCGAAATCAAAAAGGAAAAAAAAATTTTATGTTTCAAGGTCACTACACTATTTTTACACTACTTTTAGAAAGATGTCTGTGTGTGTGTGTGTGTGTGTGTGTGTGTACGTACGTATGTGTACATTTCTTTCAAAGACGAAATCTCGAGAACGAAAAATGATATCGACTACGTTAGGGTGCCAATCGACGCGTATTAACGTAAATATGATCTGAAAGAAATTTTTTCAAAATCGGTTCAGCCGTTCTTTTTTCTTCACCAAATAACCTCCAAAAAAGTAGATTTTACACAATATCTCGCGAATAAAAAATTATATCGACTTCGTAAGGGTGTCAATCGAGGCGTGTTAACGTCATTTTGATCCGACATAAATTTTATAAAAATCGGTTCAGCCGTTTTTTTTTTTTTTTTTTTTAAATTATTGATTATTTAATGATAGAAATGATTACTTTTCTGTGTAATATCTAATTTAATTATTATTATTAAATATTTATCAAACTGGGAAGTTCGTCGTGTGGACCTCAAGGGTCGCACTTTAGTCCTAATAAACGACCCACCTCACGGCTTGTTGATTAGGTAGTCATTTCAAAAAGTATGAAATAAAAATTAACTTCAAGGTTTAAAAAATCTCCAACTCTAAAAAGTGAACCTTAAAAAGTAAGAAATAATTAATTTCTATTACTAGATATATTTGACCCGACGCACCGACTATTTGTTCATTTGGATGGAATATTTGATTCATAAATGCGTCGGGAACCGCTGAGACATTAGTATTTTTGTCATTTTACAGTGGTCCCCGACGCATTTACGAATTAAATATTTCATCCAAACGAAGAAATAGTTGGTGCGTCGGACCAAATATAATAGAAATTAATTATTTCTTACTTTTTTAGGATTTGTTTTTTTGAGGCGGGCTTTTTTAACTTCCCATTGGAAGTTATTGTAATGGGTCCGAAAATCGAAATCAAAAAGGAAAAAAAAATTTTATGTTTCAAGGTCACTACACTATTTTTACACTACTTTTAGAAAGATGTCTCTGTGTGTGTATGTGTGTGTGTGTGTGTGTGTGTGTGTACGTACGTACGTACGTACGTACGTACGTATGTATGTGTCCATTTCTTTCTAAGACGAAATCTCGAGAACGAAAAATGATATCGACTACGTTGGGGTGCCAATCGACGCGTATTAACGTAAATATGATCTGAAAGGAATTTTTTTAAAATCGGTTCAGCCGTTCTTTTTTCTTAACCAAATAACCTCCAAAAAAGTAGATTTTACACAATATCTCGCGAATAAAAAATTATATCGACTTCGTAAGGGTGTCAATCGAGGCGTGTTAACGTCATTTTGATCCGACATAAATTTTATAAAAATCGGATCAGCCGTTTTTTTTTTTTTTTTTTTTTAATTATTGATATTTTAATGATTAAAATGATTACTTTTCTGTGTAATATCTAATTTAATTATTATTATTAAATATTTATCAAACTGGGAAGTTCGTCGTGTGGACCTCAAGGGTCGCACTTTAGTCCTAATAAACGACCCACCTCACGGCTTGTTAAAATTTTAAAATCCTGTTTATACTTTAGCCAGTTCTCGGATTAGAACCTAAGAACTAGGAGTTCGTAATAGAGGAGCCATGGAAACACTGTATAAACAAACGGCATCCCTACGAGCTCGGCTATTCTCATGCTCGTCTGTTTTAATCTGATACTTTTTTTAAATTGGATCTTTTTTCAAACATTTTAGTGTATTTATTGATAGCTTATGGGTATTCTAGAATCATTCTAGTTTATTATGTTTGAATATATAACCATAACCTCAAGCAACAAACTTCACCGCGGAACTATTAAGAACATTATATTGGAACTATTTCGATGTTGACAACTATTTATGTTTTGTAATGTGTTTATGAATTTCATATTATGATATTCATTTGTTCGAGTATTTATGAACTACCGAAACTTACTGAGATTAGTTGAACACGATGCGATTAAATAACTCAGTTGATTTTTTTAACGAAAATCTATAAATAAAAGCCATTTTTGATTCGACTTTAATGAATTAAAATAAATTACAGTGCATCGACAAAACATCGACATAGTTTTAAAAAAATTGCCACGTATTCCGCTAGCATATTTAATTTAATCAATAATTTATTGATGTGCTAGAAGTTTGACGCCTGTATAACTCTGGCAGTTGGTTTTAAAAAATAGCTAAAGCTTGTGAAAATTCTGAGGGATAAGTCTTAAAACGTTGCAAATACACAATGTTGGTAATATAAAAATTTGCACTATGTCCTCGGTTGTCGAGCATCTATAATATTTTGCAATCTTTCTCTCTACACGCTTAAAATCTATCATAAAAAGGTTATAAAACAGATGTCCATACAAAATGACCGTTCGTTTCAAATTGTTGATTACTTCTACAGCCGCTAGGCTTTTTACATAATAAAAAGACAGATATCTGTGGTCAAAATGCAAAACTGTTTATGCCGAATTTGTGATAATGACGTTTATGAAAAGAATCAGAAATGTCGATCATATGCTTCGAGTTATCTATAATTATTATTGTATCTTCGTCTTACAAAGACTCAATCTGTCGAAGCAAGTGTGTGGTGCGAAATAATTGTTTTAAAATAAAATTATTAAAAGAGGCCTGCACTCAACCCATTTCAAAAGATGGCGCCACCATACCTATGTAATTTAACTCGATTTTTCTCGCAACATAGCAGTCTTATATTGAAAGTACAGTCAATTTGTGTGATCAGTAAGATTCTGTAGATGGTATTTTTGGATTTAAACATTTTTGGGTTCATGTATTGAAATTAATAAAAGTAGGAATTGAGATTGAATTTGCAATATTTTTTTCAATGAAGAGGCATTTAATACCTAAGTTGAAAGACAACAATTATTATGTATATTCTGAAGTTCAAGAGGAAATTGTTAATAATAACAGCAGAATGTTGAATAATAAGTCATACTCATGACAGATACTGTATAACTGTGGTTGCTGTCAATAACTAAAAAAGTGGAGCTATTGTCTAAAAGAGGGCGATACGTTTTGCTTACATCGGTATAAAATGTTAGTTTTGAATTTCGTGTTCAGTTCGTGTTTTTCAAGGGTTTTGTAAATGATTGTGTTTTAAGCATCGATGCGGTAAAGTGTAAGCGTGGGGTGACATCAGACGTGCATTAACTTATTGTTCGTTTAGAGTCATCTATATGCTAGTAGTCGAACTACTCAAAATATTTCAAAAAATTAAACTGTTAAAAATAATATTACATTTATAACGACGACAGCGCCTCTGAAGGTGTCGGCAACTTAAAGTGCAAGCTTCTTCTAAGTGTAAATAAATTAAAACGTTGTGTATTATTTAATTAAAAATGTAAACAAAATATCTAAATAGATAGGTGTCAGTAATTGTTCAGTTCGAAAAAAATCGGCGTACGCGATTTTGCCTTTTGGCCATAGATAATTCTTGCATGCATTGTTATTTAATACCCACCCACAGTGTAATAAACTAATACAGCAATAAATAATAATATAGTAAGTATAGAGGCACTTCTGAAGCAGTGAGTTGGTAAGTGAGTCGGACCGGACCAATGGCGGAACTAATGATAGGTGTTGGTTATTGTGTAAATAAAGTGTGAATAACGCCAGCAGATGAACATCATTAGCTCTATCTCTTTATTCGTTTTACTTTGTTCATATCATGTTGTCATATCTGTACAATTATCATTATTACAATTGTTTACACTTCAATTTAATATTTGTACGTAAGTAAAAAAAACATTGGTCGCAGTGCTAAACCCTACGAGTATTTGTTATAGGTACATTTTGGTAGTTTTTGAAATGTATCATTTTAATATGTGAATTTAAATTGGTTTACAAATTAAACATTATTTTTTACAACGCCCCTATCGAAAATTCGATTATATAACACTTTTATGGCATCGACACAAGTCAAGTCAATGCATTATAGAAATAATTTATTCTTTTCATCTGCATTTGAGTAATTTTTTTGCCCACTAAATTTCTTCAGATGCTTGTTGGCACGTCATGGCCACATTAAACATTTTTTGAAAAAACTTGGCACGTAAATGTGAAAAGATTCGCCATCCCTCTATTACTCGGGAAAAAGTAGGTTCTTAAACGGTTAAAGAATTTTTCAAATTGGTTTAATAGTTCCTGAGATTACCTGCGACACATTCCGAAAAAATTGTGTCCAGTTGTTCCAAATGATGTAAAAGTGAAACATCAGGATTTTGTGGTTCCGTTATCCGACTAACGCCAATAGCGCGTGTGTCTATATACTATGTACAGGCAAATAAACTATGCTCTAGATTCTAAAGTATAGACTAGAGTTCGAAATTGCTAGTCAATTTCGCAGTCCGTTAAAAAAGTTTTTTATTTGAAATAAAGGTTACCGACCTTCACAATAAAAATATTTGAAGAGTTTTTTGAAATAGGTCATGAAATTATTGCACAAAATCACTTTTTTTCATACCCACTACAAAATAGCTACTTTCGATGACCGATGTATATGTATAGCGTCCTTTAATGACCCATTTAACAGGCAGGTGTGCGGAAAATGGTTTACTTTCTGCACTAGTGCAGAAAATAAAACGGTTGCCATAGCAACTTCTATTTATTCGATCTATACGCCTGCGTACGCTTGTCATTACTTACTTGCACGAACTTCGCGGCACACTGGAAGGAAAGATGGCGACGGAAATGAACTGTCATGCTTTTTTGAAAATGACGTAAAAAGTAGGTATTTTGTAGTGTGTATGGCAAAAAATATCATATAATATGTCTCGTACGTAATGGTATTATGGCTCGTTTTTACATACTATCATCACTCGCCGTAATATGCCCCATTATACGTATCTAATCTACTATTACCCACGCCGATCAAAGATCGTTGATTCGTTTGAAGATTTTACTTATCTTATTTTGCGGCTTTTTTTCTTTAAAAATGTAAACATTATAACAGTTCTAAAGTACTTTTCAATATTCTTCAAACCTTTCTGATCTGTGCAGTGGTGTAGCTAGTTGTACCGGGCAAAAAATAGACTGCAGGGCCCCTAACTCAAAATATAAAATATAAATGTAGCGTTTTTTTCAAGGCTGGAAATGTAACCTTAAATAAAAGTAACTGAACTATTATTTTTCAAAGAAGAAGCTTTAGGGTTGACCAAGGGCCCCCTGAGCTTTGGTGTCCTGGGACACTGCCCCACTTTGCTCTACGGTAACGCCAATGGATCTGTGTCAATCAGAAGTCAAATTTAACACGAAAATACGATAATTATTGATTTTAACCCCACCTTCAACAAATTGCGATGATACAAAAAGTACAATTTAATTTATTTTATTGTAAATTATAGACGCGTCGACAACTTAGGTCATTAGCGTCTTGATTACATTAAATAACAACACACTTAAAATTAAATGACATCACAAAACATCCATGAGCCGAGGTTGGATTCGAACCCATGATAGTCTGATCCAGATGCTGCGACGCTAACCACTGGACCACACTGTCCTCACAAAAAAGTACAAATCATAATATATTTAAAACAAACCCGCTGTGCCGAAACCAGAATTAAGTGTGAAAAATGTAACTTAGGAGTGTATGTAAAGTGTTTTAAAAAATATCATGTAGAGTAACGTTTGTAAATTTAGAAACATTGACAGATACTTTAATGCCTGATGTCCTACATGTAGGCCACGAAGAAAAAATGTGTTGCGATTAAAAATTTTACAAAATCTTTGTTACGTATTTTATTATTTACCAAAATAGACTAGACCATTAACCAAAAAAAACTTAGTAAGCATGATATTACCAAATAATGGGCAAATCTGGGTTTTAAAGATCACGTGAACGATTTTGATTTTTTAATTAATCTCATAACTCTAGAGTTGCGAGGTCTACTTTATTTTGGCATGTTTTAATGTTGAACCTATCTGCAGACACCGTCATCGACGGGTAGGCACAGCTAGTATAAGTTAATTACCCAAAAAAAGAATAGATTTAATTTGTCCAAAAATAATGACGTGTACACTCACCTACGAATCCGTTGCCTAATAATATAAATTACACTTCTTATTAGTGACAACCGAAAATATTTTTTGCTAAAAGTTAATATACCGTGACGATAAATATTAACACATTGTTTTTGTTTGTAAATAATAACGGACATTGTTATTTCAAAAAAAAAATTTTTTTTGTGTAAAAAAGTAGTGACATATGTTATTATTTTATTTAATAAGTCGCGTCAACAAAATTAATTAGGAACCATTTCCCAAAAAATAAGGCATTTTTTTTGTTAAATAACAAAGTGGAACGACTAATGAGTATTACAAATGGAGAGATTTTTTTATACTATACTATTATGTTATCTATATTACCTATTCAGTTAAATTCAATAATAAAATTTTAGTAGTGATAATGATAAAAAAAAATTGAATTAGTCTGCCACCGATTTGATATTTTTCTGTTAAACATCAAATCGGTGGCAGACTACAATTTTATTATCATTTTTTTTTGTCAATATCTCGAATACGGCTCAACATTACTTGATTAAATTTATACAGGTTATAGAGAAACATCAATTATTTACAATTATCATCGTTTGCCTTGCAATTTTTTGCATGCCTGGCAGACCTCTCTCCAAATGGATAAATGTTCAATATGAGATCTGCTAGGTGTGCAAAAAAATGCAGGGCATGGATTATGATATTTGCAAATAAATGATACTTCTTTTATAATCCATATAAATTTTATCAAGTAGTGTTGATACGAGCCGTATTCGAGATACTGACAATAAAAAATGATTGTTTTTCTGCCACCGATTTGATGCTCTTTAATTTAAAAATTTTGTTAGTGTTTGATAAGATAAGACTTTAAGACATAGGCTATAATAACTGGCCGGCCAGGCTTCGTCCGGGCAAAAATCGGGGATAATCTCAGAAATTACTGAACCGATTTCTAATTTTTTTGCTTGAGGGCATAGGCGATAGGCATTAATAACTGGAGCGAAGCGAGTGAGTAATGTATTAATAAATCATAAATTCATAGCACCCGGGCAAAGACGTACCGAGCCGCTAGTTCAATTATATAAAAGTTCTATGGTGTGTAGACTAGATAATGAGAACAAAAGTCAGTCATAACAATAAATAGTCCAGATAATAAAAGTGCATTTAATGAAAGCTGTTTAGTTATTTGTTAACCTCTTTATCACGTCCCTGAAAATAGTTCTTTACATAATTCAGCTGTTTTATTGCCAACATAACGCCCGTGTCACGCATCGCATGTGAACGTGCATTTACATATCAATTTCCTGCATTTAAATGATTGTGAAGCAGTTTTTATAGGTACATATTATTTATGCATTTTTCTGATGTAATATTTTTGGTGCAAAAAGCATAACCACGTACTTATGTCGAATTTTTCATATTTTTAACAGACTTAAAAAAATGCTATCATTCGACGTGTATGTGCCTATTCGCTATGTGCAACTGCTTGGAAGGAAGACGCTGAACGACCGTGCGCGCTTAGCGGCGAAAGCTGGCATTCTTAGGGCACGTCAGTGACGTCATATACTGATATAAAATCAAAAGTAAGAAATGACAATTCGTAAATGCTGCATTATTAATTGTAATAATACATAAAAATAGTGATGTTAGCTCTTATTGTTTCCCAAAATATAAGCAAAAGTTAATTCAAAAAGAAAAATGGATTTCCATCGTGAGAAAGTACAAGTAAGTATCATAACCTTAATTGTACATTCACAATAATGTAGTGTGAACGCACTAGAAAATATATATTTAATATAAAATAAATATAAGAATAATGAAATTTAATAATTTTTATAAAATTACAACTTGAATTTTGATATTAAATTAATAAAATAAGACAAAATATTCTTTTATATATATGACAGATGTGACAGATAAAATTGCACTATATTAGAAATAATAATAATTAAAGACTACTGTTAATATATAAAATAACTTACATAAACTTTAACAGAATAAGGCTCAGAAGTTACTAAAGTCTGCCTAATTACTGCTGCTCGAATCAAATAGCTTTTTCCATTTTGTCTTAATTCTCCAACATCAATTCCATGATTAGCCTCAGCTAAAGTTTTACCCTTTGACACAGTTTGAGGTTGAAAGTTTATAGTATGATTTATTTTTTCAAAACCCGTTTTTAATATGGCATTCATACTTTTTACTTTTATCATTAATTTTAATTTTAATTCACTTTTTACTAGTTGTCCCATTTGACATAATGTATAAAAGTGGCAGTGGTCTCGCCGATTAATGCCGCTAGATGTCTCGACTCTGATGTTGCACATAGCGAATATTGCTTTGCGGGTAATAGGGATTTAACCCGTAAAATCAAACTTTTGTGATTTCCTGTTTCCCTAATTATTTTAGGAAAAATATCTTCGAATAAAAGTTTTAGAACATAAAATTCTGCATCTAAATCAATAAACAAAATTAATTTTGCGTGCTTTGTAACGGCAGAAATTTGATATGAAAATGTCAAAATTACCTCAAAAATAGATAGCGATAGCCATGGAACTTGAACAAAATAATTAGGCTAAAACGTCATCATTTTGTTCAAGTTCCATGGCTACGACAAAATAGGGATGAGCAGTGAGCGAAAATGTAAAGCATGTCGAGGATCGCGTTCGCAATTTCTGAGCTAAACTGGTGTACGCTGGCTAAATTATAAGAGAGACGGTAAAGTGATATATACAGAGAAATGTTACTGCTCATGATTATTTTGAAAAATATATACAGTGCGTCTCACGGCGAGGTATACATACGGATATACGTATTAAATGTTAACATTGAATCCTCATAAGAAGAAACTTAATTCCCAAGTTGGCTTTGAAAGGCATATTTCTAAAGAAAAAGACAATGCAGGGGATATACTTTTAGTAGGTACGTTGTTCCCGATACTGCATACAACATTTGAACTAATTTAGATATAAATTATTTTTTATTTCTGGTATTTGATAAAATTTCGTATTTGGCAGCCTATGTTCTATTTTTAAATAAACACAGTAATATCAGAAATGCTATTACGTGTAACCATGAAAATGAAAAATTATATGTTTCATATTCTAATGAGTGAGTGAGAAATGAATAACAAAAACTTCAAGTTATTTAAAATTACCATAGCAACACTAAATAAACCATTTATTAAATAGTAATCATGGCTTATTCTGATCCATTCATTTTGTCCCAATGCTAAATTCTCTATGTATACCTCGCCGTGAGACTCACTGTATAAGAAGCCGAGTCGGAAATTGTGTAGTTTGAAATGCATCCTGAAGTCTGTTTACCGTTGCAGTGCGTCGATCAGATATAAAAATAAACCCAAATAATTTCTTACAGACGGTGGTCGTATCAAGAAGGCCTTGAAGCAGATTAAGATAATTACCTTTTTAAAGGTGCGATAAAAAATATTCATAATTTTTTTGTGTGAATACAAATGAAGAGAATATTTTGTATAACATAAGTAATAATTAAAATGTAATACGTCAATCATTACTGCAGTTTTGCAACTGACAACGTGGCGTTACTTCCTGTGCTACCGAAGAAGTGAAGATAACGATGTCGATGAGTGGCTTCTTAAATAATGCAGTTTTTTGGCAGTGCTTTAAGGCAGAACCATAGCCAATATTAAAAAAAAAACTATTTTCATTTTCATTTAAAACTAGCGACCCGGTTCGGCTTCGCCCGGGTACTATGAATTTAAGATTTTAATTGATAAGGACCTGTTTTAATATAAAAACAGAAACTGTGGTGATCCTGATGATAATAGAGATAAACGACTCAAAGTGTGGCTTAAGGATCCAAATTGGAATGCAAATACTGATTTTAATAGTTTGAGCATTTTTTAAATTATTATTTTTAAATTATATTAAAGTTTAGTTTTTGTTGGTATATGCACTATTTTCAATCAAGTTACAAATAAGAAACTGAATCCGTTACTAAAACCCGCCACTGATAATATGTAGTAATGGTCAAAGATATCATTTATCCATTAAAAAATCCAATTGTATTTTTTCTATGTTCGGTAAAACCGTTTACACCCTGTATAATATAGAGTTGAAACTGTATGTTCTAAACCTTTCTGACATCAAAACAAACATAGCTTGTAAATTTGAGCTCAATCGGTTCAAATTTTGAAAATACAATATTATTTCTGATAATTCTAACATGGTTAACGAAAAGTTGGTCGAAAAAAAGTGTTTTGATGTTCTGTGGTTGCATTTTTAGTATTCGGTCAAAATGCATTTACTGAAATTCATTTCTGTTTGCTATATAGGATAGTAGGTACTATACAAAGATTGGAAGAATAGCGGAAGTGCAAAATAAGATTTCTAAAATCAAGTAAAAATGAAATGATCAAATTCTATACCATTTTTCCTAATTACTTAATACTTACACAGTTCTTTTAAGAATGAGTCTAAAAACATGATTTATACTGAAAATTAGTAAAAAACCTGTTTTGTTCTCTTTTTTAACCGACCACTTTTCATATTGGAAGCTTGTTTTGTAGCATCTAGCGTCGGCCATATTAACTTTTACGCGTCGTCATATACCCGGTGTCACTCGCGAGATTATGACGAATCTATCGACACCTCATTTGTGAAAATCCGTCTACCACAAAAATACCCACTTAGGTAGTACATACTTACTAAAAAAAAAAAACACGTAACCCACCACATGTCCGGTAAAAACGAAAAGAAGACAAGGTGTTTCGGCATATTTAACAATGGTACCACCTTAAAAAATGCAACGCTTGTTCTTTTAAAAGTGCAGCTTTGCTTTCCGCTGCATTACCCTTTTATATTAAGGAAATGATTAGCGCAATTAACGTCAATTATTATGTCTTAAGTTGTTCAGATTTACATATTTTGATGAATTTTCAAGATTTTTTTTGTTGAATCAGTTTAATTTAATTATTTAAAGTAGACATAATATGAATTTTATGATTATTTTAAAGATGGATTTCCGGATCGTGTACCTATAATTTATAATTACCTAGTGCATGGTCAACTATTTATTTAAACGCACTAGCCTTTACTCGCGGCTTCACTCGCGTTAGTCTCGATTTTATTCTGATCGTAGCGATAGCATCAAGAAGACGACCTTTAGGAAAAATACTTAGCTTATCTACGCGTTAATTTATCCCTGACATCTAGCAGCCACTGATTTTTCTTCCATCAATGTCAAGGGTAATTTTCTTATGACTTACGCGCACTTGAGTTTTGACAGAAACTTTATCTAAACTGATTGTAGCAATGACCTCTAAAAGACGACCTTTAAAGCTTATCAATATCAAAACGTTAATTTATCCGTGGCATCTAACAGTCACTGACTGAAGTATTTCTGTTTCACTCAATGGCTTTTCAGAAGTAATGAATAATTTTCCCGCTACTTCGATCGCGTTATAAAGGTTTTGATAAGAAGTTTAAAACCCGATCGTACCCGGATAAAGAATAATCTCTCGGTCGCAACGAGGCCGAGATAATCTTTGATGTGACGGTCTCGTCTCATATCCTCGGTGTCGACAAGGCCGAGAGATACTTTAATGTCGTTTCGGTCTCATCTAGTGAGAACGAGAGATTCTCTGGTCTTGTCTTATTTCATATCGCTTCGGCCTCAACGAGACCGAGACATTTTTTACTGTCGTTTTGGTCTCGTCTTGTGAGAACGAGAGATTCTCTGGTCTCGTCTTATTTCATTGCCTTGGCCTTCACGAGACCGAGAAATAGTAATGAGCAAAAGCGAGACCATCAAGACCACCATAGTTTTGGTTTACTTTCAAGGCTCTTGCAGTCTTGCAATTTACACATTTTATAATAATTTATTACTTATTTATTAAGTAGTAGTAGTTTTTTAAATAATCAAACATTACTAGCTTTTAATAACTATTTACACCATGTAACATCTAAAAAACTATTGCTTCTATCAAGCTTAGGTTCGGAGCTTTGCCCAGTTCTGATCCGATTTTGCTCATTACTATACCAAGAAAGTTCCGACCTCGTACAAACGGCTTTATTAATAGATGTTACTAATATTTTTTGGAAAATTGTAACTAAATATTTATTTGGATGATATCAATATCGTCACAGTTTAATAGCATAATAAGCAATCATAAAGAAGCGGACAACAGCGCCTGAGGTTCGTTAACGATCCGTGGAAGAGAACGAGGTGTCAGTAAAGATTAGTACTCGAATAAAGTGAAGACTTCTGCGCGTTTGTTTGGCGAAGAAGTAGAGGAGTTACGGATTGTGTGCGGATGTCAATGACAGCAGAGGAAACCGCGGTTGAGATTTATGAATGAAACGGTGAGAACTGGCGCGCCGCCTTGCAAATAATGTATTTAAGTTATTATAAAGAACTTGACTTACAGTGCGTTTACCGCTGTTTAGTGTATTTTCTTCGATTTGTTTGTGTATGTAAATAGCCTTTACCCGCGTTAATGTCGGGTTTTTTTAGCTACTTTTTTCAGGCCATCAATAGCTAGGACTATTTGTGCCCAGTGCCAATTCATATTTCTTTTTTTTTAAATAATAAATTGAAAATCCAATTGACACTTTTACAAATTCTCGGAGCAGAATCCGGGAACTGCAAGGGCTTGTAATAAAGAAGCTATGGAAACGCCAATGGGATTTTTTGTGATCTATCCAAGGCTTTTGACTGCGTATCGCATGAAGTAGTACTGTCAAAACTAGAACATTATGGAGTTCGGGGGACGGCTTTAAATCTTTTTGAATCTTATTTCGCCAATCGTTTACAGTGTGTTAAAGTTAATAATGTACATTCTGACATGAAAAATATTAATCACGGTGTTCCACAGGGTTCAATTCTGGGACCTATTCTTTTTATTATTTATATTAACGATTTGCCTGTATCCATGAAGCCTCATACTACCTATCTTTTTGCTGATGATACCACCTTATTATCGACTGACAGTAATTCATGCGAGGTTCAGTCAAGGGCTTTGGAGTGGTTTACTGCCAACAAATTAAGTCTAAATGTAGATAAAACTGAAAACATAACATTTAAATTAAAAAATAATTATGCGAACGATACCGTCAAATTCTTAGGATTTATTCTTAATCCCTGCTTAAAATGGGACAATCACATAAACAACTTATGTAATCAGTTATCCTCTGCAATTTTTGCCATCAGACGTGTTGCAGAATCCACTTCCATAGTAGCGTCTAGAACCGCCTACTTCGGACTCATACATTCTCGAATTCAGTATGGAATTTTAGTCTGGGGTAGTGCGCCTTCAGCTCAACGGGTTTTTGTTTTACAGAAAATGGCTCTTCGAGCGATCACCAAAGTGCCACATCGAACCCATTGTAGACCTATCTTCTCTGATTTGAAAATAATGCCATTACCATCTTTATATATATACTCAAATTTGATATATGCCAAAGAAAATATTGAAAAGTTTCTTAAACATTCTGACTGCCACTCACATGATACGAGACATAAAGGTTCAATTTGTTTACCATTGCACAAATACACTACTAGTCAAAAAAGTTTCAATTATTTATCAATGAAATATTATAATAAATTACCGGATTTTATAAAAGTGCAACCCTTAAAAAAATTTAAAAAATTAGTCAAAACGCTCCTAATTAAACATTGTTTTTATAGCGATAATGAATTTTTAAATTGTGATTTTTAATTTGTAATTCGTATACTTTTTATATTGTATTCTTGATTTGACTTTTTGTATCCATATTTTTGGCTATGCAAATAAATTGATCTATCTATCTATCTATAAATAACGGTATCGCTGCATGCTCGGTTAAACCCTCTTTTAGGCTATTCATTAGCTCATTTTAGTAGAAGCCCGATGATACCTATGTCGGGGGTCTCATATTATCGGGGTGTATGAACCGCATGGAAACGAAAAACGAATGTCATAGTCTAGCTGTTTATTAAATTATGTTATTTGACAAGTCATCAGCATCTCCTGATGATGCTAACATGGTTAGCGAAATGTGTGTCGAGAAAAAAGTGTTATGTGTTTGGTGGTCACTTTTTTGTCTTCACATCAAAGATTCATATTGTTGAAATTGAAATGGTCCCGTCGCCCAATTGGCTGGAATGTTAATTTTATTTGTCGGTACAAAATTAAACCCATCTGTGTTTTTAACATCGTTTTGAGAGATTTAGAAACTTTATAATAAGCAATATATCGATTGATAACAGCATTATTAAACGAATAACATATTGTAATTTTATTTTCCATAAATGACGTAATAACTATTCATATTGAAAAACTATAACGATAATTTAGATGGTTCATAAAAATGTAAATTTTATTTTTGAATTTTAGAAGACTTTAGAATTATTCTAATCGACAAACTTAAAAATGAAGATATTAAATTTGTTATAGATGAGAAAATAACGTAGAGAATTTTTATCTGAAAACGAGCAAATGTATATAATTTCAAGAAACTAGTAGTTCATAAATAAAAGAGTACAGAAACATAACCGTCAAAAATTACATCTTAACTGAGTCAAGCATCTTAAACGTTTTGTATGTATGTAGATATAATACTTTAGTTGTAACAAAATATTTCGTGAAAAAAACTCTCCCAGCAAATAAACACTTCAAGTAAAAACATTAAAATAGTTGAAATCAACAGTGACAGTAACTGAATAGGACAGTCCACTGTTTTATGTCGTTTAAAAAGTCTACAAATTAGATGCCAAGTAATGATTTTTTTCGACAAAAAATCTGCTCACCCAAATCGTAACCATTTAAGTTATTGCTGAAAATATTTTTTGTTCAAAATGGTTTAAACTTTTAAAATTATGGGACTACCTTACTTTTGAATTGTAAAATCACCATTTAAAATTTTTGTTGAAGAATGATCTTTTTTATAACAATAATAATTTTGAAAAGCCGATAGATACTTTCACTAGTTCTCGTTTAATTAAGAAATAAAGGATAACAAATACATTCTTTTAGATCAAATAAGTAATTCTATAGCTATTTCGATGGTAACCTCAGCTGTTGAGCGTCTGTAATCTACAATTTAATCGAATCGATAGTCTGCAATGTTTGTCGAAAATTTTCGAACCTTGCTTGCCGTCTCAGCGAGATCTCGATAATTTAATCTCGATCTCGTCTCGTTTCGTCTCAGCGGCAACACCAGGGATACATATCGAAGATGTATAGATGGATTTTTAATCGTAAATTAGATAAATAAATTAGGGGCCAGGATAAATTCCAGTTGCACTCAGGCTTACAACGGCCCATTTAGCCTCCCCGACATCTAAACCAGGTCCTGAACAGTCCTGGGTCGCAATGGACCTGATAAATCTCTCGGTTTCCAAGTGCTAGAGGGTACTGTTTATGAGTAAATTACTTGCCGGCGTGCTTCAACCTTACCGATTGGGATGTACAAAGAGACACCAAAACAGTAAAAAGTATAATATGTGTTTTTTACGACATTTATATATAAAAGAGAGAGATGGTATGTGTGTGACGACACAACGCGAGGTGCCCATCAGCAGTACGCAGTGGTCGCGTCTCAGCGGGGCGTAGCGCTCGGTCAGCGGGACTCCATACGTGACAACAGGGTTATTTTTTATTACACGTATAAGTATATGATACCGATTTCATCTTTATATCGCCCGTACATAATGCTGCGGGATGACCGGTCGACGGACTTTTTCTTCTTCAACCAAAAAACAAAACACACGTTTCATGTTTATTCTAGACATGTTCATAAGATGATGCTGAGATTCATTTGATAGTTGCTTCAGTTGGGTGATGCTGCTACATTCTTGGACGTGAGGTGATGGCCTGTGTCATGTCATGTCATGTCATGCGTATGTCGCTTACTGTTCTACTTTCTTATCATCAATTGATTTTGGATTCATCTTCATCCAGCTTTATAAGATTCATCTTCAACCATATTTTTGGTTTCATCTTCATCTGACTTTTTGAATTATTCTTCATCCAGCTTTTTAGGTTCGTCTCCGTACAGCTACTGCTCTTTTACTTATTAATCATCAATGGATTTTGGGCTAATCTTCATCCATTGATTTTGAATTTATCTTCATCAGTTGAGCGTAGGTTTATTCGTTAGTTTTGGGTCCATTTCATCCATTGATTTAAGTTCATCTTCATCCATTAATTTTTGAGTTCCCCTTCGTTCATTGATTTTTGGTGTGTTATGAATTAATGATAATTGGTGTATCTTCATCCTTTGATTTGGGGTTCATCTTCTTGATTTTTCTGTTATCTATAGTCAATCATATTCATCATCTGGTTGTGATCCCACATTTTCATCAAATACACGTGACAATGTTGTACCACATTAATCAGTGGGCGTGTGGGAGTAGTGAAGTTTCATTTTATGTCGAGTATTTAATAAATATTTGGTTTGTGAGTCGAAAATCGCAGCACGTTTTTTTAAATACTTACCGAAAAAGATTTTCATTTTTCATTATGTAAACTTCTTTTCCCTTGGCTCAACTTGAAAATAAAAATCAAATAATTTATCAAATACTGCATTCGACACGAAAAGAAAAATCTACTACTTAAAAAACCAATCCACCTAATTAAGCTTAACTTTATCCACTATGATTTTTTTCTTTGCGCTATACTCGCAGCCAAATAAAACGTTGTTCTTTTGTTGCCAACTCGATTCGAATTTTCGACGTTCGAGTAGTACTTTTACTACCCGATTATTCGAATCCTAACACACGCGTTCATAATTTTGTAACATTTCTTAGAATATTTAGTAATGAGTGTAGAGGTCTTTTTTATTTATTGAACGTAAGTATAGGTTATTTATGCAAATTGTTGTCCGGTATTGTTCAGTTGGACGGCATTTATGACAATTTAACTTGTTCTGTGTTGGAGAGACCACACGAGGGACCTTGTTGCAGCAGTGGCGTCAACTGCCGCCTGTGATCATAATGTCTTCATCTTAATTACCATGGCTGTACGAACATCCTCATATAAGTAGATGAATGTAACCAGCCTCGTAGCAATAATGTCCGATAAAATGTGCTCGCGGGAAACAGTTGTTGTCCCACTGTGATTGTTATGGCGCGGTTAATAAAGGTCCGTGCACATTTCTTGGACTTTATACCTCACGGACTTAGTTTGTTTTACTCAGATATTATGATTTTTTAGAGATAAGCCAGCGATCGCAGATTGTTCCGAAAGAAAGTACAATGAAATACGGGAAAGTAGCAGTGGAATTTTATTATTACTTACTTCTATTTTGCATAAGAAAACGAAAGTATCTACGATAATAGGGTTAAACCGAGGTTGAACAGTCAGATCCGAGATAAGATTAGATTCTGATTTTACCACCCTCATAAAACGTAAGGAAAGATGGTTTTCCGCGAGGTGGCTGTGGTTTGTCTGTAGAATTTTCTTTCGTTTAGGATAACCTCTACAAAAAGGCACTAATCTGATTGATTTTTTTAACGTTTGTTTTAGTAAGGATTCCAAACCTATTGGTTCCGCCCTTTTGTGAGGCGTTTCCATGGCTCGCCAGTTCTTAATTCCCATATTCTAATCTGAGAATTGACAGAAGCATCAATTGGATTTTCAGTCACAAACGTCACTTTCGCGGTATTTCACCAAACAGAAACTTTGGGTGCTACCAGTAAAGGTCTTTAATTTTACACATCTTATAATGTGTATATTGAAGATTATAGACGCTTGACATCTTTGGTCATTAACGTCTTAATTACATCAAATATCATCATCATTTAAAACTACTTAAACGACATATCACAAAACATCCATGAGCGAGGTGGAATTCGAATCCACGACAGCTCGATCCAAAGGCCAGCATGCTGACCATTACACCAAGTTGTCCTTATTTTCCACATCAAAAATGATAATTTTACACATCAAAAATGAGTATCTATGTGACGCAACCTTTATTTGAATTGTACATTTTACATAATTGAGGATGGCATGTTTTCATTTTGATTGTGTAGAACTGTAGACTGTAGATACTTTGTGGATCAACAACGCGCGCCAGCGCGGCCTTCCCACTGCGATTGTTTTAATAAACAGTAGCCGTTCCCAGCCATCGGCTCTATTAATTTTTTGTGAACTTAAACATTATTATTATTTGTCAATAAATTAAATTGAAATATGATTTTTAATTAGTTGGTGGGCGCAAACTTCCTCGGAAAACGGTGGGGTTCCAAAATCGATATGTTCACATAATCTATTAAAAGGTAGCTTTAAAAGATCCTATCTTTTATAATTAAATTAAATTTTATATAAAATTATAAAATTTAATGCTACTTTTAATAATTTATGTACTAGTTTTGATTTTGATGCATGCTATTTGATTGACAAATTCATTTTTATAATTAAAGAAATATTCCGATATTTTAAATACAAATTATCTATTTTTTTTATTAATATGTTTTATCTATTTTTTATTGATCATCAGATCGACTAAAATGAAATTTTAATATTTATATTATTGTCAGTTTTGGTACGATAGAGCTTGAGAAATTATTTTATTGCAAAATAAATTTGCTTTTTTGTCAATTTTTCAGTAATGCTCGTTTCTCTGCGGGGCGCGGGCGACTGTTTAACTACAGAGCGTCGTTATTTCATTCCAAAACTTATACTTTGTTGTTTTCTATAAATAACAGTTCTTATGAAAAGTGTGTGTCCGACTTTGAGAGTCGTCTAGAAAATTTGAAATTTCAATTTTAAAATTTATTATCTACTTACTTCGTTATCACACTGTAACGATTTGTATTTATATTTCTAATGTAAATATATTTAAAAAAACGATCAAGTACGAGTCGGATTCGAGTGGAGAGGGTTCTGTACTGTTCCGTTTCCCGTTGGAATTTATAGACTTATAATTTTCGTTTAGGTTTTCCTGTAAACTATGAGTGAGGCCTTGTATTCCCTATTTTTTTTATTAAATTTTAGGCTGAGTAGTTTCGGAAATAAGGGGAGGGGATGCTCGATTTTCGTATATTTACTTTAATATTTTTTAAACTATGCATTTTAAAATTATTAAAAAATATATTTGTATTTCTCATAATGAGCCTTTTCATTTGAAACGTCACATAGATGCACTTGAAAAACATTATTTTTTTTAATTTTTAAATTTTCTAATTCGTTTATTTACGCCATACGTCCGTGAATGGGTCACCTAACACTATATATGTACCAAATTTTAACTTTTTTCGTCCAGTAGATTCGGAGAAAATAAGCTGTGACACACGGACAGACAAACAGGAGGTGATCCTATAAGGGTTCTGTTTTTTCATCGGATGTACGGAACCCTAAAAACTGATTATTTTCTCTATAAGAGCAAAGTTATGTAAATCATGAGTTCAGCACAAATAAAATGTATAATTGACTACTAAAAATTAGGAATGTCAAACCACCGAAAGTTTTAAGATTCTTGTTAACGTTTTTTTTTTGTTTAAAAAACGTGCTATTTAGACCACCAAGTTGGAACCAAATGATTTGTGGGAATATTATTAACCGTAATTGCTGGTTCAACGCCCAAGGTAATTAGCAAATTAATAAGATAATAATATTGTAATCAAATTCTTAAGCTCGTTCCAATATAATATAAATTTACGGTTTACTGATTATTATAATACAAAAAGGACGGATTGCAGAAAACGGAAGATATCGTATGTTGATGTTAATAACAACAAACAAGCTATTACAATTTGAACACACGGCTTCCTGTACGGAAATTTCAAGCATTTATGCAAGGGCAAAAAAAGTTATAGCGAACAATGAATCTCTTGAAGAGGGATTCAACCTTGTCAAGACGCACTAAAAGGTAATCACAAAACACAAACACATTTTACCCGACTACGGCAAAGCCAAAAGGAAGGGTTATGTGGGTGGGTATAGATGTTCTCTCCTAGAGTTCAAATTAGTGGACCGATTTTGATAAATGAAGTGTCGTTGGATTCGTGTCAGTCAATTGAAAAAAACTTTTTAACAAAAAAAACCTCGTTCAAAAAGCCACCAAAAAGAGGAAAATAATGAAATTTTGAGGTCTGTGCCAATTTAATAAAATATGAAGTTGGTTAAAATGAACGATATTAATCAGTAATCACTATAATATACTATACTTTTTAATCGACTTAACATATTTTATTAAATTGGCACAGACCTCAAAATTTCATTATTTTCCTCTTTTTGGTGGCTTTTTGAAGGAGGTTTTTTTTTTGTTAAAAAGTCTTTCATTTTTTACTTTTTAGTGGCTTTACAATACGTAGTTTAGTCGCTTGCCAATAGATTCACTTACGTAACTGACTTCTTTCGCTGTGTGATGTGTCAAAAAGTGACATTTACCTTAAGGAATTACACGCCGTTACTCACTTATTAAAAATCAGCCGAACTACTGAACCGATTTAAGTAAAATTTATATGGGGCCAACTTCGAGGTATACCCTATCCAATAAAAAAAGAATTTTCCAAATCGGTTTATAAATGACGGAATTCTGTGGTAACAAACATAAAAAAATTAAAAAAAAAAAAAAACAACCGAATTGAGAACCACCTCCTTTTTTTGAAGTCGGTTAAAAAAATAAATAATGTATAATATCTAAGTATATACAATTATTAATTTATTATTTATTTAAATTCGCATGGTTGACGAAGACGGAAGAAGTTTCACTTTAACCGTGCGCTTATGTGGGTAAGGCACATACCCTTTTTTATAATAGATACCTTATATCAATATGTGTACCTACCTATTCAAATGGAAAATAAATAAATAAATAAATAAATAAATAAATAAATAAATTTCTAAGCTATCAGAAAAAAATGGAAAATCAGAGACGCATTTGTAAATATTCAAATTTGTCTCAAGTTTCGGTTTGCATTGAATAAATGACTTTGTCCGTTAGCCGTACTTCGATGTATTATTTTTTTTCCACATAATATGAAAAAGTTCTGTTGATTTATATGCCTTCATTTGAACTACCGAAATATCTTGTTGTGGAACTGTTTAAATTCTGTATAATGTTGTTTTAAATATAGGTACCAATAATTTATTCAGTTATAACAGAACAAGAATCCGTATTTCGCATTATAAACTGATTTTTAATAAATAGCTTTTGCCTATTTGGTTATGATACAATAATTACATAAAATATTTTTACATTGATAAAAACCTCCAGCTATGATCAAAACATATTTCTTAGACAGGGTCGGCTTTAAAAAACTGGTTGCATGTACCTAAATCTCCCGCGTCCGAAGTGAAACTTTATGGGTAAACTTTGTATTATGTGTAAACACCAATTAAACACTAATATATTATGTTGGTTCTGATCTTAACTATATACATTATGCAAATAATTAATTTCATCCAGTTAACTCAGATGGATATACTACTCTTGGCGTCTCGCTATTCAGCCCTGCCCCCCTGGGTATTATTTCTACTATGCGAACAGAAAGGGCTTTGTCGATCGAGTTTCCCCTCAACGCCCTACCTGCCAACCAATCCCGATCGGTTCCCCGCCAGCAGGTCATTTCATTTCTTCCACTCATGACGGTGTTGATTTTTTCGTTTCACGGCTAAGCGAACTTACTTTCATTGCTACAAAAAAGTTTCACTTCAAAAACTGCAAATATTTGTAGGATTATCCCAATACTAATATTTTTACGTAAAAGTAGCCAGAAAGTGGCTTCTCCTCGTTTAGCATAATATAGGCTATGTTATATTATTATAATATGACATAGGGGGCTAAACTATAAGAGATAGATACAATAAAATGATATATTATGAGAAATGTGTTGCTCTTGATTATTTGTTAACCAACTTAAAAAATAGAGGTTATCAGTTCGGCACGTATAATAGATACTTATTTAATTTTTTTTGTTTGTTCTGCTTTAACTTCTCGATGGGAACCGATTTGAATAATTTCGACGCCGCGCCGTTGTGTTCAAGAAGAAGACTGAATGCTCCCATATAATTTTTACTTAAATCGGTTCAGTAGTTTAAAAAAATGAACCGTCTTCAAAAAAAGCCATGAAAAAGAGAATAATTTATTATTATACATAGGTATAAGAATAATGAAATAAATAACGTGTTGGATAAATATAAACAAACTCTTATGAACATCGATAAAGAGAGAATCCACAGATCTATAGTTATACCCTACATACATAATATACAAAATTTTAAAACAGACCACAGAAATTGACAGTTAATTAACTTATAACATTTCAATTGATAAAATTAGGGTGATTAGTCAACTACGTATAATGGGAAATACGTTTTACAAAATAAGAGTGAAAAATATTACATATAAATGGGACCTAAACGAAATTTGTCAAATTTGTAATTTACACCAAAAAGAAAATATCTCACTTTTTATTAAAATGCCCAATGTATACCTAACTACATTAGAATACATTTTCTGTCAAAATATATCTCTTACGTCGAAGACGAAAATAATCTAATAAACCTTTTAACAGCGTAACTTGAATATTTTTTTGATTGATTGATTTGATAATTTTTTAAAAGTAGGTACTACCTAAATATCTATGTGTCAAAAGTTTTAGTAGATAATTAATTAAATTGGCGCCGAGCTCAAAATTTAATTACTTTTCTCTTTTAGTGGCTTCTTTTGATTGAGGTTCAAATTTTTTTATAAAAAGTTTATCATTTGTACTAGTTGTGACTTGTGAGATACCAAATCAAAAACCATGTCGGAAACCTAGTTAATATTTTTAGACCTTTTAGAAGCCATTATTTTTCAGCTTGATATATATTTTTGAACAGTGCCATATGAGTCGTTAAAAGTGAAGGTTCAAAAGGGTTTTGAGAATGGGAAATACCTAACTGACCCTTGTCTAGCCCTGATCTTTTCCTTATCAAGACCTTTTTACATCGCACCAACTCTTTGAATTTCGTTTAAAGTCCATATCTGATTTGTTATTTATAGATATTAAAAAATATTAATGCTCGACACGTTTAAATCGTGTTAGATATTAATATGAACAATTTAATAAACATTTAAAATGTTGTAACTTCTGATAAACGTTAAATATCTACTTGTATCATGAGAATCGTGCAATAGGTGAAGGTTAAAATCATAAAATACTGCTTTCTGGCCCGGCTTTGCCCGGGTAGATATTTGTTTTGCAATGAAATAATCTAAAGCAACCATGATCTCTCATAATATATCAGCCTGCTTTATTAATGTTTGTCCATGCTAATCTCTGAAACTACTGAACCGATTTAAAAAAATATTTCACTGTTTACTCGGGAAGAAGTATAGGTTTTTGAACAGTGAGAGAATTTTTCAAAACGGTTTAGGTAGTTTCTATGAGATTACCCGTGAGAAACATAGATGGCAGCAAGTATATAACTACGTAACATTAGTTTTCATATAGAAAAACGCGCGAGAACTCAAGTTTTTCCCGTTCTGATAGCATGCAATCACTTCTTTGAAAATACAAAACCTCTATGATTTGAACATTGGGTAAACACAGCACATCGGTGTTGTCAATGATTTATTATTTTAAATAAAGTTATTCTGTGGTCTGTACACACCACTATGAATTGGCCATAGACCACGGTAGTTATATAGCTGGCGCCCGTAGCGGTCGAGTACCCATCTTCATTATATCATTTGCGCAGAAAAATTGGTAAGGTTAATAATAATAAATGTTTTATTTTGCTTAGATATAGTAGGTACGGTCGTAGACAAAAAATACGTGAAATATTTCACTGGAAGCCAATTCGTGTAATTACAGTTTTTTTAAGGACAGCGCAAGGGTTATTTGGGCATAGTACCAATTCATTCAAAGTTTGATGCTATTTTCTTTATACGACAAAATATTCTTCCGGGAAGGTCAAAAAACTAATGAGACAAAAAAGAAGAAAGAAATAAAATATAAATAACACCTATAAAAGAAATAAAATAAAATTAAAATTAAAAATTTTAGAAAACCCCCGACATACGTCCTTATTAAATTTAAAACGCATAAATTTCTTCGTAAATCTCTGCATAGCCAATCAAAATTTTTGATACTAATATCAATTTTAAATTAATGGTTGTTCACATTTTTCTAAATATGTTCTGCGTATATTTCACGTATAAAAAATGCTAATTCCGTAGCTTTTCGGCACAAAAACAATTATATAATAAAATACAGTTTTATATTTTGTATTCGTCTTAAGTCGCCATCTAACTGGCCCGTCTCCATTTGTTTATTTTTCTTGATATTTATTTACAATAACGGCTATCTTTTGTTTTGCCGAGAGTGTTTTTATTCTCCCGATCGGTTTTTGTTTTATTTATAACGGGCGGTCGTGTTTCGAACGACCATTGTTAAGTGTGTGTACAGTGTAGAGGTATCGATATACATGCAATAAGTAGAATGGCTGCATATTTACCGACACAAATACAGTAAGTTCTGTTGGTTATATATTGGGAACAATGGATCATTGTTTTATCAGATCTGCGAACGCATTGGGACAACAGCATTGGCCCTCGTTCGGTGACACCTGCCAAACGTTTTCTGTACTGTATTTATGTGGATAAAGAATATGCCATAGACATAGAGAGTATCTTTATACAATGTATTAAAAATGAAAGAGAGATAGAACGGGTGACGGCAAGCTTCTATACCTATATAGAAAGCGATACAAACTGGCCGTCATAAGCCTCATCTTTCTCACTCTTGTCGACCAATTTTCGATGCAGCGTGCGCTGTCCATTTCCCTATGCGTCTATGGAATAATGCCATGGCAAACCAGATAGTAGTATAGTTAAGTCTTTCCCATCAACAGATATAGTTATCACGTGAACAGCACGTGCTCTGTCGCTATCTGGCTAGCATCTGATTGGTTGTTTTGCTGTATTGAGTTTCAAGCGACCAATCAGATGCTGATCATGCAGTTTTATAGCTATCTCGGTTCATGTGATGTTCGCATGCGTGAGTCCTACAGATGATCAGAAAAATATCTGAAACCATGCTGGCAAAGGGTTAGAACTGGTGTAAGTATAAGATTTTTTAAATAAATTGTCGTTTCTGTGAAATAATTTGCTACCCAAACAAAGTGGACTTGATGAGAGTATAGTTTCAGCACAGTTTAATGAAATATACCAGCTGAATCACTCGAAGTGTGAATTCGCGTTCGGTATTTACTATTCACCCAGACAGTTCGGTTTTTTAACGTTTTGTCCGGGTGAAAAAAAATTTTTTTTTTAAAAAAACCGGACTTCTATCCCTTTTCTATCATTTCTGTCAGTGTCCCACCCGTGTCCACATGCTGTGCAAGCTACAGCCATGTTCTTAGCAGGCACAGCTGCCAGTTGTGACTCAAATTGCTAGCTTCAATAATATGTTTCGCACGACACAGTGGCTACATCAGACAGACAAATTAAAACGCTGTGTCGTATTAAATTTAAAATGTATAATTTTAATTGACATTAAATAACGGCCGAATCTATTGTCTATTATAGGTATAAATAAATCATAACTCTCCTTTTTTCGTAGTCGGGTAAAAAGTTAGTGAATGGCTTCGCCAGATATAAAGAAAAAGTCAGTGAAATAGTTGCAACCCTGTATATAAACATTTTGAATGTTAAAAAAATATTTAAAAATTTAATTTTAAATCATCTGAATAAATCACTAGGTATAATATATTAATTACGTATTATAAATAAAATTACAGTGATATATAATTATAATAATTTTTATAAGTACCTTTTTCCGTTAGCAAGATCATAGATCAATATGAAAAATCAATTTTATTTAAAATGTGTATCTGCTACCGAAAAACACCATACGTGATTATTTTTTTAACCTCTTTTAAATTGATATTCACGATTAAAAAAATTGCATTTTTTACGTTAAAATAACAGGTTATACGCAGGAATGAAACGTTGTGAATACCGATTGGACCGGACAGATGTTTGTCTAAATTAGGTGTGCTAGATTCCACTTAAGAACCGGAACTCACAAACAAAAGACAAATAAATTATAGTCAAGTTCTCATTAACATTATTTTACTTTTCAATCATTATAACATGTGTTTTGTTGTCAGATATCTAACTGATAAAAATATATGTATATATTATGTAATGTTATGTTCGATGAGTTTTGCATTATTAAATTCTCAAAATTTCGGAATTTATTACTTCCCTCCTTCACAATGATACACCGATATAATTAATGTGAAATGTTTTCATTCAAGTGACATTTTTCATTAATAATTTATAATGATTATTAAATTCCAAAGGTTTTGACGGAAATGTAAATTGTTGATTAACTACAAAACAAATTAGGTTTGCAGCAATCTAGTTATTAAGAAAGGTTTATTGTTTAAATGTCTAGAGTCTTGATTCTATAGAAGAATTTGATTTGGTTTCTATTTTTAGTAATTGTTTTTTTTTTTGTAATCTGATTTCGTTTGAAAATTGAAATAATACTACTTACGCAATCAAAACTATTTTTACAAGATCCAGTATTTTCATCAAAAGTAAAAAAGGACTCAGAAACGGATAATAACAAATTTTCCCATCGTTTTACAATACCACCCCTACCTACCTTTTATCAGAAGCAATTATTTCTCTACTATATTCATAATTGTTTATTTACGCCGACTTCTGATTGAATGCAGGTAGGGAAGGTGATTGTAAAACGAAAAGCGAAAAAAATATTTTATACTTTTTTGAGGTAGGTTTAATTTTTTTAAAATTAAACATTTTGGATAATAATAAAACACTAAGTTTTTTAAATTTACACTATATCTTTATTTTTTGACAATTGTTTCGTCAACACAGTGACTTCTTCAGAAAATATCTTATACTACAATTCTGAAGAAGTCACTGTTGAAATAATTGTCAAAAAATAAAGATATAGTGTAAATTTAAAAAACTAAGTGTTTTAAAATTATTCAAAATGTTTAATATTAATTTACATCAAGTAAGCACCCACTCTATAATATATTTTTAAAATTATTTTTATTTCACACTTTTTAGTGTCCTTGTATTTTATTTTTTTCCGGGTCGTTCGGATAAAGCTGGATAATGCGACTATAATCTTTCAACAACAGATATAAGAAATAGTAATCGCTATATTCTTGACTAAGGATAGAGGATCTATTTATCTACGTATCAGTTATACGTAAATAGACTCTATTCTTGTTCAAGAATATAGCGATTACTATATCTGTTGGTGGGAAAGAGTATATATATTATAGTCTAAAGTCCTTCCATGTAATTCGAAACAATACAATATTGTGCTCTCTTATTTTATAAGGTTCACATGTTTTTAAGTCAAACTGTCAAAAAAAAACAACATTTTTCGTTACCTATCTGTTTGCTTGATTTTTCGATATTTGCATAATTATAAATAAAATTTAATGAGAAATAAATTCACTGTCGTAATTTTTATTAATTGTCCCTATATAAACTTTACGCGTATCCGCATTGTTAAAAAAATTTCCGTCCACTTATAACCCACCAGTTTTAAAAGAATCAGGTACCCACTTATTAACAACCACCGGAACTGCTTAAAATGCTGATCGTTCATCAATAATTTGAGAGTTCCTTTTTTCCCACTAATTATAATAATGTTTTGTCGTTAATAAACTAATAATGTAACCTTTATCCATATGTATTTTGTTAATTGAATTTGGCGATGTACCTGATTCGAAAAACACGGCAATTATTTTTACATATTTTAGTTTATTGGTTTATTTTCCTTTGTTTTTAATGTATTCAGAAATGTTGTTATTAATAATAATTGCGGTATAATGATTAACTGCTTAGTTATATTAAAGAAAAAACGGAAATCAGTAGCGGGACTTTTTAAAAGTTGTAATGCTTGTTTTTTTGTTTTTGGTGACAACAAAAATAGCAGGTTCGTTCCTACAGACAGTTCCGAATTTGTCGGTGACAAGTTGCTGATTTTTAAGATTCCGTATCTAGAGTCTAACGGAGTTCTATTGTTGAAGCTTCTATTTCATTACGCATGCACTAAATATGACTAACTTGAAACTAGTCTCAAGCTTGTTTGTTGAAACAACTAAAGATTAAAGATTAAGATTAAAGGTGATCCAAAATTGTTCCAAAAAGTGCACCACATCATATAAGGATTTTTATGATTCCCCTTTTGCTGGATCTGGTCAGCAAGAGTGGCCACTAGATTATCCTGTGGAATGTTTCCGTCCTCATCTGTGTCACCAAAGATGGCTATCCTCCTGTAGGCTAGAGTCTCACATTCGAATACGATATGGGGGTGGCTGTTTCATCCTCCATTTTGCAAAATCTATCATAGTGTTGATTCCTGATATATCCTCATCACCATGTACTAAGTGTTTTCCCAGAGAAGCTCAATCACCTTCCTGAGTGTCGTCCTGCTGAGTCTGATTATGTTGTCAGTGAGCCTTGGGAAGAGACCTACGATCATTTTCTTCCTTGTTTGTTACCTGAAACCAGGTTCTAACCAGAGAGATGTTGTTCGCAGGTCCATCTCCTGACAGTCTGTTGAACGTTTCTATAGCATATCCCACAAACTGGTTCGGGTCCAATGAATTTCGCAGAGGCGGTGTTTTCAGTAGGTACGCAAAAAAGAGGATCCTTATTTTGGCAACTTTGTTGCTCTGTCATAGGCTTCTGTTTCATTACGTATATGCACACGGTGTTTACAGTACGCAAAAAATGAGAGTGTGTACTTCAGACCAGTGTTGTAATTGTAATTGTATTTTAAAGACCACCAACAGCTAAGGTTATTTGGGCCTAGCATCAGACCAGTGTTGGAAAAACTGACTTAGTAATCAGGGATTTGTTGAGGCGGCTTTTGGAACAATGAAAATTTCATTGCACACACTCCTGACGTGTGAGGACGGTTTTGGATTTTTTGTGGGAACAAACCTATCGTACTTAATAATTTGTATATATTTATGTACGAAGCAACGCTCAGAATAGAGCAAACCATTGACAGAGCATCGGAGGAACTCCGCGCTGTTGGAATTAGAATGGACGGCTTGAAATTTATATCTTGTGTGACCCAAAAATAATCTGCATGTGTTTGCGCCGGCGTTAAATTCAACTCCTCAAAAATAGTTATTCCTTAAGACTTTGTAATTAGGTAGACGCTCTCTCTTGTCCAAGGATCGAGGATATTTATGAAACTCTCAATCCATAAATACGTTTCATGATAATGATTAAGTAATGAAAAAATTATAATTTAAAAAAACTAAAAAACACGCTTTAATGAACTAAACAGTAAAAAATAATTAATTTTATTGTAAAAAAGCGTGGGGTGCTTTGTATCATATTTTCATACTACCCCACTCTTTTTTACAAAAAAATTAATAATTTTTTACTTTTTAGTTCATTAAAGTGTGTTTTTTAGTTTTTTTAAATTATAATTTATTTTTGCTTTTTAGTCCTGGAGATCCTGGTCAGGATAATGGGACAAACTTATGGAATTATTGTATTGTCGTCGGTCCTTGATAAGTGTGCAAAGTTTCAGTTCAATCTGAAGTTTTTTGCTTTTTTTTTAGTCTGGAGATCCTGGTCAGGATAATGGGGCAAACTTATTGAATTATTGTATTGTCGTCGGTCCTTGATAAGTCGACAACGTTTAAACTAAATCTGACCGTTCAAAGTTGGTCAAAATCAAGTTCAAAGAAGTCGGTTACAAACTGACAAACAAAACATACAAGTGAAGCTAATAAAAGCGTGTTAAAAAGCATCCGTCACGGTACACACGACCGAAGTTAAATTTCTTATATGTATATGAGTAATATAAAATGAATGGATTAGAATGAACCATGACTGTACATTCATTAATTTATTTAGGGTTGTTATAGTAATTTGCGTCGTACCATTTTTGTCACCCATTTTCGTTTCATGGAGCCAGCATTTTACTCTTCAAACCGTCGACGCAGTGCAGCCTAAGAAGTTTAACTTCAAAAATTGGTGTGTGCTTATAAGATCACACGTTAGAAGTGAAACTCTCTCACTCACCCACCGGCATACTTTCGCGCTCTCTTTCGTTCACATGCACTAAAATGCAAAATTATTAAATTATTTCGAGGGCTTGAGAATAGCAGAGCATGTAACGACGCCGTTGTTTATATGACGTTTCCTTGGCTCATCTATTACAAACCCCCAGTTCCCAGGTTCTACTCCGAGAACTGGTAAAAGTATCAATGGAATTTATTACTAAAAAATAATAAATTGAAAATTAGCACCAGGCTCTAATAAGTTAATAACCCCAACTGTTGATGTCCTTAAAACCTTTGTATAGGTACTACATGTTTGCTATATGCCAGATTCATTGCATTTTTTAATAAGCATGCAAATAAGATGATGCTTTGACATATTTTTCTCTTTATTTGGCTATATTATATCTCAAGATACATTTTTTAACTTAATTTTGCATCTTTTTCTTTATATTTTGACTGTGAGATGCTTCTAACTATTCTTCAAACTTTTTTCTGTATCCTACAGCAAACAGAAGTCAAATTCATTAATAACATTTTGAATAAACACGAAATAACCTTAAGCTTGAAACCAATTTATCTTATAATAATTCCACTTTTGTTTTGAAATAAACGAGCATCTCAGGTGTACAAAGAATGTTTTTGTTTGTCTCATATTTCTATTATTTCTATGTAAATGTCTTTATTAGTATTATTTCGCGAACATTGTCAACTCGTGTCCCGTGCCGCCCCCGCAGAGCAACACATATATAGATATGTTTTATGTTTTTGCGGTGAATCATGCAAGTGCAATAAATATCATGTGTGTAAGATACATTTGTACTACAAGAGCCACCGTCCCAGCTGGGCGCACTTGGGTGTGGAATAGTTAGCAGCTAGTAGGGTCTCCACTCGCTTAATTATTTACTGCGGATTTTTAGTTAAAAGAAAGAACCTTAATTTATCAAAATTTAACTAGGGTAGCATTCATCAATGGTTGACCATTTTTACTTATCATGGTGATAGGGTCGAAAAATCGTGTCCAAAATACGGTCAAATTCTGATTGTACCTACCATCCTCAAAACGTAATAGATGGGGAGCTAGTAAAGGATGTATGAATCAACTACGCTCTGCTACCATTTTTCTTTGATGTTTCAAAGTATGGTGATAGGGTTGAAAAATCACTTCCGAGAGACTGTCCAGTTTTGATTGTACCATTCTCAAAACGTAATAGACGGGAAGCTAGTAACGGATGTATGAATCAACTACGCTCTGCTACTATTTTTTCTTCAATGTTCCGTAAGGAAATAAATATAGTGATAGAGTCGAAAAATCGTATTCGATATAAAGTCAAATTCTGATTGTGCTACCCTCAAAACCTAAAGAAAAGTGGTTTTCCGCAAGGTGACTGTCCATGTGCCTGTCTGTCTGAAGAATTGTCTTCTTTTCTTCAATGCACATTTTTGTTTTGTTTGTCTGTATTTTAGTTGTGAGTTTACAAGGTGATGCCGAGAGGTGACTTTAGCACCCTCTACAGTACGGTTCGATAATAATTGTCAGAGATTCATACACTTATACTTCACAATATAATATAAGCGGCACAGTTTTTATGGCATGGAACGGGTGGTATGCTTTACATTGTTTCATTGCTTTTCCGCTCCATTAAGCTTGTTTGTAATGTATGACTTAGTGACAATTATTTTCGACCCGTACTTACTATTAGTTCGATAAAGGTAAATTATATTCAAAAAAATTTCATCAGCTTTCAAATTGAAAACATATTTGATTACAAAACTATTTTTCAGTTATTTACAAATTACTTTTTAAATCCTTTTCGACTCTCCGGAGGCTAACACATCTCCATTTAAAGGGGGGGGGAGTTAATTGTGTTTTTTAAACACCAAACTACAACTGTAGTTCTTCATTTTTTAAGCAGAACCCCTGACTAATTTTGTACGTATATTTTAAAAATACAGTAATTTTAAGACCCTGCACTTATTCTTCTTAGTTTTACCTGTATAGTTATGCATAAATATCTCGGACAAAAATATTATATGTATAAAATATGCATTGCTGAATGACTGATCTGAAAATTAATGTAGTTTTTAATGTCGTTTAAAATTATTATGTACCTAAGTGGCGTAATACTTTTATAGTGAATAAGACAATATAGCCTTTAATGAGACTATACTGCCCTTTTTGACGATATTTTCAAAATTACCATCTCATTTCATACAACGCTCATATTTTGGTAATAAGGTTAATGAATTTAGACATTATTTCTCAAAAATAGCTTTGTCAATATGGCATAATATCGTAACATCGTTTATTGACAATATTTGAGCTTGTGAAGGTGCCATGGCTCCTCCAGTTTCCAGGTTCTAATCCGAGAACTGGGATATTAATAATAAATTGAAAATATTAATTGACGTCTCAGATAGTCTTGGTGATTAAAAAAAAATCTAACTCAAAATTTTTCAATTTTTATGCTTTATCATAAAAAATACACATTTATTATCTGTGCAATAATTACATATCATTAAAATGTTTACATTTTGGCATGAAAATTTAGAAAATGCCTCCGATCGTTAATGCCTTCCGTGGACATTTTTTTGAGTTGTGTTATCCTGTTTTCAGGCAAATTATATGTTGGTCCAGACTCCAGAGGTATCTTTATTTGGCTGAGAAAGTAATTGCTTTTTTTCGTTTTGTGATGTCATGCCAAACTAACGTATTGCTTGAAAAATGTAAGCGCCATTCGGATGGTGTAAGCATTTTATGTGTACTAGTTGAGTTAGGCTGATATTAAGATATCTTGTATGTAACGCGATAGCAAACAAATCAAACCCACACACCAGCGTCCTTTACCTTAAGTACATACAGCGGCATATTTTCCACAAAACGACCTAAGCGCCAAGAACATTTTTTATTGATACTGGATGTGTTGATAAGTTAATTATTATTTATTTATAATTGAAATCGTGATTTTATCTTTGCTACACTATCAGTTTTTTTTGCGAGACTGATATTGTAACTTCCAAACCTGCAATACTGTGAGAACGATATCAGTGTCGATTGGTAGTATAGTTCAACACACAGATTGAGTTTCAACTCGGGTGATTTTATGATTGCTATAGAACCACGTCTTTTGTGTGTAAAATGATGAGACAGCCATTGTGAATTCTCAGCTACCAACATTAGGAACGACATCATTGTCGGTTGGTAGTGTGGTTTCTTCCCAACATAAAACGAGTTTCGACTTTGAAGTTTGAATACGGATAATTTTATTGTTGCTATACTAATATAATAGTATTTAGTGCAGGATGTAGTCAACATATAGTGCGTGCAAAAGTAGAGTAACGCGTTTAGTTTTCGGAATCGTGTTCAGTGGATCAAAACTTGAAAACGGTTAGCCCTACGAAAAAAATATTTTAGACAAAAATTGAAGAGCATTAAATTCTCTACAAAAAAGATGTTATCACATTCTTCGTAAATGTATACCGTTTTTGCGATAACGCCTAGTAAACGTTCTCAAAGCCATGAAGGGTAGTTTTTAGCAAGAAACTAAAAATGCGCTAGTCGCGTTCTTTCGCTGCGAGTATCTCACAAATGGATGCTTGGACTAAAGAATTTTCAGGAAGGAAATTATATAGTACAGACTTTTCTTTATACAAGATTTCTTTATTTGGAAAAAGGCAGCCAAAATTACCATTATACTATTGCTGCCGTACTAATCGCAATACATTTACATTACAAGATATTAATTTTTAATTTTTCATAAACGTTTTTTAGGGTCTTAATTAACCATTAAACGTTTATATATCAAGCTCTTGTAACATTAGATCCATGCATATTGCGCAACGTTTTTTTATGGCGCTTAGGTCATTTTGTTCTAAACTTTTTGACATGCGTAGCATGTCTACGTATGCTGTATACATTACACTTGCCCAGGTGGATTGGACACATAACTTTTGATTTGTGTCCCTGTATAATGTTTATAAGGTAGGCCGTAATAAAACTGAACTTGTTATTTTCTGTATCTTCATGAAGAATTAATTGCTGTCCAAAAATGAATTCTTTTAAATTACAATCACATTATGTTAAACTTACAGCTGTATTTGTGGCTTCTCTCGCCCTTAATTTGACATGTCCTAATATAGGTAATGATTTCTACCTTAAGTTAGACTTTAAGCTAACGGTTGATAATAATTTAATGAAAGTTTTAATTTGGGTAGGTAGGTACTATAGTAAAATCAGTCAAACCGTTTTCAAGTGATGTTGACAGATGAAAAGTCTAGAAACACGTTTTGGAGTCATGCTAAATATCCAAAAACCTAAAAGAAAACGAATTTATAGACAGAGGTCTTGTTACAATTTTATATATTAATATTGATAATGTCTTTGATAAGGTGACTAAATTTTCATTCTAAAAATTTATTGTTTTGGATTAATGTTCCTTGGAACATTTTGATCAGTTAGAGCCGATAGTAGATTCTCTTTTGTTTTAAATGGTAGGAATTAAAATATTTTTATGCAACTCATGCACGTTTTAAGTATTTTTTCGTGTCTGTAAAGCGAAACTGAAATGGCCGTTTATCGAATGGTGACGCCATGATCCATTTTGAAACGCTTATTTAAATGCTATAATGAAAAACATTTGAAAAACCCGTTACATAATGTACCATGATTATGTACAGTCGCGGACTTAATAAAGTTTACACTTGAGTTTTTCAGTGTAAGTTCACAAAAAGTCAGTAGCTTAGCAAGAAATTTACTTTTTAATAGGTAAATGTAAATGTCAAAAATGAAAAGAAATAATTGTCGTTTAAATGCCTCGAAATTTTTAAAACGATGAACAAAAAGAAGAATTATTGCAAGAATGGAGGAAGGAATTTACTAGTATCAAATATTATCAAATCTTTTTATGTTTTAATTGAATAATATTGAGTAATTTGGATTGTATAATAAACAACTGAGGTGTTTTGATAATAATTTTGTATTGAATTTTTAGGATGTAACCTTAGTAATTGATACATTACTATCAAAAGCCAAATTACAATATGCAAAAATTAAAAAAACCGGTAACTAGATGATACAGGTATAAACTTTTTTAAGTCCGCGACTGTACCTCTTTTTGATGCTATAATGAAATATGGTTACTATGGTAACGAAGTAAATAAATATTTGACACAATATTTATTTACCAGTACGTTTTTAATATGAGATGTAGATACTGCTGTCAGTGATTCTAAGGTGTTTGACATTAATTCAATAAAAATCTAAAACATGCATGCATGTGTTTAATAAAGTATAGTGTGCAACGCGTGTGCTAAATCGTTATGCGTCAGGCGCGATGTTTTCAGCACTCTATGCGACTCGCAAATACGCACTCGCCAAGGCTCGTGCGCGGTCACCTACTACTCGTGCTGACAACATCACGCCTGACGCATAAAGATGTATTTAGCACACTAATTGCATAATATACTAATATGGTAATAAGTTATAAGCTAGCTTAAAATTGTCATACATAAATCCCGAAAAAAACTGTAAACTGCGTCATTGTGGCCTTGTTTATTTCCTGTAGGCAGTCGCCTTAATATTTTGCGTAATTATTAACTAATTGATTACTAAATTAATTAATGATAAAGATGCACTAGCTATTTAGATATAAAATGGAAACAAGAAAAAACACTGGTCGCAGTGCCAAACACTACCGACAAAATAGTGCATTTGCTAATATATTTTGCTATTTAAATGTATAGGATAAATTATTATATTATAAACTTAAATTTGTTTTTGAACAAAAAAAAAATTTTTTGCCATAATTTTTTTGCCATACTCACTATAAAATAGCTACTTTACATGTATGTATGTATGAATGAAATGAATCAGTCAACAAGCAGGTGTGTTGAAAGTGTTTTCAAAATACACTAGTGCAAATAAACAGTTTCCATAGTGATTTATGTTTATTAGCTTTGATCCGCCCGCTGTTACCTATACTCAAGGCCTGCTATAATTATTAAGTTAGCGACGCATTGTTTACATCATTCTGCATTTCCTGCTATGTAGGATGGGTTTTTTACAATTTTTTCCCATATAAATAAAAACACGAGTTTAAACAAGTATAACATTATGTAAATATAAATTATGAAACATTAAATGTCCTGGGTGATTTTTTGGTACCAGCACTAATATAATTATGTAAACACCTGTATATATAACAATTCGTTTAATAAATCTTTTTATCTTATCTTATCTTGGCGACGCAAATTAACTGTCAAATTTTTTTTGAAAATACTGAAAATGAAGTGAAAAGTAGCCATTTTATAGTGGGTATGGCAAAAAATACTATATAATATTTCTCGTGCGTGATGATACTATGGGTAAATCGCACCAACGCCAATAGTGTATGTCCTATGTACTATGTATAGGCAGATACACTAACGAGGTACTAGATTTATTTTATTTTTACTTATCTTTGTAGAAAATTTCCGCAAAAGTGTAAATTATGGATTATGGAAAAGCAATTAAACGGCAAATATGGAATTGCGTGGGTTTAAATTATTGTTTCACATTCACATAATGATAAGCATAAATACTAATTCTACTATCTAATTATCGAAATGTTAATTAGGTAAATATTTTTTTAAATATTGCCAAATTATTTATTTGCAAATCTAAGGTTAAATTTCGCATTTTTTATGTGCTTTTTTTTCATTTTGCAATTTATATTATAAATGCATGTTCATTTTGTATGAGGTTTATAGAATCGGTAACTACTGAACCGATAGAGCTTAAATTTACATGCTTTGTTTGTTTTGATGTCAAAAAGGTTTAGAACATAGTTTGAACTCTATATACAGGGTGTAAACAATTTTACCAAACAGAAAAAATACAATGACATTTCTTTTAATGGATCAGTAATATCTTTTTCCTCATATCAGGGGAAACATTGGAATGTAATTTTGCATTCCAATGTTTTGTGGGGATTAGCACTCCCAGGGACCCGAGCTCGTACCAGTCGGTTTGTGTATGCCGGGTGGTGGATTCTAATACACAAATGGATTATTTGTTGTGTTGAACACGCTAAATGACCTGAGTTGTCGACGCGTCTACAATCTACAATAAATTAAAATAAAAATAATATCTTTGACCATTACTACATTTAGTGGCGGGTTTGTAGTAACGCATTCAGTTCCTTATTTGCATTTTTTATTAACTGTCATTGTGACTTAATTAATTGAAATTAGGGAATATCAACAAAAACGTAACTTTAAAATATGTAGTTGAAAAAATAATTTAATAAAAAGTGCTCAAACTATTAAAATCTTAAATTCATAGCACTCGGGCAAAGCCGGAGTAATGAATAAAAGTTAATACAAATATTATTAATATTATTATAATTATTATAAAAGCATCAAACATCCACAGTAAAATTTTGATATAAGTATTTACCCTACACGTTTGTGAAAATGTTAAACAAAATTATTTTCTGTTTTTCTGAAACCGAAAACCTATTAAATCCTCTTTTCGTGTCTATATATTCGCGTTTAACTTGAAAACCACTGGATCGATTTCAATTTGATTTTCATGGTTAAGAATGTAGAATATTTTTCTGAGAGTGTTTAAAGCTGATTATAAAAAAATCTCTGCCAAATACGAAATGGGAACGGGCAACGCCGGACTTAAATGCTAAAATTCGAGATAAATTTGAAAACCGCTGAACCGATTGCAGTTCCATTTTTACGATTTTAATTTAGCGTAACGGTTCCATTGGCTATGCAAATATCTACATAATTATATATTATTATTCTGTTATTTAAATTTAAAAAAATATCACGCCGAATTTTAAAACAATCAATCATAAGAGTCGAAAGTAATCGATCATTGTTGACGTTTTTTATGAAGACAATTTTTTTTTGAAAAATATCAACACATTAAACTAATACCCGAGACCAACGTCTATTTTTATATTTCAATGCAATATTTCTTAATAATACAGTAAACACATTACATAAATGCATATTAATAATGTGGTATAGGAACATTTATATACAAAATTAAAATCATAAAATATTATGAAACATTAATAAATGTTACACGTAAAATGAACTACATGGAAATATTTTAATATAGTTTTCAGAAAATTAATTTCTCGCAATACATTAAATATATTTTTGGAAATGTATAATATTATATTTCAGTAATTTTTTTATATACAATTCTTGTAAATTAATTATCGTAAATAATTAATAAATTTCTTTTTTTTCAGGTAAGCGGTTTTGGTTACTAGATGGCAGTGTGTAACGTGAGTAGAGTATATTTTAAATTTGTTGAAATAAATTAACCGCATGGATTCAGTAAATTATAAGATGTGTCTGATTGTTCGTTTTTCGAATAGAATAACATGGACAAAATGTGTGCTTTGATAAGAATAATAAATACTCTTTCCGAAACAGATCGAACGACTTTTGGAAAGGATAGTTTTCCGAAATCTATAGTATATTCTATGTGATTTGCATTATGAATTGTCTCAATATTTTTAGACGGGTTTGTATCGTTAAAACGAAGCTCAGAAAATCTCAGATATCTCGGTTTTGTCCCGTGAAAATGAGATCGGAAAATCTCAGGTATCGTCTCAATCTAATAGTCTCATCTCGTCGATTTATTTTATTTATTGTAGATTATAGACGCGTCGACAACTCAGGTCATTATTTCAACACGACAAAATAATACATTTGTGCATTAGAATTCGCCAGCCGGCATACACAAACCGACTGGTACGAACTCGGGTCCCTGTGCAGGGAGCGTTAATTCCCATAAAACATTGGAATGTAAACTATATTCCAATGTTTCCCCTGAGGGGTCGTCTCGTCGAAATGAAAGCAAGGAAACCTCACATATCATCTCGTAAATACGAGACCGAGATAATCTCAGATATTGTCTTGTCGAAATGAAACCAAAAAATATCTCAGATAACGTATCGTCTCTCCGAGACAAGACGCTAATGACCCTTGTTGTCGAGCGTCTATAATTCACAATTCATTCATTCATTCTCCGAGACAAGACCGAGAAAGTCACGTGCGAAACCCTATACTTTAGCAACTTAAGTAGTAGTACGCTCAAAAGAACCTTATTTGTTTTTTAAGGCCACATACAGCTAGGGTTATTTGGGCCTAGTATAAATTCATATTTTCAATTTATTATTTTTTTAATAATGCCTTGAATATCCAATCGATATTTCTATCGGATTAGTACCTGCGGGGGGCTTGTAATAGAGGAGCCCTGGAAGCGCCATCATAAACAACGACATCGCTACATGCTAGGCTATTCTCAAGCCTCAAAGAGAATAATTTTGATAGTTTTTACTAAAATAAGGTTTACTAGTCCTAAATGGTGTGTGTTGTGTTTTTTAAAGATCACCAACGCTAAGGTTATTTGGCCCTAGCACCAATTCATATTTTCAATTCATTATTTTTTTTTAATAATAAATTGAAAATCCAATTGACACTTTTACCAGCTCTCGGGCTAGAACCCGGGAACTGGGGACTTGTAATAGAGGAACCATAGCAACGCCATGTAAACAACAGCAAGTGGTAGTATCATAATATTATTATTAATTTATAAGAATATTGTATTACCAAATAAAACAATGCAATATTTTGTACTCGGAGTCCATCGTAAATGCAATATGATTTATTGACGATTTGGCCGATGATTTACGGCGTGTTGAAATAACCGAGTAGCGCAGGTATTTTTATACCTACTTTCATATTTCGCATGTTGACAGTTCATTTTCTATTACAAGAATGACTGCGAATACAGACTGTGCCAAAAATTGTGATCAAATTAAGATTTTCTCAAATCGACTATATTTAATAATTTATTGGTTTAAAAGCCAACAGCCAAGTGGCATGAACATCGTCTGATACAAATAGTTAAAAAGAAGGAGACATTTTCTATTTTGTAAAGGTCAGCTCCTTTTCACGAGATTCTTGAATTTTTAGAACTAGCCCATAGTAATTGAACCGCGCGGACGCCTCGAGCGCGGCTCTATTTTTTGGCGGTTGAGTGGCGGCAGCCGCGCGGATTGACGATCATGTATGAACGGGAAGACGCTAGTGTAAATAAGCTCCGCGCGGTTATTCCGCGCGGTTTGCATCTGCACAGATTACGCCGTGTCTGGAATAGCCCTTACAGGAAGGTGTTGTATACTGCTAGAATGGACAGTTTATTAAATAATTAATTTAAGGGACATGAAGACGAAACTGCTATATGGAGTAACGTAATCTAAGATTATTTTATTTATTGTAAATTATAGACGCGTCGACAACTTAGGTCATTAGCGTCTTGTTTACATCAAATAATAGCTCACTTAAAACTAAATGACATCACAAAACATCCATGAGCGGAGACGGAACTCGAACCCACGACAGTCTGATTCAGAGGCCGCGACGCTACCAACTGAGCCATACTGTCCTCAATCTAAGATTAGACTTATATCTTATGATCTTACATTATAAGAGTGAACGTTAGAACTATAGCTAAAATTCATTTTGTTTTGTTTAATATAATGTAATGAGTGATAAATAAACAGCGATGGAAAATTTAGTATTTTGAAATTAATAAAAAACTCGGGTCGCAGTGCCAAACCCTGCCGACAATATAGTGTATTTGCTAATACAGGCATTCTGGCATTATTATGTGAACTTAAGTTTGTTTTTTGACAAAATAAAAAATTTAACCCCTTAATACATCCCTTAAAATAATTAAATTTTTCTAAATGTCAATATTAGACATGGATTTTATTAGTACACCCAATTAAATACACCCTTCCATAAGTAAATCCGTATCAACAAACTAGTGTTTTCATAAAATTTAAAAGTCCGGTCCTGTCGGGCCGATTTTATTAAAATTTTAGCAGCACATTTTAATCTTTACTAAAGAGTTAAATTTCAATTTTGAAATGATTCTGACAAATTTTTCGGTATTTTTGGGCCCAAAAACTTTTTGGAACCCCTAAATATAACCCTGAAAATGGTCCGATCGGGCCCATTTTAAATAGGCTTCTTGCGGTGATGGGTTCCAATGTGTGTACCAAATTTCGTTTCAATCGATTAAGTCTGTCGAGAGTTATCGTGTACACACACACACACACAACACATACACACACATATATATATATAATATAATATATATATATAAACATTTTCAAAAATGGTGCCAAAGTGTTCAGGAGGCTATGAAACGTCGAGAAATTTTGGTCCGACCCCTAGGTCCCGCCATCCGACCGACGCCAATAGTGTATGTGCCATATTATGGCAAATACACTAAAAATTGGTTTGCAATGTTCTTTAGGTGATACTCTCGCCATGGCTCTAATGCAGTCTATAAGGGTCTTCTTCTTAATATTTTCTCAATTTTCTTGTCGCAATATGACCCAATTAAGATTTTCTTTTTTTCAAATTGAGCGTCTATAACGGGCTTTAGAATCGACTGCAATTTTATTTTAAGTTCTTGATTCCCATAATTTTGTTTTGATTCATCTTAATATATAAAAAATCCGTGTCACTGTGTATGTTCCGAATAAACTCAAAAACGACTCAACCGATATTCATGAAAATTGGCATATATACGTAATTTGGTCCAACTTAGATGATAGGATAGTTATTATTTAAATTAATGGTCTTAATAATTATTTTTTTTTACTTCTAATTTACATATATATATATATATAAATACATATATGGCGAACGAGCGAAGCGAGTGAGTAGTGTATTTATAATATTAAAGCGAACGAGCGAAGCGAGTGAGTAGGCGAAAATATTCAAGCGAACGAGCGAAGCGAGTGAGTAGGCGAAAATATTCAAGCGAACGAGCGAAGCGAGTGAGTAGGCGAAAATATTCAAGCGAACGAGCGAAGCGAGTGAGTAGGCGAAAATATTCAAGCGAACGAGCGAAGCGAGTGAGTAGGCGAAAATATTCAAGCGAATGAGCGAAGCGAGTGAGTAGGCGAAAATATTCAAGCGAACGAGCGAAGCGAGTGAGTAGTGTATTTATAATATTCAAGCGAACGAGCGAAGCGAGTGAGGACTGTATTAATAAAATTCAAACGAACGAGCGAAGCGAGTGAATAATGTAATTATTCCTAGAAATTGTTAACAACGTTTGCCGGATCAGCTATACTAAATATACGTGAGCGGAGTAATGGGTGACCGCTATTAAATCATAATTTCATACCACCCGAGCGAAGCCGGGACGGGTCCGCTAGTCGAATAATAAATCAGTATCATAAAATATCGAACGTATGTTTCTTTTATTATTATATAATACAGATTGCACTTCGTGATGTGTAATTGTAAATTTTAAAGCAGTTTGCACCTTGCAGCTGTTCAAAATAATTATTTTTTAAATATGTAATAATAATATATTAAAAAAAAAACGTAAATACGGTTGTAAAAAATTACTTCAAAATTATACGTCAGTTTTTTATATTTAAAATTCACTAAAATTACAGGTTTTTTCAGAGAGTGGTTTTTTAATGGCAACTTTAAGTAGAATCTGTAACTATTTATTTATTTATACATGGTGTCCAATATCTCGGGAGTCAAAAAAAGAAGAAAAAAACGGATTATTTTGTTTGGTCGAAAAGAGAACACTCCCACCCTAGCACTGGCTTGTCAAGTTGGGTGGGAAAATTCCAAACATTTTATATTGCTTTTGATAAATATGTATCACTCTTGAAGGAATAAATAAATAAATAAATAAAAGCCATTTGGGGCTAGCTACATTTTCCCTTCTAGATACTTCGACTTCAAAATCGCTTTATAAGTCCATAAATAGTTTGTTGGTAAGTATTATGCATTATGTTATTTATACTAACAAGTTACAGTACGGTTCGAAAATTATTGTCAGTGAGTCATGCATAGATACTAACAAGCTGATTGGAAGCAATAAAACAATGTAAAGCATACCCGTCCCATGCATAAAAACTGTATCGTTTATAATATTATATTGTGAAGTAGGTAAATAAGTGTATGAGTCACTGATTATCATTTAGTTTCGAACTGCAGTATAAGTGTCTATTTCTATAATTTTGACAACGTAAGTCTATAATACTATAAACGTGCATAAGTCATGTTTCTATCGACATAAAATTTGTTTTAAAAATAGAGAGAATTTTGCGGTGGAGTCACTTACCCTAAGTTAAACCAAGTTTAGTGATTATATAGCTTAAACAGCTATGAAAACAGTTACGAAACATAACCCTTCATTTAACCCAAATTTTTCATCGATTGAAACACGGCTTTATAACTTTATAGAGCTTAATATAGTTAGTACGTCAAAAATTCATATAAAATCATATTATCAGTTATCGTAATTTTGTTGTAACGTGCCACTGTTGTAAATATTTAACTATTTTGTAATAATTTAAGGTAAGAAACTATTATCAAATATAGTGTACAAATTCTTTTGTGATAAGGAAGAGATCGATATGTTAATTTTTAGTTTAAAAAGCGCTCGTGGATATACCTATACCTAATACATTTTTTTTAATCTAAATATTTGATATGCATAAGTATATCGTGTACAGAAGTTAAAAAATACAAAAACGTTTTAAAATATCAGATAAAAGTTTTGTGCATAATTCAAACTTAGTTACTTTGACATTTTGTTGTATAAATTAATCCAAGCCGTATTTTTTTTCGTATAGTGCGTTGTTTGATCTCTTGGTTCAAGTTTTATGCCCCTCCCTCTCTCTCTCTCTCAATTTTCAAAAACTTAAAAATCGTCTGTCAGGGAGTAAGCTCCATCTAAATAGTAGTATGTCAGTTCAGTTGTTTTCGAGACTTTACTAATGATAAAGAAAAAGCTGTCCCAAGTGAGTCTAACTTTATCGCAAGAGAGAACAAAAAAAAAATGAGATGGTTTTGCCGCCGCGTTTGGACCCTTTGTAGAAATATATAAAAGTCATGCATCTTTTAAAAAAATCTAAGTCTTATACAAAAAAAAGTGTTATCAACTCTCATCTATATTATTATATTTCTGTGTCTCGATAAAATTATTTTGGTCATTGATGGGTTAATGCAGAATATAAGAATTAAATTTTTTTATAATACACGGCGAGTTTATAAAACCATGCATATTTGTTAAGATGTTACTACCGATAAGCACTGTTACGTATATTATGTAGGTACGTAACATATAGTTATGTATCTACTTTAATATACCGGCTGTTTCACTATAAGTACATTCGAATAGTATACAGTAGATTTCCGTTTAGTTAGTTCCTACGAGCCTGCTGGGAAAAAACGCTCCCTTCTCTTTATTTTTTTGACGACGGAGGTTTAGGTATGCACCATAGACATAGAAATCTAGCGACCTAGTACATGCGAGTGGGGTGGTTGCTGTTAAGGGAGGGGGCGGTCCCCGCATTCTATTGGTCGCTTCAGTTGCGCAAACGCTGTACGTGCAATTGAGCATGCGCAAAATCGCGGAAGACTGAATCTGGTGCCATTGAGCATGCGCAAAGACGTGGCCAATAGAACGTGGGCACATGCATGGCATGGGCATGTCCATAAGACAGACATGCACTCTCCCCTTAATGGCTTCCCTCCTCGTCTAAAGTAGCACTTTATACTACATCCCCAGATTTCTATATCTATGGTATACACGGAAAGTTTGCGTTAGATTAGATTAGATTTACACGGGGTGATAAGACATTAGATATCTCACAATCACTGCGACCTATAAGATCTTTTGTGAGTCCCCTAATAGTTTATTCCCAGTCGGGTAAAATGCTTTTTAAAGTTTGCGTTACGAAATGTGTTACGAAATACAGTGCCGCCATCTATTTTTGTCTTAATGCAATTAGTTGTGAAGTCTACATTATCGATTGTGATCTACACTCTACAATGCCTATAAATGACGACTACCTATTACATATAACCTATATTAGAAGTGAAATTTGATATACTTACATGTAAAATGTCAACATGTGAAATGTCAAAAATACTTATTGAAAATACTGAAATGAAGAGAAAATCAGCTATTTTATAGGGGGTATGTCAAAAAATACCATGTAGGTACACCTATCTCCTGCGCAATGATATTATTACTCATGTGACTGTTAAAACGATCAATATATAATCCCACTAACTTCGTCAGTAATATACCCTCAATATGACACAAGATATAATTATTACAATCTACTGTTTATTTCTTTTATCCCAGGCAGACGTTGTCACGCCCAAAACACCCGCGGTCGTGTAGAAAACACAGCCTACCCCGTTTTTTCTCAAAGATAAGGCGCATCGGAGTGGGGATTCGTAACTTGGAAAGGGTACAAGTATGTTGACTTAACGACCAACGATTTAAGAAGTAAGAAGTCGAGGCTAGACTGCATTGGGGAAAGTTTAGAACCAATTTTTTTGTGTAATTAAAATGATATGAGCCATCTATATTATTATTTTATAATATGTACTTCCAATTTTTTAAATAACAATAATCGTTTTTTTGGTATTAGATACTAACTTTAACAATAAAGTGATCGAAAAATAAAAGAAACTTACTGTAAATTGCTCAAAAATACCTAAATATTTGGTATCTATATTTTGAAATAAAAAATTTTTGTTGGGAAAAAAATCAGTAGATCTCATGTTGAAATTTAGTGTTTTTTTTTTGCTAAAATTTACCTTTTTAATTTTTTGTACAAATTGTAACAAAATAAAACCATCTTATTAATGTGAAAATTGTGAATAAAATTGGAGACAAACAAAATTAGAGATATATTTAGGTTCCAAAAATACTAAAAGTAGCAGTACCTTTGTCAATAATTTCGTTTTATTGCAGTTTTTTTTTGGTATTTGTATGACGGGAAAATGTGTTTTAGAATTTTTATCTGTCTGTTTGTTTGTGTCAGAATAATTCGAGAACAGTCGTACCGATTTTGATGAAACTTAGCCAACTAGCAAACGCAAACGAATCTGCGAGCAAATCGATGTTCACGCGACAGAAGCCGCGGCGGAAATATAAATAAAACTATACATGGGAAGGTGGCACTAGACGCTGATGGCCTCAGATTTCGAGCGTCTATAATCTAGAATCTCTCTCTCTAAAACCGACATACAGTATAAATAGGTACGGTTCTATAAAGTGAATCGGCTTCTTGGACACATTCGTGCATAAACGCAGGTTGTCACGGTTTTTGGGCAAAAACGTCGGCCGATTAGCAGCCTCTCACGCAACCCGATTAAAAATCAGGAAATAATATGTATTATAAATAATTACACAGACGTACCCGGCTGTGTCAAAATGATTGTCAATATTTTAAAATATGACGTAAAAAAAGATTTTGATACATCCAGATCCTATAGACTACATCGCTTTTACAGATCAAATCAGTACTTAAAAATTCGACTGATGACCAGTCCTATACTTCCCACCTAGTAAATATTTGCAAAAAATAAACACTCTTTTTTTTATTCTTTGACTAGGCCCAAATAACCTTAGCTGTTGGTGGTCTTTAAAACACAATTTAATTTTTATTCTTTGAAAAAAGCATGGCCCTCTTTTTTGTTTGGTGATTTACTGATGGCTAGCTTAATATAGCAAAAATCATGGTTACCTTGATTTACGTACAATTTTTATTTTTTTTAGTAAAATATTTTTTTTCTCGAAAACTATACATTTTAGAGAAAAAAAATATTTACATTTTTTTCATATTATAACATCTAGAATTCATTTATATTTTTTTTTACCTATGTTAATACGTGACATTGAGAACGTTTTTTTGAATATCTCAGGATCCACTGAACCGATTTGACTCAAAATCTAATCAGATCTAAGTTAAAGGCTGATAAACACAATAGAACAATCGGCATGTCCGTATGTTGTTCCGTTCTTAAGATATCGAAGGCGAAAAATTGACCACACACATACACACACACACACACATACACACACACATACACACACACACACATACAGACATCAGTCAGAAAATGATCTTAAACGATTGCTAGGGTCTCAAAACGTGAAGATCTGTTAAAATCTCGAAATATTTTTTTCGGACTAAATCCATTACTTCCCTACCATAGTAGAGGTGGGAAGTAACAAGAGGCTCTGTGTGTGGGTAAAATCACACAGCTAACTTCTTATTGGGTGCCCTTAGAGATAATAAAAACGCTCATTGAAATTTCCTGCAAACCTAATCAGGTGTTCATTATGTACTAAATATGTGTCGAATGAAATTGGTCCGGAGTCGATATCATTATTTGTTCTCGAGATATTCGAACCGAAAAAAAGTTCATCAACGTACGAACGTACGTACGTACACACACACACAGTCATTTCTCTAAAAACAATAGATTCAAACTCTATGGACCTCAAAACGTCCAAATATGTCAATATTTTTTATTCGCAAAATCGAACGCATTACAATAACTTCAAATGGGAAGTTAAAAATTCAGTCGACTTGAGAACATCCTCCTTTTTTAAAGTTTATTAAAATGAATAAAATAGTAATTTTGTCTTTAAATATAAATTTTTAAAGAAATTTCGATTTTAGGTACAAATATGGTTCAGCGACCAGGGTTAGAGGCGAATAACGGGATTTGATTTATCGAGAGATTTTGTATTTTATAGACGCTCGACAACAGAAGTCATAAGCAACTTGATTTATCAAATGTGCTAATTTAAAATGCGTTTGATGATTCAAGTCGTGTCGCTTGTCTGCAGCCTTGTCGCTTCATTATTTTGTGCCCTAAAATGTACAGTTTATAGAATCCTATAGTCAAGTTCTAAATTTAAGATAGTGAGTCATGCACTTATACTTCACTGTTTATATAAGCGGCACCGTTTTTATGCGCATGGGATGCATATGCTTACATTGTCTAATTGGTTTTCCGCTTCATTAACCTTGTTACGAACTATGCCTGACTCACTATCTTAAATTTTCGAACTATAGATCGAATTAACCATTTTCAGGATTTTTGTTAAATTTTTTTGAAAAAACGAGTAATTTTTTTCTTTTCTTAATCGAAATGAAGTGTTCACAATTTCGAAACTAAATTTTTACAAGAGTACAAATGGGGGAAATTTTTTACATGCACGGTTACTGAAATATTCCAAGAGCAGAACGAATCTGAAAAATCTCAATATTACAATAATTTACGACAGAAGGTTATGTATATTTTTATGCAAAACAGTAACTGTGAAATCTTGAATGGAATTATATAGATTACTGCAGAAAGTTGCATCTTTCTGATAAACTACGTTACTAAAATACATGTCCATTATTACATGCTTCTAAGTGCAGGTATAATATTATACTCTATTCCAAAAATACATCAAGTACCAAGTGTTAAAAAAACACTGGTCGCAGTGCAAAACCTTGCCGACTTTGCTAATGCACACATTGTGGCATTTAAATGTACCTATAATTATATGAAATTACATTTCTTTTTGACAAAATAAAAAAAATGACCCCTTAATACAATCCTTAAAAAAGTCCAACCCTATCTCGCCGATTTTTTTAAAATTTTAGAAACATATTTTAATCTTTATCAAAGAATTAACCTTTGATTTTGAAACAATTCCTCTAATTTTGTCGGTGTTTTTGAGCTAAAAATGTTTTTCAACCCTTAAAACGGTCTGATTGCACCCATTTTAAGTAGGTTTCGTGCGGTGATGAAATCCGACACGTATACCAAATTTCATGAAATAAAAATCCTTAGTTTTTTTCTTTGGTGAAATACAACAAAATTCCACATTTATCACACACAACACTTGTTTGGCTCTTGAATTGTTTAAGCTTGGATTTATTGTAAAGAAATTGCATATAGACTTTTAACTTCGTCTGTCGATACATTTTCAAACTATAGAAACTGCAGTATTATTATAAGGTTTCAGCTATCGGTTTTGTTTTTTTTTTTGGAACCGAGCGTAGGGTACAGAGTGTAAGTATAATGCTGATATTATTTAAATACGTTATTTTCCGGTGCGCTGAGTGAAATGATAGCAGGTAATTGTAAGTCATATGTCATGGTTTGTTGTGTCGGACGCTGTTTAACACCCATACACACTTTTCAGGCACTATGGCAGACGTTTAAATATCGCTAGGCCTAGGAGAATGGAAAATCGGGAGACAAAATATGTACTAAAAAAATGACATCAGTTCAGTAAATAATATTGGAAATGTTAGTTTATTACATCTTAATAATAAATACAAAAAAATATAGATATATATTATTATAATCATAAAATAATAAAGATTATTCTATTCTAATAGACAATGCTTTAGCTGTGTGGGAATTTTTAATTGGTTAGACATTATTATTATTTATTACTAGGTAGTAGGTATTGATGTTTTTTCCTGACTTTTTCGTTGAAAAAATTGGAAAGAATTCGACTTAAACTTTTATCCCTTTGGCCGCACAATGGGATCGTCCCTTTTTTTGTTGGAATGTACGTTACAAATAGGTCATGAAACAATTTTTTTGAGAATCCCAAAAGTGTGTATTTTTCAATTAAATTTTAAATTTGTTATCTATAGAATTATGCCGCTACAGAATTGACGTAGATAACGTTCAGCCTGTGAACTAGATCTACTATGTCACACCCACTGATCTGTCAAATCGAAAGAAAACCACAAGGAAGATAATTTATATACCTCTTTTTCTATAGATAAAGAAGTATGACTGCTTCTACGTTATCATAATACGTCGATTTATGCTCAACGTATAAAAAATATAGGTATAGGTAGTATATTTAAGAACGAAAAAGTTGGTTTACATTATTTGTTTATGCATGAGGAATAATATGCTGCACTGTTCAAAATTATTAAATTTTGATATTATTTGGGACGACCCTATTATTTTAAGCTCTTATAAACGCAATGAGTTAAAAACAGCTTTTCTCCAGATTTTCTATTCTTCTTGATCTAGATGCTATTATTATATAGGGTAAACATGTTCTTCACGCCATATAGAGGCCTCTTACGTCTATATTTGTCAACACGACATGACGTTTGTGTGTCATATCAAAATCATACCTTGCACATAAATTTATATATATCTATTTATTGTTGATAGTACACAATATAGTAAGTACCTACTATAGGTGATTTTAACCGTGTATATTTGGTCATTTTTTTGAGGATGTGAAATTAGTCTGCGATTTACACATGCATGAATTATTATTTGTATAAAAAAACTTCATTAAGGTGGCTCTTTCATTGACTCAACTATACACTCAAAATCGTATCGTTAATAAAAATAAAATGACATTAGTAGTAAATGCAGTCGACAAAGACAATTAACTGCTCATCACGTCTTGTACCTGACAGAAAATGAAAAACGAACATTCATTACTTATACTCTTCAAACCTTATTTGAAGTTATACTTCTTTATGCGACTGCGGGCGAGTTTACGCAAAGCATTAAACGATGCAACTAAGATCTTTAGAAAAATTTCATTAGATGTCACTCCAAGAAAACTTTGTATATCGATGTACCAGGTACCTCGATTCATTGATGTTGCTGCCGTACCAGTCGCGGGGTATATGTTAAGGAGTATAACTTCCGCCGTGTATAAAACACACAGGTGCACCTTTTTTAACTCCGAGGGTTCGTTTTAGTCTCAAATTAAAGGATACGTCGCTGAGCACTTTTTAAAAATTTTAAAGATATTTTTTATTAGAGATGACGACGTAAAACCATCGTTAAAACTCAAGATTTGACATAAGATTTGACCCGAAAAATCTTTCTCCTATCTACGATCGAGAGCGTATAGTGAAGTTTTAGGCGGAAAAAAGGAGACCCCTCTTAAATTGATTTTATAACATACGTCGGAATGAACTAGAAAATTTTCGAAAAAAAATTGATAACTTAATTAAAAATAAGCGGTTTTACAGATAGTGTCTAACCTAAATTGGATCTAGAATTTTATGCAGAATCTGAAAATTTTATACTTAATATAGAGGGTGTTTTATTTGAATTTTTAGTATGTTACTACATGGGGTGCTCCGAGGGGTGCTCCAAATAACCTGCCAAGTACCAAAACCTATGTAATTAACGCATGATTCAGACCTATTTTGTCTGGACTAATTTTGGGTGTTCTAAGAAACATTTAAAAATAATATTCATTTTCTCACTTTTTTATATTAAAGTTATGTAATCAGCGTACGATAATCTGTCTTCAAATATGCAAAAAATATCTTTTATATACTTAATTAAAAGTCTAGGGCATTTAAATTGTTATTTAAATGAGAAGATACATTACAGACAGGAAAATTATGCTATAAATATTTAAGCAAAAATTAGCAAATGAATTAGGAACGTACTTACACTTTTTTTTGATAATAATCTGTATTTGAGTTACATTGTGGGTAAAAAAGATAGGTACTACTACAGTGTTTCTTAATTTTTTAATTTGGTTTAAAATGAGTTGTCATCTTAACATATTATAAAAGGCAACATTTGTATGTAAATTGTGAATGATAATAATTGCGTATAGACGCTGATGACCTCAGCTGTTGAGCGTCTATTACAGGGATGGCGAACCTTTTCACACCTACGTGCCAATTTTTTTCAAATATGGCCATGGAGTGCCAACAAGGAACCAAAGAAATTTAAGTGGACAAAAAAATGAATCAAAATTATTTGTCGTGTCGATCTCGTACTATTTGTTATTTGAATAATTGTCAAATTTTTTCGACAGCATCTTACCTATGGCACGCGTGCGATAGGTTCACCATACCTGGTCTATTATAATTTACAATAATAATGCGTTTAAAGTCCGTTTCTCGACATTATGTCATAGACACCACTCGCACCGTTACTATTTTCCATTTACTACTACTATACCTGTTATTTTCTACATTTTTTTAAACTTCAACTTAGTTAATAGCAATGTGCGAATGGAGGAATTCTGGGAAATTAGGATATAAGATAGGGAACTTTGTGAGCATAGGAGTTTGGCGGGTAAACGCCCATGGCCTTCTATAAGGAACCAACTCGATATTTATCTGAAACTATTGAAGAAAATCATGGAAAACCTCTACAAGATGGTCGGTACAGGAATTACTGTTTCTCGGCGTGAGACAGTAGGAAAAAGTCCCAGCCACATCTGCCGCCACCGAGATTCGAACCCAATGCCTTTCGAATACGAGTCTAGCTTTTCACCATTAGGCTAATCATTCAGTCTCTCATCATTATAGTAATCATTCGGAGAGTATAAATTATATTAGGTATCACTAATTCTGAAGAAATGATGTATTTTTTATGTTGTATGATATACTTTTACTGAAACTTAAAAAATGAGGTTTGAGAGCCGCTGATTTAAAATATCAATGACCTACGTTGTACAATAAACACGCATCGTTGGCCTTCTTTCGGATGTTCAAGAAATTTTGAGAGTTTTTATGAATGAAATTTTCATAATTTGCAAACAGTGACTGAGAAACTAAATAGTTTCAAGGTTATGCGCGCATTTTTTAAAATTTAATGTAAGTACATATATAAAAATACATATATTTTTTTAATAATATAATGTTTAAGTACATCCATTTAATGTGAGATTTTTTCATTCATAAAACCAAGTTGAGCATAATCAGTGTACAAAATCTTAATGCCTTCATATAACACACCATGAATGAAATTGCTGGTGTATGTTAAAATGTACGAATATGATTTAATTATGAATAAATCTGCTTGTTACCTTTTACTATGCTTGGATTTGTACTACCTCATTGAAGTCATTTTGTATCTACTCATCGATTCAATGAACTTTTTTTTGAAGTAAAATTTCTTAAGACGCGATAGGTAGGAGTGATTCCTGATCGGATATGGAAAAATCATGACGGAAGTGGGTAGTGTAGCGGATAAGGAGAAAGGAATACAACCGCGGTACTAGTATAGAGAAATTGGTTAATTCGCTAACGGATGGCAGACGTTTCCTCTGTTCCAGTAAACTATCCTAAATGGCGCTTCCTTAAAACTTTAATTTATGTGAACGAAAGGGGGGCAAAAGTAAATATTCTGTTGTATAAAATGGGATCATTTTTAGATTGATTCATGAGTTCATAATAAGTCCGAAAATTGTAAACCGTGATCAGCAGTCGATTGGTCTGTAGTCTGTACGTATTTATACACGTACGTAAGCCGAGCTCTACAGGTCGCAATTCTTGACGGACCGTCTTGGTTTATTTTTTATTCGCTTTGTTTTACTATCAGAAGAGAATCCTAATTAAATTCATTTATTTGTCGTAAACAAAAGTCTGTTGTAAGAAAGTTATTTTTATCATACAAGTGGAAAACTTAGCGGGGTGAGCAATTTTGGCTTTGCCTACAATGCTTGCCAATTGCAAGCAAAACCGACTGGCTATACTGATATTTGGTGGAGTTGAACCGTGAAGAACATCAAACGCACGAAAAGAGACTGATACAGACTTTAGATTGCACTCATAGGCACATTAAAAATATGTACATAAACATTAAAAATATAAATAATAATCATGCTTACTTATCCGCTGTTATAAAATATTTTAATCGGATTGATCGTATAGTTAAAAAAACTCTTTTCCGGAACAAAGATCTGTGAGAATTTGTTTTGCGAATTTTTGGAATTCAAAATAATTAGAGAATAACCGAACGTGTCGGTGTAGCGATGCCGTTTAGGTATATATGGCGTTTCCATGACTTCTGTTACAAGCACCCAATTCTAATCCGAAAACCGATAAAAGTATCAATAGACTACAGAAGTAGGCGGTCCTAATTTGAGCGCGAATTTAAAGTGAGTGGAGTCGATTGGCGTTCAAAAATGTATGGGGTTTAACGGAATATTCATTACTATTCTCTTAAAACACATTTCTTACCAAAACAATGGCTGTTTCATAAAAATAATTAATAAATCCCGTCATTATTGGCTACAAAATTTTATTATTTTGTGTGAAATAATTTTTGATTTGAAATTAAAAATTTATAAAAAATGAATATCCTAACTTGATTCAGCCAGTGACGATTATTCTAACCTAACTTAACCTCGTTGACGTTTGTCGAGGTATAATTTAAGCAATTATAATTAGAAATTGAGTTTGTTCTTTCCATTTGAAGTTGAATAAGTGTAATGAAGTCTGAGCTACGCTAGATCAAGGGAGGGCAAGCTAAAAGGATAAAAAAATGTTTTCCTCAATTAGGTACTGGATATCTATGTATTATTTCAGCTTTTTCCTCAGTCGGAAATTTAAACTTTTTGCAGTCATAATTTCTATTATAACTACAGTCAAGTACAAGACACCATCCCATAACAAATTGCTTTAATTATTAACAACGACGTGTTTAAAAAAACGAGGCTATGTCAATAGAATGAACGAAATTTGACAGTTGTGTCGTGTCAATGGGTGAACGTACGTTTAACGCAGATTCTAGTTAGAAGGAGACAGTTACGACTCCGCCACGCCTTCCTTTCCTAATCTATTAGATTTATTTTTACCGGGCGGAAATAACCCTAGGTGTTGTTGGTCTTAAAAAAAAGAATGACCATAAAGTGAAAAAAAATCTTCTAAGGGCGGAAAAAATGAATTCAGGATTTCGACGGATTTAGACGATTCATGATTCCTGCATTTCGAAAAAGCTAGTTTTAAATGTCCGTTTATCCGTATGCGCCGGCGCCTGGCACAACACACAGTTCAATTTGAAACCAATTTTCTTGTTTTGTTTTTTCCCTACTATCTCAAAAAAGGTTAGTTTTCAAAAAAACTAAAATTGTGATTTTCTCGAAAACGACGTCCTGTGCATATTTCATAAATCAATGTTATTAATGACCATACAAAATGAAGAACGAAAATCCACGGTCAATTCAAATCAGCTGTAGTATATAGAGCCGTACTATTTATTATTGAATGATATAAATTCAACATTTTTATGTAACCTAAAAAAAATGGAAGCAATAAATTGACAATAGCTTACAGCAGCTGTAGTTGATTATTTATTGATCAACGGTAAGAAAACATAATGTCGTATGAATCATCACAAAAACAAGTATTATAAATCTTCAGCGAATCACCTGTACCCATAATAAATTAATATATAAATATTTATGCAACTGCGCTTATAGCCAAAGTTAATGCAGCTTTTCTTTTGCAATGAGGACGTAATGACAGAATCACGTACTGAACGTATTGCATTTCCGGTTGCCGCCAGTCTATGGCTGTCTTCTTGTCCCCGTTGTTCTTGCACTAAAAAAAAAAACCAGTCGTATACAGAAAACAGAAGATAATCGACCAATCGCGTCAGCAAGTTTTTTTGTTTTCTTCAGCACGCAAAACAATAGACATACCATTGTGGTGACCATCTTGTTGCTCCTGCATCGATGTTGTCAGCATCGAACAACGTGTTCTCGGTCTTTTTGAAAACAACATACAATATTTGCATTTCAATGCAAAAATACATCCATTTTTTCCTCGCAGTCGAGTTTACCTTTACATAATATTTGCATACCCAAAATAAATACAAGGAATTGTAAAATGGACGATGATGGCCGAAAATCTATACTCATATTATAGAGAAAAAGTTTGTGTGTTCCGCAAGGGTCCAAACGAACCCCTGTTCTCACAAATCTGTCTTTCTGTCAGTCATATAGCCTTCTAGCTTCATAAATTGTCATATAGTATACCTGTTATGTAAGTTGATTGCTCAAACCTAGACAAATACCATTTTTTTGAAGTGAAACTTCTTATGCGATTTGAAGGGTAAATTAATGCTGTGCTAGATGAGATGAAAGTGCATATAAAAATATGTAACGGGAAAGAATGTTTGGAATGTATCCCCTCTTCTCCCGCGTCTGTGTTATATGTTACTATATAATATAGTGTGTATGATTCGAACGGCAATTGTGGTCGGTTCGTCTATCGGTGCATAATATACACCCTAAAGCAGCCAGTGGCAAGTCACTCGACTTCTGACTTCGCATGACGTACAGTGTACAAGTGGTTCTAACCCTAATTGATTTTTATATTATTCATACATAAGAAGTTTCACTTCGGTCGTGTATGCCGCGACACATGCCTTTTTGATTGAACTTATATTTAGGTGTCTTCCGTGTTTTTTTTTTAATCGGTTCAGTAGTTTCTGAGATTTACACGTTCTGAACTGGTTCTATTGTTTGGCAAACAACTGCCCATGTTCGGATTGCCCGAATTGAGTTCTAGAACAATTCTATGACTTGCTAACAAACACTCCTTATAAGTTGCTGTACTTGATATGATAAATGTATTGTGTGGTCAAGATGACAAGTAGCGTGTGTTGTCTTCATCTTCGGTACCTACATAGTAGTGCCGTGTGTCAAAGCCTTGACAGACCCCCTGCGTTTGTTTTCTTGTGTACGCGAACCGCGGGAAATTTGATACCGATGCGCGGCCAAAGTTTCAAACATTAAAAGAAAGAGACATCTGTTGTTAAAATAATAAAAACAGTTCCTTAGCTTGTAGAATTAAATTTGTGGCTTTTTGTAGCGGGCATTAAATTCGGAGATGCAGTCAAAACTGTCTATAACGAAAAATTCTCTATAAAGTATAAATATTGAACTTGGTTGATTTTCCATAACGATAACTCACTCCTTATAATGAAGACTTATCAGATTGTACTCACAGAAAAACAAATGATGTTGTTTCGACGTGGAAAATGTACACAAAACTGTTAAATAAGATGTATGTAATGCTTTTCTTATTGAGAAATATGTCATAATTTATATGTGTGGTTACAATCGAAGAACATTGTCAAATCAGATTTTCTGACATTGCTTTCTGCAACCTAGCATTAATATTATAGGTAATACATTAATGATAACGCTCTTAATTTCTATACCACAATACGAACTCACTATGTACTTCTGTGAATTTTTGTTACAAACTCACATTGTTGTCATAACGTCACAAAACTATATATAAGAAAAATTTGTAATCAACTTCAACATGTCACTGTCGGAACTAAAACCCAAAACCCCCAGTTAATTCGCGTTGGATGAGTTATGAACAATAATTTGCTCTATACAGTGACACAAGTAGACAACTACTATACTATGGAATTATAGGTATACCTAATGTTTGAAGACGATATACATAGAATAATAATTATACGTGTGCCGAAGTACATACTTACATACTTTTCCACGCAATTTGGCTAAATCTATCGACTGCAACGCTGTGTTACTCGGCGTTGGAACTGTTAATGGTCCGTTTCTGAGGACTACAAGCGTTAAAATGGAACACGAACTGGCTTTAATTAGACGCGCATTGAACGTGTAAATGGCATCGAGACCGAGTTGTTTAGAATAAAACCTAAACATTTATAAGCGAAAGTTCGTAGTTAGTACCTACTGCTTAAATTAGAGGTTCGTTGAAACACCCACTGAACAAAAACGTGAATCACAATTCACTACCAATATTTTAATTTATAAAAATGAATGAGCTTGTAAACGTCATTTTTTCATTGTTATTAGAAAGAGCCCCGTCTAACTTAAATAATGCCGTTGGATTTTTTTGTTCAGCACTTAAAACGACTTCACAAGACATCTTTTTTGAAGTTGGTTAAATAGATCACACCTTTATTTTTCACATGACTCGAATATCACGGCTTACTCTACAGTACAATATACTTAATCCCCCTATATTATTAAACGAGTAAATCTTGTATATATGTTTCTATGTATCTATGTACCTATATAAATATTTTCTCGAAAACGGCTCTAACGATTTTAATCAAATTTACCGAAAAGGGGTGTCGGGGGGCAAAAAATCGATTTAGCTAGGTCTCATCCCTGGAAAAATTCGTTTTCCTATCGATTTTATCATTTTTAAAAACGAATTTTTAACCTTTCAAAACATTGTAATATCGTGAGTGGGCTTTGGAGAAAACAAACTACTTTCATTATTTATACGTCAAAATACTCTGACAGAATTTTTAACTTATTAAAATAATCCGTGAACTATTTGTATAGTAAAAAAAAAACAACAATAAAAAGTAAAAAACTCGGGTCGCAGTGCCAAACCCTGCCGACAATATAGTGTATTTGCTATTACAGGCCTTGTGGCTTTAATACGTGAACTTAAGTTTGTTTTTGGACAAAATAAAAAATTCAACCCCTTAATACATCCCTTAAAATAATATTTTTTTCTTAATTTCAATATTATTATCATTGCAACCTCTGTACCAAATTAAATACACCCTTCAGTAAGTAAATCACTATCCGCAAAACTAGTGTTTTCATAAAATTTGTAAGTCCGGTCCTATCGGGCCGATTTTATTAAAATTTTAGCAGCACATTTTGATATTTACTAAAAGGTTAAATTTCAATTTTGAAACAATTCTGAAATTTTTTTCGGTATTTTCGGGCGCAAAAACTTTTTTCAACCCCTAAAAACTACCCTTAAAATACTCCGATTGGGCCCATTTTAAATAGGTTCCGTGCGGTGATGGATTCCAACGTGTGTACCAAATTTCGTTCAAATCAATTAAGTCTTTCGAGAGTTATGCCGCGAACACATATATATATATATAAATAAATAAATATATAAATATATATATATATATATACATATATATATAAACATTTCCAAAAATGATGCCAAAGTGTTCAGGAGGCTATGAAACGTCGAGAAATTTTGGTCCGACCCCTAGGTCCCGCCATCCGACCGACGCCAATAGTGTATGTGCCATATGGCAAATACACTAAAAACTAAACATAATTATGTAAGTAGTTTTAACTAATCTATATATATAAAACAGTTCCGTTACTGACTGACTGACTGACTGATTGACTGACAGACAACGCCCAGGTCAAACCGCTGAAGATATAAACTTGAAATTTGGACAGTAGGTTCCTTTTGTGACGTAGGCACCCACTAAGAAAGGATTTTTCGAAATTCAGCCCCTAAGGGGGTTAAATAGGGGATGAAAGTTTGTATGGAAATTCGTGGTTTTTGAAGTTAGAAGCATGCAATTTTGCACAGGAGTTTCTTATATAACGTAGGTGAGCACTAAGAGATTTTTTTTTTGAAAATGCATCCCCTAAAAGGGCTAAAAAGGGGATGAAAGTTTGTATGGAAGTTCGTCATTTTTAGAGTTAGAAGCATGACATTTTGCACAGGAGTTCCTTATATTACGTAGGTGAGCAATAAGAAAGGATTTTTAAAAATGCATCCCCTAAGGGGGTTAAATAGGGGATGAAAGTTTGTATGGAAGTTCGTAATTTTTTAAGTTAGAAGCATGAAATTTTGCACAGGAGTTCCTTATATAACGTAGATGAGTAATAAGAAAGGATTTTTGAAAATTCATCCCTTAAAGGGGTTAAATAGGGGTTGAAAGTTTGTATGGAAGTTCATCATTTTTGAAGTTAGAAGCATGAAATTTTGCACAGGAGCTCCTTATATAACGTAGGTGAGCAATAATGTATTAATAAAATTCGATCGGACGAGCGAAGCGAGTGAGTAATGTACTATTAATATTTGAGTGAACGAGCGAAACGAGTGAGTAATGTATTAATAAAATTCGAGCGAACGAGCAAAGCGAGTGAGAATTGTATTATTAATATTCAAACGAACGAGCGAAGCGAGTGAGTAATGTATAATTAATATTCAAACGAACGAGCGAAGCGAGAGTGTAATGTATTAATAAAATTCGAGCGAACGAGCGAAGCGAGTGAGTAATGTATTAATAAAATCCGGGCGAACGAGCGAAGCGAGTGAGTTATGTATTATAAAATTCGAGCGAATAAACACCACCAGCCCGGCTTTGCTTCGCAGGAGGAGAATTTCTCGCGGGGGGGATAATAAATCATAAATCGAAAAATACGTGGGCAAAGCCACGGGTAACGGCTAGTATTTAAATAAATAGGTAAGTATGTTATTTTTATATTACCTATATAAAATATGTATATGTACGTTAAATATAGTATGACGTATAATCTTACCTAGACTTTTTTTTCTCAAAAACGACTAACGATTTTGATGAAATTTACAGAATGAGGATTTTTTGGGGCGAGAAATCGATCTAGGTAGGAATTTTGGTCCCAGAGGGGAGCAATTAAAAAAAGGGGTTTTTTGCTTATAACTCGGTCAATTGTCAGATCGATTCGAAGCCTATTTCTACATAGATTTTATATGATATATCACAAGAGTTAAAACTGTAAATGAACACTAATATAAGAAGTGTCTTGCACAATATGCAAATAATGACAAACCGGCGGCCCGAAGGGCCGCACTTCTCGCGCCGCGAGTCTGTAAAAACACATCGATTTTTGAAAACTATTGTTAAGATATACATACAAAAAAGTTTTGCCTAAAAACTTGCACGGCGGCCCGAAGGGCCGCACTTCTAGCGCCGCAGGCATGCAGTATATCAAAACACATCGATTTTTAAAAACTATGGTGAAGATGCACGCAAAAAAGTTTTGCGCAGGTTTATAGTCTGACGTTTGTTATTAAAAGATATAATAAGAATTCTATTTCTTCGAAAATCGATTTTTGTGAGTTTTTCAGTAGGTACCTCCTATGCAAAAAAAATATTTGAAATTTACTGGAAGTTGCTAAGATGACATCACAGAGAAAAAGTACTTCGATAAAGTTGATATTTGGTATCAATGTTTAAAAATGGATTATTAAAACGGCAACGGGCAAGCAAAATTTCATCTGATTCGAACATTTTTACAAGATATTCAATCTCTGAAAATCGGTTTTTGCGAGTTCTTCAGTCAACAAAACAATAACGGCGGTAGATTTGAAAATGGCGACCTAAGTAATATTTACAGGATTGATACTTAGTTTTTACGCTTAAAAATACACATAGGTATTTAAAATATTTAACAGAAACAATTATTTTAAATTATGTTTCAGAAATAAATTCGTTTCGGAATAATATTCTGAGAAAATAATATCTCACAGCATACAAGTACTATTTTTATTGAACTCATCCGAGCAAAGCTCGGCACCCAGATATTATATATTTAATACATGTCTTATTTAATAGTTGATTGATAGCAACGGTGCAATCGGTCTTAGGCGGCCTGGTTGTAAAGATTATATAGCCCCAGCGCTAGTAGAGTATAAGGTTGCCTCGTTCCATTTGACCAATCAGCGTAGGTATCGCGGGTGTTTTGTGACGTAAGCAAAAGCATGCAGCTATTAAAGTTGAAAAATTTGAATCTCCATAAATATTTAACGTATTGAAATGAAATAAACGCCATTGTGTTTCTGGAAATGATTTCTAATAGAAAGCAGTAATGTATTAATTTTTTTTTAATTTTTTACAGCCTCATAGTAATTTTTTTAAAATTACAATATGGCTAGTCATTATTGTTAGTGCGTAGTGAGTTTAGTACGGCTGAGGATTTTATAAGGTTTTAACATTGGAAATGTTTATGTTCGTATATGAGGGCATGAGGGCAGAGTTACGAGTTTTCGTTCAAGGCCAAAAGACAACGGTGTCGCGATCAAGTGAGGAGCAATCATGCAAAATTGAACAAGTACAATTTTTTCGAAATGTGTTTTATATCATGTCTAGTTAATTGAGAGGTATTTGCGACGATCTGCGGTGTTATTTTTGAGCAAATGTTAATAAATACTGTAGAAAAATCCATTTAAAAGTTAAGTAATCAAGCAAAAGTGAACGCGTATATAACAGAAGAATAATAGGGTTATTCCTGACAAAACTAAACAGTGCATTGATAAATATTGTGTGTATAATAAACAGTTAATTATGTTTCATATATGCTGTTATCATTTCCAAAGTCCTCGATGGTTGCAAGGATTGCGAAATCTGTGAATTTTTTGGAAATTTTTTGCAGCCAATTTATTTATTTATTTATTTATTTATTTTATTTAAATAAAACTCTTTCAAATAAATAAATTGACTGCAAAAAATTTCCAAAAAACCTTATTATTAGTGAATAGTGAAGTATATGTTTGTGTTCAGTGGATGTTGCATTTTAATTGAAACGATTTTGTCTAATGCGTTAGTGTTTTCCTGTCTATGTTGCGTCTTAATTAAGTGAAATTCACTTTATACGTGTACATTTTTCATCAAATTTCACGTTAACTTATAGCATCTTGTCTCGCGGAAAGACTGGTAAACGACACCCGTTTAGTATGCTATGCTTGATTGTCTATGGTCCGCTTAAAACTTATATTATTTTTGAGGTCACGTAACGTCACTATGACTTTACGTACAGGCAATGTTACGCCAACATATTTTACAAAATATTCGCATAAAAGCATCAGCCATTATTAAGAAGTAAGTTTTGATGTGCCGACGTGAAGTGTGATATTTTTTACTTCCCACCTCTAGTATGGTAGGGAAGTAATGGATTTAGTTCGAAAAAAATATTTCGAGATTTTAACAGATCTTCACGTTTTGAGACCCTAGCAATCATCAGTCGATTTTTTTTTATATTGTTTTGGCCTGACTCTTGTCTTTGGCCAGTAGCCGATAAGTGTGATATTTAATAAAAATGATTTTTTTTTAAACTAGTGTGTGTACATTACAGGGCAGTATTAGAAAATGGTAGTTGTCTCATTTTAACTTACGTAAATTAGATTTGTCAAAAAGTGACAAAAATTTACACCACTGTAAAAGCGCTAACTTTGACTATCCAGAATAGAACCGCTACTTATTTCGTAGAAAAAAATTCGACTGATGATCAGTCCTATACTTCCCACCTAGTAAATATTTGCAAAAAATAAACACTCTTTTTTTATTCTGTGAAAAAAAGCATGGCCCTCTTTTTTGTTTGGTGATCTCCTGATGGCTAATAATATAGCAAAAATCATGGTTACCTTGATTTACGTACAATTTTCTTTTTTAGTAAAATATTTTTTTCTCGAAAACTATACATTTAGAGAAAAAAAAATATTTACATTTTTTTCATATTATAACATCTAGAATTCATTTATATTTTTTACTTCCCACCTCTACTATGGTAGGGAAGTAATGGATTTAGTCCGAAAAAAATATTTCGAGATTTTAACAGATCTTCACGTTTTGAGACCCTAGCAATCGTTTAAGATCATTTTCTGACTGATGTCTGTATGTGTGTGTGTGTATGTGTGTGCGTATGTGTGTGTGTGTGTGTGTGTGTGTGTGTGTGTGTGTGTGTGTGTGTGTGTGTGTGTGGTATGTGTGTATGTGTATGTGTGTGGTCAATTTTTTGCCTTCGATATCTTAAGAACGGAACAACATACGGGCATGCCGATTGTTCTATTGTGTTTATCAGGCTTTAACTTAGATCTGATTAGATTTTGAGTCAAATCGGTTCAGTGGATCCTGAGATATTAAAAAAACGTTCTCAATGTCACGTATTAACATAGGTAAAAAAAAATATAAATGAATTTTAGATGTTATAATATTAAAAAAATGTAAATATTTTTTTCTCTAAAATGTACAGTTTTCGAGAAAAAAAATATTTTACTAAAAAAAATAAAAATTGTAAGTAAATCAAGGTAACCATGATTTTTGCTATATTACGCTAGCCATCAGTAGAGCACTAAACAAAAAAGAGGGCCATGCTTTTTTTCAAAGAATAAAAAAAGAGTGTTTATTTTTTGCAAATATTTACTAGGTGGGAAGTATAGGACTGGTCATCAGTCGAATTTTTTTAACTATATTAATAAGTGACATTGAGAACGTTTTTTTTAATATCTCAGGATCCACTGAACCGATTTGACTCAAAATCTAATCAGATCTAAGTTAAAGGCTGATAAACACAATAGAATAATCGGCATGGCCGTATGTTGTTCCGTTTTTACGATATCGAAGACGAAAAATTGACCACATACACATACAGACATCAGTCAGAAAATGATCTTAAACGATTGCTAGGGTCTCAAAACGTGACGATCTGTTAAAATCTCGAAATATTTTTTTCGGACTAAATCCATTACTTCCCTACCATAGTAGAGGTGGGAAGTAAAAATGTATGTGGCGTCAGACGACACAAAATGGACGCGAGTAGTTATTATGGGATATAGACGCTCGACAACTAAGGTCATTAGCGTATCTGAGCAATTACTTTGCAGTGTCAGCGGTGAGTGGATTTTAATGTATTCTGATTGCTTAAGAGAAAACTCTTGCGTGCAGTGAAATTTCGGTTTTGTTTATAAATTGAAGGTCTCACTGTTTGACACTTTATAATCAAACGCGATTTTCAAGGTCTTATAATATTATACTAGTCTTTACCCGCAGCTTCGGTTTTAACAGAAATCTTATTTTGACTCGAGCATAGCCTGATTAAAAGTACCCTATACTTTAAGTTTGAGTACCGAATTTCGGTCCAATTGTTTTCAATACAAAGTACAAACAGACAGGTAGACAAGAATTTAAGAATACGATCTTGCTTTGAGTTTTCAAAATAATTCTTTCCAGCCTCGAAAATAGAACCGAAAAAAAATTATATCCAAACTACTAAATTATTGATTTGAGCAAACGGCTATTTTTTTAATTGCTCCATTAGTAACTGCGAACTGGTTTGACATAATAACGGCCCCAATATGCCAGCAGCAATTTTTGTTTGATTTTGTGGAATTTAAAGAACATCCGTTCTGCCGCAAGCTATAATTCCATTAATTTTATTGATCAATTAAATCATAAAATTTTATTTTGGCCTTGTGACTATTTAACCAAATCCAAACTGTTAAAAGAAATTATTTTGTTTGCTTCTTTAGAACGTTATTTTTTTGATTTAGTAGATTTATTTAACACAATTTTTTGCGTTACAGCTACTATAAACAACATTTTTGAAATAATTTTTTATCAAAACTAGTTTTTTTTTGTTATTTTTTTTTTTAAATTTTTATCTTTATTGCTTCCAAAAAAGGAGTAGATACTCGCTTATATATTATGTAAATAAAAAAAACAAACAAAAATTGTGCCAGAATAAGTAAACCAGGGTCAGTGACCCTGGTTTACTTATTCTGGCACAATTTTTGTTTGTTTTTTTTATTTACATAATATATAAGAGTAAAAGTAATGGGCCTCAGCCGATTCGGCTGTCCAGGGGCTAACATCAACCCGGTTCTAGTTGCTGTCCTGTCTCGTCTCGTATTTCGATACGAGAAATTTTACTACTCATTTTTCGAGAGTATCTTTCTCGTCTGGATAGAAACGAGATCTCGAGAATTAAATTCAACCTTGTCTTGAAGTACGAAACAAGAAAAATTGTTTATCTCGTGTCGAAAATTCTCGTCTAAACATTAAACACTATTTGAACTTTCAACGCTAATGCTGAGTTTCTACTACTTGCAGCTTTAAATCTATAGAATTAAGAATGTCTTTTAGATCTAAAGTTGACAGTCGTATCAGATACCAAGCATTAATCTACTTGCAAAGTACTTTTTACATTGAATTAACATAGGAGCCAGTCAGCAGGAGTGGATACAGGTTTTCATGTGTGGGGGTCACAATTTTTTTTAATATAAGGAGTAATAGAAATTGGGAGTTCAAAAATAGATCTACACAATACACTGATTTTCAATAATTTGGTTATATTTCTCTTTAATCATATAATATAATTATATTTTAAATTATAAAATACATTGTAAATTGCACATAATTATTGTATATATAATATATTCAAAATTGCGAATGAAATCGGAAAACATTTTTAAATTCTCCAACTCTGGGGGGAGGGGTCAATCGCCCTCATCCCCCCCTGTGTATCCTCCCTGCCAGTCAGTGCTGAAAGTACTTCATAAATCTACTTTTAAAGTCATACTTATAGAAATCGAGCATATAAGGCTTATCGTCGTTTTCACTGTTTGTTGATTTTACTCGTTTTTCGCGTGGTCGGCGCTCGTATCGATACAAAAGCCGAAGCGCATGTGAATTTTGTTCAGACAAAGTACTATGCACCGTTTCCGATCCGACGAAACGGTTGTCCATGAATGCTTGGCACGCTACCTATCAATTATAAATACAACTTCTCGTTACGCCCAAATTATGTTATGTAATTAATAGATGTAAGGAATCGCACACTTTTTACGTTGTTTGTGTGTTGTTGCATTTTTATACCTGCATAATTGTGTAACCGCGAATTAAAATGTTAATGTGCATCTGACAATAGCAATTTTCTGGACTATTCACATATTGTTAAGCACATCTCACATCTAACTTTAAATCAGTTTTATTTTTAACCGCAGAAAAGAATTTGACCCGTATTTTTTAATAATGTGTTCAATCATAACTGTTTACAAGATGGACCTTACCGGTTGATAAAACTATTTGCGTTTGGAGGATGTTCCCCCTGGACCTGATGGTCCCGTTATATAATAATAATAACATTAAAGCGGGTTTGATCAGTAGGAAGTTCAGCGTAACGCTGTTTTTTGATGTTAGGGATCCTTAACACACGGCTTGTAAATTTTTGTTTTTTACCATTCCAAGTCCACAAGTGGGAAATGGCACTAATTAAGTCAAAAATCACTTTTAGCAATTTTACAATACTTTCTCCGCAATGTAAAACGGTCCCGTCGCGCATCCAGTTGGGTGGAATATTGTGTGGCTGGGATGAACTGCACTTTCCACTTCACTAAAAAATGCAAGCCAATTGGGCGACGGGAGCATATTCCAACTCGACGACTTTAGTGTTGTTTTTTTCTTAAATTAAAACTAAGCAAATTTCTTTGAAAATTTTTAAAAACAATAATTGTTATAAAATTAAGCAAAATCGCAGGATAGTGGACAATATAATTTGATTTATTAAATTAAATGTACTTGAAAAAGTCTAAATCTATAGACGAAACGTCGTACATTTAATTTAATAAATCAAATTATATTGTCCACTATCCTGCGATTTTGCTTAATTTTATTATAATCACGATGGACACGATTTCTAATATAAATAATTGTTATAGGTATTATAAAAATAATTTCCAATATTTTTTTGCCATATACCCTCTACAAAATACCTACTTTCGATGCATGTATATACCGGCCTGTAATAGGTCATTTAACTGGCAAGCGTGCGAAAAGTGTTTTACTTACCGCACTAGTTGACGACGCAAATGAACCGTCAAATTTTTTGAAAATGAAGTGAAAAGTAAGTATTTTGTAGTGGGTATGGCAAAAATGACCCAAATTAGTAGGTACCGTTCCCCACTTGTGGAGTTGGAATGGTATTAAAAAATTATTAAAAAAAAGAACCCGTCTGCGTAAAAATCGAACTTAAAAGATGAAAAGATCAAATGATAACATGCAGTCGAAGGCATCAGATATTTCTGTTCAATTTGTTACTACTATGCCTTCGACTGCATGATCATTTGATCTTGTTTCCATCTTTTAAGTTTTATTACGCAGTCGGGTTTTTTTTTCAAATAATTTTTCATTGACGACTTTTTATGTTAGCAATTTTTTTTCGTCTCTACCGCTATTTTGTATTTTATGGCCGCCATTTTGGTTTATTAAAAACAAAACCTAGCCTATAACCATTATTATAGTCCAGTTATCCTCTTCTAGCTAGAAAAAATGTGGTACTATTTTTTTTGCCACATCTGACAGATTTTAAGTTTTTGAACTTAATTTTTTTAGGCGTGGTAGGTAAGAGTGATTCCGATCAGATATGCGGAAAATGTTCATTTTTCAAAACTGACGCAACCAAAATCTGCTCTTCCAGAAATTCCTTTAACAATTTGCCAAATAGATTGCAAGAAATTACAGACATAAAACTATTTTGCAAACATTTAAAATTATACTTATTTAAAAACTGCTTCAATGGCATCCCTGAATATTTAAATATGTAGCCAATTATATTTTCTATTTGACTGTTCATATCTGTATTTCTTCAGTTTTATGAATTAATAAAAATTTATTATTATTATTATTAAAGCAGTGAGTAAAATAGCAATTGGCACCCGAGCGAAGCCGGATCGGGTAGTTATTGTTTAATAAAGTCGGTGTCACATCTAATGTAACAGAACTTAACGTGTCTGGATATCTGTCTGTCTAGTTAGACAACTTCCATATTCGGACACATAAGCGCTACTGTTCTCTTACAGACACCACTACTGTTTACCGGTGAATAACTTCCCACAAAGACTATAATTAATTCATAAAATTAAATGAAAAATTAACTTTTAAATTTTAATAAACAATTTTATGAGCCGTGACAATATAGTGAGTTTCTTATGTATATATGTATAACAAATTATTATAAACACATACCTTTAGTTTTGTTCAACTACTTACGTATTATTAACTCATGTACATTATATTATTAGTATTGTTATCTCTGATACATAGTGTAAGCATCTGCATATTATTATATAACATGTTTAAAATATTTTAGATTCGAACCACTGACTGATTCACAGTGGCGGCGCTAGAATCTTAATATTATGTACTGAATTTATGAATAAACATATTATTACAGTAGGTATTAAAAATTTATTATAATACGTAGTAATCGAAATTTAAAAGAAAAGAGTGTGTGTGTACTATGTAGGTACGCACGTCAGAAGTTATACTTCTTTTACGTAGCAAAACATATATAACTCCAAAAATCTTATCCCGCGTGCCAGTACTAAACGTTTGTAAAAAAGACGATAAAATAATAAAATAAAGATATTAAATAAATTGATTTAATTTAATAAATTATTAATTTATTAAATATTTTTATTTATTATATTTATATCTAATTATTTATTAAAAAAAAGGAAGCATGTTTGTGTTGAGATTCGAACCCAGGACCTATTGCGTATGACGCGCCACCGCTATCTATTGCACCACGGCACATCTTATAAAGCAGTGATATATACGAGTAGTAAGGTATTAGTCATGAAAAATAATACCTACTGTAAAACAGTACGCTGTTGGAGTACGAATTTATATTTAACGAAAGCGGCATAAACGAGCGTTTGTATGGCAATTGCTTTTATTAATGTTATTCAAAACTGAAAACGCTCTTGTCACATGGTGTAATGACTCTAGTTGAAGTTTTACTAACGACTAACTTCATACCGTAGATTTTCGTGACGCGATGCGCGCGCATCCTAAAAATTCACTCTCATCATTTTTCCATAACGCGCCAAAAGAAGTATAACTTAAAAAAAAAATTACACATTATTTCTTCTTTTCTACTTTCATTACTCCTTTAAAACTTAAAAAAAATTTTTTGAATAACCAAAATGTTTTGATTTTGTTTCAGTCAATCTCGTTCGGATAGGTAGTCTAGATCAGATAAAAAAATGTTGCGGACAAAAGTCGTTCCTTTTTAACCGACTTCAAAAAAGAGGGCTCTCAATTTAATGAGTATTTGTTTTATGTATGTACACCGATTACTCAGGAATGGCTGAACCGATTTTGATGACTATTCTTTTATTTAATAGGGCATACCTGCAGGGTGCTCCCATATAAATTTTACTGAGGTATATTGGTTCATAGTTCGACTGATTTTTTTATATTATGTATTTTTTATGTTATATGTTATGTTTGTATATGTCATCTCATATTTCCTGCATTTTTGAACCGATTTTGATTATTCTTGTTTTATTTAAAAAGGAAGTTTCTTATTTCATGAAGAATTTGAATCTGCTAAAAAATATAAGTAGTACCTAAATTAAAAAATCAAAGCTGGCCTAAAAATTACCTTAAAAACGTCCACTAATTAAAAAGTGAATTACTCCTATATTCATATTATTTCCCACTTGAAATTATCTAAATTTTGTCAAACATTTTGTTATCTGGCGTTCAGTTTTGGTGATATTATTGGTGAAAGTTTTCAAACACCCGTATAATAGTATTGATAACACAATCGCATTTCGATATTTGTTAATTTAAAGCAGGGTAATATTTTTACATAAATTCAATACTTACATAAATAAATCATTAAAATTGATCTATTGGACACAGAGACTAAAAATATTTCTTGCTTGTAAGAGCAAGCATAAAAGACGTAATGATATGCAACATTGCAACATACATCAATTAATAATAATAATAACAATTAAACTTCCACCACCGTTATATTTATGTCTATAATTCACGCCGTTCTTCTTTTATTTTTCAGAAATTCGTTCTTTTGTGCAATAATTTAAATTGCATATTATATTTTTTCACAAAACACGATGTTATGATTGCAAAATTTCAGATATCCTTAAGAGCATTCGATACCTACAAACATTCCCTGTAATCTTCATCTCAGATCCTTTCCCCTTGCCTAGATTAGATTAGATTAGATTTACACGGGGTGATAAGACATTAGATATCTCACAATCACTGCGACCTATAAGATCTTTTGTGAGTCCCCTAATAGTTTATTCCCAGTCGGGTAAAATGCTTTTTATGAACCTTATAACCTTTCTGGGGGCTTCTCTCCATATGTCTTCAGGCTTTAGAAAAGGCCTGTTAAGATGTTGCAGCCTTTTGGAGAACACTGCTTCACATTCACATAGAATGTGTTCGGCAGTTTCTTTTGCTTTTTTACAGAAGCGACAGTTGTCATCCTGAACTTTACCCATTTTTGAGAGATGGTATCTCAAAGGGCAGTGGCCTGTGAGGAGTCCTGTCATTATTCTCAGTTCTGCTTTACTGAGAATAAGGAGTTCTTTGGTCCTTGTGGTGCTATGCGAGATAAATCTCTTTGATTGTTTAAGTCCTGGAGTGGACTTCCAACGAGAGATTTTCTTTTCTTCCTCCCATTTGCGAACCTCTAGTTTGATGTGGCTTTTAGTATAGCCACAGAAAGGTTCTGGGCCTATAAAGGTTTTAGTTCCTCCTTCTTTAGCGAGGGAGTCTGCTATTTCCCCTTGCCTAAAAACGGTTATGGCTTTCCGACGCTATTTTTAAAACTAAAGGGTTCGTGTAAACGTCAAATTAAGGACCAAGAATCACACTAGGCGAAAAATTGAAAAAAAAAAATTTCCTGGAAATTTTCTTTAAAAAAATTATAAATTACGTAATCTTTTACACGTAGCCAAAACTTTTTTTCAAAAAATTCGTCTCTATAGGATCTGTAGTTTGATTCTTGGTCCTTCATTTGACGTTTACTCGAACATTTAGCCTTAAAAAATAGCGTCGGTAAAGCCATAATCGTTTTTAGGCGAGGGGCAAGGATTTGAGATGAAGGTGCAGGGGGTATTTGTAGTTATCGAATACTCTTAAGAATTTTAATAGTGGTTAAAGTTGCATAGTTATTAAAAAAATACTGTTTCAGTTCATTTTACTTCAATGTTCCGTAAAGAAATCGAAGGTGATAGGGTCGAAAAATGTCCAAAATAAGGACGGATTCTGATTCTGAAAAGTGGTTTTTCACATGGCGTCTATGCGAGTATCTGTCTGTCTGTCTGTCTGTTTGTCTGTCTATCTGTATGTATGTATGTCTGTCTGTCTATGTCTGTCGAATTTTTTTTTCGTTCACCTCTACCAAAATGTACCGATTTCATTTATCTCAGTACGTCTTGTACAAACAGAATCTGACTTAATCTCGAACACTTCGCATTTCCTTACGGAACATTCGTTATTCTGGGAAATAGACGATCAGCGGGGTGTCGTCCTGAAAGGACTGATTATGCTTTCTATGAAGGCTCAAAACTGTTCGGGGATAATAAACAACGTGAGCCAAACAATGCGCTATCAGACTCAAACCGTTGGAAAACAGATATTTGGTAATTGGTTCCCAAAGAGATTTATCAGGTTCATTACGAGTTGACTGAGTACCTTCTCAAGAGTGCCCAGGACTGTTATCGGTGAGGCACAATCGGCCCTTGCAGGCCTATGTGCAGCTGGAAATATTTCCTGTCTCCCAAACGTTTCTAACGGCTGAAAATTATACAAGTGTATCGATGCACTTGTTTATGGTTTCCACTATTAAAGTCTCCAGTTCTTAATCTGATAATAATGTTAAAAGTGAAAATTGGATTTTCAGTTAATTTTTATTGAGAAAAAATAAATGTCTGTTGGCGACCTTAAAAAAATTGATTTTGAAAATTGTAGTGGGATATAGAATTGTTTTAAATGTTTGTTTTTGCAATTAAAAATTTTTGTAATTTATGTAATATGCAGATTATTTTTATTGTCTAGAATTTTAACGTATATCCGCCCAATTCATAACTAAACTATTAAAATCATAAATATGTATTAATGCAGGAAATCCCTGTAGACGTGCTCTTCATTTAAATTAATTAACTTTCTATGTTATTAACGATAATCAAGATGTTATCACCAAGTTTTTTGATACTGTTCAATTTTAGGTTTCAGAATGGAATATTCCACACAATAAAATTCTTTTCTTATTTTATTATTACACTAGACATAACTACATAATGTCTTTTAATTTAGAAGCTATGGGCGTTCAAAGATTTTTTAATGCAAAGTTCAAAACCAAAACAGATACAGAAGTGAGCTTGTGCTCAGTGGAATCTGTCTTTTGCTATTAGCCCGGTCAATAAATGTTTTATGTCGCAACTAATTCCCATAGACCTGGATTTTTCACAGATGGTAGAACACCTTTAAACATGTATTTTTACACAAGTCCCCGGTTATCCCTCCTGTGCTTCCCCCGCAACCCACTATTGAATATTTGCATGTCACTTTTTGCTGAGCCTGTTTTGAAATATCTCAGAAACAGTCGATTTAAGCGATTCTTTCTGCTAGATTGACTCGGCGAAATGTCACGATTGTCGTGTGTCGCGAAAGTGACTTAAAGCTCACTGTCAGCTAAATTCTCCTTGGTTAGTTGTCAAATTCTTTTGAGGTTATAATGTGCAAACTTGTCATCGATTACTTGCCAAACTCCTATGCTCCCAAAGTTGCTAACCTTAACCTGATTTCCGATAACTCTTCAATTCGCACATTGCTATTAATATTAAGTTGAAGGTTTAAAAAAAGCATATGTCGCGGCACGCACGACTGAAGTGAAACTTCTTATGTATGAATAATATAAAATCAATTAAGGTTAGGAGCACTTGTACACTGTGCGTCGTGCGAAGTCCAGAAGTCGAATGACTTGCCACTGACTGTTTCAGGATTTATATGTGCCGGTAGACAGACCAACCCACAACAGCTGTCGTTCAAATGCATCTATATACACACTATAATGCTTGGTTTATCGTACAATTTTATTTTTTAATAACGCTGTTAAATGACGGTCGCTATGGCAACGATCAACAATTTGCCAAAATGAAAACGCAGCAACCAATGAACACGTGGTAATCAAAATTTAACAAGTGATTAAAAAACAGTCTGTTAAAATTGTACGATAAACCCAACATAAGTACCTATATCATAATATAGATATAACATAAAACATAGACGCGGGAGAAAAGGGAATACATTTCAAAAATTATTCAACGCTACACATTTTTCGTTTCATCGAGCTAGCATTTTACCCTTCAAATCGTCGAGGCAGTGGCGCCGCATAAGAAGTAGAAAATAATGGTCAGTAGTAAACGGAAAATAGTAACTGTGCGAGTGGCGTCTGTTATGATAAAGTTGAGAAACGGACGTTAAATGTATTATTACTTGACTGAGTGATAGCAAAAGAAGGATTAAGTTTTTTGTGATATGAACGTTTACACATCTCTTGAAAGTATAATAAGGGATTCGCCATTTTGTGAATAATCGACTCGAAAGCGAAATTCCGCTGTTCACACATCCTTAATTTGCACATAATATGCATACGCGAGTCTGTCGCTAAACACACCTGGACTATAAAATGAGTTAATGCTTTATGAATTTTAAATCGTTAAACCACTGAAAATAGAGCGTTTGTGACTTGCATTTGTTATGTTCCGTGATGAAGCATGGAAAGAACGCATGCGTTAAAATTAATAATATTTTTGTTTATAAAAAAACAAACTATAAATTTATTGCGTGTATGAATTAATGTTGAGTAATTTGAATGTTGTAAATAAATAAATTATTATTCATTTGCAGTGGGAAATATCGTTTATCATTACTGATTTTCCAAATCATTTGTTATTTAAAACAGGCGTGAATGTTGTGATAAAACTAATGTCGACGAAATTTATTAAAAGGAGCTTGCACTTTCCACATTTTAAATATTATGTAATTTAACCCAATCTTTCTCACAACATAATAGCTTTTAATAAAAGCTAAATTTTCTAATGTCGGATTATTACACGAACTTCGTAATGAACTTGATGATTGGCGTAATTATTTGAGGATAGATGTTGAAACTTAAACCGTTTGTTATATTTTTTGCCGCAAATGAAGATCAGAATAAAACTGACCGTTAAGAAGTCTCGCTCGTCCACGCCTTTTATATTGAAAGTACGGTAAATATGTGTGATCAGTAAGATTCTATAGATAATATTCTTGGTATTAAACATTTTTGGGTTTATGTATTGAAATTAATAAAAGTAGGAATTGAGATTGAATTTGAAATATTTTTTTCGATGAAGAGGCATTTAATACCTAAATTGGAAAACACTTCAAATGGATATACTGAAGTTCAAGACGAAATTGTTAATAATAAAAGCAGAATGTTGAATAATAAGTCACTCATGACAGAAACTCACTGCATATGATAGGTACTGTAACTGTGGCTGCTATCAATAACAAAATATTGTCTAAGGGAGGGCGCTACTATCATTTTGTTTACATCGGTATAAATGCTAGTTTTAAATTTCGTGTTTTTCAAAGGGTTTGTGATTGATTGTGTTTCAAGCATCGATGCTGTAAAGTCTATGCGGTAATCTGAAATGGCGTGGGGTGACGTCAGAGTCCTCTATATGCTAGTAGTCGAACTGCTCAAAATATTTCAAAAAATTAAATTGTTAAAAATAATATTACCTACATATTTTATAAAGACGGCATACACAAGATGAAAAAAACCTGCAACTTCATACACTATAATGCGTTTCTTCACGAAGCCATATCTCGGCTGTTTTAGGTGAGCGTTTAACAGACTTATACATGCTGTGTATTTTCATGTTTGACTTTCGTGTCGGGGTCATTCCGAATCACTAGTCTCGCTAAAGAAGTTTCACTTCAAAAAATAATTATCGTTTAAAAAAAATAATAATAGAAATAACTGATTTTTTTTCGTTTACCTTCAAGATTTCAAGAATTCTATTATTTCATAACTGTTCTTTAGAATAGGCTCTTTTTAAATAACAGGAACAGTAACACACCTGGAAAAGAAGCGTTTTGCCCGACTAATTTTGACTGAGAAAAGTGACTGTATTTGTATTACACCCGGGCAAATTTTGATTGTCAGCAAGATAGATTTCTGAGATAGCGTGCTGTAGTCCTATGACTTGCTTTACATTTTTCGTTCACTGCTCCTTCCGTTTGTATCGTAGCGTAATAATATATAGTCTATGTCACTCGGGAAGAAGCAGACTTTTGAACAGTGAAATCATTTTTCAAATCGGTTTACTAGTTTCTGACATTAGCGTGGACAAACAAACAAAGTTTACCTCTTTGTAATACTAGTATTTATGTATGACGTGCACAGATATATAGGTATATATACACCTAAATTATGCACGGCGAACCCAGTGAACCGACAGCAATGCCGCGCGCACCAGCGTGGAAAATGAATGAGCTGTTCGTGTCGGTGAAAAATCACTTGGTTTATTTTGGAGACGTGTCGTGTGTGTCGCACTTGTTTTAATGCCGCGGCATTAAACTATGAAATTGATATTATTATGTAGTGACAGCACACCTTCGAAAAGAGACATTTATATAACTCGTCCATGTAACAGTTTAAACTCATTTTAGGCCGAAAATATGCTTTCTGACAAATAGATTTCTGACCATGAACGTTGCTATGGATAGACCCGGGTAAAATAAAAGTTTTGACCCATGCGATAGCCAATTTAATTATTGAATAAACAAAAAGCATCGACTTAAAATTAGTGATGAGCAAAGCAAGACCAAGATCACGACTCGGACAGTCTTGGTCTTGCTTATTTAATCTTGGTCTTGGTCTTGCGTACAAGTCTTGGTCTTGCTCATTTTATGTGTCTTTTTTTAGTTTTTTACTTCTGAAGATCATCATAGTTATAAATCAAAAATAATTCACAATCTATTATTAACTAACAAAATACTTTATTTTATTAAAATGTTAAAAAATATCAAAATTACATCATTTTTTAATTATTATGTTCTACTATATAGTCTTGTGTATTTGGTCTTGGTCTTGCATATTCGGTCTTGGTATTGGTCTTGTTCTTGTTCATTCGGTCTTGGTCTTGGTCTTGCTAGTCTAATGATAGTCTTGGTCTTGCTTTTTCGCAAGACCAAGACCAAGACTGCAAGACCAAGATCAATTTTCTTCATCACTATATAAAATTTAGTAGCTTCCTGAACTGTGTTGTTCTAGCGCGCTTGCGTTATTATACATTTACATTTTTTAAATTTTAATTGCTCGCCGTAGGTACATCACGGGGAGGGGGGTGTGATGTATGTTATTGGGGTTAAATATTTGTGGTTTAATTACATTGTCATTTTTACGGAACTCAAGGCGGCTTGGGTTATGTGGGATTGAAAATCTACATCGGTGTGGCCCATGCAAAAAAATGCTGGCTACGTCCCTGTCCCTGACAAGGGCGTATGCAGTATTTTAATAATAATAATAATAATAAATGCTCTTTATTTGTTATATCAGGGTAGGAGGGCAAGTTTTATGATCATATACTGCGATTAGGTCATAGACGATAGCCCAAACGTTCTAAATGCAATTATAGCTAAAAAATTCGACTGGTGACCAGTCCTATACTTCCCACCTAGTAAATATTTGCAAAAAATAAACACTTTTTTTTTTTATTCTTTGACTAGGCCCAAATAACCTTAGCTGTTGGTGGTCTTTAAAACACAATTTAATTTTTATTCTTTGAAAAAAGCATGGCCCTCTTTTTTGTTTGGTGATCTACTGATGGCTAACTTAATATAGCAAAAATCATGGTTACCTTGATTTACGTACAATTTTTATTTTTTTTAGTAAAATATTTTTTTTCTAGAAAACTATACATTTTAGAGAAAAAAAATATTTACATTTTTTTCATATTATAACATCTAGAATTCATTTATATTTTTTTTTACCTATGTTAATACGTGACATTAAGGACGTTTTTTTGAATATCTCAGGATCCACTGAACCGATTTGACTCAAAATCTAATAAGATCTAAGTTAAAGGCTGATAAACACAATAGAACAGTCGGCATGCCCGTATGTTGTTCCGTTCTTAAGATATCGAAGGCGAAAAATTGACCACATATACACACACACACATACAGACATCAGTCAGCTAGGGTCTCAAAACGTGAAAATCTGTTAAAATCTCGAAATATTTTTTTCGGACTAAATCCATTACTTCCCTACCATAGTAGAGGTGGGAAGTAATAACGGGAAATAAAAGGGATTAAGTATGAAGTAAACTTAATGAATTTTCACTCTTTCCCTTACACAGGTGATTTCTGACGTCGGAGAAACACCATCCGGGCGAATTCCTATGAGTAATTCAAATAAAAATCTTAAAATAAACGTGTCCGAAATTGCATTCTAACGGAACTGTAGTAGCCCTTCAAAGTTTATTCCATCTTTTAACATTGGAAATGTTTATGTTCGTATATGGGGGCAGAGTTACGAGTTTTCGTTCAAGGCCAAAAGACAACGGTGTCGCGATCAAGTGAGGAGCAATCATGCAAAATTGAACAAGTACAATTTTTTCTAAATGTGTTTTATATCATGTCTAGTTAATTGAGAGGTATTTGCGACGATCTGCGGTGTTATTTTTGAGCAAATGTTAATAAATACTGTAGAAAAATCCATTTAAAAGTTAAGTAATCAAGCAAAAGTGAACGCGTATATAACAGAAGAATAATAGGGTTATTCCTGACAAAACTAAACAGTGCATTGATAAATATTGTGTGTATAATAAACAGTTAATTATGTTTCATATATGCTGTTACCATTTCCAATGTCCTCGATGGTTGCAAGGATTGCGAAATCTGTGAATTTTTTTCTATATGAGGGCATATGAAGCAACTTGTGTACAAGGTGCCAATATATATAATAACAATCCAGGAGCAGTTGCTAGAACGAATACAGAACGCCGCAAATGAAATAAGCCCTAATGTACTGGCTCGATCGTCAGTGATTCACTCATCCGACGTTGTCGTCTTTGCATTCGTGCCGAAGGAGGACACTTCGAACACTTAAATTAGTACCTAAAGTTGTACACATTTAATAATAATTAAATAATAAACTTTGATGGGGCTACATTCGTTACAAAGCAATCTCGGACACATGTTTATTTGAAGATTTTTATTTGAATTACTCGTAAGAATGAACCGGTCAAGTTTTTCTCCGACGTCATAAATCACCGTATAAACCACTACCCAGTCAGTCTTACTTCGCATAAATACAGTTTTAATATACATGATAAGCATTAGGTATAAAAGAAAATCACAATTTTATGTGAGAACTTACGGGGTTATAAATAATTTAATTTTGCCGAGTTATTTATATGATTTGCATAAAACAGCTTCTTACGTATGACTGAATTGAACATATTTTAATTCAGCATATCTTTTTTCAAACGGCGAATTTTGATAACATCACAAAAGGGGTCAGTTAAAGGAACGTTTTGTATGAAACAAACGAGTTGTAAAAACATTTGACTAAAATCAGAACCGACTGCGTATGAACATTGTATATCAATAAAATAAAAGAGTTGCGTGTTGCCGGGAAACATGGGCATTGAATAACGTTACTTAAAATGCGTACAATGAACTAACATTAAGGTGAAATCACTTGAAAGAGTGAAGTGGTACCGCCAAATTAAAATTCATTCTCTCCATACTAAGATACAAAAATCTACTGGACAACAAAACTAAATTTTATTACTGAATAACAGGACGGAAAATATCAAATCGGTGGCAGACTAAACAGCCAGTGGCAAGTCATTCGACTTCTAGACTTCGCACGCGCACAGTGTGCAAGTGCTCCTAACCCTAATTGATTTTTATATTATTCTTACATAAGAAGTTTCATTTCGGTCGTGTATGCCGCGACTTATCCTTTTTTAGGGTTGCGGAGCCAAATGGCAAAAACGGGACTCTTATAATTTCGTCCTGTCCGTCTGTATGTCACTGCAGCCATTTTACTCGAAGACTATTGGCATTTGGCACTATATAAATGAAATTTGGAAGGTGAGTGTCTTGAGTCTTCTATGAACCGCTATACAATGGTGTAGTAAAATTACAAAAAAAAAAACAAGCCGTGAGGTGGGTCGTTTATTAGGACTAAAGTGCGACCCTTGAGGTCCACACGACGAACTTCCCAGTTTGATAAATATTTAATAATAATAATTAAATTAGATATTACACAGAAAAGTAATCATTTCAATCATTAAAACATTAATAATTTAAAAAAAAAAAAAAAAAAAAACGGCTGAACCGATTTTTATAAAATTTATGTCGGATCAAAATGACGTTAACACGCCTCGATTGACACCCTTACGAAGTCGATATAATTTTTTATTCGCGAGGTATTGTGTAAAATCTACTTTTTTGGAGTCTTTTTTGGAGTGTTTAAAATACATTTAAAACAAGCCGTGAGGTGGGTCGTTTATTAGGACTAAAGTGCGACCCTTGAGGTCCACACGACGAACTTCCCAGTTTGATAAATATTTAATAATAATAATTAAATTAGATATTACACAGAAAAGTAATCATTTCAATCATTAAAACATTAATAATTAAAAAAAAAAAAAAAAAAAAAAACGGCTGAACCGATTTTTATAAAATTTATGTCGGATCAAAATGACGTTAACACGCCTCGATTGACACCCTTACGAAGTCGATATAATTTTTTATTCGCGAGATATTGTGTAAAATCTACTTTTTTGGAGGTTATTTGGTTAAGAAATCTCGAGATTTCGTCTTTGAAAGAAATGTACACATACGTACGTACGTACGTACACACACACACACACACACACACAGACATCTTTCTAAAAGTAGTGTAAAAATAGTGTAGTGACCTTGAAACATAAAAATTTTTTTTCCTTTTTGATTTCGATTTTCGGACCCATTACAATAACTTCCAGTGGGAAGTTAATTAGGGCGGCACTCCATACATGTAACTGAGGGATGAAAAAAATTTCCTGTGCACATAAGCGTGTATAGGGTATCGTTAGATGGGTCTTGAAAAATGATATAGAAATTTCAAAATGACTTTTTTTATTTAAGTCAAATAGTTGGTGAGATATGTGCTTCTAAAGTAGTAAAAAGTGTGTCCCCCCCCTCTAACTTTTCAACTAAGGGATGGAAAATTCTGAAAAAAATTAAGGTGGTAGAATTTAAAAACACTTTCAGCGGAAATTGGTTTGAATAAGATATATTGTGTAGTTTTTCAGATATAGGATATTTTGGGTTACACGCTATTTTTTTGAGTTTATAGCGACCGCAGAAATAACTTTGTTTTTCACAGTGTCTTTGAGAAATACTATGATATATAAACTTATTTTTGGAAAACGTTCAACTTAAAATAAAGGACTATAAATTATTTTTAAATTTATTATTAACTTTGAATTTTAACCGTGAACGTTCTTCCCGACTACGGAACCCTTCACTGTGCGTGGTTCGACACACACTTGACCGCTTTTTTTAAAATAATTTTGTATGGACATGCAAAAAAATGCAGTTTAAGACAAAAACTATTCGACGCTACATCTCTTGACTGGAATGGAAAGTTTAAACTTTCCGTACATGGTGGCCTGCGGCGTAAGACGTTGTCACGTCAAAAAAGTTTGATAGTTGTAAATAATCGTAAATAATTGATTTTTCTACGATCTGTATAATAAATGTCATTAAGTTGTGTTGACCAGTATACTATTCGAGATACTGACCAATCGATAAAAAACATTCAAATTAATCGGTCACCGATTTGATGTTCTCCAACATTATTAATGTATTTGCCATATGGCACATACACTATTGGCGTCGGTCGGATGGCGGGACCTAGGGGTCGGACCAAAATTTCTCGACGTTTCATAGCCTCCTGAACAATTTGGCACCATTTTTGGAAATGTCTGTTTATATATGTATATATATATATATATGTGTGTGTGTGTGTGTGTGTGTACGGGCAATAACTTTCGAAAGAGTTAATTGATTTTGACGAAATTTGGTAGGCACGTTGAAATCCATCACCGCACGAAGCCTATTTAAAATGGGCCCAATCGGACTATTTTAAGGGTGGTTTTTAGGGGTTGAAAAATGTTTTTGGGCCCAAAAATGCCGAAAAAATTCTTAGAATCGTTTCAAAATTGAAATTTAACCCTTTAGTTACGATCAAATTGTGCTGCTAAAATTTTAATAAAATCGGCCCGACAGGACCGGACTTACAAATTTTATGAAAACACTTATTTGTGGAATTTGTGGATAGTGCTATACTTACTGAAGGGTGTATTTAATTTGGTACCGAGGTTGCAGTGATAAAAATATGAAATTAAGAAAAAAAATATTATTTTAAGAGATGTATTAAGGGGTTAAATTTTTTATTTTGTTCAAAAACAAACTTAAGTTCACATAATAAAGCCACGATGCCAGTATTAGCAAATACACTATATTGTCGGCAGGGTTTTGGCACTGCGACCCGAGTTTTTTTATCTATTAAATTCACTAATAAAATATTAGTACTGTTGACCAGTAGATTTTTGTTCGGTGGGAGCTCGGACTATAACTGGTCTTAAAAAGAGGTAAATATTAATGTAAAAGTTTTTTCTTCTCGTTACTTCCTTTATTTCGAGTTGGGTGCAAGGCACAAGGTCGGCGCGGAGTTGTACCTTACACAGGTGAAATGTATATTTCCTCAAGACTCGGTCTCGGTAGGTCAGATTCATATCAGTTGAAGCCGTGTAACTTTGTAAACCGACATTTGTAAAGTGAATCTCATTGGCCGGTGACATAAATCACTGACGTCACACATTCGTCATTCAACCCTGCGTGCGTGTATTACGTGCGGTGATAAATGATCAAACTCTACATGAGACCTGTTGGTTACAATCACGCTTCAACTCTTACCATATTCCTATTATTTATGACATACATGCCAACATAAGAGAATCTATAGAAGCGTTCATTGTAAATTATAGACGCTCGACAACTATACTCTATTCCATGAAACGAAATAGCAATAAAACTGCGTAATAAGCATCTGATTGGTCGCTTGAAACTCAACACAGCAGAACAACAAATAATGAGATACTTTGTACATCCTAGCCTGCAAGCATATCACATGTGATACATTTTTAGAGTGTTGGGTCTCCAAGTCACTATATGAATATTATGAAGTATTAGAAATACCTTGTATTACGTCCGTCTTGTGACTTCTTGTGATTTATCACTACGCGTTTCAGCAACGAGTTGCCATCTTCAGATGTGGTCAATTATTTTTTTAAAAACACACATTGAGTATTCGTAACACTATACAGTGTGTCCACAGACTCATCCTCAACATGGGGATCTCCGTTGTTATGGGAGATAGAGATTTGGTTAAATGAGACAAAATGTGCAGAATCTACAGTACTACTACCCTGCGTAGTCAAACTTTCCATATTTTGCTTGGTTCGCGACCGACAGTAGAAAAACGAGATTTACCCATTTTCGTTTTTTGTTTATAACTCGCTTATTAAGTAAGTTAGAAAAAAAATATTTTCACTTTCTTAAGGCCCTTTTTTATGAAGATTTCAAATCTCTTTTCATATTTTTATTTACTGTTATAGTTTTAGAGATACTTGTATTAACTTTGTTTTTTTAAATACACGTCAAAGATGGCCATGACACCATTAGAAAGAGATTTTTTTTCTCTTTAATTTGATATGAGGGTTGATGGATTTATTTTCAAAAATAACAGAGTTATACGTAAAACACTGATTTTTAATAGTAGGCTATGCTAAATTAATTGATAAAACAACAGAAGGCTTAGCAAACAGTTGAAATTCGCGTTGGCTTAGTAAACGACTGTTTTGTTTTAGCTGTCAAAGTGTAGTTTGTTGCTAATTTGTCAGTTTACTAAGTGATTTATTAAATTTACTTTTGTTATCATGGAACCATTTTGTAACAATGAAAAATTTAATATGTTATCTTGTTACATTCTATGTCACAAAAATTCGACCAGAGCTGCAGAAATGTACTTCGATCAGTATCCAGAACGAAGACAACCTCATTCGTCTATTTACAGAAACTTACGAGTAAATTTAATAAACTATGGATCATTTAAAAAGCCGTTTACTAAGTCAACGCGAATAAGTGAAGAAGACAAAACTACTTTTTTACGATCAATTGTTGAAAATCGCTTATTTTTCATTGTTACAAAATGGTTCCATGATAACAAAAGTACATTTAATAAATCACTTAGTAAACTGACAAATTAGCAACAAACTACACTTTGACAGCTAAAACAAAACAGCCGTTTACTAAGCCAACGCGAATTTCAACTGTTTGCTAAGCCTTCTGTTGTTTTATCAATTAATTTAGCATAGCCTACTATTAAAAATCAGTGTTTTACGTATAACTCCGTTATTTTTTAAAATAAATCCATCAACCCTCATATCAAATTAAAGAGAAAAAAAATCTCTTTCTAATGGTGTCATGGCCATCTTTGACGTGTATTTAAAAAAACAAAGTTAATATAAGTATCTCTAAAACTATAAAAGTAAATAAAAATATGAAAAGAGATTTGAAATCTTCATAAAAAAGGGCCTGAAGAAAGTGAAAATATTTTTTTTCTAACTTACTTAATAAGCGAGTTATAAACAAAAAACGAAAATGGGTAAATCTCGTTTTTCAACTGTCGGTCGCGAACCAAGCAAAATATGGAAAGTTTGACTACGCAGGGTAGTAGTACTGTAGATTCTGCACATTTTGTCTCATTTAACCAAATCTCTATCTCCCATAACAACGGAGATCCCCATGTTGAGGATGAGTCTGTGGACACACTGTATAATATTATGATGCTAAGCACTGTGTATTATGTCGTGATTTGTGAAGTACTGATTTAAATTTCGAGATTTTATGATTTATATAGTAGGTAGATGAAATGGAAATGTGAGTATGTGTGTGTATGTGTGTAGACGATTACTGAGTATTGGGTGTTTGTGTGTTGTTAATTATTGTGTCTACACACATAAAAATAAGTAGGTAGTGTCAAAAATTCGCTTCTATGGTGTACTTAGTCACAGATAAAAATTATTATTATTACAAAATTAATATTTACCAGTATATCAAAAATAGGTAAAAGGGCATCCAATCTGTATTTATGTATTTAATTCTTTGATTTTGCATGTATCTACTAAATAGACGCTGATGGTCTCAGTTTTTGAGCGTCTATAATCTATCTGAATCTACTAACTTCATGGGAAATATTTGTAGACTACACGCAAAACAGTATGACAAATAAATTTGAAAAAATCGTATATACAGGTGTCCCAAAAGTCGACGTCCAAACGAAGTAAGGTGATAGGGGAGGTCCATTCCAATCAAAATAACCATATAGGTATGTGGATATCCAATTATTGACGGGTCAAAAGTTATTTCAATTTTTTCCAACCGAAAGGTGTTCACAAAACCATTTTTTTATTTGACAGATAACAGAGCTCATGAAAATGCTTTTTTTTTTGGAAAGGTAGACCCTTCAGAATCATATTAAAAAAATTAACCAACAGCTCATATATTTTTTTAAATTAATTTTTTATTGGACGCACTAGGCGATTTCAGAGCAAAATACAAAAATTGAAATAACTTTCGCACCGTCAACAATTGGATAACCACATATATGATTATTTTGATTGGAAATGAGCTCCGCTATCACCTCACTTCGTTTGGACGTCGACATTTGGGATATTCTGTATAGTAAATCTACTATAAGGCAATACGCGATAACAGTTTCTTGTGTACACCATTGTAAGCGAATATGATATAACTCGGTTACATAACAATGCGAACCAGCGACCCCCGACGGGCGGTGCCCCGGTGTTTCCGGACCCACCGTGAATATATGTCCACTCAGCGGGAGACCGTTAATACCCTTGCTGAATTCTATGTAGGTAATAGGTATATATTATGCACAGTTTGTTCGTGGTGCGGTGTAAATGTACACTCTTTGGGAAGTTGTTCCGTTTTGTATAATCTCTAACCATCGGAGGTCAGTTGGTTTGACCACCTTTTGACGCGTTGATTTTGTATAGTAGCTAGATATTTAAGGTGTAGGTAAAAATAACAGTAACAACTTTTTTTGGACCTAATAGGTCCGTAAAGACATAAATATGGAAAATAGGTACTTCATTATCAAGTAAAATAGAAATAATTACTAAAAAATATGAACCGACCTTATAAAAGGAAGGGAAATATAATGTTTCTCTTAGTTTTACAATCACCTTCCCTGTCTACATTCAATTAGAATTATTTCTCTATATTTAGTCACTGCAGTTGTTTAATATCTATGCCGACTTCAATTTGAGTGTGGGTAGGGAAGGGATTGTAAAATTAAGAAAAAAAAATATTTTATCCTTTTTAGCGGTATTTTGATCTCTTTTTTGAAGTCGGTTTATATTTTTTTTTTATTATTTTTAATTCACATTTTTTAGCCGAAAAGTGTAGCTCACACAAAAAAATCTTTCAAAAATTTTACACACCGTGGATTGAGAACTCCTGACATTGCATACAACGGGACAACCGGGGAAAAGTCTTCTACGTAAAAAGTTTCACTAAAACCGGGGCATTTGTCAGAAAGTTATGTTTGACCCGATTTTGATGAAGTTTGAAAGGAACATTTTAACTGGTTTTAAAAGTTTGCCACTCTTAGTACGGACATTCAATCCCACCAATAATATTAATAACAATAGTTTTTTATTTCTGTACAATCGTGCCGACTATTTTTATACGATTTTTTTCAAAGGTTTTTGTGCAAACATTTTGAACAATACGAAATGTTACTGAATAAACCACTTCAACGTGTGTTTTGAGTATGTACTTAGACTCTATAGATAGAAAGAAATGAAAACACTGATCGCAAATCGCAATGCCAAACCCTGTCGACAAAATATTAATATCATTCATTGTGACATTTAAATGTTATCATTATGTGAACTTAAAATTATTTTTAAACAAAATTTCTTAATATATTCTTAAAGATATAATTCAATTTTTCTCAGTTCAACTCCAAATTATATACATGGGCTTCGATAAGTAATTCACTATCCGAAAACTTGTGTTCGGCCGATTTTGTTACAATTTCAGAGAGACACATTTTTCACTCACTGCTCATTCTCCTTTTGTCGTAGCGCAATAATATACATATAGGTAGCCTAGCGACAAGCGACTAGGCCCTGCAATCAGGGTCCATTCTGATTGGTTGAATTCCCCATCTTGATGTCATTTGACACACACACGCACCTAAACAAACGTAACAACTATAACTAGTGAACTCTGTATACTAGTAGGGATAGTTGATAGTGATTAAAAAATGAGTTTTGTATGTGGAGAATGTTCAAACACATATTCTTCAAGACAGGCATTAATGTTCACAAAATTAGAATGAAAACTTCAGGTAAGGCTTATAATCTAATTCTTTCTATAAGAGTCGATCAATTTTTTGACATTTCAAAATAAAACCTAACTTAATATTATTATTTGAAATATTATAGGATGTCCAAAATTTATACAATAACAGTGTTCTTGAGAAATTGGAATAGAAAAATAAATTTTAATTAAGTTTTATTTTGAAATGTTAGAAAATTGATTATATAAAGAATTAGATAACAAGCCTTATCTGAGGTTTTCATTCTAATTTTGTGAACATTAATACCTGTCTTGAAGAATGTGTGTTTGAACATTCTCCACATACAAAACTTTTTTTTAATCGCTATCGTAGTTGTTACGTTTGTTTAGGTGTGTGTGTGTCAAACGACTTCAAGATGTGGAATTCGACCAATCAGAATGGAACCTGACTGCAGGGCCTAGTCGCTTGTTTTTTAAACAGTGAAAGAATTTTTCAAATCTGTTAAGCAATTTCCATATCCGATCGTAATCGCTTCTACCTACTACGACTAAAGAAGTTTCACTCCCAAAAAAGACATGTGTCGCGACACACACGACCAAAGTAAAACTTCTTATGTACCTATCTATATGAATAATATATTTTATTTAAAACACTATAAAATGGATGGATCAGAATGAGCCATGAGTACCTTAATTATTGATTTATTTAGGATTGTTATTGTAATTCGCATCACACCATATTTGTCATCCATTTTCGTTTCATTGAGCCAGCATTTTACCCTTCAAATCGTTGAGGCAGTCCCGCCTAAGAAGTTTTACTTCAAAAATTATGAAAATCGTCAACCCCTCTCAACTAACTGTAATTCCCTTAATAAAATGACAAAACTGGACTACCTTGTAATGTTTTCACACTCGAGTACGAAAATATAATGTAGGATAGAGTAATCAGTGCTGACATCCTAATACACATATTGATGTACAGATTTGTGTGTTTAGTGTGATGTATTTGCACCACAAAACTACTGAATAAATTATTCATATAACTACTTTTAAGGATAAGTCAAGCCCTGTGTGGACGATTTTGTTAAATTTTTAGGATGGCGTTAATTTTACTGAAGGATTAAATTTCGATTTTGAAACAATTTCGCTCATTTTTTCGGTGTTTTAGGACAACTTTTTTTCAACCCCACTGTACATGAATACACTAATAAAGTATGATTTTTTTTGTGCTGTATTAATAAAGAAGTAAATTCTGAACAAAAAGACACCTAAATCACTTCATTCTGATTTCAAATAATTTTTTAAATATTTATGAAAGCCTCGTCTGTTCACTAAAAAAAACGAACAAGTGTGGGTACAACTCGCGCCTTGAGGGTTCCGTACCGTTACAACATTTTTGTAGTATCGCAGACCGCAGTCGACCGAAAATAATATAATAATTTCTAGAAATCTATAAGACCTAAGATATATTTTTCAGAATGTTCTTTTTAAACATAATTTTGTTATTTAAAATTATGAAAAAAATGTTTTTTTTTTGTATTACCCATAACAAGTCCTTTAAATGATACCCTATGGGCCTATGCTATATAAAATTTAAAAAAATCGAGTACTTATCTAATTTGTTCCCTCTTTGTTTCTTATATGAATATTTTTTAAGTGTTAACTAGTGCAAAATATGTGGGTTAATCAGATATGTACTTCTATGCCAAATTTCAAGTTTCTACGTCGCATGGTTTCTGAGAAAATCGACTGTGGCAGACGGACGGACACATGAGTGATGTTAAAAGGGTTCCGTTTTTTACTTCCCACCTCTACTATGGTAGGGAAGTAATGGATTCAGTCCGAAAACAATATTTCGAGATTTTAACAGATCTTCACGTTTTGAGACCCTAGCAATCGTTTAAGATCATTTTCCGACTGATGTCTGTATGTGTGTGTGTGTGTATGTGTGTGTGTATGTGGTCAATTTTTCGCCTTCGATATCTTAAGAACGGAACAACATACGGGCATGCCGATTGTTCTATTGTGTTTATCAGCCTTTAACTTAGATCTGATTAGATTTTGAGTCAAATCGGTTCAGTGGATCCTGAGATATTCAAAAAAACGTCCTCAATGTCACGTATTAACACAGGTAAAAAAAAATATAAATGAATTCTAGATGTTATAATATGAAAAAAATGTAAATATTTTTTTTCTCTAAAATGTATAGTTTTCGAGAAAAAAAATATTTTACTAAAAAAAATAAAAATTGTACGTAAATCAAGGTAACCATGATTTTTGCTATATTAAGTTAGCCATCAGTAGATCACCAAACAAAAAAGAGGGCCATGCTTTTTTCAAAGAAAAAAAATTAAATTGTGTTTTAAAGACCACCAACAGCTAAGGTTATTTGGGCCTAGTCAAAGAATAAAAAAAAAGAGTGTTTATTTTTTGCAAATATTTACTAGGTGGGAAGTATAGGACTGGTCATCAGTCGAATTTTTATTCTGAGGTACAGAACCCTAAAAATATACTACATTATAATCGACGTTAAACTTGTATAATTTCCCATCCTTGTTTTTTTTTTGTATAGTACACTCAATAACATCAACAAATATTATTTATGTGTAGCACCCATACGTCAATCACCATGGTATTATGGGTTTATGGGATCTCCTCTATTGTTAAATCACAGACCTCGAGTGCCCTACATACAAAGATACAATAATATATTTAGAACTGGTACTAGAGCATTATTTGTGTTATGTAATGCAGCAAACAAATACAATATAAATATCGTGAACGCATGATCGAGTCGCCATTGTGAGACGTTTATATTTAACATATGGTTACATAACTGGCATAAATATTCTCGCAATAATATTATACGTTTAGCCGTAAAGCCGTAAAGACAATTACAGGCTTCACTTGTTTTTGCGGCGAGCCTTCTTTTTGTGAATGTTTATTTGTTGTGTAAATATTAATTGTGAAAGGGGTCGAGAAATCTGAGAACAAGGATGCATATATAGATTTAAGGACTCGGCACACCTGAAAATCTTTTAATCACAATCATTGCTTTTTTTATTTTTTTGATTCATAGGTTTTCGGTATAATACCTTGAGTCACCACTCACCATGTACTACAATTTTTTGTAAGGACATATAACTAAACATTTTCTATATATGAGGCTTTGCTTGATTGCGTTTTCTAACATTGATTTTCTTTAGTTTTATATACTAATATTATAAAGAGGAAAAATTTGCATGTTTGTTTGTCGCGGATAATCTCAGAAACTTCTGAACCGATTTAAAAAAGTCTTTCACTGTTTAAAAGCCTACTTCTTCCCGATAATATATTATTACGATAAAAGAGAAAAATGGGATGAGCGGTGAGCGAAAATGTAAAGCAAGTCGAGGATCCAGCGATTTCTTAGCATTGCAATTATTGGTGTATGTTGCAGGCTAATTAAAATAGGTTTGAGATATACACTAAAGTGATGTTATTCAGTACTTATAAGAGATTTCTTGCTCTTGGTTATTTTGCCAATTCTGCTGATTCTGGTCCACCAACCCCCCCCCCCCCGTTTCATTTTTTTTTCTTGAAATAACAACATTTGATTAAAATTCGTAGTTATTGTTCTCTGAACACTTTTTATGATTTGAAAAAAGGAAATAATATTCATTGTAAAAAAAATATCACAACTTGTGTAAGCTATAAAACCTGTGTCACATAAAAACTGAAAGTACCTGCTTTTTAGAAAGAAATATAATAAAGTTGTTCAAAATTCAACAAAAAAAAGTTGAAATAGTGATAACTAAGTACCTTTAACACTTAACGACTGATTTATAAGTAATAGTTAAAAATTAAGGATCCGCCAATTTTATTACATAATATCTTTTTTTTACAATGTGTCTTGTCTAAATTATTTCTTCCGTTTTGTGACTTTATAAAAAGTTATCTCGCACGTTATCTCCAAATCTTAAGCTGTGTGCAGACGATTATTTATTTTTTAGTTGATTTTTTTGGTTTGGTTAATAAATTAAGATATCTTTTAACAGATACTTGGGCAATATAAAAATATATATTGCTATATTTGTAAAACTAAAAAGGAGCTACATCTTGTGACAACAGAAAAAATATTTTAATTTTTTATGAACTTACTATAGCGACTTCGCTCACGACAATGTCGATTTTAACATGATATAATATATGCACCTTAAATTAACCCAAGCGTAGCCTGACGAAAAGAAATAATCTACGCTTAAAATCTGGGACAATTGATAATGAAATTATGAGGAATCTATCAACACCTCATTTGTGAAAATCCGTCCAGCCGTTTGAGTACTACTGTTGCACACAGTGGTGGACTTTCCATAAGGCCGAGTAAGGCCCGGGCCTAGGGCAGCTAAATATTAGGGACGGTCATATTAGAGGCAGCGAGTGCTCACTATCTAAATCAAGCACGTGTGGGATACGGTGCGGCAGCGTGCATTACATCTTACATCTCACCTTAGTAAATATGGAGCTGTGACAAAATGATAAATATTGCCGTAAAACTAATTAAATAACAAGCCGTGAGGTGGGTCGTTTATTAGGACTAAAGTGCGACTCTTGAGGTCCACACGGCGAACTTCCCAGTTTGATAAATATTTAATAATAATAATTAAATTAGATATTACACAGAAAAGTAATCATTAAAACATAATTATTATTTATTTTTAACAATAATTAAAAAAAAAAAACGGCTGAATCGATTTTTATAAAATTTATGTCGGATCAAAATGACGTTAACACGCCTCGATTGACACCCTTACGAAGTCGATATAATTTTTTATTCGCGAGGTATTGTGTAAAATCTACTTTTTTTGGAGTTTATTTGGTTAAGAAAAAAGAACGGCTGAACGGATTTTGAAAAAATGTCTTTCAGATCATATTTACGTTAATACGCGTCGATTGGCACCCTAACGTAGTCGATACCATTTTTAATTCTCGAGATTTCGTCTTAGAAAGAAATGGACACATACGTACGTACGTACATACGTACACACACAGACATCTTTCTAAAAACCTTGAAACATAAAAATTTGTTACACATTTTGATTTCGATTTTCGGACCCATTACAATAACTTCCAATGGGAAGTTACTAATTCTAAGTTTATAATATTATGTAAAAATAAAATCTCCAAACTCAGAAATAAAATATTTCTAGCGAACGCAATACCGATTCACATTTCTACGCTGACAAGTTCGCAGACAGAGGCGGCTGGTACAGAACGGCCTAGGGACTAGGCCGCCTCTGGTTTTCCACAAACATACCCCATTTTGATGAACATATTACCCGCCGTAGTCGGATAAAAAACAATACGTGTGAAGTTGGCTTTATGATCATTTACCTGTTTTACAATAAAGACTGTCTTTTATCTCCAAATCTGAACTGACGAACATTGTTTTACGGTCAAGTAAATCACACTGATGGAATGAGTTGTCTCCGGTAAATGGTTTACCGTGTCCCATACATTTTAACAACAGAAAATGTCTCTTTTATAGCAACCGAAATAATAGATGTGTTTAAAATGTATTTAGGCACCTTGTATAAATATGTATAATGTATATATACGGGCGATTCTTCAAGATAATTTTAAATAATCAATATATGTACCTAAAGGTATAAACTATAGCAGCCATACTCAAAGTGTGTTCCGCGGAACCCTAGGGTTCCGCGATACTTCTGTAGGGGTTCCGCAAGAATTTAGAAAAAAAATTAAAACACATCTCTCCCTGGTCGACCGTTCTGACTTCTGACGAGGCGTAACACGATTCACGAGGCGCAGTCGAACTTATTATATAAGATGATGTATTTGAAGAATTGGTCAAATATCTCACTTCGATGCGCGCATCTTTTGAGAAGTATTTTCCAGAAGAACAGAATACAAAAATGAAACTGAATTCATGGATTCATAATCCTTTTTTACCCAACTTACAAAAACCCGAAAGATTCATATATCTCGTTTGACATATATGTCAAACGAGATATATGAATCTCTTTTAGAAATGTGAAGAACTGTTTAATTAAAAACAGAAAAGTGGTGATCCTGATGATAATGAAAGAAGACAGCTTTGAGATGGCTTAAGGATCCAAAAATAATAAGCAAATACTGTTAATATTGCATTTATTAAGCTGACGTTTCGAGAATTATATTCTCATCCTCAGAGCTCTGTTAAAAAATTATAAAATTGTGTTAGGAAAAAATTTAAAAAATAATATATAACAAATATTAATTAACTTACCAAATGCCGTCAAACATGACAGTAAAATTGTCCAAAAAACTTTTTAAAAAAACATACTAACATTTTATTTGGTTTTTATTGAAGTGTAAAAAAATTTGTTTTATTGATTTGATTTTGTACACAGAAATAAAGTTTTGAGTATTTCTGTGTACAAAATCAAATCAATAAAACAAATTTTTTTACACTTCAATAAAAACCAAATAAAATGTTAGTATGTTTTTTTAAAAAGTTTTTTGAACAATTTTACTGTCATGTTTGACGGCATTTGGTAAGTTAATTAATATTTGTTATATATTATTTTTTAAATTTTTTCCTAACACAATTTTATAATTTTTTAACAGAGCTCTGAGGATGAGAATATAATTCTCGAAACGTCAGCTTAATAAATGCAATATTAACAGTATTTGTTTATTATTTTTGGATCCTTAAGCCATCTCAAAGCTGTCTTCTCTCTTTTAGAAATGTCATCAGACACAAGTATGGAGTCACTGTTTAAAACGACGCCTCTTAACGATTTTTAGTGCAGAATCCGTGATGAATATCCAATGATTGCCAAAATGGCTCTGAATATTCTTATCCCGTTCCCAACAACATATTTGTGCGAAACAGGATTCTCAACCTATGCAGCCACGAAAATAAAATACCGCAAGAGACTGGACGCTGAACCTGATATGAGACTTCAACTGTCCTTTATCAAACCTGATGAAAAATAAAAAACAGTTTCATACCTCCCATTAGTTAGATTTTTTTCTTTTTTAGTATCTTCTATTATTATACTTGTTATGTAAGTAAGTAATAAGTAACTGTTACATTGTACTTTTATTATGCTTATTAATAAAGAATACACTTTTAAAAACTATTGTTTTATTGTAGGGTTTCGTCAAGTCTTTCGCTTTCCAAAAGGGTTCCGTCACCAAAAAAGATTGAGAACCGCTGAACTATAGTATCGCGCGCTTAAAAACGTTTTAACAAAAAAAACCTCCTTTAAAAAATCCACTAAAAAGAGAACAGTAATAAAATTTTGAGGTAGGCGCCAATTTAATTAGGTACTTTATTATCTACTTTGATTTTATTAAATTGGCGCCGACCTCAAAATTTTATTACTGTCCTCTTTTTAGTGGATTTTTTGAAGGAAGTTTTTTTTTGTTAAAAAGTTTTTTGTTTTTACTTTTTAGGGACTTTAAAATACGTAGTTTGCACGTTATTAACCGACTTACTGTCTTGATATTTGATTACTATAAATAAACAAAAAAAAAAACACTTATTTACTTTAACTGTGTCACCAGCTATTATATTATTATACGTCACTATATGTTTGATTTTTGTGTTGTTTGATTTCCATGTCATGTTTGATTTTCGTGTCAAAGTCATTCCGAATCACTAGTCTCGCTAAAGAAGTTTTGTTTCACTTCAAAAATATCGTTTCATCGATCAGTTATTTTTTGAGCATATCGATTTTAAATTCTGCAATACACTTTTCTTAATGAGAAATATGTTTGGTCACAATCTAATTGTCAAACCAGATTTTCTGACAATGCGTTCTGCAACCCAGCACTCGGGCACCAGATGGACTCGAGTTTAGATAAGTTTGCTGTCACAACCGATCTTAACGCGAGCAAATCTGTGTATAAAATCGACACCCGCGCGAATACCGCGAGCAAAAGCTGTATAGTAGAGAAATAACGTCGCCAGCAAATATATTAATTAAAAGGTGATCACAGATAATGGCGGCTATTTCAGTGAACCGCTATTTTAATTATAATATAGGTTATTTGTAAAATTATTTACATCACGGTGACCAGAGTTAGATAGATAACAGAATTATGCAGAAACTGAATAAATAATGGTTTTGGCTAAATTGCAAGATGATTATCATTGCTATATCTGATTTATGCATCCATGCATTGGTCAAATTAGTAAAAATATTTTAGATAATAAAATTCCTAAAATTGTTGCACAAATTAAATTTTAGCAAAACGTCAAATTAAAAAAAAATTGGTTCACAAATGGACACGTTGTGTATTTATTTATTCGACGTCAACAACTTTAAACGGTTGAAAGCAGTGAAGAGGTAGGGCAATGACATACGGAGCTGGACAGCCTGTAATGCAAGGTGTCTCGCGTCTGGAGTGGCATAGCTTAAGGATGTATATCCTAAGTAATTTCAAGTCGAAAATACCTTAGGCATACACATACATGTCCAAAAGTCAATATTGTCGGAATTATCGGCGATATTAAATGTAAAGAGCCAAGCATAAACGGATATCATGTAACGTTTAATTAATAAGAATTAGCATAACAAATTAACACAAAATTAATTACGCTAATTGTTCAAAATGCCCTCCCTCTGTCTTAATACAAAATCTAAGGAATACACCCTTAAGTTATGTGTCAGTAGAGTCGCGGGACATCCTGTATATTGTGTACATTGGGTATTAATAGTACAGGCTATAGTGAACTGTTACATAGGGTATTACAGTTCTTTTTCACGCTGGGGGGTGGACTTGCAACTCTTGAATATATACTTATTTTCAAATACAACAATACTTTTACCAACAGACCGCCCGCGGATATTGTAGGTACTCCATGTATGTATGTGTGTATGTTTACAATATCATTGAATGAGAACGGTCTTCTATTATTCAAATGTACGATATTCGACATAACAAGAGTTTTTTGGTTAGTCGGCAGACACTAGACAGTCGACAGTAGACCACTCAATAATGGAATTGAAAGAAATAAAACGCGCCGTTTTCAGTGTTGAATCAATACGTAAATACTATAGCTTTCCGGCCCGAAATCGCCCGGGCACATTTAATTTTGGCAACGAAATAATCAAGAGCAACAAATTTCTCATACATCACTTTAATGTATCATTTATAGTTTAGAGAGCGTACACCAATTTAGCTCAGATTCGTGTTTTTGGATCACCGACTTGTTTTACATTTTTCGCTCACTGATCATCCCCCTTTTGTCTTAGCGTAATAATATAAAGCCTTTGTTATACTCGGAAAGAAGTAAGCTTTTAAACTATGAAAGAATTTTTCAAATTGGCTCAGTAGTTCCTGAGATTACCCGCACTTAAACTTCTCCTCCTTATAATATTGGTATACAGATTGTATCAAATTAAACCTGTGCATAGGGCATTCTGTGTGTAAGACAGAGATTGATACATAAAGCAATAAGTAAGAATGAGATAAATGATCGCTAATAGGATGTTACGTGGTTACTGTAAATAAATAATATTTATACAACCTAATAGCATTGTTTAACATATTACTAGAAGATTTTGATCCTTATGAGCGTAAATGAGGCCACTTTTAATAGAGGCAGCTAGACGTCGCACTATTGGCCATCTGTTGACTAGCATCCTAAGTTTTATTATTTAATCTTTGAGTACAGAATAATTGTAGAGTTTACAGAAGTGAGTTGTGTTGACAATCGTTAGGCCATCTGGTGACTAGCATCTTAATTTTATTTAAGACAATCTTGCGTCATTGGTTCATATTGCATAATATTTCGCGGTGACTAGGTATTAATAGACAACCCCTAACGTTCTTTCGAAACGCCTCTTTTTTGAGATGTTTATATTCACGAGGAATATTATTATAAGTATATAGAGGCAGAACCATAAGTAAAAAATTTTTTATAAAAATTTGTTTCATGCAAGTTTATTGACAATGTTGTATCCTGTGACATCGTATTTTTATTATTATTATGATAATCTGATAAATATTTTAAATTGCAATTTAAATAATCTGGCTGCCCGGTTGTGATCAAGTTGTCTACGAAGTATGCGATATGTAAATTTATGTTGTATACAATATATCTGAAGCATATATTTTAAAATTTTTGGATAAGCTGCGATGTTGACTGGTTTATACATGGTCCGTACACAATATCACAATAATAATTAGATGATAAAATGAGCGATTCCACTAAGTATTTGTCTATGTATAATCCTAAATTTTTGCAGTAGTCTACAGAATTAGTTTGATGACCAAACAGCGTTACGGCACTTTAGCCAACTGATTCCGGCTTTCTATAGACATTATATTGAATTTAATTGGATTTAACATTAGGGAAAGACTTTTGGACCATTCTGATATTTTATTTAATTTTAAACTTAATAATGTTAATCATTATTATGTCAAACTAAAAATATTCATACATAAGAAAATTAGATAATCAAATTCATTAAAGGGGCCTACACACGATCAGTTTAACTGCGCAGTTTAACCCTTGTGGCGCCATGTCTGAGCGATAAACTGAGATAACTGCATAGTTCCGACAAATTTTAACGCAGGCTTTTGGCCTGCGCATTTGACTCTACTTTGCACCGATAAACTGCGAAGTCAGCTCAGTTAATTGAACAGTTGGCACAGTCATGTGTAGTCTTTGGGTAAGTTCGGTTTTGCGCTCAGATCAATCTGAGCGCAAAACCGAACTTCCCTTTCTAGTCGTGTCTAGCCACGCACGTCAGCTCTTCAAACTGAGAACAATTGAGGAGCAAACTGAAATAGCCCACACACCGTACAGTTCACACAACTGTGCAGTTTGACTGCACAGATAAACTGCGAAGTTAAACTGATCGTGTGTAGGCCCCTAACGATTGGAAAAATTGTGAAAGATTTATTTTAAATTCTTTTATTTAACAACAAATTTTACAATCTTAATGAATTTGATTATCTAATTCTCTTAAACTGCTTGCTTTTGTTAACTAATTAGTATAAGTTGCTATGATAGACTAAGAGCGGATAACACTTTTTTATGTGTTTTTAGAAGACTTGGAACTTTTTTTAAAAGATAACTTTTAAATATCTCTACAAGGGGTAAATAGTCTGTCATTCCAAACGCGGGGCAAAACTTTTTCTAGACTTTACTAATGATAAACACACATAAGTCTTTTTTCGCAAGAGTGAACAAAAAAATATGGGGTGGTTTTGCCCCGCGGTTGGAATGACAGACTATATACCCCTTGTAGAGATATATAAAATTCATCTTTTAAAAAAGTTCCAAGTCTTATAAAAACACATGAAAAAAGTGTTATCAGCTCTTACCCTATGAATACATCAAAATATATTTTACGAGTGTTTGAACAATTTTTATTCAGAGACAAAGAAATATAAAATCAGATAGCGTTTACAGATAAATTATGTAACTAAACTAAGTTCACTTTATATAAGTTTTATACAGTCTCAACAAATTTCAAAACATTAAAATAATGTCAGCTGCGGCAGTGATGTAAATATCTTATATCATTATTTAGGATCAGTTAGAGGTAGCATTGACAATATCTGAGCTGTTAGTTCAACAATAATATAGGTGGAAGCACAAGTCAACATTGAGTTTGTGGGCCAGGGGAATGAAACGTAAGCGGGCAGCTATAGTATATTTTCCAGTACATGGAATCACTATCTTCCCATATAATATGTTAATCAATGCTAATAGCGTCATCTTTGTTTTTTCGCTCCTTCTATGCTATTTTCAAAGGCAGCTACAAATAATTTTATTATGTCGGCGGTTGAATTAACATCATAAAACCATTTAATTATTTGAATTTTTTCCCGAACAGTATAAATTGCCATTTTATCAATAATTTCAGTAGTGACTATTTTTACTGTAGAAAACAACGATGACAGTTGTTCGGTATTACATATTTATTTACAGTAACCACGTAACATCCTATTAGCGATCATTTATCTCATTCTTACTTATTGCTTTATGTATCAATCTCTGTCTTACACACAGAATGCCCTATGCACAGGTTTAAGTTGATACAATCTGTATAGATTCAGAGATACCCCATATTTATACAGTGAATTTCACTTAAGACGCAACATAGGCGAGTTTTGTTAACCTTCAGGTAGTTATATGAAAAACATTATGGCGCTCGAGAAAATCCTTTCACTTAACATGAAACATCCACTGAGCAAAAACATGCGTTAGCGTCACTATGAGTATTTTAATTAAAAAAATGAATTAAATTAAAATAATATTGTATGTTTTTGTTCAATGGCTGTTGAGTTTTAAGTGAAACGATTTTCTCTAACGCAATATTGTTTTCTATAACTACTAGGTAAACAAAACCAGCCTATATTGCGTCATAAGTGAAATTCACTGTATAAAACAGTAACAGCCCCGGATCTAGACTTTTTTCTAAGGGGGCAAAGATCTCGATAGCCGCCCCATACCCTAGTAATTTTTTTAAGGAAATGTTTAGTACTTCGTTCTACTATATAGACCATTATAGACCCATTATAATATTATTATCATCAATCGAGGTTCAAAAACGGAGATAGGTGACCTCCATAGATTTTTTCTAATTTTTATGATTTCAGTATTATTTAAAATTATATAAAAATTCAAAGCCTATTCTGCCGCCCCGTAAGTTTGCCGCCCGGGGCAGGTGAACCCGCACGCTCCTCCTCTAGATCCGGGCCTGAACAGTAATGGATATGGAACCTCTGTAATTCTCATTTTCTTGTCGATTTTTCGGGATTTTTAGGGAATTTTGTACAATATCTAAAGGAAAACGTGTTTCTAGAATGTTTGTTGGTACTGAAATCATTCGAGACAAAAATCCTCAGAACGCGCGTTTTCAAGTATCTATACCCTTTAAAAAATCATAGAAATTCGAGGGCTGAGTACTAAATACATCTAAAACAAATGTAGTAGTAAGTAGATTAAAACTTAAAGGAACACTATGTTCAAATTGTATAAAGTTATTTTTTACTTTATGACAATCTCTTATGTACCTACTAAATAATGACGAGTTTTCTATACCTAATGAAATTTTAAAGAAAATAGAATTTAAGGTATTATGGTAACTTTTTGTGAGAGTTTCTGTGTTGACACATGCGTATAGATAATTTTGTGTATAAAAAGAATAGATATTATAGTTAGACGGCGCGTGCAATAGCTCAACCGTTGACAGATAGGTGGGTGAAGTTGTTTGCTGTGTGCATCATTAGCGAAAGATGTCACCAGCACAACATAGACGCTATAGAGCGTACACAGCGCATTATGCTATTCATAATAGGCAACTCATACAGTGTTGCCTCCTTATATATTATACACCGTTTGCTGTATATTGATATTAACGCCATCAAAAAATTGAACCGGTAATAAATTTTAAATTGGGATAAAAAGTAAGAAAACGGGTCATTTTGGACGTCAGTTGTCGAGCATCTATAATCTACAATTCTCTCTCACTCTGTTTTTTTTTGTAAGGTCACCAACAGCCAGAGCTATTTGAGCCTAGGACAGATTCATATATTTTTCAAATTAATATCTTTTAATAATAAATTGAAAATACAATTGATAGTAGTTTTACCAATTCAAGGATTAGAACCTGGGGGTTTCAGATAAAGGAGCTATGGGAAAAAACAGGTTAAAAAATGTGTTATTATTGTGTGACGTATCTGAGAGATTTTTTCAATGAAAATAATATTTTTAACAAATTAAAAAATCTCTTAGATACTTTTCAAATTAATAGTGCTTGTAGAACAAGACGTGCTCGTCTCAACGGCTCACTTCTTTATTTCTTTTGATTTGGAAGCTATATCTTAACGTTTCTCAAAAAAAAAATGAACTGTTCATAACCTTAAAATTAAATTAGATATGTATCCAAGGTTATTAGAGTACAGGTTGCCTCATTCCATCTGACCAATCAGCGTAAGCGCGGGAATGACGTCAGCTAGAATTTAGTTTAAATCAAGTACAAAAATTGTTGAAGATTATGCTTATTTATATTAGGTGCTTCGTGCAGATTTTTTCTTAAAATTGGCAGAAGACAATAAATAGAAGAATAGATGTTTAAAAATAGGATAATTTTTATTTTTATTACAAAATTTAGGTTTTAATATCTATAATATAAACAAACAAAAAATTAAATAATGCTCAAGAAATGGCAGATCTTGTTAATTACCTATTTTTTAAATTTAAGAAACGAATAAAATTAACTAACAAATTGATAAATTAATTATTTTATCTTTTATATTCACAAAATATTAAAAATAACCACAAAACACCATAACACTTAACAACTATCGCAAAATTGACAACTTATCATATTTTTTTCACTAACAGAAGGATCATGTTTCTATTAAGTATTGAAAAAACATATCACACTACCATGGTTACTGTGATTTTTATTTCCAAAAATTAGCAGCGTCCATCGTCTGATCTTTTCTATTGAAGTGAGCAAGCATGGTATATTCTGAGTGACGTCATCCCCCCCACTACTATCTATCGGGATGAGGCAACCTATACTCTACTAACCTTGATATGTACCTACATTTTTTTTGCTTTTTGGAATCAACGTGTTTTCTATACGGATGGCAATTTGGAAACGATTCCAAAAAAAATTTGCGATTTTTTTAAAGATATATAAATACAATTCTAAAGCTTCTCTGATTGGCTAATTCAAACGAGCATACCGATTCATTATAGGTACGCATAATTATCTCTATGATAATTATACGCCAATGAGGTTGTAAATCACGTCTTTACGAATTTTAAATTTTGAAAGTACTTACGCAGAATTTCAGAGCTACTTTAAATGTGATACTTGAAAAGTGACGTTCAGCTATTTCATCGACGATACACGCGATCGTTCTCTTTTTACTTCCCACCTCTACTATGGTAGGGAAGTAATGGATTTAGTCCGAAAAAAATATTTCGAGATTTTAACAGATTTTCACGTTTTGAGACCCTAGCAATCGTTTAAGATCATTTTCTGACTGATGTCTGTATGTGTGTGTGTGTGTGTGTGTGTGTGTATGTGGTCAATTTTTCGCCTTCGATATCTTAAGAACGAAACAACATACGAGCATGCCGATTGTTCTATTGTGTTTATCAGCCTTTAACTTAGATCTGATTAGATTTTGAGTCAAATCGGTTCAGTGGATCCTGACATATTCAAAAAAACGTCCTCAATGTCACGTATTAACATAGGTAAAAAAAAATATAAATGAATTCTAGATGTTATAATATGAAAAAAATGTAAATATTTTTTTCTCTAAAATGTATTGTTTTCGAGAAAAAAAATATTTTACTAAAAAAAATAAAAATTGTACGTAAATCAAGGTAACCATGATTTTTGCTATATTAAGCTAGCCATCAGTAGATCACCAAACAAAAAAGAGGGCCATGCTTTTTTCAAAGAATAAAAATTAAATTGTGTTTTAAAGACTACCAACAGCTAAGGTTATTTGGGCCTAGTCAAAGAATAAAAAAAAAAGAGTGTTTATTTTTTGCAAATATTTACTAGGTGGGAAGTATAGGACTGGTCATCAGTCCAATTTTTTTATAGCGCGTTTACACATTAGCGTTCGTGTTTCGCCTCGTCACTCGCCGACTTTCGCGAGTGGCATTCGCACGTTCGTCCCCACAACGCGAATGGCCGTTTACACATTGACGCCCGTGTTTCGCTTCGTCACAACGCACCGAGTATTCAGACTAGATATGCTTCGGGTTCCAAATAGCAGGTTTACCATGGTAGAGTTCCAAGAATTCTAGTGCTTGCCTATTACTCCACTCCATTTTTCAACTATACGAAAAAAACACGTGTTAAAAGTAAACACATTCGTTACGAACTGAACAGCGAATGTGTAAACACTGAGTTCGCCTCGTTACAGTCGTCGTTACAAGCCTTTGACTCGTCCCGAAAGATCGCTTCCAACGCGAGCGCTACGAGCGGCGAGACGAGTGACGAGGCGAATGACGAGTGAACCGACCACAGATTCGCCTCGCCATTCGCCTTGCGATTCGACACGAATGTGTAAACGCGCTATTACAGTTGACAAACGGCAAATTCTCAGCGAACACGCTATAGTTGAATGGTGGTGTAGGTATATTGTAACTATTTTTTTCATGTGCACTATTTCTGTCAGCGCGGGATCGCTTATAAGCCGTCATATAGCAATGAAGACGTAGCCTGGGCTTGGCCGACCGCGTTGTCTCGAGCTTTACTTGTTCGCTGCTTGTTTTTTCTACGCTAATGAACCTAATTAATGAATCCAAAATGTTCTCACTCTCTCCCCTTCTCTCTTTCTAACTATACGTGAACTTTGGTGACTCGGAAATGAGAAGTTCTTTCCACTGTCATCAACAAACGTGATTGGTTACAGATTGTCATTAAACATCAATGTTACTTTTTTATAAACGTGAATTTTAATAGACGTTAATGACCTTACTTGTCGGACGTCTATAATATTATAAATGTGAATATTGAAACAGTTTTTTTACTTTTCGATAATTAATCTTTCATTTTTATGAAGACTTCAAGATCGTAATTTGATACTAATAATAATTTGTAGTAGGATTTTTTGACGGTACAAACTAGAAAGTGAAAAGAAATAATTAAGTCTTAAAGAAAATATAGATATCTATTGATCTTGTATTATGACACTATTTGCTCACAAATTAAAAGTTTTTTGCCAACTTATTTACTAGCTTTCTGTCCCGGCTAAACCCGGGTAGATTTTGCTTTGGCAACGAAATAATAAAAAGCAACAAATTTCTCATAAATCACTTTACTGTATCTCTTATATAGTTTAAGTAACCTGTACCAAATTAGCTTAAAAATCGCGTGCGATATTCCCGAATTGCTTTACATTTTTTCGCTCACTATTCATCCCCGATTTTGTCTGAACGTACTAATAATATCTATAATATAGCTTATGTTACTCGGGAAGAAAAAGCTTTTAAACATACTTATATAATATAAGTGAAAGAATTTTTCAAACCGATTCAATAGTTCTTGACATTATCCGCGATAAACAAACACAAACAACCTTACTAACTTTCCCCCTTTATAGTATTTAAAAAGAGACCTAAAAATCTCTGATGATGTCCTTTTGAGGACGAAACTAGTAGTGTTTTCTGTACTTTCATTTCTTTGCGAAACATGAATTTCCGTAAGGAAATTGAGGTGTCGTCAGGGGATCGAAAAACCGTGTCCGAGATAAGGTCAGATTCCGAGTATATAACATCCTCAAAACGTAAAATAGACGCTGATGACCTCGGCTGTTGAGCGTCTATAATCTACAATTTATCAAAACGTGAAGAAAGGTTTTTTCGCATTGCGTCTCAACGTGTGTCTGTGTATCTGGAAAAAAAATCGATTCTTACACCCTGTATAACACCAAGGAGTAGATAGTATTTATGAGGTGTGTATTAATCGCTGTCCAATTAGCGAAGTGAAGACATACAGCAACGGTTCTTGTACGTTACACATGGCTAGACATCTATCGGTAGATGTTTACATTATTATTTTACCCACCGCATTCAAATGCGATGTCGAAACATTTTCAAAATTAATTATAAATCAATCACTACACCAACTGGCATTAATATAAGACCGAATTGTAATTTCCCGCCTGATTTATTGCTTTAGGATCAAGTTTTGAATATACAGGGTGGGATCTATTTCAGTGTAAACTTTCTTATTATTGAAGTTGACCCCTTCAGATAGAAGGAGGTTGCGTAAACAGCGTCGTATCGGTCACAACTTCTTAATGGCATGGAGGAAACGCCGTTTTGTGAGACGTGTGACTCTCAAGTCACCGTCTCTCCAACGTTCAAATACTTTTTTGCCATACACACTATAAAATAACTATTTTACATGTATGTAAAGTGATTTTTGACAGGACGGTGTGTGGGAATGTATCTTTCCCATACTAGTATAGGAAAGCAAACCATTTCCATAGTGATATATGTTAATTTGCCCTGATCCGCCGGCTATTACCTATTGACAGCTACTCTCGGCCTACTATAGAAGTGACACAAATAAACTGTCAAAAATTTTGAAAATACTGAAAATGAAGTGAAAAGCAGCTATTTTATAGTGTGTGAGTGGCAAAAAATACCATAGGTATATATTGTGCGTAATGACAATATATGACTTGTTTGACTGTTATATATAAACTCGCTGCGTGCTCGTTTTAACATAATGTCACTTACTCGTCAGTAATATACGTCATTACGCCACTAGATATACAATCTACTATCTATTACTATTTCGAGATTCACACTAATAAAAATTATAAAAAAAGTTCAAAATAGTACAATGTGTGTTTTTTTTCCAGATTGTTCGGCATGAAACGTTGCGCTCGGTGCCAAGCAGCAATATTATCATCAGAGCTGGTGATGCGAGCGCGTGAGTTGGTCTTTCACGTTCATTGTTTTACGTGCGCGGCGTGTCAAACACCCTTAACGAAGGGCGATCATTTCGGTATGCGCGACGCGACCGTATTCTGTCGGCTTCATTTCGAATTGGAGCCGGTACCGCCGCCCGGTATGCCCTCATCGTACGCCGCCCATGTTGGAGCACCGCATCATTATGCTCCGCCATTCCCGTCACCCGACTTCCATCATCAACATGTGTCGACAGGTTCGATGCATCAACCGCCGCCTGGTGCGGCTTTGGATTGCTCACAAAATAAAGTTCCTTATAACGTGTTTAACGGCGCGCCGACGGGGCAACCCAGGCAAAAAGGAAGACCCAGAAAACGAAAACCGAAAGATTTGGAATCAATGACTGCGAGTTTAGGTAAGTTTTTTTTAAATTATCTTTTATATTTATTTATTTAATTTTAACAGCACGGTGACTCCATAAACTACAGATTAAATAACAAGTTTTTTTTAACCTTCACCTATGGCTTCAGGGTTTACCCCAAGTGCCTGCATCTTATTCCTATTACTATAACATATATAACTGGGACACAAAGATGGATGGATTCACAGGTTTTGGGATAAGAGACAAGGAAAGCAATAGACTCTTAAATGCAAGACCAACACTAACTAGAGAGTCTTTCGATTAAGGATTTGCTGGTTAAGGAACAACACATTAGGAATAGATAAAAATAGATAAAAAAAACGAGAAGTACCGTTTCGGTTTTGATGAGAGAGCCACAAGACTCTCATATCACTTTACTGTATCTCTTATATAGCTTACCTAGTGTACACAAATTTAACTCAGAAATCGCGTGCGGGATCAACGACTAATTTTACATTTTCGCTTACTGCTCATCTTCCCTTCTGTCTTAGCGTAATACTGTTACTCGGGAAGAAGTACGATTTAGTTGGTGAAAGTAGTACCTGAGATTACCCGCGACAAACAAACAAACAAACAAAAGCCAATTTTGGAAATGAACTGTAAAAAATGTAAATTCTTTTTAGAAAATACAAGATTCTATACGATTTGAAGATTAGCATGTCTTAGATATTAAGTATCAATTTTCATGTATTTGTTTATTAAATATTTTAATTTAATATGCTATATTTCGGGGGAAAAAATCAACCGAGAACTAATATAATGTTATTCGATATCGAGCAAATATTATTAATAATTATTATATTAAAAGCTAAGCATCTAAATATAGTCGGTTTCAACATCAAATGGACTTGACTGTAGATTTTTCTCTAATTAGAAATTAGTATTAAAATACGTTCAGTATTTTTAGGGGAAAAAAGGAACCATTATATTATGATCCGTCCTTTATGTGTGTCATAGTCGAATTTCTCTAGACTAAATAAATGTATCAAGCTGAAATTTGGCACTGCAGTTATAAAGTTTACTAACCCGCATATTACAATATTCAGAACCTAAAAAAATATTTTCCTGTAAATTTGGGGGGCCAAGTTTGAAGAAATGAAAAATCTTTGTATTCGATGATCTGAAAAGGCTTTTCTTAAGAGTACTATTTTCTACCGGAAGTTAACCCCTGCACTCTTCATCTCAAATCCTTTCCCCTCGTTTAAAATAGTTACAGCTCTCCGCCGCTATTTTTAAAGTTAAAGGATTCGGGTAAACGCCAAATGAAGGGCCAAGAATCACACTACAATTCATACAAGCGAATTTTTTGAAAAAAAAATGTTGGCTACGTGTGAAAGATGATGTAATTTTTAGGTTTTAACTTTTTTCTTTAGCTTTAAAAATAGCGTCGGGAGAGCTGTAACCGTTTTTAGGCGAGGGAAAAGGATTTGAGGTGAAGAGTGCAGGGGGGTAACTTCCGGTAGAGAATACTCTGATAGGATCTTAAAACTACTTTTTTTCAGTATTTTATGTTACGTATAGAGTTTAAGATTTCCCTGAAAACGCATCACGAAAAATTAATTCTATTTCCAAAACTAGAACAGCTAAGATTTCGAAAAAATTAAAGTGAATTTTCTATTGAGAAAGGGGTTTTATATAAACATTTGTTATTATAAACAAAAATCCATTTATGTTTGCAACAAACTTTTTATGAATGATCAAAACACCAGCTACTCCTAAAAGTATTCTCAGTATCCATCAGAAATATAGTATTTAATCGGTGAAGACAGTTTATTATACGATATGTTAATATTTGTAGCAGCGCTGTAATAGTTCTACATGTCGTCCATTTAAGTATCCTATAACACGAGATTAAGTATCAAACTTCACAAAAAAAAAATGTTCACTGTAATGGACATGATATTGACCACAGGCGGATACGGTCTACTTTAATATGAATGAACTAAAAAAATTGAACTAACAACTCACTCATCTCTTACCATTCAGGTACAATAGACTCTTGTTTATTGGCAAGGTCGTTTTAAATATTAACCATGCCTACACAGATGCACGTGCAGTTGGGAAATCAATATAGTTTACAGTTTTATTAATTTAGTTACCAGTTTTTTTTTAATTTTTGCATATTATTGTAATATGACTTGATTTTGAGTTTTAGGTAAAAAAAATAATACAACAATGAGTTGAGTTTATGTGGTTATAATATAATAATTATTAAATAGACAGTAACTATCAACAATCAATACTCTTCTTAACAATTAGTCAGCACAACATGCCATCGTGATGTTAAACGTCAAACAATTAAGATATACAAGGAAAAAATCAAAGACCACTGTCAGGACTTGACCCGAAATTCCCAGTTTCCGGCTGGTTGAGTTACCTCTTACTCACACAGTGCCCCGAGAGTGGGATCTGTTCTCTCCCTATATATACCTATTTAGTGTTGAAATAGGTATATATAGAGAGAGAACAGATCCCACTCTCGGGGCACTGTGTGAGTAAGAGGTAACTCAACCAGCCGGAAACTGGGAATTTCGGGTTCAAGTCCTGACAGTGGTCTTTGATTTTTTTTTTGTATATCTTAATTGTTTGACGTTTAACATCACGATGGCATGTTGTGCTGACTGATTGTTAAGAAAAGTATTGATTGTGGATAGTTACTGTCTATTTAATAATTATTAAAAAAAATAATGTTTGTTGAGATCCAAAATTATAGGTTTTGTATTGTACTTTTAATCAGTTGTGGATGACTAACTGTATTTTTAATTAAAACAATTGTGCCGCAACCACAAAACATTGATTACTTGCTTATTTTGTAATTAAATATGACCGCTTGACTACAAAGTCTAATATCGATACTTTGTTATTAATTAATTAGTTATTAAATATGGTTATTAGATATGTTTTTACAGAAATAAACATTGCAATTAATAAGTGAAATCAACTAAGTCGTAATGCCAAACCCTGCCGATAAAATAGTGTATTTGCTTAATATAAGTACATGATGAACTGATATAATGGTGTATTTTTTGTAGTGATGGGAGATTCGAGATGTGTTTATAATTGAAACAATTGTAATCGTTCATAATAACAATCGAGTCCACAATCGACTCGAAATTTGATTTTACAATCGAAATGTTCGATTGTTCAAGTTGATTATTATTTGCTACGTAGGTTATAGCAATAGCAGCGAATGAGAATACATATAATCGCTATTCAAGGTTATATGCTAGTCGACTGACGTTCACGCAACTCGTTGATTGTTCACTGTTCAGTCGGTAGGTACTCTGTGATCTCTTCACTATTAAATTCGTATTACGCGATTACTGCACAATCGACCATCGACTCGACCACAGTTTTTGAGTGATGAACGATTGTATATTATGTGGCTCTCGACAGTGTACGATTCAGTACTATGCGACTCGGTCTCGGTGAATTATGACACAACAATAATCGAGTCAAAGTGACAACCATCGAGAGTCATCGAGATGTTTGAACATTAATCGAGACAATCGACTAAAACATCTCGTATAAACCATGACTTTTGTCATCGCATGTACATTGTACAATGTACACTGCATGTTCACTGACCAAAAAATAACCAGAGATTATTCAACCCGTTTAACTTCTTAACAACCCAATAAAAAATCATTTAAATTCAGTGACGTACGATAAAATACTGTAAGTTTAATTTTGCAATTATTGATTTCATTTTCAACTTTAAAATGTTAAAAATTCGGATAATGCGGACTTTTTAAGGATTTAAAAAATAGACTACTTTCTATAACAAAAACAACATTTAATGATTAATGAAGTGTCATCCATAGTTTTAATATAATTAACAGATCACAATAAAAATTTACTGTGCAGGTCTGTTAATTACAATATTTAATTATTTATGTCAGTCATACAAAAACAATCGCATTGCTCGCTTAACTGGGGTTCTTACGCACGAAGGCTCGGTTAATACGGGGAGTAAAAATTAGATGTAGGTAAGTGTAACCTCGGTAAATTGGTAACTCAGATAAAACGGGCTAATCCGGAATGAATGAATGAATTGTGGATTATAGACAAAAACATGTACCTACTTACCTAATTTATTTTTCCATCGAATAATGACCTTCCAAGGCCTAACCTAATTTGCATACCTAATGTTAATAAAATGTTAAATTAAAAAAAAACAAAAAACCAGACTGTGTAAAAAGCGAACTAAAAAGATGGAAACAAGATCAAGTATAATAACATGCAGTCGGAGGCATAAGCTATTTCTGTTCGGCTTGTTACTACATATATGGCTCCGACTCTTTTAGTTTTTGAAATCCTCTCAACGAGATACCTAAATCGATGTATAGAAGGAAACTTACTTTTACATTCAGCTATATTGCATTTTCCGTGACGTCGTATATCCTATGTCACTCTCGGGATTAAGACGAATCTAATGACACCTCATTTATTAAAATCCATCCGGCCGTTTGGATGCTATGAGGGAATAAAGAATCCCACATACATACTTATACAGGGTGGTGGATTATAGACGCGTTGACAACTTAGGTCATTAGCGTTATACAGGGTGGTGTCCGTGATTGCTGCACATAGGGATTTAACCCGTAAAATCAAACTTTCGCGATTTCCTGCTTTCCTAATTATTTTAGGAAAAATATCTTCAAATAAAAGTTTTAGAACATAAAATTCTGCATCAAAATCATTAAACAAAACTAATTTTGCATGCTTTGTACCAGCGGAAATTTGATATGAAAATGTCAAAATTAACTCAAAAACAGATAGCGATAGCCATGGAATTTGAACAAAATTATGACGTTTTAGCTGTCAGAATAATTTTTAATCATTTTGTTCAAGTTCCATGGCTATCGCTATCTGTTTTTGAGGTAATTTTGATATTTTTATATCACATTTCTGCCGTTACAAAGCATGCAAAATTAATTTTGTTTAATGATTTAGATGCAGAATTTTATGTTCTAAAACTTCTATTTGAAGATATTTTTCCTAATATAATTAGGGAAGCAGGAAATCGCGAAAGTTTAATTTTACGGGTTAAATCCCTATCTTCAGCAGTTACGGTCACCATCCTGTATACTTGCATACATTATAGTGCTAGATAGCGCGAAAAACATAACTCTGCCTTTGCTGTCGCGCAGTCGGGTAAAAACGATCTTTGTTCACTCAATAAATAATAGATGGGCGTCCTTAAACCTACGCCACTGTCCGACATCTACTTATAGACTTCATGCATGAATGGTTTGCTCTAAAAAAAGAGAAAAATAGACGATTGTAAAACTCGTATTCTTTGCTGATAAAACAACGATTGATGAGATTTTGAATCATTCTTTACTCGAATGCTTGTCATAAATATTATTTTAACACTAGAATATACCCGCGACCTAATACACGTTAAATTCGATTTGACCGGATTCTTATCATTAACCCTGGCTTAGCCAGATAAAAGTACCCTATACAAAATAGAGTTCGACGAGCATACAACTTTTTTTAATATTCTTGATTGGGTAGGAGCTCCTCTGATGATGCAATAAAAAATGCGGGACGGCCCAATTACAGATCCATGTTTTGTTATTTTTTATATTTTTATATATTGATTTCCAAACACATTTGTGGAAATTAAATTACTTATATTTATTATAATTAATTAAAGTAAAAATTAATGAATTAGAAATATGTTGTAATTTTGGCATATTCTGCGAAAAACGTTATTACTAATAATTGCTTAATTATCTAATTTCTGTTTTGAATAGATAAAACCTTGATTTCCGGTTAGCTAAAAATGTTTAGAATTCCGGCAGTTAAATTTCTGTACTTATCAGTTCATGATCTAGCATCTCATAGTTTTTCCCTTTATGGTTTTATGCAAATTATATTAAAATGTACATTTTTGAAATTTTAATTGGACCATATTAATATAATTTATAAACGAACTCTTATTTAAAAGTAAAATTCGTGTTTTTTTCTATTTTATTGCATATCCGGTGATCATGTATTTGTTTTTAACACGTTAATTACAAAAGAAACACTGTAATTTATCATAATAACGACATAATTTTGATAGTGCAATGTATAAAATATTGTAAATGGCACGTTATGCATCTTATATAGCACGTTCTATGAACCATTCTTAAAATAATGTATATACAAGGTGTCCGGAAATGATGAACAAAAAACTCAAGGAAGATTCAACTTAAAAATCACTGTAACATTCTTCTGAAAAGTCAAAAATAACGGATTTACAGGGCAACAAAGATTGTTTTTTTAAATCAATTTTTTCTTACAACTTTTTTGCTAGCGTACAAAAAAAATTTTTTTTTTTTTAAATGTTACAGGAATTTGTGGCATTAATTTTTCAAGTAGAATCATCCCTTCAGTTTTTGCTCATTATTTCCGGACAGTCTGTATACAGGGTGGTACAAAAGTAACACCCGTAGTCTCGAGAATCAGTTTAGTAAGCTAAAAATAATCGAATATCAAAAATTTCCGATTAGCTTTCCTTACAGATTTATTATTGGATTTAAACAATTTTAATTTTTATGCGACTTCAAAAAAAGCTGTATTTGAGTTTGGCATGGATATTTCTTAGTTACTTTCTTGTACTCTCATAATTCTACGCCATGTAGAACAACACAACAGGTGCTAAAACTTTCAGCTACCCCCAAAAGGTGTTCTTAAGTATAGGTCTGATCTTGATCCGCTATCTTGTGTCAATAGGTATTAAAAAAAAATTTTATATGCAATTCTAATGATTGAGTTTGTTGTTTAAAATTAATACTTTTTCGAGCGACCCGGAAAAAAATAAAATACAACAACGCTAAAGGTGTGAAACCACAATAAGTTTTAAAAAATTGAGCAAATTTCAAAAAAACTCAGAAGGTCTCAAGATAAAATAATTTTTCTCTTCATTTTGTAATCACGTTCCCTAATCTACATTAAATTACTAGTCAGCGTAAATAAACCGCTATGACGATAATTATGTCGACTTTTGATTGAATGTCGGTTAGGAAAGGCGATTGTAAACTGAAGGAAAAAAATTGAATTAAAAACAACGTAACTATAGGTGTTCAAATATGTTTGTTGCGCTTTTTAACAGAGAAACTTTAAATGTCTTCGTTTATTAAAACAAACGACGAATTTTCCAGAGAACACATAACATTGTAAAAAAGAATACCTTCTATACCGGCCTTCGTTGACGTTAGATCATTAATAAGTGCAGATAATAATACATTAGTAAGTCGTTTTGGTGTGAATCTTAACACGGTACGTGTTACGCGCTCCACTTTATCAGTTTTTCACACAATAATACATATTTAGGTATATAATTATGATTTAGTTCTTGTGTATATATGTATAGTCAAAGGTCAGTGACTTTGCCGGTGCTATTTGCATACCACTACAGCTCTCTGGGTGCACTCTGTGACTTCGATGCTTGTGAGATATCAACAATTTCTCAACTCTACTGTGATTAAAACAGTATACGGATAATGTTAAACTTAATTATGCATATTAAAATATTAGTCGGTCTACCCGGAAGAACTGATAAATATCGTAAACACTACATCTGTGAGATATGTTTAAATAGATAGAGATCGAGTAAGTTAATAGAAGATTTTTCAATATTTTTAAAGATTCGCACAAAGTCGAGATTTTATCGGTCTTGACGCCTATATGGTGGCGCCGCTCTACTGGAAAAATAGTGCAGTTCTGAGTGGAATGTAAAAAATTATTGGAAAAAATAACTAGGTATTGCTAAACCTTACAATCTGAGAATTTCTCGGTTTTGTTTCGACGAGACGAGATGATATCTGAGATTTTCTCAATCAGAATTAAACTCAAAACAGTAGAGTTCAAGCGGGACCTCAGTCGCTTCGCTCAGTCGATAAATTATATTTCAGTGCCTCAGATCCAAACTGGAACATGGAATATATTTTAAGAAATCTATTTGAAAATGTAAAATAGGTAGTGAAGTTGTTTATGGATTTTTGAGGTTTTCCGACTTTTCCCAAATGAATCATATATTTGAACATAGCTAAGTTTACCAGTGAGACTAAATATTAAAAAATTCGACTGATGACCAGTCCTATACTTCCCACCTAGTAAATATTTGCAAAAAATAAACACTCTTTTTTTTATTCTTTGACTAGGCCCAAATAACCTTAGCTGTTGGTGGTCTTTAAAACACAATTTAATTTTTATTCTTTGAAAAAAGCATGGCCCTCTTTTTTGTTTGGTGATCTATTGATGGCTAGCTTAATATAGCAAAAATCATGGTTACCTTGATTTACGTACAATTTTTATTTTTTTTAGTAAAATATTTTTTTTCTCGAAAACTATACATTTTAGAGAAAAAAAATATTTATATTTTTTTCATATTATAACATCTAGAATTCATTTATATTTTTTTTTACCTATGTTAATACGTGACATTGAGGACGTTTTTTTGAATATCTCAGGATCCACTGAACCGATTTGACTCAAAATCTAATCAGATCTAAGTTAAAGGCTGATAAACACAATAGAACAATCGGCATGCCCGTATGTTGTTCCGTTCTTAAGATATCGAAGGCGAAAAATTGACCACATACACACACACACACATACACACATACACACACACATACAGACATCAGTCAGAAAATGATCTTAAACGATTGCTAGGGTCTCAAAACGTGAAAATCTGTTAAAATCTCGAAATATTGTTTTCGGACTGAATCCATTACTTCCCTACCATAGTAGAGGTGGGAAGTAAAAAGTAACCACAAAACTCCAAAATACTTTTTTATAGAAGCACGTTTCGCTTACTGTGTTAGCATTGTCAGGAGATTATTAAAGTTTTAATCATCTCCTGTTGATGATGATCATCATTAATCGTGGATGATGATAATCTGGAGATCATTGAAGTTTTAATCATCTCCTGCAGATGTTGATGATAATCAGGAGATAATTAAAGTTTCAATCATCTCCTGCAGATGATGATGATAATCAGGAGATAATTAAAGTTTTAATCATCTCCCGCAGATGATGATGATAATCAGGAGATTATTAAAGTTTTAATCATCTCCCGCAGATGATGATGATAATCAGGAGATTATTAAAGTTGTAATCATCTCCTGCAGATGATGATGATAATCAGGAGATAATTAAAGTTTTAATCATCTCCCGCAGATGATGATGATAATCAGGAGATTATTAAAGTTTTAATCATCTCCCGCAGATGATGATGATAATCAGGAGATTATTAAAGTTTTAATCATCTGCATGATGATGATAATATCATTATCATCTGCAGGAGATAATTAAAACTTTAAATCAGGAGATAATTAAAGTTTTAATCATCTCCTGCAGATGATGGTGATAATCAGGAGATGAATAAAGTTTAATCGTCTTCTTATGATGCTAACATGGCCGAAAAAAATGTGTAGGTGTTTGCGGTTATTTTTTTATTATTCAATGTCTTCATGCCAAAAGTTCCATTCCTCGTCAAAGATATTCATTGAGTGGATAGAAAGGATGATTTTTTGTGGCACTTCAGAAAAAGCGTAATTTAGGCTAGTTTGACTGTGTGACACTGATGTGTTGTGTATTGTCAGTGTGTTGTTGACTCTATGTCACCGGTGGGAACTGAAGTGGACCGAATTCGATGCAATCTCGTTCAGACGACAGGCACCAACTTTCTGGAGCCTACACACACACGGGTTTGTGCACAGAACACAGCTTAACATTTTACCTCTTGCAACGACGATCGGTGATGTGGTGACACCAGGCTCACTTGTCACAGGTGGAAACACCAAACATCGTCCGTCCAGTGGCGGCTGAAATCATCACTGCAGCTCGTCTTTTGGTACACTAAATTTATCGAATGAAAGCAGAGTAAGTTTAAAATCATCAGATGGCGCATGCACGAGTATGACGAAGACGTGGAAAAAGATTTGCTGTCTTCAATTCTACAACTCTGTGCGGGAATTGAAGCAAACGCCTTCTCACAACACCAAATGGTTTTGTTGCAGAGATATTTGGTGTTCTGGGGAGGAATTTGCTTCGACGTCCGCAAAGAGTTATAGAGATATTGCAGACAACAAATCATTCTCCAAGTTTTCGCAGTACTCGTTCACGACCGATGGCTTTAAACTTACCCTTCTTTCATCAGAAAACAAAACATGCTTCCAGTTCAATCATTCCTCTAAAAATATAACAGAAAAACCGAGTGGTGCGTTGATTTTAACAAGAACCTTGTGATCATATAAAAATACGTTTTCAAGTCTTATGAATCCAAAAAAGTGATTTAAACAAAATGTCAGACAGTGATCGCATCACGTTTTAAAAGTACTAGACTTGGGAAGGTTTGTATACATCTTTCTGTATAGTTTCAGGAACTATGTTTTCTGTCGGAGACGTTTCCTGTCTTTCCTTAGAACGCACTTTAGCATGTCCATATATAGTTCTGATTTCATCACCAGATCTAACCGTCACCAACGGTCATTGTTTTAAAAACAAAAAATGATCGGGAAGAGAAAGGGTTGATATATTCCCTACAATTAGAAGTTAAAAGAAAAATTAGGAAAGATTTCAATCCTTTTTTCTCTTCAACACAAAGATACCAATGAAAGAGTGGCACGTTTTGATAGTTACGCTCAACAAAAGAAAAGTTCTACGTTCATTACATCTTCGGAACTGTTTTGCGCAAGCCTAAAATCTTTTTTATCTAACAGAACGCAGAGAGTGTGTATTAATAACGCTATGTCAGATCCTGTGCACATTTCTTCAGGTGTACCCCAAGGTTCTGTTATGGGTCCTATTTTGTTTATTTTATATGTTAATGATTTATCAAACAATGTTCGCTCCGATAAGCTCATTATGTATGCAGATGATACTAGCTCTATATCTGTTTCAAAAAAAATCAACAATCTAGTAATAGCAACACAAACTGCTATTGATGATATTTTTAATTGGTGTCAAGAAAACAATTTAATGTTGAATCCCGATAAAACTGTTTATATGTCATTTCATACTAAACAAAATAAGAGTAATTTAGATCTCAATCTTGTGTTAAATAATAAATGTTTAAATAAAAAATCAGAAGTTAACTTTTTAGGTGTAATGATAACTGAAACTCTGTCTTGGAACGCCCATGTTGATAATCTATCTGCTAAATTATCCAAAAGTGTTTTTGCACTTCGTGTCATTAAAAATAGCTGTACTGATTCTAACGTTTGTTTGTCTGTCTATTATGCCTATTTTTATCAGCTTGTGAAATACGGTATTGTTAGTTGGGGTTATTGTTCTGACATTAAAAAAATATTTGTACTTCAAAAAAAGGCAATTCGTGTAATTTTTAATCTTGATTTTCGTGCAAGTTGTAAACAAACTTTTATTGATAAATGTATTTTAACTGTGCCGTCTATATATGTCTATTTTGCCTTGTGCTTTGTCAAGCAACGCATTCAAAATTACGATACATTTCAGGCTGTCCATGGACATGACACTAGAAATAATTCTAATGTAATTTTACCGAAGTCTTCAATGACATTATTTAATAATAGCGCCGAATATCATGCCTTAAAAATGTTTAATATGTTGCCGCATGATATTAAAATTTTGAATTTTAATAAGTTTAAAAAAGTAATAAAGGCAGCTTTAGTCAGTCAATGTCTTTATAACATTGATGATTTCTATATTTAATATGTATTTTATAGTGGACCGATTTGTATTAGGTGTTTTGACGAATCCTCGTGTAATTGTATTATGGATTAATAAATTTCTATTCTATTCTATTCTATTCTAAGAAGTACGTCTTTGCTACGACACTGACTGATTTTAAAGGTGATATATTTTAGACTTAGCACAGTTCGTCTGAGGTATTGAAAAACGGACACGATAACATATACTTGACTTCATTCGTTCAACTTGTACACGAGACGTACCTCTATAAACTTATCGATGTGTTAAAATGGATGATGGATGGTCTCACTTAAAAAACTAGATTTTTTTCATTTGTCGTCAAAAAGCTGTACATATGTCACAAATATAACATTAGATTTTAGTATCAGTTCACAGTTGTCAAGACATCGTCAAATATTTTGATTGAACGATCGACATATTATCACGATATCTTCTATTTTCATCATTTTTTTATATTCCATTTTTTTTAATGTATGCGCATACTTTTTGATGGCGATTATATTGGCAGTGTTTTTGGATGACTTTACCGGCAATTGAATATTTAGGACTTCGTTTGTGTTGAAACGGATAATTTAAAAAAGGACAATCTTTGAAGTAACTATATAGTCCATCTGAAGTAGTGTAAAGTAATAAATGATTTTGATTTGAAGTTTTCGACAGATTCCAATGGTACCATAGAGTAGGTACCTAACCTTCTTTTAAATCATTCCCTTTAGGTATAAAGACTTAATCTGAACTAATATTATAAAGAGAAAAGAATTGATTTTTTGTATGTTTGTTTGTTTGTTTGTAATGGATAAACTCAAAAACTACTTAACTGATTTTAAAAATTCTTTCACCTATAGAAAGCTACATTATCAGCGAGTAACATGGACTGTATTTTTACAATAATGTAACCCAAGGGTGCTCGCGGGGGGAGGGGATAATAAATCAAAAATTCTTATCTCTGGAACTACTAAACCGATTCTAAAAATTCTTTCACTACTAGAAAGCTACGCAGGGGGGGAGATTCTCGCGGGGGGAAGCCATAATAATACAGTGAGATATAGTAGATTATAGACGCTCAACATTAGATCATTAGCGCAGTGAGATATGAGTTATGACATATTGATTGACTAATTAGTCACTCGGTTTAGATTAATAACTATAGAGTTCGCCCGAACAATCGATTTTCGCCGAAGCCGAAGTCGGTTATTTTCTCTTTTACTTTACTTTACTTTAGTAGGTATTATTTTTTTGTCCTTACTCCCTATAAAATTGCTGCTTTACATGCATGTATGTAGGTATGTACTATAATAGAGCGACTTTTTATAGGCCGGTGTGCGGGAAAGTAAAATTTAATAGTATATAGGTAATGTTAATAATATACCTACTTAATATTAGAAGTGAAGTTTGCTACACAAGTGAACTGTCAAAAATTTTGAAAGAAATACTGAATATGAAGACAAAGTAGCTATTTTATAGGGGGTAGGACAACAAATGCCATATAATATATATCTCGTGCGCAATGATATTATGACTCGTGTGACTATTAAAACTCGCTAGCGCCCGTTTTAACATATACTGTCACTACTCATCAGTAATATACCTCAATACGCCACTAGATATGAAATCTACTTGATTTATTCACAAAAAATATCTTTGTTTGCGTATCGATATTACATTACATTCGTCATTTGCAAGTTTGTTTATCCCGGATCAGCGCCGCGACATTTGATAAAAACTAAGTACTTCCCCCACAAACAGATCAATGGATGCACGAAATGCTAATTATTGGTTTTATGCACTATTGATTATCACGGTTTCAAATACCTCAGGGGTGGACTCAGTTCTAATTCTTATTGTTTGTTGCGTATTTTCCTATACATAGAATGGAATCTCGGTAGCTATCATAGATAAGAGAGTTATATAGATAGCCCACTCTATAATAAATGCTCTGACCCTTTTAGTACTGACTGCAAAAACGTATGGCGCTAGTGTGCAACCATAGAGAGAGTAGTATAGATATCCCACCCTATCCTTTTAGTACTGATTACTGCCACTATGGAGTATGGCGCTAGTGTGCAACAATGAAAGAAGCGGTAATTTCAAATATTTTACTCTTATTTTTAAATTTAATTTTCCTAGAAATGACGTGCAAATTGAAAAGGTTAGTTAAAAAATAAAATAAATGTTTTTTTCCCAGTTTTATTACAATTTTTCATATTAACAAACTATATTAACATTAAAAAATAACATTTGAATACTAAATAAGTCACTAAACTAAATTATTATAATATTATCAAGTCATGTAAATATAAAATAATACAATAAAATATTAATAATATAGTTTTCAGAATTGTTTCATAATAATAATATTGATTTTCACGGCTTCATATTTGCAATCTTCAGAGAAATGAGCTTCACACACTCGGACATTTTTTCGGACTCGATTCATAGAACTATCAAGGAAATCCCTACGATTGATCGCAAAAATCCACTGATAAAATCTCTGTAAATAAAACATTATTTTAAGTATTTTAAACACTTGTCAATCCCAGATTTTTAATATTATAAACATCTGTAAATATTATTATTTAATTCAAACAAAATATAACGACATGAAACTTGAATAAATGTGATTATATGATTTTTAAGTTATAATATCTTACTCATGTCATAGTCATAGATAAATAAATTATTCTTACCTCAGTTTCCTTAGGAAATGAATAAAATGTAATCTTCCCACTATTAGCATTATTGCAATTCGGTACACAGCACTTAAAAACCATTTTTTTCACTTTTACAAAACACGAATATAATGACTGCATCAGTATACAATGAAACACCCATTTTGACAATGACGTAACATAATGCTGTAGTCAGCTATGTTATGATGCCAGTCATTATGCATTCATTTAATAATATACTACGTTACCTAAGATATTGTGATCATTAATATTCAAAAGTTAGCAGCGCCAATAATTTCGGTTTTTGCAGTCAGAACTAACATGGTCTGAGCTTTTCTATAAGAGTGAGCACACCATGGTAGCTATGTAGTTAAAACACAAGCCGTTTTCCTTCGACAGTCCGTCATCGGTCACTCAACCGATTTATATAATATTTATTAAGTTTAAAATAATAATAATAAGATTTAAAAATTATATTACATAATATATTAGCAAAATTAAATCTTATATACTGGCGAAGGCCCTATAGTATTATTATAAAGAAACAAATCTGAACGTTCCTTTATAACATGCTTGTGTATGAATCGGATTTCATTTAGCCGCTCGGCGAAGCCGAAAGCAAGCAATCAAGTATGTTTAAAAGGAGCGTCCACAATTTTTCTTAATAATTTAATGTGAACAATTACAAGTATTCGGTTACACATGTCGAGCGTCACGTCACGTTCGTTCGAAGCGATCGATCAGTACTCCTTGAAAAACAACGTTATATTCATATTTAAATTGTACGACTGCATACAAGTGTGATGGAAGTCGACCAGACCAGTACTCATCGAAAAGCAGCGACGTTATGTTCATAACTATATTGTACCTACGTCTACATAACTAATTTCGAGCAGCATATGAAATACCCATTGACCACCAACGATAGAATCGCGATTCTTACGTTCGTCTCCATACTGATTAGGGTTCAAATTATATTACCAAAAGCACTTAAACAAAAGCGTTTAGGGTGATGGCAATAAAGATTCACTTGCGTCGTGGTTTCATAAAATCGCACCCTAGTTTTTTTTTTTTATTTCTAAAATACTTTTCCAAATGTCTTCACTATCCGTCGAATTTCGATGGGGTCAGTCTGGTGATTTAAATACCACAAAGGACATTGTGCTGTTATTTAAACGCAAATAAAATGTTGAGGTTAAAATATTGTTAACAGTTTCAAAGACATTTTTTTGTAACAAAGATGTTCCGGAAATCTATATACAAAGATGTCAATGAAGATCGTTCTTCTTGATGGGCTAACTGATAACACTTTGTCTGTCTGAATACTTTGAGTCTATAAATATCGGTAGCTATGAGTGTTTGATATCTTGTTGTGAATTATGAAAGCGAATGTGTACAGACTTTACCAACAAACGACCTAATGCTTTCTTCATATGGTTCATATGGATTTTAAGGTCCCGCAATTCGACCGACGCCACTAGTGCCATATATACTTTGTATGGGCAAATTATACACTAATAACAGCTTAAATATCTGGATCGTTTCTTAATCTTGCCAATAACTTAATTTTTGACAGGTCTTTGAAATCTTTGCTTTGAAAAAATATGCAGCTTATGAATTGTGTTTATGAATAATTATTGGTAGGATGAAACCAATTTCATTGTAAATATGAAAAAGTTATTGGCTGTGAAACTTAGAATATTTTCAGTATAGGTACTTCTAGGTATAGGTACTTTTGTGGTTCAATGTTGGTTGAACATAGTGATGGGCGATTGTAAGATGTTTTTACAATCGAAAGAATTGCAATCGTTCATAATAACAATCGAGTCCACAATCGACTCGGAGTTTGATTTTACAATCGAAGTGTTCGATTGTTCAAGTCGACTATTTGCCAGCGAATGAGAATACATATAATCGCGATTCAAGGTTATATGCTAGTCGACTCAAGTCTGACGTTCACGCGACTCGTTCATCGTTGATTGTTCACTGTTCAGTCGGTCTCAGAGCACTCGATTACTGCACAATCGACTCGACCACAGTTGTTGAGTGATGAACGATTATATATTATGTGGCTCTCGACAGTGTACATCGTCTGTACGATTCAGTACTATGCGACTCGATCGCGCTGAACTATGAAACAACAACAATCGAGTCCAAGTGAAAACCATCGAGAGTCATCGAGATGTTTGAACAATCGAGACAATCGACTAAAATATCTCGTAATCGCCCATCACTAGTTTGAACATTGGACCAAAAAAGTTAATGATTATGACGGTTCATACTTCATGTCTATTATGAAGTTTTGAGAGATGATTACTGGGAAGTTGGACCGTACTAAATGACTGATTTTTTGCCGACGTTTCGTTTTTAATAAAAAAATAAGTCGTTTGGTACCGTTCAACTTTCCAATAACCTAGGATACCTATATGTTTCGAAACAATTATAATATAATTGGCTGCTCTCCAACGAAAAAATCTTTCAATTGCATACAGCCCTATAAAAAAACTATTAATACCTTGGTATGTTTAATGGTCACTGGTTAGCGTGCTGGTCTTTGGATTAAGCTGTCTTAGGTTCGAACCCCACCTCGCTCATGGATATTTTGTGATGTCGTTTAGTTTTAATTGATGATGTCTTTGATGTAATTAAGCCGATATTGAGCTAAGCTGTCGAGCATTTATAATCTACAATAAATTTAAAAAAATCCAATAACCTTCTCTCAAAGTTAATAATGTTTTTAGTTTTCCGACTAATAACTTTATCCGAATACAAAGATGGATATATATTATTATTACGATTATAAAAAAATATAGACGCTCGACAACACAGATCATAAGAGACTTATTCGAATACAAAGAGATACTAAATATCGCTATCACATGGGTCGTTATTGCGTTCAGGTAGCCAGGTTTCCCAGTCGTAGTGTTTAACATTATCTATTTCAGCGGCATGTCCTTCGTTCAACTAGGATGTAAGCATAAAAATGATCGTCGTAAAATAAGAATAGACACCTCAGATGTATTCATTAGATATCTTCATTCGCTTGACAGAACTATTTAACGTTACCTTTCGATAGTTTTTTTTTTATTCTTTTAAAAACCAACATTTTTATTTCGTTACAAAATTTTACTGTTTGCTTGTACCTACTGAATTATTATTTTAAAACAGTTAATTTATTTTACACGTTGTTTACGGACTGCTTTCTTGATATTTGATTAACTAGAGAAACAAACTATTGAACCGATTTAAATAAAAATTATATGGAATAATTCCGACATCTAATTCCTGAATACAACGGAGAAATCGTTAAAATCGGTGAACCCCTCGAGAAGTGAACGAACATACCTAGAAAAAAAAACTACTGACCCGATTTAAATTAAAATTATATAGGACAATTCCGACATCTTTTTGAACACAGCGGACTATAAAAAGTAAAAAATAAAAACTTTTTAACAAAAAAAAAACCTCCTTCAAAAGGGCACTAAAAAGATGAAAATAATGAAATTTTGAGGTCTGTGCCAATTAAAAATATGAAGTCGTTTAAAAAGTATAGTATACTGATCAATATCTTCTTTTTAACTAACTTCATATTTTTAATTGGCACAGACCTCAAAATTTCATTATTTTCCTCTTTTTAGTGCCTTTTTGAAGGAGGTTTTTTTTTGTTAAAAAGTTTTTATTTTTAAGTCGATTCAAATTCGATACCCAAGCAAAGTCGCGGATATTTTTATTAGTATTAAGTCGCGGTTATGCGTTCGTGTTTAGCGTCTTTCGATTCGGACCTGTGCTATTTGAGAGATGGGCGCCGGTGCGTGTAGCCGGCACGTACCGGTCGACCGGTCCACCGGACGATACTCGGTACACAGAGCAGTGCCTAGACTAGACCAGAGAAGAGTCACGTATCGAGCCGGCGAGCGGTGCGACACGCGCGTGACCGCCGTGGGAACATTAGCGTTCATTCACAAGTCACACCCAAATGCATCGGCGCACAACTTTTTTTTTACTAGGTATATACAGGGATACAACTATTTCGATGTTAACATTGATATTATTGAAGTAATGATTTCGTCAAATGGGTAAATTTTAATGTTTTACGTTATAAAAGGGGCCTACATTTCAAGTTGCCGTAAAAAATCTTTAGAGGCGCTGTCGTCGATATAAATGTAATATTATATAATAACAGTTCAATTGAGGGCAATATAACCTAGTGGTTAGCGTGCTTAGTGCCGCAACCTCTGGACTGGACTGCCGTGAGTTCGAATCCCACCTGCGCTCATAAATGTTTTGTGATGGTATTTAGTTGTAAGATAGTTGTTATTTAGTGTAGTTGAAAGACGCTAATGACCTGAGATGTCGACGCGTCTATAATCTACAATAAATAAATAAAACAGTTCAATTTTTTTAAATATTTTGAGTAGTTCGACTACTAGCATATATAGAGGACTCTGAACGAACAACAAGCCAATGCACGTCTGACGTCATGCCACGTTTACACTTTACCGCATCGACTTTACAGCATCGAATCAATCACAAAACCTTTGAAAAACACTAACTAAACACAACATTCAAAACTGATATTTATACCGATGTAAACAAAACGAAAATAGCGCCCTCTCTTAGACAGTAACTACACTTTTTTAGTTATTGATAGCAGCCACAGTTACAGTATCTGTCATTTGTGACTTATTATTGAATATTCTGCTGTTATTAATTAACAATTTCAGTTTGAACTTTAGCATATCCATGTTTTGTTGTCATCCAATTTAGGTATTAAATACCTCAAAATGCCTCTCTCCAATTTATAATATTATTAAAAGATAATAAATTTGATCAAATGACCTTAGCTGTTGGTGGCCTCAAAAAAGAAAAAAATGACGAGAGACGGATTATTTAGTGCACATACACTATTGGCGTCGGTCGGATGGCGGGACCCAACAGTCGGACCGTAAAATCTCGACGTTTCACATCATTCTGAATATACGGTAGATACAATTTTTTTAAATTATTATTGTTATATCGAAAAATCATTAATTTGTTTCACCTTTTTACCTTATCAGCGTAAAATGACACGAAATTTCGACTGTAGCTTCGTAGTTGTTACACTGAAATACTTGCAGCCCTGTATACAAATCATAGGTAGGTAAGTATTATACCTACCTACTACTGTCACCGCACCACGTTATGCTATTAGACACGCTATGTGAAACCGAAATCGGAAATCGTTCACTAGTTATTATAGAATACCGACATTCATTGATTTGAAGAAAAAAAAACGAAATCAATAGTGTTGCAAGTATTCTTTTATATCATATACACTTTTTTGCCTAAAAATGTTCAGCCAGTAGACGTTCATTGAAAGAAATATCTCGTGTTTATGAAAATTCATTGAGGGAAGAAAACTTCATTGCAAAAACCAATAGTTCTAGCGACACTTCAAATGGCTTTTTGTGATCCAAGCAGATTTGGAGAAATGTTGGGAAATGTTTATTTTGCAGAATAAAATTTTTCAAATCCTAATTTCTGCATTTTAACAAATGCAGAATTCTTGCTTAAAATTATCAGGAACTCTAGAAATTTTCTAAAACTGCCCAGAACTTGTGAAAAAAACTGAATTTTTCCAACTTTGGGGGGCTGAGTGAATCTAGCCCCCAAAATTTTTATGTTCGATTGATCGGTTGATAAATGCCAGAACTATTGTTTAAACACATAGGGAACTCTAGAACTCATGGAAATGAATCCAGAATTCCAGAGAAAGATTATTTTATTGAAAAATGAAGGACCAACTTCGCACCGCAATTTATATCTGAAATTTTATTTTTAAATTCTGCGGCAAAATTATGCATTTATAGAATCTTTTATTAGTTTCAGAGGAATTATTTATAGTTAAAGAAGACAATATAAATGCATTATATAATAGCAATAATAATTGAACGTCAACAGCCGTCAATTTAAAGATGCTTATTTCTGAGAATGGGATTCTTTTATTATTATGACATAACTATAAGCTTTAATAAAAAATAGCCATATATGGACTCACTCTAAAAAATCAAAGGTTCTCAGATTATTAAAATTTATATCTCTTTTTGATATACCTCTCCTTTAATGCTTTTTTTATATTACACAAATGTTTTCTATTGGTGCAATTCTGTCGGCACATTGTTTTGTTTATGTTCGGCTACGATGCTAAAGTGTTTATGGCACCCACCAATAAACGTATAACCGTATTTATAACGTGTGTTCTAATAAAAACGGTTTACCCTAAATATATCAAGGAATCATTGACACTAGTATCGTTGAAATTCGGCCAATTGTTTCAGATAATTAAATATAATTTATTAAAATAAAATATTGTAGCCTATATCACTGAGGGATAGTATAGCTTTCTATTAATAAAAGAATTTTTAGAATCGGTTCAGTAGTTCCAGAGATAATCTATGATTTATTATCCCCCCCATTGTGAGAAATGCTCCCCCTGCTAAGCGAAGTCGGGCTAGTGGTGTTTTAAATAGTAAAAGAGTCTGCCAGAACTTCCGGTGTTCACGTTTAATATTATATTATATTATAAATTGTGTTTTAAAGACCACCAACAGCTAAGGTTATTTGGGCCTAGCACCAATTTATATTTTCAATTCATTATTTATTTTTTTTAATAATAAACTGAAAATCAAATTGATACTTTTACCAGCTCTCGGGCTAGAACCCGGGAACTGGGGACTTTTAATAGAGGAACCATAGCAACGCCATGTAAACAACAGCATAGCTACACGCTCGGCTATTCTCAAGCCCTATTATATTATATAGATACTATAGTATCGCCCTATGGTCGAAATTTGTGCAATTGTCGTATATTCTCCCGTACAGGAAAGGCAGTATTTTATTTTCCCACATAATTTTTTTCTGCGCATCTGTGGCACAGTATCTTTTGAATTATATAAGTTTCATTCCCCTCCTTTCATAATAAATAGTAAAATGAAGGCGCATAACTTTCTGTGTTCACGTATTAATAGTATATAGATATCAACTTTCAATATATTATGTCATCGCGGATTTTTTTGTAGAAAATTTTGCACTATACAAAATCGTTAATATCTATACATTTAATTAAAAAAATGCTGTTTTGCTCTATCTGCCACGGTTGTCATACCCTTTAGAATAAAAACTTGAAAAACATGTTTTTCACCTTAAAGACGCCATTTTGATTTAAAGTTCCGCTGCAATAATTTTTATTAATTTTGGCACAGAGTATATCTTTAATTTTATAAAAAACGAGTTATCTCTAACTTACGATTCTGTCAAAAAATATGTTTTTTCTGTTTACCTATAAAAGCAATGAAACAATGCAAGCATAATATACGCGTCCCATGCATAAAAACTGTGCCGCTTATATAAATAGTGAAGTATAAGTGCATGACTCACTATCTTAAATTTTGGACTATAGTTGGACTATAGTTATTATTACACTACGACAAAAGAAGGATGAGCAGTGAGCGAAAATAGCTATTTGCATTCGGGCGAAGTCAGTCTGGGCAGCTATAGTTTCTATTGAATATAACGTGCCGCTATATAACGCACGGGCACCTCAGCTACCAAAAAATAGCCCATTTTATCACTATCTGCTGTGAAGTTTCCCGTCTAACCGCAACGGTTCTTGAGATATTTAGGGTGAATCTTTTTTTTGTGTAGAACACACGGTATGCATAATAATATACAATCAACACGTGGCCTTCCTTATTGTATTTTATAAACAAAAATAACAAATAAAATGGGGTAAGATATTACACCTATTCTGTCATAAAACTAACAACGTCGTTATTTTAAGCCGCTATTTCAGAAAACTGCAGTTTTTATATGTTAACCACATCGAAGCCAAACTGATTTTTTTATACCTATAGATTTTATTGACAGGAATTGTTTGTACGTTTTCTTATAATTAACACCTGAATGCAAGGATGTTTTTTAATTGTTTTATTACGGCGGATGATTATTTTGTTAGCGCTTTGTTATAAAATTATTTTAAGAACTGATTTACTTTTTCTTAATACGGATTATAAATAAATAATAAACTATTACAAAATTCAAACTAGCTTTGCGGCTTGGCTTCGCTCGGGCAGAGTTTGATTTGGCAACGAAATAATCAAGAGTAGCAAATCTTTCATGTATCACTTTACTGTACCTGTCTCTTAATAAGTACTTATAGTTTAGCCGTAGTGTACAATGTACACCAATTTAGCTCAGATCTCGCGAGCCGGATACCCGACTTGCTTTAAATTTTCACCTCAATTGTTTGTCGTACACTGTAAGAAATGAGAAGGCCGATTACATAGATTATCGATGGTTCATTTGTAGCCAATCTGGTAATAGGCACACAAATACACAATGGCGTCGCAAACAGGTATCGCCACATCGCGTAAATTCCATAAAAACACATTGCGCATGCGTGGCTACTAATTTTACATTAATTAGTTTTGTATTCATTCATTTTATATATGTAACTATACATTTTATTTTGTAATTTTTACACACTTTATTGGAATATTACACAAATTATGTAATTTTAATTTACTTTATGTAAAAATCACAAATTTGATTAACTTTACAGTAAAAGTCCAAGTTTTTATGAAGTTTTCTGTGTAAAAATAAACAATAATGTAAAATCACTTAGAAAATCGAGTGAATTCTACCTTAACTTTCAAAGTATTTTTACATACATATTTTACAGTGTAGCGTAATAATGTATTGCCTATATGTCATTCGGGAAGAAGAAAGTTTTTAAACTGTGAAAGAATTTTTCAAATCGCTTCAGTGGTTCTCGAATTTTGAAGTAACATACCATATTGTACAATTATTAATTTTTGCATATTTCTTAAGTTTCGGTAAAACTGTCGTCAATAAGTTCTTTATACGATTTGTATATAGGTTCCGCTATATAGATCGACCCTTTTGGTATCACAAACAGAAAAGTGTTACAGTGTCAAGTATGTTCGTTGTGTATGTGTGCGTGTGTTTTGTGACATGGGGATCCATGACAGCGAACAAGGGACCGATACAGATCGGCGATCATCATTCATGCGCACGTCGATCGGTTCGGTTCGTCGGTCTGTCGTCTTTTCTTCGAGCCTCATCGTCACCTTATCTCAAGTTGAGTACACATCGAACGGTCATGGTTGACCCAAATGCGAGTTTATCGCGTTCAGACAGCCAAGAAAAAAGACAGACTTTGTCGAGCGTCTATATAATCTACAATATCTATCAGACAGACTTTGGAAGTATTTTTTGAAGTGGATTTTTTTTGTAATTACGTTTAACAACGTAACACGCGTAACGAAAAAATAAAAAAAAACGACACGACACCGTCAGGATGAAGGAAATTAAATGAGCTGCTAGCGGAGAACCGATCGGGATTGGCTAACGGGTAGTGCGTTGAGGGGAAAACTCGATCAACATGCCCCTCTCTATTCGCATAGTAGAAGCTGGCTAAATAGCGAGACGCCAAGAGTATAGTATAGCCATAAGATAAAATTAACTACAAGTACATACATTACCTAAGATCAGAATCAACATACCTATATTAGTGTTTACACATAATACAAATTTTTATACCCATAAAGTTTCACTTCCGACGCTAGTGATTTACACGTCCTAGTGTTTATTAATATTAGAGCCCTGAAGAAGTTACAAATAGATAACGAAACGTTGGCAAGTATTAACAAATTTACACATTTAACTGGTCCTTATTACCTAATTATTATATTCGTTTAAATTAATATTAAAGCTACAACGTTTGGACAATTTACTTGCAAAATAGAATGAGTCATTTTCCTGAGAGGAGTTTTTTCAATTATTCACGAGAGGCAGCACTTTTGGTAGGTACAAACATTGTTTATTCTCCATTAGTGTCGTGTCATTTTAGTGGCATAAGTTAATTATTGAACTATTATTATTAAATTAATTAAGTTATACCACTAAAATGACGACATTAATGGGGAATAAATAATGTTTGTACCTACCAAAAGTGCTGCATCTCGTGGATAATTGAAGGAACTACTCTCAGGAAAATGGCTCATTGATAACATGCCGAAGTAACGTTTTATATTTTAACACTTTGTAACTAGGGTTACAAGTTCAATGACACGCGTATCTAAATCTAAGTAAACCAAAGGAATTCCCACGTCCTTACGCCCACGTTTTCCTTGTCCTGTTCTGTCCATATTCCATGTATGGACAACTGTGGATGATTCATACCAACTGATACACATTGTATTGTAATAAATAAAATATTACTTTCTAGACGCTCTAGGACTGTGCGAGTACCGGTCGAATCACAAAAGTACTCGATCACCGAGTCTAGTAAAAAATAAACTTATAGGATTGGACCGTTACCTATTTGATGTACATTAATGTTATACATTTTAAATTTAATAAAATACAGTGTTAATTTATTTCCAGTTATAAATTTTATTATAACAATAATTTATTGTATCGCACAGTTGCTTTGCCAGACAAAGATCAACTGGTCTGACGAAGCCAACTATATTGTGCCAAACAATTGTTATATAATAAAACTCTAAAGGGGTAAATAAACTTTTGCCATACCGATAGCTACTTTAGATGTATGTTTAGCGGCCTTTAATGAGTCATTTAACAGGCAGGTGTGCAGAAAGCGTTTTACGTACTACGCACTAGGGCGATAAGTAAACGGTTGCCATAGCATCTTCTGTTTATTCGCTCTATACGCCTGCGTGCGTTTGCCATTACTTACTCACGACCTTCACGCCATACTGTAAAAGTAAAGACGGTGACGCAAATGAACTGTCAACATTTTTTGAAAGTAGGTGTTTTGTAGTGGGTATGGCAAAAAATACCATATATATCTCGTGCGTAATGGTATTACGACTCGTGTGACTGTAAAAAATCGCTGTCGCTCGTTTTTGTATACTGTCATCACTCGTCGTAATATTGTCCATTACACATCTAGATATACAATCTCCCATAAAACGCTGTGTTTTATTAATTAAGGTTATTTTATTCTCGAGACAAGTCAAGTTGGAGAAAAGTGAAAAATGTTGCCTATACTGAAAATGTGCAAGTATCTACAATTCATTTGTTTTCTATTAATGGAGTTTCTCTTCGAGTCTTGTTCAGGATTTAACAAATACTCTAAAGTCCAAAAAAAAATGATACATTTTTTCCCGAGTCGAATCGAATGGTTTAGGGAGAAAAAATAATAAATATAGATACCCACTGAAAAATGTTTAAAAACTTTTTTTGGTATGAAAATTTTGCTCCGTATAACTCAACTGATAAATCCAGCATTTATTAAATAGTCGGTTCGGGTCGATTTGAAAAAAGAAAATTCATTGTTTGCACATCCCTACGATATTATAAACAAACACGTATTTTATTTATAGTTGTCAATATTATGATTTATTGACCTAGACTTAAGATAGATTCGCTCACAACTTATTATCCATGTCACATATTGAAACTAAAATCGAAAATGAGATATGTAAACAATTCAGAATTCATATTCGAATTCGAATTCGATGGCAGCTACATATAATATAACCTCCAAAAATGTTCACATATAGCTGTTGTTGTTACTGTAATGTTTGTCTTAATAGACAATAAGGACTCTAGGCCTAATAATTGGTTTTGGTACCAGTCGTATCAGTGCAATTTTGGAAATATACGCCATTTTGTGCTTTCGGGAAAATTTTATTGAAATTTTTCAAATTAAAAATTATTTTTTAACAAGAAAGACATGTCAGGTTTCTTCACACCGATATTTTCACATCGTGTTCAATCAGTTTTTTTAGAATAACTTATTAGCAATTTACTTAAATTTCGTAATTTATTTCTATAGATAATAATTAAAAGTGTCAAATACATATATATTTAAACCCTTTTTTGGTGATTTAGCACATTTTTGTCGAATTTTTTTATCTATTTCCGACATACAATATTTCACTATTTAATAAACTGTTTGTTTTTTATCAACAAAAATGGTAATAAATAATTTTTAGTTTTTGTAAATTGTTTTTTTTTAATAATTTTCAATCAACGTGTCTCAAGTAAATTACACAAGTTTTTGTTGTAATTTATTAGTTTCTAAACATTTCATAATTTACAGAGGTAAGTTATAGCGGTGTAATGAATTCTTTCTTGCAATATTTTACAAACTTGAATGTTTGTATATAACTTAAACAGGTCTCTTTTCATATGTTATAAATTATACCGAGTGAGTGGCCCAATGGTGAGAGCACTTGACTAATATTCGGAAGGTACTGGGTTCGAATTTCGACGGGGACTTATTCCTATTGCCTCTCGCCAGATAAATATCGAGACGGTTTCTTAACAGGGGCCATGGTCGACTACTTGCCAAACTCTTTCCTCACAAAGTTTCATATACCTCATTTTCTATATTATAGGGGTGTAGACACTTTTTTGAAAATGCTTTTAATTTATAGCTTTATGTATAATTATTATATCTAAAAAAAATAATTGATAATTTTATATTCGCATTTTTATTTAAAAAATATGTTTTGTATTATTACTTTCAAATTACCCCGCTAAAACGTTCATATCTGTCATGGTGTCAAGAGATTTCACGCCCTGCTAAACGTCAAAATTTGTCTTCGGTGATCGGGTGTTTATATTGTTATTATATACCTGATATTATATTCCATGTAATAACGCAGGTTAATCAAAGAATTTCTGTTTAGTTCGTAAAAAATACCACAAAGTCATTCACTGGTGTTGAATGTTGATATGTCAAACGTCAGAATAGGATGTTTGGAGGGTTGTGACGTCACACGCTGTGATGAGTGTTTGAGTTCACGTGACAAGAATGAATTATTAATTTATTATTTAATTATTAAAAAATATTTTGAATAGTATATAGATAAAAATTATGATTTTCAGTGTTTATAGGTATGTACCTACCTATACTATATCGAAAAAAAAAATTAAAATGTATTTGTTTTCTTTTAGTGTTTACAACCCTATTAGCTAAGTTGAAGTTTATAGACGCTCGACAATTGAGGTCATTAGCGTCTAAATTGAAGTTTAAAAATGTAACAGGTAAAGTGGTGAAATGGAATTGATGCGAGTCTGTTATGACATGAAAAAAATGAGTTTTATTTTAAATTTTAATTTAAAGTATACGTATATACTCAAATATATACATTGTTTTGAATATTTAAAAAGTGCTTTAAATGTATTTTAAGAATAAATTAGCCATTTATTTACGCTAAGATCGAGTAATACGTCATTTTGATCGGTCATTAAAATATTTATAGCTATTTCCGTGCATTCAGCTTTGCCGGTAGGCAAATTAGATTCAATAGCGACCGAAGAGTTGAGATTATATTCCATACGATTTTGTTATTGAAGTGAATACTTCTTATGCGACTCCGGACGCGTTTGCGCAAAGCGTAAACGACGTCGCGCGCGCCATACTACTAGGAGGGGTAGACGAGGGGTACGGGGAGTTCTATCCGCCGTACCAACGCAAGATCAATGTTCTCTCTCGCTCTTCTACGTCATTTAACCAATTCGCGTGCAAGAAGTATTCACTTCAGCCGTGTGTAACGACACGCACAAGCTTTTTTTTCTATTTTAACCAATGTTAACGCGATATTAACCTATAACGATATAGCCCAAGCATTGCCTGCAGATTAAAAGTAGCTAAAGGGCCGGCGCATACAATCAATTTTTAATCGCACAACTGTTTAGTTATTTGTTAAAAGGCTGTATAGGATTAGATGGGACTGCGTACCTATACTATCGACACGATAGTTGTACAACAAAAAAATCATAAAACCCCATCGATCGTCTTTTGACTTTTCTGTTGAACAACTATCGTCGGCAGCTTATGTCCACATCTGTGTATTGACGCAAGCATACGCTCGACTAAATAGTTGTTCAGCGGCCCATTAGTTTAATAGTGAAACTATGGCACAACTGATTGATTGTATGCGCACCTGTCTGTCTGTGTATCTGTCTGTGGCATTGTAGCTCCCAAACTAATGGACCGATTTCAATACGGTTTTGTTTCTTTGAAAGCTGGTATTTGCGAGATGGTTCTTAGCTTCAGCTCTCATCACAGTTTGTATATAAATCTCGGCCAGTAGTATTATAGCTAGAGACTTCGAGAGTGAGCTCAAATATTCAGTTTTTGATTTAATTAGTAAGTTTAAAAAGTATGAAATAAAAATTAAATAAAAATTTTAAAAAAAGCCAACGTAAAAAAGCAAACCTTTAAAAAATGAGAAAATAATAATTAATATCTACTGTATCGCTGGCCCGCTGCTCCGTCTATTTCTTCGTTTAAATGAAATATTTAAGTCATAAATGCGTCGGGGACCACTGTAAAATGACAAAATACCAATATCTCCGACGCATTTATGAATTAAATATTTCATCTAAACGAAGAAATAGACGGTGATCGGGCCAGATAATTTAGTAGATATAATAATTATTATTTTCTCACTTTTTAAAGGTTTGCTTTTTTGCGTCGGGAGTTTTTTTATTTTATAATACCTAATTGTATAGTTCGTTGGTCTGTTGGAATATAATTTCGACTTGTTATTGTAAAAAAAAAACTTAAACAAGCTGTAATTAAAAATTATAAAACATATGGTGGTCTTCCATAATAAAATATTTATTGGATTTTTATGTGATTGTAGAGAAAAATAAGCAGTAGTTTATATAATGGACATAATAGCCGGTCCATTAGAGTTATGTTTCCGCAGAAAACTTTGACTGGTTTTAAATATATAGGAATTATTTATACGCCATTGGGAAATGTCTATCAACTGTCAATAAAAGCAATTCGGAGGCATTTTGAAATTTCATTGATCTTTTGTAAATGAGACATTTCGCCGCTAGGTCTAGGGCTTCGCACGAGATCTAGATTCTCTTGGTCTCGTCTTGACGAGACACTATACCAAAGACTTTCTCTGGGTCCATCTTGACGAGACAGTACTTGACACTCTCGATATCGTCTCAGCAAGGCAATATTTGAAACTTTCTCAGTTTCATCTCAAAGAGAACTGAGACTTTTTCGATCTCGTCTCGATGAGGCAATACCTGAGACTTTGTCCGTATCATCTTGGCGAGACAATACTTGAGACTTTCGATCTCATCTCGTTTCTACTAACCCACTGAGGTCATTAAAGTGTTATAAGACCGAGACCAGTATAAAGACGGTACCATATGTCCGTAATTAGAACCTTCTCTTTATCATTGAAACCGAGATATATTTTTAAAAATCTGGTCAAGTTTCGTCTCATAGGAAGCCCTAGCTATGTCATTTATTGAAAATAAAAATTGATTGTTTTATTGCTTCCTTAAAATTAATGTAAAAAATATCAGTGATTTCGTACAGTATTAATAAAGAAATGTAGGTTAATAATAAACGGTTTAGTTGAGACATACGAGCATGTTCCAAAATTATATTTTTCAGTTTTTTTATAGACAAGAAACAAGGAAAAATGCTAGGGCTCCTTAAAATAGTTTTACTTACAAAAAAAATTATATGTAGGTACTGGTGAATATAATCCTACTTTAAAAAACTCATGTAACATCACTTTCGAGCCGTTTATGTTACACATATTTTTTAAAATTCACGAAGAAATTTAGACAACTAATTTAAATAAGGTAATTAAACAGAATAGATAATAATATCTCTACCATAAAAAATATAAAAAAATTTGGAATTGATAGAAAATTTAATAAGATAATATCACTCAATACAATTGTTATCTGCGCGCCTCAATTCTACTAGTTTTTTTAAAAAGTTTTTGTCCAGGTCCCGGAAAAACTATTTAATAAAAATTATAAGACCTTAAAAGCTAAAGGAATTATGCAAGCAGAAAAATGAAATTAAACAATTAGTAAAATGGCGATTAAGTAGAATTAATTGTTTGTAAGATGTCTAATTAAAATCACATTTTAATTTGTAATCTCATTAAAGTAGGGACGTCCTCGAGGTAATTAATGGTAAATACATTTTGTATGTACAAATGCGTGTCTACACTACTGGTCAAAAATATTGATCACTAAATTAAGTTTAGGTACTAAAAAATAAATGAAGTATTTACTTCTTTCTAATTTTTTTATTGTATTTTATTAATAGGTCACATTTCTAAACGCAATTGGTTCATTGATTGGGGGGAACACTGCAAACGATATTGTATGCTCATAGCTCGTTATACTGGGTGACTGAGGCTCCAAAATTAAATTAAATGTTAGTGAGTCTTATAGCATTTTAAAAGACTTATCTAACTCACTCGATAATGTACGTGAATTTTCGTTTATCTTGACTTGCCATGCATGCTTTAAATCATTTTTTTACAATTTCTCAACACTAGTGTTGATATATCCCTATGAAGTTTCATCAAAATCGGTTGTCAGTTTTAGGAGCTTGGAGATGTGACAGACGGACTGACAAATTGAAAATAAGTATCAGATGCAAAAACCTTGGAAGTTAGTGGCCGTAAAAAAATGAAATAGCAAAGCTCGGCGGTAAATAAATCAATGTAAGTTCTTATGAAAATATTTAATAATCTGTTTTCATTATTACTCGAAAATTTTCTACTTAACCGAAATACTTTCGACCTGTACTGTATCTAAAGTAGTGACGTAATGTCACCGTAATTTAACATCAAGTGACAAAACATGTGTAGTCGTATTTACGATACGTGTACACTGCCGACAATTAATTTCGTATTAACATATTAATTTTATGGTTATTATGATAATTATTTGCAAACGACTGATTGTCAAGATATAAGAAGCTACTTCGTCGACATATATCATTTAAAAAGCCAATACGAATTTTATAATGTTCAAGTACCGTCAAACAGTAATTTATTCAAATATTGACAGTTGATAATAATTAGTATTGTTTATGTCCGACAATAATTTATATAGTTCCACGTATCAAAATTGATAATTTTGAACAATGCGTATTATTCCTCATACATAAACAAATAATGTAAACCAACTTTTTTTCTTTTTTACCTATATCTTTTCTCTTAATTACAAACAATTGAACAAATATATTATACATTCCATTCATAAAAACTCACTTTTGAGAATTTTTTATTATAGAAAAAGCTTCCGATAAAAAAAATGTGGAACTGAAAAATCCAGTACAGCTTGTTTTTGCGCAAAAGGTGTGAGGCTAAGTTAACCCACAACCCACTAATGTTTTAAATTTTTTTATTTCATTACTTTTTAATTGAAACTATTTTATTAGTAAACATATTGAAGCTATTATTTGTCTTCTGATAGTTTTTTTTTTTTTTGTTTCATCAGTTTTTTGTATCCTATGACCTATAACCTGCTCTTTCGTAGAAAGAAAGCCGCATCAAAATCGGTCCAGACATTGAAGAGCTATGATGGCACACACAGGCAGATTTCTGTATATTGTAAGTATACAGCGTGTCCACGAAAGTTCTTTACAAATGGAATTTTTTTTTATTAATTATTGGAGCAAAAACTTTTTTCTGTGGAAAAGTTCTGCTTCGTCCAAAACCTCTAAAACACCAAAGAAAATTTTTTGAAAGGAGAACTGTACTTTGTATGGAGAGAGATGGAGAACATGTTGAATTCTGATTTATAATTCTGAATAAATAATTACTTAGAAGTTAATTATGTTATAATTTTGAATTAAATTTGATTATGTAACTAATTTTGCGAAAATTTTGAATATCACAGATAATTTTTATTTTTAGTAAAATAAAACTTTTTGGTTTCCCTCGTACAACTTTAGGCCGAAAAAAATTTCTTTGGTGTTTTAGAGGTTTTGGACGAAGCAGAACTTTTCCACAGAAAAAAATTTTTGCTCCAATAATTAATAAAAAAAAATTCCATTTGTAAAGAACTTTCGTGGACACGTTGTATACAGACATACGGCCCAAACACACAGCACCCCTTTTTTGTGGGTCGGGGATTAAAAGAACATTATTCTGTAATTAATAAATTTTGTTAGACATTGATGGCTTCAGTTATCGAGCGTCTATAACCCTCAATCAATGGAATTCAAATTTGAAATTTTTTGTACTATTCAATTTTCTTTTTTATTTAGGTATCTAAGATCTTTAATATAGGTATAAGGTATCTATATCAATGGCTAAGAGCATTTAACTGCTGTTTAATTGTACCTGTTCATAGAGTTAAGCTAAAAAAAGAACTTGTATGCGATGTTGGAGTGAGATGATCGCCTAATGTCTTTGTCATCTTTCTGTTCTCACGAAGAGTCAACACGACGAATACATTATACAGTGTTTACAATATAAATTGACTTTTTACAATATACAGAATGTTAGAAAAAATTTTACTGAAATATACCCTAAAAAAGTAAAAAATCCCAACTAATATTATAAATTGGAACGTGTTTGTCTGTTTGATACGTCTTCGCGGCTTAACCACAGAACCGATTTCGACGGAAATTGGCAAAGAGGTTCCTTGAATCCCGGCAAAGGACATAGGCTACTTTTTATCCCGGAAAAATATCCACACTAGTGTGCATATATTAGGTTCCTATGGTGTTGGAAAAACAGGAGGTTATGAATTAATGATGCGTTCTACGTTTCCATAGTCACGCATCGCATGTATTTGTGTATTTTGAAATTTTGGAAAACATATTATAGTCCGAGAGCTGGCAACAATTTTTGGGTAGGTATTTGAGGCAAGCTGAAAACTTGTCCTATACCTCTCCTATTAAACCCCAATACGAAACTGCAGACCTGGCTGGTGAGTAGCGGGGCTAAATCAACCCCTAAATTTTTAAAAATATTATTTTTTTATTTCGAAAAATATATTTGAGGCAATATGCAATTTTTATATGTTGTAGTTTAATGTTTAAAGAATAAAAAAAAAAATAAGCCAGATGATTTAGTCGGGATTTTAAAATTGCCAGACGCGTGCAAAAACATTTTGCAAAAAAATATAAAAAATGTATTTGAGGCAACTTGAAATTTTAACAGGATATTATTTATAATTAAAAAATAAGATCTTCAAAAAGACAGGTCATTTCTGTGGGTCTTTCTACCTGCCAGGTGATCCAACAAGTTATGTATAGGTGCGAGTGCGTAGCGCTATAGACAAGCTGTAGCGTGAGAGAGAGCGTATATCGGCAGCTGTCTGCGTTCTTGCTTGCCGCCTTACTATTGGTTCTGACGAGGTCACGTGACTTATAATACCCACGAGGTTCCAATTCAAAATTTCGGAGTAAAAAATATAAAATTTTATGAATTTCTGCTAAAAACGGTTTATATAAAAATGATTGTGTTGATTTATGTGTGTTAAATGGATATATTTATTGTGTTATATTTTTTTATCATATAATATAATTTAAAATTTATACAAAAATTGAATATTTTTTTCACGTGAAAATTAATAATGGCTAACGTATTAAATAAAAAAAGTAACGATTACAAAAATAGAAAATTACAAAATCAGATTTATTGAGAGAAAATAATTATACAACGGCAAAATTATGAGTACAAAAATATAAATTTAATTCATCTCACGTCACAAATAAATTGTTATTCTTCTTCTTTTCACTAGACATTTTAAAATTATTTACCTTATAAAACGTGTAACAACAATATTAAAAATGTACGACTGAGAATAACGACTCCGAAATTCCGACTGAAAACCTCGTGGCTCTTATAAGTCATGTGACCTCACCAGAACCAATAGTAACGCGGCAAACAAGGACGCAGACAGCTGCCGATATACGCTCTCTCTCACGCTATAGCTTGTCAATCGCGCTACGCACTCACACCTATACATAACTTGTTGGATCACCTGGCAGGTAGAATGACCCACAGAAATGACCTGTCTTTTTGAAGATCTTATTTTTTAATTATAAATAATATCCTGTTAAAATTTCAAGTTGCCTCAAATACATTTTTTATATTTTTTTGCAAAATGTTTTTGCACGCGTCTGGCAATTTTAAAATCCCGACTAAATCATCTGGCTTATTTTTTTTTTATTCTTTAAACATTAAACTACAACATATAAAAATTGCATATTGCCTCAAATATATTTTTTGAAATAAAAAAATAATATTTTTAAAAATTTAGGGGTTGATTTAGCCCCGCTACTCACCAGCCAGGTCTGCAGTTTCGTATTGGGGTATAATAGGAGAGGTATAGGACAAGTTTTCAGCTTGCCTCAAATACCTACCCAAAAATTGTTGCCAGCTCTCCTACTATTATTGCATTTTTAACTGTCAAATTAGATATCTCTACATAGTATAAAATGAAGTCGCTTTCCGCGTCTGTCTGTCTGTCCGTCTGTCTGTCTGTCTGTATAACCGCTAACTCCTTCTAATGCACGCAACGGATTTTGATGCGGTTTTCACCATCAGTTAGATAATTTTTCACGGAAGGTTTATATGTATAGCGAACGAGCGAAGCGAGTGAGTAATGTAATTCCTAAACCACGCCACGGACTTTGATGCGGTTTTCATCATCAGTTACCTAGATAATTTTTCACGGAAGATTTATATATATTGCGAACGAGCGAAGCGAGTGAGTAATGTAATTATAATATTCAAGCGAACGAGAGAAGCGAGTGAGTAGTGTATTGCACCCGGGCTTTCTTAGCACCTGGGCGAAGCCGGACAGGGCCGCTAGTTTTTTATAAATTCATGGCATCCAGGCGATTCCGGACCGGGCAGCTAAAGTTATACAGAGTTTGTCTGACACGGATGAGTCGCTTAATCAGATGCAATGATTTTTTTGCTTTATTCATTAAAAACTTTACTTTAATCAACTTCAAAAAAGGAGGAGGTTATCAATTCGACCAGTACCTATGTATTTTTATTTTTTTTTATTGATAGGATTTACATGCCGTTGTTACTTTTCCTCGGAGTAATAGGTATACCTATATGCGAATAATCGAAACATACTGACGCTCTGTGAGTGCTGTCAGTCACAATCTTCAGGTAAATTTCGGAGACGTATTTTTAAAAATCATCTCAGAAATTTGGATTAATACCGTTGCTTCTATAATTTTTTACTGGAATATTCCGCCTGTACGATTTTCATAAAAAAACTTATCTACTTTCGATTGTACCTATATAAAACCCCACAAGGCTTGAGAATAGCCGAGCGTGTAGAGATATATATGGCTTTTCCATGGCTCTTCTATTGCAAACCTCCAGTTCTCAGGTTTTAAACCAAGAACGGGTAAAAGTATCAATTGAATTTTCAATTTAATATCAAAAATAATAAAAAAATAAAATATGATTTGGTGTTCAGCCTAAACGGCCCTGGCTTTTGATAACCTTAAAAAAAGTATAAAACCCCGCAAATCCAGTGCTCATACTGTCTGTTCCGTGTGAACCCGGCTTTCGACTTCGTTTTATTTCTTCTCATAATATTTGTGTCGTTTCGGATGCCTGTCTTTTTACCTTATCTGATAAAACTGTTAAATAGCAACGTTAAAGTATTGAACGGTTTGGCGAGTTTAGAAGCGCTTTGATAAGTTAATTGCCGTGAATTGTGGGAAATCTTGACGGTATTTGTTTTAAACATGTCGAATGACTTTATGGACTCGAGAGTATTTTATGTACCATTTCAAACATATTGCCTTTTTTAAAATAAAGCCATCACGAATTTACTGTCGTCCAAAAATAAATTGTTATGTGACCATATCATGTTAGTCGGCATTTTTATCTTTTTTAAAAGTAGACGTACTTTTCTGAATAATTGCTTTAAAGAAAATAAAGTTGTTTTTTAAGTTATATGTATTGGATTTTTTGTAATTTAAATTTGCATGTGAGATTGCAATTATGAAAGTCGAATGAATTTAAAAATATATATTATATTACGACTCTAGTTTTCGTATAACGGGAATATAACAGTAACATTTAGTTTTTACGACAACCAACTACAAAAGTTATGTGGGCCTAGTGCCAGATTCATATTTCCAATAATATTTTTATTAACGATCATTTTAGTCATCAATAAACTGACAAGCTTGAAAATAGCCGAGCTCGTCGGGATACTGTTGTTAAATAAAGAAATTATTCTATTCTATATGTCTCGTCTATATACCTAATTACAAACCCCCAGTTCCGTCCAAAAACTGGGGAAAGTATAAATTGTATTTATTATTAAAAATAATAACGAATTGATTGATGCTATGTCGCAGATAATCATTTAAAAAATTTAACAATATTGGTCTTGATATGACAAATAATCTCCAGTTTTCAGATTTTTATCAAAGCTAACTTAAGTTCGCCTTGAGAATAGCCGAGCGTGTAGCAATGCTTTTGTTTATATGGCTCGCATATATTACAAGCCTCCAGTTCCCAGATTTTATTTTGAGAGCTGGTGCAAGTATCAATTAGATTTTCATTTTATTATTTAAAAAAAAAATAAATTATTGACAATATGACTTGGTGCTAGGCAGCTAGGCCCAAATAATCCTAGCTGCTGGTGGCCTTAGCCTTTAACTGTAGGGAAATTATCAGTTTGGTTATTAAAAATAATAAATTGAATATGAAAATTAATATTCGGCCCAGATAATCCACTAATGACCTCAGTCCATAATCTGTAATAGTTGAAGGAAAGTTTGGTTGAGGATAAAATAATAAAGCTTTACCAATGTTACGCTAGTGACCAACGATACAAAAATAATATAAGGGTTATCTGAGGAGAAAGGGACACTTTCCCTCAGATAACCTTTATATTATTTTCGTATCGTTGTCCACTAGCGTAACATTGGTAAAGCTTTGTTATTTTATCCTCAACCAAACTTACCTTCAACTCTAACCCTTATAGTTGGTACAGACGCTAATGACCCTTGCTGTCGAGCGTCTATAATTCACAATTCATTCATTCCTTATAGTTGGTGACCTTAAAAAAATAGTAAAAACTTATTGCAGATTTTTCAAAGATACTGTCAATATTTTTTTCACCTAGACCTGACCGCGCGTGCAAACATTGTATATGAATTATTAATATATTTAAATATACATTATATATATTTTTTAGAATGAATTTGAATGTGTGCATTATTATAGTTTCATTATAATTAATTATCTATTATTCAAATATATCATTGATGCGTTAAGTTATAAGAAATTTTAATGAATTATTAATATTATTATCAGATGCCATAATGTGATAATCGATAAGCAAAACTCACATGGAATCCGCTACGCTCCGTTGATTCGCGGCACGCTTTTTATTCAATACAAATATGACCGTTTGAACGATCTCGTAAATATTTACGCGCCCGAATTGTATCCGCCGCAAAAGTGCTAAATTTTCCAAGGCATATGATCGAACGAATGAGTCACGTTTCTAATTCGACCGCTTGCCTGGTATTTGGTTATGTGTTATGTTTATTTATTTATATTTTTTATTAATGTTACCGTCCTCAGTGCTTACCGCAGAATCAAACGCATGAGGCAACGTCGTTTTTAAAATACGTATTCGCTATTGATATAACAAAAAATTAAAATTTGGCCCTATAAATAAATATATTTATCAGATACGCTTGTCGGCTATGAAGGCAACGATATATACACCTGTAACCGTGCTTCTTATCTACTTGCAATCGCAACCTGACATATCTCTGCAAGCCACTAGTTAACCATTCGTGTGTTACAAACAGCCGCGTAAATAAATCATAAAAAATTCCGACAGTTTCAGTAAAAATCCATTGTATTTTCTAATATTAATTTACTTTTAATAATTTTTTCCGTTTCTATGCATAAATTATTTAGTTATAAATATTAAAGTAATTTCAACATGCAACTATACAGGGTGTAAAGAAAACATCAATCAAAAATGATACAGGGAAACTTTTTTAATGGATATGGTGATAAAAATAACCCTATGTAAAACGGCTTTAATATAAACTAGATCTTGTGTATTTTATACGTCAATTGCTTAACACTTCTTTAAAAGGTTTAACAAATACAATGGACAGTTAATATTTTAAAGATTGTGAGACATTTTAGAGATAAACGTATATTGATTAATGTGTGTATATTCCACACCTTGGTACATCAAACCAGGAGTGTTCTAACTATAAATGTTCACATGAAAAAAATTAATCTATACTAATATTATAAAGCTGAAGAGTTTGTTTGTTTGTTTGTTTTGTTTGGTTGAACGCAAAGCGAGTGAGTAATGTAATTCCTAAACCACGCAACGGATTTTGATGCGGTTTTCACTATCAGTTAGATAATTTTTCACGGAAGGTTTATATATATATATAGCGAACGAGCGAAGCGAGTGGGTAATGTAATTATAATATTCAACCGAACGAGCAAAGCGAGTGTTTGTGCATTTATAATATTCAAGCGAACGAGCGAAGCGAGTCAGTTGTATATTGCACCGGGCTTTCTTAGCACCCGGGCGAAGCCGGACGGGTACCGCTAGTACTTTATATACTTAAAGGGTACAAAATACAAATAATTTTTAACGAAGTTATTTCATGGTAACATCATAAAAATTGATTTGTAATTTTCTTTAGCATGACAGAAAAAAATGACTCACATTTTTTTGTGATATAGTATATTGCATTACAAGGTAAGAAACGTGGCGTTTGCAACCAGTGTGAAGTTTGCTGCCCAAAGTACGAGGGCATGTAACCACACGTGTTGCAAACGCCAAGTTTCATACCGAGTAATTGCATATTATTTTTCATAACAACTTTATCGACAATTCGATTTAAGGTATCTACAATTTGGGCGTGCAAAAAAGTCGCAAAAATATTAGATCTGTCAGATTTATGTGGGGTTATATGTCTGTCATTTTGACGTTTATGAATATTATATGCGGATTCAATATCGCTCAATCGCCTTCTTAATTTGACGTTTTCGAAAATTATATGCGGATTCAATCGCTCTGTCTCCCTCTTAACAACGAAAAAAAAAACAGAAAACCGACCTGAAAATTTTCATCCCTAGGGATGAAAACGCTCAGTTCCAACCCGCTAAACAGGTACCGAAAATCGAATTTTCAATAGCGGCGTTGTGAAAAAAATATTTCAGTACTTTTTTACAAATTATAAAAGTAAACTATATTTTATATGAGAAACTGCGTGTAAATTATTTGATCAATTATTTTTCATACGCCAATGCCTAATTGTTGAACGTCTATAATCTATAATAATTCATTCTTTTGATCTACATTAATTATATCCTAAGTTTTATTTCAAATATCTTTGAAACATGTTTGTAAGCGGATAATTTCTTCGAACAATCGATAGTCCGTTTTTAAAAATCCCGTCGTTCAAAACTCGTTTTATCTAGGGGTCCTACTCGACATTCATTTCAGTACGGGCTCACCATAGAAGGTCTGTGGGGCTCACGGATTAATTTTTGAGTAATAAGCTTTCAATACTTATATACATAAAAGTGATCCCCTTGGAACGTTTGCCGCCTATGGACCTTTTCCCTTAAATTCGTCACTAACGTTACTTGACGTGATGTTGGCGTTACGTAACGCGATGTAATGCGACGTTGACGTGAAATAAACGTGATGTTGACGTGACGTTATGTTGTATAATGCAAATCGACTAAACGCTCTTTGAAAGTTGTACACACCTGAAATATGCTACACTGTACTTATATGAGTCGCCTACACGTCTCCATGTCACCCGTATGTACTTAGGTGAAGATAGGTACATGTCCCAGAATACATTGCGGCTGTCGTTATCAGGCCGTTATCATCGGTAGCCGTTACGCACGTGTATGTATGGTAAGTAACATACATGTCTTACCGCTCAGACGGCAACCGTTCTTATGTTAGTTACAAATGGATGTAGGAGGTTTTATAACTTCCGTTCCGTGCGTCGAGACGATTGAGAGCCAATTCTTGTTTTGGTTTTATTTTATCTCTAATTGTTATTACACATTAGATAATTATTGATGTAAGGACGTATCTATCCTGCGGGGTCTAATCTTAAAAACTAAAATCTTGTGTTGCAGTCGTACTTTTTACCGGCTTCTGATTGTTTGTCAAATGTATGACGTCATCTATTTCTATTATATTTAAAACGCAACTCGTTTTCTTTCGACAGTCCACCAACTGGTCCTACTCAATCGATTTACATTTTTTTTTAATGAAACTTTATGCGGTGTCACTGCCTCGATGATTTGAAGGGTAAAATGCAATCTCTATGAAACAAATATGTAGAACGGGAAATAATGTTTGCGGGGTCTGTATTATAAATAATGCTATTTATGATAATATAATGAATGAATTGTAGATTATAGACGCTCGACAACAGAGGTCATTAGCGTCTAAAAATAAAAAAGTAAACAAAAGAAAACCAAAAACAATAAAACCAAAGCAAAATCAATACAAAAACAAAAGTTGACATACAACAAAATAAAATCTAATAGCTACAAATACAATGTGTCATATAAAATAATGTAGTGATATAAAGAAAAAACCATTTAGGCTGTAAAAGGGCCTAAATGTATACAAATAAATAAAATCAAATAAACCGGTCAAGACCGGTTTCTTTTAAAAATCGAAACAGCAGATCGACATTGTCAGGATCATTTCCTAAAACAACCGACAGATCACCTGACAATCCGATCTGCTGTCGTGTGTCCCTAAACTGGACACACTCTATTAAAATATGCGAAACGGTAACACGAGTGTCACACGTTTCACAGAGGGGCGGTTCCTCACGAGCCATCAAAAAACCATGTGTAAGTCTACAGTGACCTATGCGCAGCCGTGTAAGGACCACTTCCTCCCACCTGGAGGGACGGAAAGATGTGAACCATGGGTCAACTGTAGATTTTATAAATTTTAATTTGTTTTCATCGACAGCACTCCATTCATCCTTCCAGAGCTGCTGAACGGCTGAAATCAGTACGCTCTTGAGGTCGTCACCGATAACGCAAAATACACTCTGACCGTTATTTGCAGCGTCCTTAGCTGCAGTGTCAGCTAGTTCATTGCCAGCGATTCCCATGTGGCCGGGAACCCAACAAAACCGGACAGTGGTTCCACCTCTTTTCAAAGTGTACAATTTGTCCTGAATTAAACAAATAAGAGGGTGGCTGGGATAGGAACGCTGCAATGCCTGAAGAGCACTCAAAGAGTCGCTGCAAATAACATATTTGTGTGGACCGTGCACATGTCTCAAGGCCTGCAAAATTGCATATAACTCTGCAGTAAAAATACTGCACTCTTGAGACAACCTGTATCCAACACTGGCGTTATCGGTGACAAACGCGCAACCAACTCGGTTGAGAGACTTCGAGCCATCCGTGTAAACGGAACGGTAGTCTCGATTCTGATCCAGCCATGCCAGGAAAAGCTGGCGATAGAGCTCTGGAGTTGTTGTATTTCGAGGATGAATGGAAAGTGACATATCGATGACGGGCTGAGGAATAAGCCACGGGGGCACAGAATTACGGCCTACTTTAAGAGTTCTAGGAAGCGCCAAGTGAAGTTCATCTAAAAGAAGATTCAACCTGATACCGAGAGGACGTGTTGCATTTCTTCTCCGTCTATACAGAGAAGAAAAACGAGGTTGAAATACGCAACTGTAAGTTGGGTGATCAGGTTGACTACGGAGCTTAGATACGTAGGATAGCATATTGCGTTTCCGCCGGATGTTCAGCGGAGGCTCTCCGCATTCAGCGGCTATGCTAACAACAGGACTCGATCGAAACGCTCCGGTTGACAATCGGATTCCGGCGTGATGAACAGCGTTTAACGTCCTGATGTACGACTCACGCGCTGAGTCGTACACGATGCTACCGTAATCCAATTTAGACCGTACGACTGCACGATAAATTCGCAGCAAAACCGTACGGTCTGCACCCCACGTGGTACTGGATAAAATTTTTAAAATATTAAGGGAAGACGTCGACTTCCTCTTTAAAATATTAAAATGAGCCTTCCAATTTAACGACCGGTCAAAAGTGAGTCCTAAAAATCGGGCAGTATCTTGCACAGATATGAGCGTATTATAAAGATATAAGAATGGTTCCTGATAACAACTACGAATGCGGCAAAAGTGCACACACTGGGTTTTTCCAACGGAAAATTTAAACCCATTGTTAGTTGTCCAGTTCTGGATGCTATTAATGGCCAGCTGCAAATGACGTTGTGCAGTACGAATGTACTTTGACGAACAGTAGATCGCCAAGTCGTCAACATAGAGCGATGACTCTACAGACGATGGAATGCTGTCAATTATGCCATTAATAGCGATGGAAAATAAGGTGACACTAAGAACCGAACCCTGTGGAACACCATTCTCCTGTGCAAAGACACTTGACAAAGTGTTGCCGATACGGACTTGGAAGTAACGCTCTAATAAAAAATTATTTATAAAATTCCCAAGATGTCCTCTGATACCCCAATTATGTAGTGTTCGGAGTATTCCATACCGCCATGTAGTGTCGTAAGCCTTTTCAAGGTCAAAAAAGACCGCTATCAAGTGTTGTTTGTTAAGAAAAGCGTCCTGGATAGCGGACTCTAACCTGACTAGATGATCCATCGTCGAACGGTGCTTACGAAAGCCACACTGGGCATTCGTAATCAAATGTCTGGATTCAAGAATCCAAACCAGTCGTCGGTTGATCATACGTTCGAGAAGTTTTGACAAACAACTAGTCAGTGAAACAGGACGATAACTTGATGCTTGTTTTCGGTCTTTACCGGGCTTCAACAACGGCACTACAATAGAATTACACCAAGCGGTAGGAAACGTATTGGTGTACCATATTAAATTATACATCTTGAGAAGGAATATAGATCCGGAGGGAGGTAGCTTTTTCAAAAATTGGTAATGGATATCGTCAGATCCTGGAGAAGTATCATGGCAATCATGCAAACTCGACTGTAGTTCCCACGAGGAGAAAGGTGCGTTGTAGTTCTCCTCATTTTGGGAGGAAAAGTTCAATACAACTTGTTCTGCTTGAATTTTCTGAGCAGAAAAAACCTCTAGATAGTTTGCGGAACTCGAAACTTTTGCGTAGCATGAACCCATGTGATCTGCGACTTCATTAGGCGACGTAATAATGTCATTTCCCATTACCAATCCCGAAATATAATTAAAACTCTGTTTTCCAGAGATCCTCCGGATTTTCTCCCACACCTCGCGAGCGGGAGTACAACTTCTTACAGTGGAAACAAACTCACTCCATGACTGCTTCTTACTCTCTGCTATGATACGTCTGGCAATGGAACGCTTTTGCATGAAGATTACACGATTTTCATCCGTCATATTATTTTTGAAGCGACGGAGAGCTTTACGACGTTCACGGATGGCATCCCGACAAGCCTGATTCCACCAGGGAACAGGCACACGTCGCGGTGTCGTTGACGTGCGTGGGACTGCAGCTAAAGCCGCCTCAATGACCGCATCCGTGAAATGCTCTACAGCAGCATCGACATTGCCAAAGTTCATTTCGCCGACCTTTAGCACTTCTTGAAAATGTGACCAATTGGCTTCTTTTATTATCCACTTCGGGGAACGTCTTTCATCCACATGGAATGAAAGAAGCCGACAAATGATTGGAAAATGGTCACTGCTACAAAGATCGGCATTTACTTCCCATTCACAGGATGGGGCGATAGAAGAAGAGCAGAGAGTAAGATCGATAGCTGAAAATGTCCCATTAGCTGCCGAGAAATGTGTAATGGAACCTGTGTTCAATACGACCAAGTTTTGATTCAAAATCAACGTCTCCATTAGCCTTCCACGAGCATCCACACGATTAGAACCCCAAGTGGGATTGTGGGCATTAAAATCCCCCATGATGATAAAGGGGCGTGGAAGTTGGTCTATAATAGATGTAATGGTTGTAAGTGTCGGTTGTTCTGATGGAGGAATGTATATTGAACACAAAGTTACCGGATTCGGAGCATAAAGTCTGACAGCGATGACCTGCAAGTCAGATTGTAATGGGACATTTTCGGAAAACACATTATTTCGGACTAGAACTGCCACTCCGCCACTGGCACGTTCAACGAATGGTTTATCTTTACGATAAATCGTAAAACCACGAAGAACCGGAGTGTTTGTGTCTTTCAAATGTGTTTCCTGTAAACTAATAGCAGTAGCATTATGATCGTTAAGGAGGAGTTTCAATTCACTGAAGTGAATATAAAAGCCGTTCATGTTCCACTGTAAGAAATTGAATGTGTTAGTAAATAAAAAGGTAACTACCTCATTTTTTTCCTCGCTGCATCAGACCGATGATGAGGAGGTCTACTTATATCTTCGTCCATAGCAGAGTCTGCACTGCTGCTATGGTCGACGCGAGTACGCGTTATAGTCATTGTATGACTATTATCCCGGTTCAAGATAACCTTAGTTTTCTTTACCGGAGATGTTTTAATTTTTTCAATTTGAGATTTTACCGGTGAAGTTGGTTTTTTAACCGGCGATCTCGATCTATTATCCGGACTTTTTTTGTTTTTCTTATTTGGCTTTTTGGCAACAACAGTTTTAGAAATGGATGGGGAAATTTCGGTTTGTGTAGACATGTCACATGTCTGGGTTGACATGTCTACTTTGACGATAGGAACGGCAGCAATGGTTGCGAAAGAACGTGTAAAAGAAGGGACAGATTCTCTATACTTGCGCTTGGCCTCTGCGAAAGAAATTTTTTCAGTTGTTCTGATCTCTTGGATCTTGAACTCCACTTTGTATTGTGGACATTCTCTAGATCTTGCAGAGTGGGTTCCGTCGCAATTAACGCAGTGAGATACCCTTTTGCATGGAATATCCTCATGCAAAGGTTGGCCGCAGTTGTCACAGAGACTGGGAAAGCTACAGTTATTCTGCGAATGTCCAAACTTTTGACACTTATAGCAACGCAAGGGAGATGGTATATACTGACGTACTTTCAAGGAATAGAATGCTGCTTTGATTAATGGCGGAGGCTGTGGTGTACAGAACGTAAGAATATGAGACGGTGTAGGTACTAATTGACCGTCTCTACGTGCGTGGATTCGGTATACGTCTGTAACACCTTGATCTTTAAGTTCCTCTTTTATTGTTTCAACTGTGCAATTAAGAAGATCGAAACAATAAATAATGCCTTTTGAAAAGTTCAGCTGCTTATGTAGTTCTACTTTTACAGGAACGTCTGTGCACATATCTACACCTTTTATCTTTTCGCATGCCAATACCTTTTCAGCTTGATGCTGGGAAGATGTTTCAATTAATAAACATCCATCACGCAACTTTTTAACACTTGGAAAAGTTCCAAACAAGCCATCAAGATGTTTATTAATGTAAAAAGGACTGTCACCATTGAAATTTCCATTAACTTTATTCATAATTAAATATTTGTTACATGGAGTAACAGTTGCCGAGTCATTGCCAAATAACAAATTAAAACCTTCATCTTTACGCCCTCTCTTAGAGGGAGGGCTAGTTAAAGGGGGAAAATTGCTCATAATAATTGTATTATATTCATCAACCGTGCTCCCCGCCCACCACGGAGCCCAACAAGGGGACGATGACCGCAAACCGGTACAGAGCGCCAGGGCTACACGGTGACATAGTCAGCTCAAGAGACGGCGCCACTCCATCCAAAGACACTGGCTCACCCCGCCGGAATACTAAATAAACACGACGTTAGCCGATTGACTAGACTGGGTTAGGTCTAGCCGCCCGTTTACAGCGAAGCGGAGGCCAAAGCAGTGTGTTGGTGCACCCAGGCGAACCTCAACTGCCAGGATCCTCTTTTCCGCCTTACGGGTCACCGCGCACGGCAAACACGCAGGTGTACTATTAGGGACTACTACAAACAAAGGACAGCAACAAAAGTGTACCCATAACGGAGGGACAAGACCGCTATCAACAACAAAAAAGAGGGAAGAACAGAAGAAGAAAAAAGTTGCGACTGTCCTTCCTTCATAATAGTCCCTAAATGAATCACCCAGCCGGGTACACAACCGACTGGTGCGTGCTCGGGTTTCCCTGGGTTCGCCAATTCCCAAAGAACATTGTAATGCAATTGCGATAAACAACGACATTCCAATGTTCCCCCTGGGGGCTATGATAATATAGTCTGCGCAGTAGATACATTCGAACGGCAGTTGTAAGGATTGTGGTTGGTCATGTCGTTTACCCATACATACTATTATAAATCCACCGAACGATGTAGCTTAGTGGTGAGAACACTAGACTCGCATTCGGAAGATACTGAGTTCGAATCCCGGTGGGGCAGATGTGGCTAGAACTTTTTCCTACTGCCTCGCCAAGAAACGGTAATTCCTGTACCGGCCATGCTTAATTTTTTATTAATATCGATCATCAGAACGATCTCGATATAATATTTTAGTCTGATCTGATTCGTGCCATTATGCCAGGAGAATTCGGGAATGGTTGGAGCAGAATAAGAGAGAAGGTAACCCCCCAAATGTCCCTTAAGCTCGGCCAATAGAAGAATTTTGGTCAATATTGTGTCGAAAGGTTTATGAAAACGGTTGGAAGGCCCAAAATGAACAACAATTGCGTGCAAGAATTTTTAGAAAAATTGCACAAATTTTTAGAAAAAATCGGGAAGTGAACCCGACCATCATCCAAAAGAAGATGAGACAAGTCTTAGCCAAATTGCGTGTCATGAGAACCATGGCCCGCTATCAGTTTTGTAGATTAGTTTTCATGTTGTCGCATAAGTTGTAAAATTAACCATTAATATTTAAGTTTGAATAAAATTTCGTTATTTTGTTGATTAGATAAATCTGTTGATTTTTTTCTCAAAACTTATGTCTCATACGCTATTAGTATATTATCTAAATTATAAATTCTGAAAAAACATTAATAAATCAGAACATTATTATTCTCCGTTTTGCAGTATCATTGTAACATTTTGATGAACAGCTTGTACAATTCACGACTTGTTAGATAATGTTTATTCAGTGATACCATCTGTACTGCTTTGCATATAACTAAGCAGTGATCTATCGAGCATTGGACTGCTGTGACGACATGTATCGAAGTTTTAGTGACGCTCCGATAACAGATTGTCTATGCTACCGATATTCATCTTTTCTTGTGACGACTCTTGCTTCTACATTTCTGTACATATCTATTATCATTCACGTCTATACAGGGTGTTTATTTTATTTCACTGCATGGGAAAATAAAAAAAATCGAGGACAGCTTGGTGTAATGGTTAGTGGACTGGCCTTTGGATCAAACTGTCGTGGGTTCGAATCCCACCTCGCTCATGGGTGTTTTGTGATGTACAATCGACAGTTTTTATTTTTAAAATATGGAATTAGATTTAGCTGTTCGGATTTCGGAACCGTATTGACAGACGAACAGACTTTTTAAAAAACATGTTTTTTTCCGTTCCGAGAACCTCAAGTAGGGAAAGTTGTTAAATTGTGGGCTTGAGAATAGCCGAGCGTGTATAGCAATGTTGTTGTTTACATGCACGTTGGTATGGTTCCTCTATTACAACTCCCCAGTTCCCGGATTGTAGCCCGAGAGCTGGTAAAAGTGTCAATTGGATTTTCAATTTATTATTAAAAAAAAAATAATGAATTGAAAATATGAATTGGTGCTAGATCCAAATAACCTTAGCTGTTGGTGGTCTTTAAAACACAATTTTTGTTAAATTGTGGAAAGTAAATTTCGACCCAAATTAGTAGATACCATTCCTTACTTGTGAAGTTGGAATAGTAATAGAAACAAAAAAAAACCGGCTAAGTGCGAGTCAGACTCGCGTATGGAGGGTTCCGTACAATAATAAAAATAAGAAGTTATAGGTAGGGGTAAAAAATTTACATTTGAAGTTTTTTTACTTACCTATATTTTATTTTGTTCTTTTTATTGTTTCAAATTTTTTCCATGTCAATTAAATTATATTTTTAAAGAAAAAAAATATATTAACAGAATATTTGATGACTAAAAAAAAAACAAACAAAAATATTGCGATCTGAAACCCAGGATCGAACCAAGGACTTCAGTCTAATGCTATTACCACTAAGCTAGTCGAGCGATCTTGGTACGCGCACTTAATGCAATCTAGCAGTTAATACAACTCTTGTCTAAGTGCTATAGTTATACTATAAATATACACTGTACAGTGCAGTCATAGTAGAAAGTTACTAATATTCTCTATAATGCTCTGAATGTACTGTGAACGTGTAAGAACATTAATTTATTAAAATTAATTGATTATTTATTTAATTCTAATTATTATTTGCCAGGATTCATGCCACAACAATACACAATCTGAAAATTTCAACTAGCTATCTCTTATCGTTTATGAGATAGAGCCCTGTGAAAGACGAACGGACGGACAAACATCGTAGGCAGGGTAATAGGGTTCCATACGGAGGTAAGGAACCCTAAAAATTACGGAAAAAATCGACATACGCAGTTTTGTCTTGTGGTCATAGATTACAGTCTTACGTTTGTGCTTTGTAAAATTCTGGGTGACAGTGCTGACTGCTTTGACAGTAATTTACGCTCCGAGCTACAAGGATCTGTTTTTTATACCTCGCCACACCTATATTTTATTTTGTTTTATTTTTTCAAAAAGATCGCCGCAGAAAGTATATAATTTATGTCAATAAGAAACATTCTCAATGGACTTTATTTATGTTATAATATAGTCCAGTCACGAGAGCTTAAAAAGGCAGGTCCACCTTGCGTTTTGCGCAGCAAATGATTTTATTTTTTTGTGTCCTCAAGCATGTTTAGGAGATGTCAAATCCAAGTTTGCGACCTCTAAAACAGGGCGGGGGAGTTTTGGTGGGCTAAAAACCATGATTTTTTTGCACTTTTTTCGGTTTTTACTTATAACATAAAAACGGCTTGTCCTATCGAAAAAATGGTCCTATTCAAAATTAAAGGGCATCAAATTTACTTCAAAATGCACTAGCCAAATATGTTTTTGTTCCGATTTTTACCGACTCTACAGAACAAAAAAAAAAAATAAACTCTTGTTTTGTTTGAAGGCGCTAATCTCAGGAACTACACCCCCGTTGTACCCCCTTTGGGATTGAATTTAAAAAACTCGAATAGCCTAAAACCTTCCTTATAATAAACGGGCTATCTTACAAAAAAACATTTTTTTAATCGGACTTGTAGTTCCTGACAGCGCGTTCAAACAAAAAAAGAGATATTTTTTTTTTGTTTGAACGCGCTAATCACAGGAACTACCAGTCTGATTTGAAAATTTTTTTTGTTAGATAGCCTGTTTATTAAGGAAGGTTATAGGCTATTCGAGTTTTTCAATAGTTAAAAGCTTGAAAAAATGCTTTTTTTTCATTTTGGTAAATTTTGGCGATTTTTTAAATTCTGTAGAGCCGGTAAAAATGGGAACATAAACATATTTGATTTTGAACATTTTGAAGTAAATTTTGTGCCCTTTAATTTTGCATAGGGCCATTTTTTCGATAGGACTAGCCGTTTCCATATTATAAGCAAGAAACTGAAAAAAGTGCAAAAAAATCGTGGTTTTTAGCCCACCAAAACTCCCACGCCCTGTTTTAGAGGTCGCAAACTTGGATTTGACATCTCCTAAAGATGCTTGAGGACACAAAAAAATAAAATCATTTGCTGCACAAAACGCAAGGTGGACTTCCTCTCGTGACTGGACTAATAGTAGAGTTGTATATTACGTTCAATTAATTTGATCAAGAACCTAAAATATAAATAAATGCTAAAAGAATTGGTAAATTATTCTTGTGCCTTCTTGTGTCAACACTATTATTATTACGCTATGACCTATGCTAATCGTTACAACATTGTTTTCTTTCGATTTATTAGTTAGCATTAACTTCCCTGAAAAAAAAATATCCAGCTTTAAAAGCTTATCATCTAATCTTATCGACTCTCAACACCTGTGTAGTATGAATATGAAATATTATAGACAGTTCGTTTCCAGATTGCAATGCACTTAGGAACGGTCTGATGTGCTGTAGTTATGCAATAATAGCAACAGAACGACATGTTTATGAAATCATTACGCAATTAATAGTTACAAGTTTTGCGCTAATTTGAATAATTAATGTTGGCTGAAGAAAGGGAGAATATTTTATTGTTTCCTTGCGCTGTAAAACACATTTATTTATTTATAAACTGCAATATATCATGCACTTACGGTGACTCGATTGCTATTACCGACGGTGTTTTGTTTAGAAATAATTGGTAGTTAATCCAGATTTAAAAGTCGAAATGCAGGTGAACTGGAATAACTGCAACTGCCGCAACTTTTTCGGAGCTGTAAGATTTGTCCTTTAAATTCTTTGATATGACTAAAATATTTTTAGCGCGATATACTAGTTTTAAAAGGGCTTTGTAAAAGGTTATGTGCCGAGAAATTTCTATTTTCTTCTTATATGATAAGCAATTTTGGTATTTTATTTAATAATTGAAATCGTTTTAAAAGTTACATTTGACATTAAAAAAGTAAAACATTTTAACAAAAAGTTCATTTTTCGTATAGCTATAGAAATTAGTTTCAAGAAATATGCAATCGATAGCTAATACTACTTATTAGTCAATTTTTTACAAAAAAATTCGCAAAACAATTGACCAGAGATAAACTGTCTTACCTGATTAACAAAATAATATTTTATAGTCATGTAATACACTGCCCCCAAGGAGCCGTAGGTATAGAGTTTTAGTTAGGGGACGACGATATTACGAGATTAGATTATAGACGCTCGACAAATGAGGTCGTTAACATCTAGGTCACGATATTAATATATTTCTATGCGTTGGTACTTGGTTATATGCAATTATAACATAAACATAAAAATGATTTCTCAAAACCGACGAACTTTGAGCTAATTTTTTTATATTTTTCTCGAGGGAAAATCATAGGTTAAAACCGATTTTCTCACTGTTTGCATAACTCAGAGAGCCTTTCAAAAGCGTGGAATTGTAATAGACTTACGTCTACACATTTTTTGTGCTATATTTTAGTATTACCCAAAAAAAATTTCATTGAAATCGGCGACCCTCAGCTATACCTCCGTGGAAGTATTGTATACTTATTGCATAGTACAATAATACAACGGCAATTCTATTGATGATGGCTCTAATGATAAGAAGCGCCGGACTTCCTCGCGTGTCAGAAAGCAATAACACTACTATTTGTAATAATAACCCCAGCTTGGTTTATTTATATATTATGTACATTGTTTCCAACAACTTCGTTAATTTATAATGTCAATAATTTAATAAAAAGCCGCGCTGTTTTAGTCGTTACGTTTTGATGCGTTTTTGATAAATTGTAACCGCTTTTCATAATAGAACACTGTGCACATAAATTATTCAATTCGTTACACAAAAAATTAATAAAGATGTTGACTTGCAGTTTGTGCTTTCCCTCGTCTCGTCTGAAATAACAATTTCAAGACGAGATCGAATTTAAACTATCGAGATCTCACCGAGAACGATCGTACATAAATTAATTATAATATGGTTAAAAGAAAAGTTATTGTTATTCTTTATTAGTGTTGCCGTCTAGATCTAGACTTTCTAGACTCTTGTCTTGTCTAGATTTTCAAGACAATACTTGCAAAAGTCTTGTCTAAAAATTTTCAAGACAAGACAAGACTTGCTTTATCTAGCTCAAGACTCTTGCAAAAACTCTAGACAATTTTCAAGAGTCTAGATAAACTAAGTAGTAGTATGTAAGGTAAGCCACTCGGTTAATCTAGACTCTTGAAAATAATCTAGAGTCTTGATATTAGACAAGACAAGAGTTTTTTAATCTAGACTTAGACTTAGTGAAGTCTTGATATTTCAAGACAAGACAAGACTTTGACAGTCTTGTCTTGTCTAGACGGCAACACTATTCTTTATTACTTCATAAAACGGCATTTCCATGGCTTTCCAGTTCGCAGATGCGAATCCGAGAAATGGTATAATTAGCGTTTGATTTGGATTTCTAATTTGATAACAAATCGAAAATATGAATAATCATCTTTACTGTGAACCAAGGTCGATCTGAACACCAACGAAACGGACTATATATTATTACGCTACGATAAAAAGGGTATGAGCAGTAAACTGCGAAAATGAAAAGCACGCGATTTCTGAGCTAAGTTCAAAATTATTGTAGGTACGCTGGTTAAACTATATATACTTACAAGAGATACAATAAAGTGATACATCAGAGATTTGTTGCTCTTAATTATTTCGTTACCTAACCAAAATTTATTCGTGTGAGGCCGGGCCGGAAAGCACGTACATAAATTTTGAAAAAAAGAATTTTTGTTCATTTTAAGACTTTTGGTAGCACATTAATGAAAACACATTTTCTATACTTATATATAATAGGGCGGCAAATTATTGTTTGGGCCGATAAAAATACAGAGGCGGTCCTGCTAAGAACTGATTGTGGACATAAAATTCTGATCCGTTTGACAGGATATTAATTGGGCTGTTGGTGGTGTGACAAGCACAAATCCGGACGGCGGGCGATGAACGAGAGCCGGATCAACTATGTAGCGAGGGTTCGCTAAGCTGATTTTAACTGTTAAGCTCATTGTGTCGCTTGGTCTATGCTCTCTTTGCACTAGCTATTTCTCTCTGCAGCTTATTACTCTATTCTCTTTCTACACTATCGGTCTCTCTCTGTAGCTTATTCAGGTTGATGTAACGATAGCAAGCCAATTTCAGTCTTTGGTTAAAACATGGCGTCTCTTGAGCCAATCGAAGTTTTTTTAAGGCCATCACCAGTTAGGGTTGTTTGAGTTTAACACCAGTTCATATTTTTTAATTTTTATTATTTTTTAATCATTAATGAGCCATTTTCCTGAGAGTAGTTCTATCAATTATCCACGAGAGGCAGCACTTGCGGTAGGTACAAACATTATTTATTCCCCATTAGTGTCGTGTCATTTTAGTGGTATAACTTAATATTTAAAATATTATTATTATTAAATTAATTAAATAATAAGTTATACGACTATAGTGACATGACACTAATGGGGAATAAATAATATTTGTACCTACCACAAGTGCTGCCTCTAGTGGATAATTGAAAGAAGTACTCTCAGGAAAATGGCTCATTGAAAATCCAGTTGATACTTTTTACGAAGCATGCAGGGAACGTATAGGTATATAATTTTATAAACTTGAAAGTGGAGTAAATGTGTTCTATTTGTTTCAGATTTAAATTCCGATTACCTAGACATGCCGTTCGGCAGATCACCGGGAACACCTGGAATGCCCGGTTCCAATCAGCGCGCGAAGAGAATGCGAACGTCGTTCAAGCACCATCAACTTCGGACGATGAAATCGTACTTCGCCATCAACCACAATCCTGACGCCAAAGACTTGAAACAACTCTCACAAAAAACTGGATTACCTAAAAGAGTATTGCAGGTGAGCTTATAAAAATGTATATCTACTCTATAGTAGTTTAGTTTGGGGGTTTTACCAACTTACGCAAATAATGCTGGGTTTCTCGTACGACTCTAAAATGATTACGGAGGTTGGTAAAACCCCTAAAGTAATCTCTTCTTAAGCCTGTTTTCTGAAAGGACACATACGTAACTGCGCGACGATACCGGTGCTGTTACCATAGTTTCCATTTGGTAACAGAATCTTTACTTCTCGAGAATTGTTAACGTTTTGTTGTTTTGTGGTTATTTTATTTTGTATCTTCATACCAAAGGTTCCATCTCACGTCAATTTTCATGGATATTACTATATGTTAATCGATGCTATAGCAATTTTTTTACCACAGCCACTAATAAAATAGCTGCTTTACATATACATAATATATGTGTGCATGTAAAGTGTTTTTTGACAGGCCGGTGTGCGGGAACGATTCTTTCCCACACTAGTGTTAGAAAGCAAACCATTTCCATAGTGAGTTATGTTTATTCGCCTTAATCCGCCCGCTATTACTGACAGTTACTCTCGGCCTACTATAGAAGTGAAATTGGCGACACAAAATGAACTGTCAAAAAATTTTAAAATACAGTAAATGAAGTGAAAAGCAGCTATTTTATTGTGGGTTTGGTAAAAATATCATATAATTATGCAATGATATTATGACTCGTTTTACATACTGTCACTACTCGTCAATAATATACCTCATTACGCCACTAGATATACAATCTACTATTGTTTACAAGTTAGTATTGTTCGTTACGTAATGTACTGATGACTGTTAGTGTGTGTGCGTACTACGTAGGTCGTAGGTGTTTACAATACAAACACGTAGTAACGTAGGGTACCTCTACATATACGTATTATTTCCCCTTCCTGTGATACGCTGTAACGCGTCCTCGTTAACTCCGGCACAAGTACACACTCCGGCATTGCAACAACGCCGGAGTGTGCACCATTCTTTATACTTACCGTATATATAGTCGTGTCTCGAGTTGCGATCGAATCAAAAGAAACTTTTAATGCGCGCTGCTCACTGGAATTGTGAAATTACTTGCACCTTTACGCAAACAATGAATTTTAGGGCCTCCAATATCGGATCAATCTAAATTCCAAAACTGGTTTCGATATTAAAGTTTACAGTTCCGGAAATCCGGAATTAGTTCCAAAATCGAGAAAAGTCTACAAAAATACTACATGTTTAAGAAACATGTTATTATTTTAGTACAAGCTTTTATTTAACTTGCAATGTTTGTATGTTAGTTTGTTTGTTTAGGTCAAATCTTGCAAGTCAATTTTGAAAGACTAAAATACATCCGATCGATTTGAAATTTTGTACACATATGTATTCTCGATGATAATACATGAATAAATCGTTTTTAGAATTAAATTTAGCTCCTAAGGGGCTCAAACGGAGCTGTAGGGTTTTTTTGACTAATCAACACCCAGGCCAAATCGCTGAAGCTAGAAACTTGAAATTTGCTCAGTAGGTTCCTTTTCTGACGTAAGCATCTACTAAGAAGCGATTTTTCCAAATTCAACCCCTATGCGGGTCAAAAGGGGGTAAAATTTTGAAAGACTAAAATGAACAAAATAAAAGATTAGTAAAAAAAACTTTTTAGAGACAAGCTTTTATTAAATGTAGGTACTAAAAAGGAAAAAAAATATTTAGTAAATTCAGGTTCATAATTATTATAAAAGCGGGGGCAGGGCCGTAGCTAGGGGTGCATTAAGGGGCAATGCCCTACCTTAAAACATCAAGCGCCCTACTTTAAGGAATTATAAACAAGCCGCAAAGACTGTCACGACAGAATGACAGACTTAATCTATCTGGCATTTGGAAAAACAAGATTAAATTCGTTGGACTAAACGAAGTTCTTCGGAAATTTGATAACATGGCAAGTTCTGTATTTTTTTTTTTTTTTGAATAAATTGTCATCTACCGTTTTCTTGCTTTTGTAATTTGATATCACCAGATGAGGTGGGCAATCCAATTAAAAAATTGTAGTCTTTTGCTTCAGCCCTACTTTGAACTTTCAGTGCCCTATCTTGAATTCAGCTCTAGCTACGGCCCTGAGCGGGGGTTGCGACTAATAAACTATCATAGAGTTTACAACCCACGCTTTTATAATAATTATGAACCTAAATTTACTTAATATTATTTTTTCCTTTTTAGTACATACATATAATAAAAACTTGTCTCTATAATGTTTTTTTTTACCAATATTTTTTTTAAATCGAAATATGTTTTACATATTGATATAGAAAATGTTGAATGAAACTTCGAGTCAGAAATTTGCAAGCAAGCAAAAATTTTAACATTATTGACTATAGTAATAACTAGAAACACTTCAAATATTAAACTTAAAAAACTTATTTACATATTTTAGATAACTGCAGTGATCATTGGTAAAAATCTATATTAAGGCCAACTTCCGGTCGACAAATTAAGTAAAAATGATTTAATTTTTAATCGTCTCATTAATTCCGGAATTCCGATATTAATTTCTTCAGTTCCGAAATTGATATGTTTAAAATGTTGACCGAAATTCCCGAAACTCAGAATTCTGGTATGGAAGCCCTATAGCTACAGTGGATACAGGATTACAAAAATTCCCCCGACCACTTAACATCCATCGCGAGCGCACGTATAATGTGAAATACAAATAATACTCCGGCAGTCGAGTGAAAGATTTTAATAGACGAGATTTTTTTCTTATATATATCTATATGTACCTACGTAGATATAATATACAATTTGTAGACGTAGACTATACAGAATGGTCCATAACGTCGACAATTTAGAAGACTTCTTGTTTTCGAAATTTCAAATCGGGAAACCCTTAGATACCTACCATTTTTGTCTCCTAACCAAGATATTAATTAAATAAATAATCGGGTTTAAATATATTTAAACTAATTTCTTTATCGGCATTGAAAAGGATTTTCGGTTCGGAATTTAAGAATATTCGATACCATCATCTCAAATCCTTTCCCTTCGCCTAAATATGGTTACAGCTCTCCCGCCGCTAGTTTTAAAGCTAAATAGGATTCGGGTAAACACCCAATGAAGGATCAAGAATCACACTACAGATCCTATACAGGCGAATTTAAAAAAAAAGTGTTTAAAAGGTTGTATAAGTTTTTCCAAGAATTTTTTTTCAATTTTCGAGTGAAGGATCTGTAGTGTGATTCTTGGTCCTTCATTTGACGTTTACCCGAGCCCTTTAGCTTTAAGCATAGCGGTGGGAGAACTGTAACCGTTTTCAGGTGAGGGGAAATGGTGTGAGATGAAAAGTACAGGGGGTAACTTCTGGTATCAAATAATAATAATAATATTTTATTGCATTGCCAATAATGTGGATACAAACGTCAAAAATAAATACATATTAAAAAAGCTCCTTCAAGTCATAAGGCACAGTACCTATTACAGAAATGTGTTTCCAATTTATTTTTAAAATGCTCTGTTTTGTTTATTATTTTTATTGCATCTGGCAATTTGTGAAAAATTTTACTCTTAAGTATCGATTCGATTTTCAATTTTATTTAAAAAAATAATAAATTGATAATGTGAATTGGTACTAGGCCCAAACAAACCCGGCTGTTGGTGACCATTAAAAAAATAAAAAAAGTTCACTACATTTAAATCAAAAATTGACAACTCCCGTGTTCTTGTTGTTTTTCATCCCGTTCTAACTCCATTACTAATAGAAATGGCTACTTTCATTACGTTTTATCTACCTTCCGTTTAAAATCAGTGCGACCTAAGAAGTTATACTTCAATAAATCGGAATTTCACAAGGAATCTTTCGAGACACCTGTAGGAAGAAACAACTCATATACATTCATTGCAGTTTATTCTGTTAATGGAGGTGATGTTAGTTTAGCTCCCAGCCGTATAAAAAATGTGCTGCTCTCGCGATATTTTGCCATAGCACTCTTACGTTACTGCTCTGTGTACGTAACGTCATTGTTTTTACGTGCCAATGCCAAGCTTGCTAGATTCTGTTTTACGCTCGATTTATTGTTTGTACGAGCGAAATCATATTATTGTGCTAGAAAAAAAACTGATGACTAAGATTTATGGAGAAAATGCGCAGAGACGAATAAAACTCGTAATTGGAAATTTTATATTTAATTTTCTTTTCTCTTTTAAACCCTGGACATTTCGCTTGCAAGTCCCGGATTATGTTACCACCAAATGACCTCTTTTTTGACTAAATTTAATTTTCTTATATCCATTCGTTCGAATGCGAATATAGACAATAGAGAAAGGTTCGCTATAACAAATAACAATGGCTGTGAATTTAGGAATGTACTTAAGAGTAATTTCTCATATTTGAGATAAAGAGTGCTGGGGACACTTTATATCAAATCCTTTCCTCTCACCTAAAAACGGTTACAGCTCTCCCGACGCTATTTTTAAAGCGAAAGGTTTCGGGTAAACGCCAATTGAAGGATCGAGAATCACATTACAGATCCTATAGGCGAAAAGTTAAAAAAACCTTTCCTGAGAAAAATTACAACTTTTTAAAAATTACGTAATGATCATTCACACGTAGCCAAAACTTTTTTCAATGTGTGATTCTTAGTCCTTCTTTTGGCGTTTACCAGAACTCTAGCTTTTTAAAAATAGAGTCGTAAGAGAGGTTACCGTTTTTGGGCAAGAGGAAAGGATTTGAATGAATTGTGAATTATAGAGGTCATTAGCGTGGAAAGGATTTGAGATGAAGAGTTAAAGTGCATCAAGGAGTAAATTCTGGTAGAGAATGCTCTTAAACCCTAGCCATACATAATTACTTCGGACTTTCCCGTACGCCCTTAAAAAGAGGACGATGTGCAGGAAAAAGAGGACGAATGGCAACTCTACATCTTTTAGAACGTACGTTTTTTTATGAGAAAAACGTGGTGCAAGATTTTAAGAGAAGGGCATTGATTCCTTTTTAACCGACTTCATCAACTATTAAACTGGAACATAATTTGAAAAACGGCTCGATTATTGCGGCAGCGATAGCCAAAACCTTCGCCAGTCACGCGAATGTTTAATATATAAGAAAAGAACGGCGGACGACTGCAAGGACCGGTACCGGTTTTGCAATAAAAAGTAAAAATATGTCAATGCCGTTATATTATTTGCTCTTACTTATTTCATCACGGTTTTCGTGAAGATCTTACTGAGCATGTTCCGTTCGTGTTTTTAAGTTGGCAACAGTAATCAAAATATTTATTTAAAATATTTATTTACAAATTAACAGTCGTTAAGTTAATTCACAACTGGAATTGCAAATAGCTGTTGCTAATAAACTTCGGAACGAATTTAACTCTATTGAATATTTTTAAATGCGATAGTTGAGATCATTACACTATCTCTTTGATACTTCTTATTCTTACGCCATGTTTGTGCTAATTGGTTTGTAATAATAGGTTTGTTTGTAGTAAGTAAATTTTTGACGCAGGATTACGTCTATGTTCGCGGGTATACGTCACTAACTTCGACTTACCCATGCAACGCGTTTTATGAAACAGAATCGCTAAAGTTATAACTTTGTAAAAAATAAAGATAAAACGATGTTTGAAATGCGCCAATTGAAAGCCATAGAAGTCCAGTTCAGTTATTATTTAAAAATTTTTAATGTGCCTGTGTTAGTTTAAAGTATATAATATATAATATTTTACAAAACATATTGATTTTTTTTAAATACGTAGAGTACGGTTCGAAAATAATTATCAGTGTTTCATACACTTATAATTCACAATATAATATAAGCGGAACAGTTTTTATATGCATGGGACAGGTATGCTTTACAGTTTACATTATAGTTTCAATGCTTTTCCGCTCCAATAAGCTTATTAGTAGCTGTGTATGACTCACTAACAATTATTTTCGAACTGTACTATAGTCCTATCCATGGAAAACATAGCGGTACAACGAGAGCTGCTGAACCCACCAAATAAATTGATAACAAAGAATATCTACGGATTTAAATTTCTCAATGATTTTCGTCGGCATTGATGTAACTTTTTCAATGACTTTTATGAATGAAATTTATTCAGTAGTGAACATTTTCGTATTTTGATTATAAACAAAGATTGCAGTGCATAAAAATTTAAATAATACATATCTGTAAAAATGTAATGTGCTAAAAATGTTTATTACTATTCTGTAACCTTTTCTGTTATTCAATTTAAAAGTAAACCAACCATTTGCCTTACATTTCAGTTCAAATAATTGATTTTATTTTAGGAAAAGAAAATTTAAATTAATTATTAATGCATAGATAAAATTTATATTTAGATACTATCAGTATATTAAATCGTAATATTTATAAATTAGTGTTTTTTTTGAAGTGTAAACATCTTTTTGCCCCCCCCCTCCTAATTTCAGTTAGAATGACTCGGTGTCAAGGAAGTGTTGAAGAAATTGCACTATCAGGTTGTATGCCTCTTTGGTCAGCTGACAAAATTTGATTGAGAGTATTGGAACTCACTGTTTTTAGTTGGCTAAGTGGGGCACAAAGCAAAATACATTTTGAGGACCTTGTCTTTTATGGTGCCAAAGGCAAAATAAAATTTAATTACCCCATATAAAGAAAAAAATAATATAAAAATTGCTTCTGAAACAAATCACTTAAAAATGTTATAGTGAGAAATTTAGAAACAGCGATTTTGGGGCTCTATAACTCTATCTCTATAAACTGTGTGATCAGTATCTGATTGGTCACTTGAAGCTCAACACAGCAGAATAACCAATCAGATACTTTCAAGCATGTGCTGTTCATGTGATAACATATCTGTTGGTGGGAAGGACTATTGGCAGATATTTTTATTGTGTTCAGGATAATGCTCCTCTAACCGTAATAAATTTTCGAAAAATAGTCACTTTTTCAGTGTGTACATTTTAGGATAACGAATTTTTGTTTTAAAAATGGATAATTGTGAAATTTTCGCACATACTAATAATACACAGATAATAAAACTCGTCGTAGATATAATTTGTATACATTTTATGTATATTAAATATGACGTACAGATATTATAGTATAATATTCATGTGTGGTTCTTATGGGAACCCACCTACGTGTTTGTAGTAATAGTCAATAGTGAAATGTACGGCGGCCAGGTTCCCACAAATGGGTAATTTTATCAAATATCATAAAAGTCTTCGACCGGTGCAATCAACAAGTAGTGGTCTGTACAGCTAATCGTCATAAAACACTTCGGTATCAATCTGTGACCGTTGATTTCTAAAGGTGCGCTTACACTAAAAACCAGGATAAGAGAGTCACAACGAATATAGTATATTCAGTGTATCAAATCGAATATCGAATATTCGACAATACCACATGCCGAATACTGAAGTCAGTGAAAGTTCGATCAAAATCGGTCCAGTAGTTTTTCCGACTACGAAAAAAGGAAGAGTTTGATTTGATATAACAAAATTGTAAATTTTATGAGTTGGTACTAGGCCCAAATAATCTTAGCTGTTGATGACCTTTAAAAAAATACGGTTTGAAAAATGTCAAGTCAATCAGCGCGCCAAAAAGTCACTCATCATCAATATGGCGCTGCAAATGTTTCACACAATGACCACTATTCGCTATCGTAAAAAATTGTAAATTGTGTTTTAAAGACCACCAACAGCTAAGGTTATTTGGGCCTAGTACCAATTCATATTTTCAATTCATTATTTTTTTTTAATAATAAATTGAAAATCCAATTGAGACTTTTACCAGCTCTCGGATTAGAACCCAGTAACTAGGAAATTGTAATAGAGGAACCATAGCAACGCCATGTAAACAACAGCATTGCTACACGCTCGGCCATTCTCAAGCCTACTATTCGCTATTCATTAATTGGATACGCGGTTTGGAAAATGTCAAATCAAACAGCCCGCCAAAAAGTTCTCCCATCATCAATATGCCGCCGCACAGATTTCATGAAGTGATTTCTATTTGCTATTCCATTAATTGATGATCAATAGTTTGCAGTTTGTACTCTAGATTTCAAAAAAGAAAATCGAAAAAAATGTTTCGTAAATAGCCTCAGTCTAAAAACAACTTAAGACCCGTGGTTGTAAACTGCCGTGTCTTATACATATATTCACGGCTACATTTTTATAACTCCATAGTCTTTCGAATTGAAATTATGTAATAAAGAACCTGGTCATAAATAAAATCTTATTTCAAGATGACGGTTGGTTTTTATCTTACTTCAGTGTACTGGTTTATCGGGTGTTTACAGGTACACGGTACATACCAAAAACTGTGTTAATTTTTATTTTGATGCCATCAATTGCTAGAGTTATCTCGGCCTAGTGCCTATCAATAGTTTAAGTTTATTGATATATTTTATTTCACAGAAAAATGGAAATAAAAAAGATAAATCTGCATCGATTGCAAGCCCATTTGCACAAAAAAGTTAATTATTTTTTTATAATAAATTAAAAATCCAATTGATACGTTTATAGGTTCTCAGATTAGAACTTGGAAACTGGGGGCTTGTAATAAATGATCCATGGAAATGTCATATAAACAACGTAAAAATATATTACGTCTTTGAAACAACGGGATCGCTTACAAGCTCGAATTTTTAACTTTCGTATATAGTTTTAAATTATTTTGGTTTTCCGCCACCCTAATGTAATAATATATTTTATCTTTACCCAGGTTTACCCGTTTTTACAATTATATTCTGTAGAATCTATATAAAATGGCAACCGGGCATAGCTATTACATAATAAAATTGTGACGATCTCTGTATATATGTATATATATATATATATATATTATGTGCAATTTCATTTTTACCCGACTGCGCGACGCAAAGGAGGGTATTATGTTTATCAGTCTATGTATGTATGTTTGTTCCTTTGTGGCACTCTAAAAACCAAACGCGTGGGCCGATTTTGATGATTTTTACGTCAATCGATTTGTCTTAACTGTCCGAATGTCACTAAAGACATGACAGTAATCAAAACTTAATATGACGACAATAAAAAATTAAAAAACCCGATTGCGTAAAAAAAAACTAAAAAGAAAAAAAATCTGAAAAAAAATTAAAAAATCAAAAAACCCGACTGCGTAAAAAAAACTAAAAAGAAAACAACAAGTTCAGTACTAAAAAAATTAATTCTAATGTGGAACATAGCGATTTTAAACAGTCGGGACCCATTATTGAGAAGATTTGGACCGATCTAGATTTCTTATGAGTCCCGACTGTTTAAAATCGCTATGTTCCATATTAGAATTTATTTTTTTAGTACTGAACTTGTTTTTTTCTTTTTAGTTTTTTTACGCAGCCGGGTTTTTTGATTTTTTAATTTATTTGCAGATTTTTTGTATTTTGTATGACATCCGAATGGGAAAACGTGTTTCCAAAAGTTTTGTCTATTTGTATGTGTGATCATATGGACACACTGTATATATAAGACACAGTGTGTGGAACACGTAGTAATTATCTGAGGTCATTTACGACTTCACTGTAATAAAAAACACAACGCTGATACTGTTTAGTATGAATTAAATTTACTGAAAATAATATCTCTTAATCTGTTCCAATCGTTTCAAAGCCATACGTACTGTCAAATATTGTTACCATCTATAGTATACCTACGGTTCGGAAAAAATAGAGAGTGAGTCATGCACTTATACTTCACTATTTATATAAGCGGTTTGCGGAACAGTTTTTATGCATGGGACGCGTATGCAGACGCATATGATTCCATTAATATGTTCCATTGATTTGACGCTCCATTAACAGCTTGCTTGTAACACAAGTCGTTGAACCAATTTTATAATCATAAAAAAATGGTAAATGTATTTTGAATGTTTTCTTTTGGCTCTATAAATAAATGCCATTTTTAAGAATCGAACTAACATATATTATACATTTTTAGAGTGTTGGGTCTCCAAGTCACTATATGAATATTATGAAGTATTAGAAATATCTTGTATTTTTTTATGTCCGTCTTGTGACTTCCTGTGTTTTAACACGACGCGTTTCAGCAACGAGTTGCTATCTTCAGGTGTGGTTAATTTTTTTTTAAATTTACACATTGAGTATCCGTAACACGTTATAATATTAAGCACATGCGTATTAGTAGTGGATTGTGGAGTACTGATCTAAATTTCGAAATTTTATGATTTATATAGTAGGTAGATGAAATGGACGTGTGAGTGTGTGTGTATTTAGGTAGACGATTAATGAGTATTGGGTGTTTGTGTGTTGTTAATTATTGTGTCGTAAATTATGTTCGATTTTAACGTTAGTTTGTCATTAAGAATGTTGGTATTGTTGAATTTTGTGGCTTTATATATATTTCATATTCTTCGAGGGTGTCCATGTGTTTTTCTTTACTGCAAATATGTAGTGGAATAAAATTGTATTCCCCGTATCTACGCCACTGATAGGTACCTACCTACAATTTGCTTTAAAAAATTTCTAAACCGTTTTGACTTTATAAGCAGAAAAAGTTAAACAATTTTGTTTCTCAATACTAATACGGAACCAACCAGTTTAATTCATTATCTTTAAAGACATATAAAAATCGTATATGCCTACTTGGTAAATTATGCTACAAAAGACTAGTTAACTAACATGAAGTTTATTATGTTGAAATCCGTACCAGTCCGGCATACCAGTACCTGCGCAGTGAGTTGACGTTTAGGAATAAAAATATCCGGCTGTCTCCAATGGCTTGTGCTAGAAACTAGTATGCATGACTCACTCTCTGTTATTTCCGAATTTGTAATTTTGTTGTAGATTAAATTTTATATATTAAACTAGCTTTTACCCGCATGACTTCGCTCGCGTTACAGTTAGTTTTGACCTTTCTTATCTGATCGTAACGATGCCACGTACTTTTCAATACTTACATCAATGTGATCCTCACAAAAATATGACTTTACTAAAACACTTTTGACGTCTTCGCGACACAGTGACGTCACATATTCTTTTAAATAGCACATTAATTTAAATAAATTACTAGATTGATGCCTTGATATTCGACGAAGTGAGAATGTTTGAAATGAGATAGAGTTCTATATGACAGACGAACGGACAGACATATCGTAAACAGGGTCTTTCATCCCCTTTTTAGCCTCCTTAGAGGATGAAAGTTCAAAAAAAAATTTCTTAGTGCTCACCTACGTTATATAAGAAACTCCTGTGCAAAATTTCATGCTTCTAACTTAAAAAATGACGAATTTCCATACAAACTGTCATCCCCTATTTAACCCCCTTAGGGGTTGAATTTCGAAAAATCCTTTCTTACGTTTACACCTATGTCACAAAAGGAACTTACTGTCCAAATTTCAAGTTTATTATATCTTCAGCGGTTTGACCTGGCACATCTGTGGACTAAAAGCTTGAATAAAAAAAATGTAAATCGGTTGAACGAACTGTCTAAAGAAAACGGGCTTGTGTTTTAAATATATAGAAAATATATAGATTGCGATTGTTACACATGTTTATCAGATTTTAGACTTTTTTTTCCATATCGACCGCGACATATACCTGCAGTGAATTTCAGTTAAGACGCAACATAGGTGAGGTTCATTTGGTATAGTGATGGAAAACATTGCATTAGAAATAATCGTTTTACTTAAAATGTAACATCCACTGAACTAAATCATATACATCACTAAAAATAATAATTTAATTTTTAAAAAATTGCTGTAATTCTTTTTTTTTTATTAAAAATGATAATGTATGTTTTTGTTCAGTGGATGCTGCATTTTAAATGTAAAGATTTTCTCTAATGCGTTAATGTTTTCCATAACTTCAGGGACGCTAACATTTGTACTTGTAGGGGCCCGAGGAAGAAACTTGAGTAATTTTTTATTTGTTGGGATCGGAAAATGGGAAGGCCTGGGCCTTTTCCAACTCCGGGTGTCCGGGACGCTTCAGCGCCCAGCGCGGCGCCCGCCCCTGTCCAACCCGCGCCTGTTTATTGTGCTCAGCAAGTCGGTTTCTAGGTAAATTCGCGAAAACGGGACCTGCTTATACTTTATGATCGTTTCAAAGAATAATATGATACTTTCAACCAATCTGTATAAAACCAGTAAAGACGCGATAATGCTTAAGCGTATGAATTATTTATGATGCATTAAAAAGTCAGATTAAACATGTTTTTAAACCTCGCGCCATTCGTGCGTGTTGCAAGTGTGACAAGGACGGAAATAATAGCAGATGCAATAAGTGTGATTGAAAGAGAATTATAGAGCGGCGATTGGTTTTAATGTGCACAAAAAGGCAATGCTTGACCGGCACAGATAGCTGTGATTAATAACAATAAAATAGTAAGCATTATAACGTGATATAAATGTAATTAGGTATGTTTTGTACACGTTTGAGTAAGTAGCCGCGCTATGTTGGCAGCGGACATGACGGGTTGCGTGCAAATAGTAGTACTGGACAGTGCCGCAGTGGCAATCAGTCTCAGTGGGGAATCACAAAAAGCAGACATGCACTTATCTAAACGTTTGTAATAAACTACGTGCCAGTCCGGCTTCCTTAAGCCTCAATTATAACACTGGGCGAGTTTACTAGCTACTAACCGGCGAGTTTACTAGCCGCTAGTGATATAGCGTTGTGTAATATAGCTGTCTAGTAAACTCGCTGCTAGCTCGGTATAGTGCGGGTAGAGTTGAAAGGCCGACTACTCTAAGCCTCAATTACACACTGTGGGAGTTTACTAGCTACCAGTCGGCGAGTTTACTAGCCGCTAGTGATATAGCGTTGTGTAATATAGCTGTCTAGTAAACTCGCTACTAGCTCGGCTAGTGCGGGTACAGTTGAAAGGCCAGCTACTTTACATGCTGACTCGCAAGTCGCGCGCTAGTTTGATCGCCGGCTAGTAGCTAGTAAACTCGCCCAGTGTAATTGAGGCTATATTCGCTCATTCTTCTTTTATCGTAGAGTAGTAAATATAACATATATAGCCTATGTTACTATAGTCAAAAAGTAAGCTTTTAAACAGTGAAATAATTTTTCACATCGGTTCAGTGGTTCTCCAGTTTTAATGTAACATAGATATTAAATTTTTTTTATACAATGAATTTCACTTAAGGCGCAACATAGGCGAGTTTTGTTTACCTGCGACAGTTGTGGAAAACATTAATAATTAGAGAAAATCGTTTCATTTAAAATGCGATATCCTGCACTGAACAAAAACATACCTACATCACTAACAATATAATGACTAACAATATTTTAAATTAAAAAAAAAATTGTTGTAGGTAATTCATTTTTTAAATTAAAATATTGTTCAGTGGATGTTGCATTTTAAGTGAAACGATTTTCTCTAATGCATTAATGTTTTTCATTTCTACCAAATAAACAAAGCTCATTTATTCACTTATTAGCTTCTACCGACAGCAAAAAAGATTACTTTAATAAATAAAACACACAAAACTGGCTATAGCTGTCCAACTTTATTTTTAATACTACGTTTCGGTCTATTATAAGAGACCCTTTTCACAGCACTACTGACTATACACTGAAAGGGGTCTCTTATAAGTTATAACAGACCGAAACGTAGTATTAAAAATAAAGTTGGACAGCTATAGCCAGTTTTGTGTGTTTTATTTAAAGCTCATCTATGTTGCGTCTTAAATGAAATTCACTGTATAACTTAGTATAGATTTCATTTTACCCTTCCAAGTAGGGAAATGCTAATAATTTAGATTTTAGATCAAAATTCACTTTTATTTATTTTAGCGGCTGTACGTCTATATGTATGTCTAAATTTTATTTCATTCACAATAACTCGAAAATTCAGGCCTTATAAAACACATAGAATTTAACACTTAGAATTTCAAACACATCTTCCGCCGCCCCTGATTAATTCATTTCAAAATGTCTGAGCTTAGAATAACTCGAAAATTAATTTGAATTATGACGATACAATAAAATTTTAGATAAAAAAACGGTTGGCGCCGTTGAAATGTGTTGCAAAAAGACAGATTTTATAAAATAATACATGAGTTTTCTGTCTGTTGCATATTACAGAATAAAAGATGAAACAACTTATTCGTTTATAAAGAAAAGAAAGCTTCAAAGTGATACAAAGATTGATATGAATGTCCCGCCTGAACAAAATGGCGGGCGGGACATACATCTTATCTTTTGAAGTCGTCCGATTGTGGGGGCGGTGATTCTTTTGCAGGCTGCAGCGTTTATTACAGCGAATCATTCAAAATAAACTCCTAAGTGTTTGATATTGTGTTTTACAGGGCTTTGCAAATTTAATATTTCTATCTATAAACATAGATTAAAAAATTATCCATTTTGGAATTTCAAAAAAGTATGAGACAGTAGTACTTTTTAATGCTTTATACTCTATAGTTTTAATTTCTTTTTACAGTTCTGTACACAAAAGGTATAACCGAGGGGTAATTTCCCGAAAAACACGAAAATATCGAGTTCTTGAATTCTGAAGAATTCCTGTTACCATAATATGAGTAGAGAAAAATGTAATTTGTCTAGAAAAAAAAACACCCTTGAGAGCTAAAAATGGTACAGTTTAAAAACCCATAATTTTCGGGACATTAACCCCTAATTGATGTCTAGTCTTCAGCTCCTAAATAATAACAATACATTTGGCGTCTGTCTTTCGATATTGTAGTTTTAGAGTTCCGTACCTCAAAAGGAAAAAAATGCGGAACCCTTGTGGGATCACTCGTCCATCTGTCCGTATATGTCTGTCATAGTCGAATTTCTCTGGACTAAATAAGGGTTTTAGGCTGAAATCGGAATAGTTATAAAGCTTACTATTCCGCATAATAAATTCAAACAGTAAGAATCTAAAGAATATTTTCCAGTATATAGATAGAATTAGGGGTGTGAAAGTTTAACACCCAAAAAATGTTTTGTATTCTGTCATTTGAAAGGGCTTTTCTTAATTACTATTGTTCGAACCTTTCTGTATCCAATTCATCAAACAGACGTAAAATTCATTAAATACATTTTCAATAAACACAAAAATTAGACATGATGTTTTGGACGGTTTTGGCATATATTTGATGACTTCAACTTAACACTTGCAATTTTATTATACAAAAAATAGGTGATGGCTGCGCGATGGCAGTATATTTTTAGAATTGAGTTTTTTTGGCAAATAAGTTTGATAAATCATAAATGAACATTCTAATAAAAACGTCCCATCGCCACGTCTTATGGCTCTCAGCTACGGGTGATAAATTTTGTGACCGACCATACAGGGTGTGTCTAAACATAGTTTAATTTAGTTCATTCCTATTTCTAAATTTAATTTTAGTTCAAAGACGTGTTATAGCTTCCTCATGAAGCGCTGCAGGACAAATTATTTGTAGAAATTTTCGACTTATTTTTGGGTCATCAATAGGCTGGTGAATTTATGACACCAGGTTTAGAAACACACTGTATAGTAGGTACATAGAACAACACAGTTATTTCCACATATAATTTTATTTCAAAGACATAACTTCCTCATAAAGCTCTGTAGGACAAACGTTCTGTAGACATTTTCGACTAATTTTTGGGTCAGGAATCGACTGGTGATTTAATGGCACCAGGTTTAGAGACACCCCGTATAGTACATAGATATGCGGTATAATGATGTCGAAGTATAACGCCGGAACGCTTTTTCAACTCGCCGTATAATTGGACGTCGTTCCACATGTTCCCGAGGGGAGCGTGCTCGTTTATTTTATTTGACGTCCATGTATAAGGATTGTTCCCCCATATTTGAATCGCCCGTCCCACGCGCACTGCAGCCGCTTTTTCTTTTATATCGGATTGTATATAAGAGATACTCCATATAATATACTTGTGAAGGGTCCTGCTCTTACATTCACTTACTATATACTCGCAATACAAATATATAGAATTATAACGGGACCTCTATCCGTATTCCGCAATTTCGTTTTTTAAGTGAAACTTTTTAGTCTCGTTTTTTCCCCGTTCAGTTACGCATGTCACGTCACGTCACGTCCAATCGAAGAATTGCGTAGGTATATAATATATATCCCAACACTATTGTATAACACTGTGTCATCCTAAACAGATACCTAGCTATGTCATAATTAATATAGCAGTTCAGACAACAGGATGCGTGGCGTAGGGGTATCGCAGCTGCTTTATACTCAGTAGGTCGCTGTTCGAAACCGGGCGGCACCTTAATTTTAGTTTTTTTTTTTAACTATTCCATAGGTATATTTATATTTTTTTGATTTTATATATTTTCTCTATTTATTTTTATTTTAATATTTCATCATCATAGAGTGTCAGATTTAGCGGGGTGTGCACTTTTAGCTTTGCAGAGTTTAAACCACGTTATACTAAAACAAAATTATATACTTTTGGCGTTTTCGGGTTAAAAACGTGTAGAGGGCAATAAAGTTTCACTTGTACCGTGGTTTCATAAAACCGCATCACCGTTGTTTTTTTTAATTTTTTTTCTGGATATTTTGAATGTTACCTACAGCGCTAGAGAATGGAGATAAGTAATACTTATAGGTACTGTTTTTAAATCACAGATGAGGATCACGGACTCATTCCACAGGATATAATCTTTAGTGGCCAATATTCTGAAACTCATAAGAAATTATTTATTGACTAGATCCAGTATAAAAAATTGGAAAATTGGAAACACAAAAATCCTTTATAGGACGTTGGGCACTTTTTGAACCCATCCTTATATATTAACTTCCCATTGGAAGTTATTGTAATGGGTCCGAAAATCGAAATCAAAATGGAGAAAACATTTTTATGTTTCAAGGTCACCACACTATTTTTACACTCTTTTTAGAAATATGTCTGTGTATGTGTGTGTGTACGTATGTACGCACGTACGTACGTATATGTGTCCATTTCTTTCTAAGACGAAATCTCGAGAATCGAAAATGGTAACGACTACGTTAGGGTGCCAATCGACGCGTATTAACGTAAATATGATCTGAAAGAAATTTTTTCAAAATCGGTTCAGCCGTTCTTTTTTCTTAACCAAATAACCTCCAATAAAGTAGATTTTACACAATATATCTCGTGAATAAAAAATTATATCGACTTCGTAAGGGTGTCTATCGAGGCGTGTTAACGTCATTTTGATCCGACATAAATTTTATAAAAATCGGTTCAGCCGTTTTTTTTTTTTTTTTTTAATTGTTAAAAATAAATAATAATTATGTTTTAATGATTAAAATAATTACTTTTCTGTGTAATATCTAATTTAATTATTATTATTAAATATTTATCAAACTGGGAAATTCGTCGTGTGGACCTCAAGGGTCGCACTTTAGTCCTAATAAACGACCCACCTCACGGCTTGTTTGTTTTAATCTTGTACTGTGCTCAATCTTAGACACTTTTTGTATCTTATAGATACGTTTTATATAAGGGCTGCAGTTAGAGGGGTAACGCCCTATATCTACCTTAAAAATAGCCAAAATAGAGACAGTAATATCCCGCCTTTTGTAATTTTGCACCCTATTTCAAATTTCCGATGCCCTACCTAAAATTCTGTTCAAACTACGGCCCTGCTATGTATCGGTAACACTCGAAAATGATTGAATCGATTTTGAGGAAACTCGGTACACTATAATATATCTATAACTTTTACTCGAATCTCTAACCCAACTTGGGATAGAGATTCCGTACATTATTGCGAGTGAATGTGTGAACAAAGTCGACTTTCACGCGAGCGAGGCCGTGAAAAAAAAAGCGAATGTACGCGGCTTAAACGTGCAGAGAGCGGCTATATAGTTATATGTTTAATACATCTCTGTGCGCGCTGCAATAATTCGCGAGGCAAAGCGACGCGACGCGACGAGGCGAGTTTATTGCGAATATCGAGCGAGTGGACACGTGAATGCAGTTACAGAGCTCGGTGGTCGCGGTCACGTTTGTCGTGTATTTAATATATATGCACACATAATATACCTATAATATATATTCGATTACACTACCGGCCCAAAGTAAGATAAATGAAACTTATGTTAAGGACCGTTCAAGTATTAGATAATGCAGTTTTTGACCCCCCCCTCTCCTGGTAACGCACCGTAACGTTTCACTTAACCCCCCCCCCAAACGTTACGTAACCAGTTACGTACCAGTAAGACTAAAGGTGAGTTTACACAGCGCGAGTTCCTGGACTGGCCAGTAGACAGTATCTGTACATGGAACCTGAAGAAATAAAATAGTCAGTAGCTATACTCTCATCGACCAGTTTCCCGGCTTGCATGGTCTTCAAAAGTATATATGGTGATGTAAAACACTAAAATAAATCAATCCACTAACTGTCTAGCCAGTAACTAAACGAGTATAGGATGCGAACTACTGGCCTAATATGTGGTGGGGAAAGGAGTGACCAGTAAAAAAAAATATTGATAATTGAAGTAAATCACATGCAGTAGCTGACCACCTTGCAGAGACAGTAACTCGGAACGATCTGTTTAAATCATGACACTGTAGCTGGCATACAGTAACTAACCTTCTCAACTTGCACGCTTACTTGCACTGTGTAAAATCGCCGTAACTCAAAAATACACTAAAGCTTCGACTAAGCTGAGATCACTAGCGTGTAAGTGAGGCATGTGTAGTTTGTAACAAGGTTTAATGGAGCAGAAAAGCAAAGAAACAATGCAAGCATACGCGTTCCATGTATAAAAAATGTACCGCTTATATAAATAGTGAAGTATAAGTGCCCGACTCACTATCTTATCAAACGCTAATGACGCTGTTGTCGAGCGTCATTAATTTACAATTCATTCATTCTCACCATCTTAAATTTTGGAATTTGACTATATAATACATATTTTACGACGAAAAACATTACCCTTCTTGGCTTGAAGAGAAAACATGAGCCGTTTTTTTTTCGACAGTCCTCCAGCGGTTCCTACTGAACCGATTTGCATTTCTTTTAATTGCAGATTTTTATGATAGATATAGCTCCCTATTTTTCTTTTTAATATTATTGTAAAAAAACATTTCTGAACGTTCCTTTTTAACATATTAGGTATTTGTTAATTTTTAAATGCATGCGAGCAAGTAATGAATATAAAACATTATAGCAGTAAGATTTTAAACTTGTAACCGGTAGTGTAATATGTACACAATGCGTGCATATTGTTATCCGATATCTGCAGCCAGTGCTCCATCTTATAATGTGATACTTTGACCCCACAAACAGCTCAAATAACGGGCGGTCCTGTTGTTTCTAAAGAGAACCTCTGCTTCACTCTTGCAATCGAATCGCCGAGTATAGAGTTGCAATCGTTTATACAAATATAATATTTTATTAATCGATATTATTTAATAAATAAATACAAATTATTGTTGACAAAACAGCCATGCTGAATCAAGTCCAGGAGAAAAACAAACTCACAGCCATGTAACCTAAATGCGATTTTAAATTCTCATCAATACTGTAAAGAGAGGTTGCTGTCTGTTCCGCTATAACTCTCAAACCCCTAATCCGATTTCCATGAAAAATATACAAGTATACGGGGTGTCTAAGATAAGCGTGAAGTGTATGGGAATTTCCTAAACAGTAAGAGATAGAGATTTGGTTAAACGAGAGAAAATGTGCAGAATCTCCAGTATTACAACCCTGCTCAGTCAAACTTTCCATATTTTGCTTGATTTGCGACAGACAGTTAAAAAACGAGATTTTCCCATTTTCGTTTTTTATTTATTATGTAACTCGTTTATTAAGTAGGTACCTACCTAAGTTAATTAAGAAAAAAATATTTTCACTTTATCAAGGCACTTTTTTATGAAGATTTCAAATCTCTTTTCATATTTTTATTTAAAATTCATATTTTATTTAATCTCTATATTTTACCGTTTAGGAAATCCCCATGCATTTCAGGCTTATCTTGGACACCCAGTATAGGGCTCCTCAACTCAAGGGAGATGGGCCATCGTTCGATTGTATTGCTGGAACTCGTTTTTTAAAAACCAGTTTTCCTATTTTTGTAACAGTTCATGGTAATAATCACCTAGCTAAATCAGTCGAAGTGTAAAGTCTACTTCGCACATACGCATACTGTGCAAGCGACACCGCCATGTTCTTAGCAAGCACAGCTTCCAATTCTGACTCAAATTCAGTCATGTAGGGGAGGAGTCAGCTCGCGCTTAACACAGCTGTATTAATTCAAGGTCTTAGAAATTGACTGATAAACATCAAAGGGCCGACAATCGAGTGAATGTGCTGGTGTTTCTATATATGCTGTGGTATAATCAAGCAGGCCGGGGTACAGAACATGAATGAAATGCTCTTAATGATATAATGCATTTATGCATAGCCGACTAAAACCACTGCAATTCCAGTAAAATATAATTAATGCAAATCAATGCAAACCACTCTATTAGCAGCTATTACATCTTACACATGGAGCATTTGCATTGTTTGAGCTTTTATTTTAATGCCTATCAAAGTCTGACTTAACATTATTTATGTGTTTTGTGATAACTAAGACGTGATCACTATTTCATAATGTCTCAAAACCAGTGGCGTCTCATATTTAGGGGTGTGGTAAAAGAAATAGAGCAATGTACAAACATCAAGTAGTTAATCCACCAGCCGGTCCTAACAATATTGAATAAAAGTTTTCACAAAACACAAGCACTTATTTCTCGACGCACGTTTCGCTAACCATGTTAGCATACAAATAAATAAATAAAATACATTTTGACGGAAATTACATTTACAACATTGTCGAAACGTCATTCTTTCACAAAGAGCCTGTAAAATACTCTTTTTGGAATGAGCTCCGTCTAACTTAAATAATGCCGTTAGCCGTTGGATTTTTTTGTCTAGCACTTAAATCGGTTTCACAATAAATTTTTTAAGTTTGTTAAAATAGACTACACCTCTGTTTTTCCTTTCGGGCGGCTGACGTCACATGCTCCTATTTTCACGGCCTACTTCTACAGCCCATATATTTAATGCATGTACTACCATATTGATAGTTTCCACCAAAGATTCCATCGCTCTTCAAGAGAGTTGTTGAAAGTATTATGTGAAACAAATTAAAAAGCGGTTACTATTTTGAAACCGCGAGCTTTTTTTCGTTTCAGTCAGAATTAATAGTTGAGTCGCGGCCGGTGCTTTTTTCAAACGGTCTGTGCTATGGATACAGACAACAGTTCTCTGTATAACATACATACATTCATCCAATCGTAATTTTTCCTTTGAACCGGTGTACATGTAACATTTTTCAGACCGAGCTGCGCGTTTGTCACAGAGCTGGTTGCATATCAATCATTCAACTGGCATAGTGACTGTGACTGTTTTGACACATCGCGGCCAGCCGACCATTTGAATATTGTTCAATGAATAATAAACACAAAATCTGACTGGGACAAGTGCATCTGTATATTTACCTATCGACCATACCGATCATTGCACATGGTGGTGAATTTTTGGAAGCGACAAAATTTCGAAAAAAAAATTCTACTATTATTATTATTGTTCAATGAATATACTAACAAACATTATGACCGGGCCAAGTGCCAAACGGACCATTGCACATGGTTGTGAACATGTGGAGGCAACGAAATTTTGAGAAATTTTTTTCCCCACTATTACCGATATCATTCAATAGTCACTGGACTACGGAGCGTGTATAAGCTACCCGTCTCTCTCTGAACTAGGTCTTGACACGAAACGGGATTTTTACTCGTTGGTAAAGAAAAAATTAAAAAGATATACTCTGTATCAGTATCGTGTCATTGATGACCATCTGGATGTCTTGTCTTGGTCTCGTGCAGTCGTCTTGAGCTCATTGCGTTTTCCTCTGCTCTCGATTCAGTTTCGTCTCGTGTAATTGTCCTTGTTCGGACATTCGTACATAAAAACTTAAAACTTTCCCAAATATTTTCTCTACATTTGTGAAAACCACATTAAAATCGGTTGAATAATATTCGAGTTTAACGCGCTCAGACAGTTTTATATATTACTAGCTAGCCGATCCGGCTTCGCCCGGATGCAAATCATATTCAATCCAAGTTGAATTGAAATCAAATTTATGTCGATTTGAATTTAAAAAGCGGTATATAGAATATTTTAGTTGCCCGGTCCGGATTCGTCCAGGTACAAATCGGATTGAATATCCTATAACAAGCCTAACGATGCAAGAAATACGTTAGTGAAAATTTCATTCAAATTGGTTCAGTAGTTTTGGAGATTAGCGTCTATATGCAAAATAAACTTATCTACCTCTTTGTGTAAGAATATATACGTGTAGGGAAGGGACGAGTTTATCGTGTTCAGACAGACAGGCAGACGTTGCGTTTTATACGTATACGGATGATGTTTGATATTTATTCGATTTGGTCGACTACACGAGGAGACATTTCTGTATATATTTCTATTTCTGCTAATTGCCTGCAGCAAGAGAGAGTATACAGTAGTCGGTATGCGCATGTTGAGAAATGATTGTAGATGGCCGTGTTATATACACACATACACACTCTACACTTGTTCGTGTGTGTGCGTGCTATTGCCATGACGACCGCATCTCGAGCGCGTCGCATCGTCTTCACAGCCGAGGCTCGCTCGATCGATATGAGGCGTACTATCGTGGGCTCTTCAAGACGAAATTTCCGACGATGGGATCATTTCACACCCTGCCTTACTTCTAAACCAGTCAATAAGTGTTTTATATTTCGTTAATGACATCAGTTGCCGAGCGTCTATAATTTACAATCTAGATACGTGTTTCATAATTATATGTACGTTAAATTGCAACCGTTTCAACATCCTGATTAAACTATTAAAAATCTCAATCTATATATACAAGCTGATCTTTCGCTGCCATCTTGTGTGAAAGGAACAACAAATCAAAGTTTCGCTAGTATCTGGATTCTCTTTGGTCCAATAGTGAATATACTCATTATCAATAATGATTGTCAAAAAATTCTCCATAAAAATGGTACCTTCAATTTTTTCGTAAGTCCAATAGTTTCGTCATGGCGGCCGTATAGGAAGTCGGCGTACGGTGAATCTTTTTACAAGTTTTATTTGAATTTCATTTTTATTTGTATCCATTAAGATTTTTAGTAAATTAACAAGTCAGCTGACAAATAATATATCTCCGCTAATTATTAGCGCTAATGAACTCAGTTGTCGAGCGTCTATAATCTACTACCTCTATTCACTAATTTTATTGCAATTAATGTAGCCAAACTGTTAATTTTAACATAGTTCATCGATTGGCCTATAAAAGCCAATTGCAATTAAAATAAATTAAAATGGTTGCTGTACTAACTCTGTCAACAGTATAGACATTACTCCTTTTATGTTGTTAAGTTAAAGAATTTTAACGTAACAGATTTTCGGAGACTGTCACCAGTACCTATGTCCTATAATGTCACACTGGTTATCGAATTAAAATGGGAGTTCCATGTTTTCAAGTTATGGAATTTTGATGTAACAAAATTTCGTAAATGTACCACCAATATATCACATAAACTAGCATTTTATCTATTTTCAAAAATAAAATTTCAGCACTAAATAGCCATGAAAACCATGGTGAAATTCAGTGCTGAAAGTATTTTTATCTTAAACTAGCGGCCCCGTCCGGCTTCGCCCGGGTGCTAAGAAAGCCCGGGTGCAGTACACTACCCACTCGCTTCGCTCGCTCGCTTGAATATTATAAATACACTACTCACTCGCTTCGCTCGTTCGCTTGAATATTATAATTACATTACTCACTCGCTTCACTCGTTCGCTATATATATATAAACCTTCCGTGAAAAATTATCTAACTGATGGTGAAAACCGCATCAAAATCCGTTGCGTGGTTTAGGAATTACATTACTTCCTCGCTTCGCTCGTTCGCTATATATATAAACCTTCCGGGAACAATTCCGGCATACATGATTTTTGCGTAACTGTAACCGTTTACGCAGCGCACGCAACGGAATAATTTTTCCCGTTTTTGCAACATTTTTCATTGATGCTCCGCTCCTATTGGTCGTAGCGTGATATTATATTATAGCCTATAGCCTTCCTCGATAAAATGGACTATCCAACACAAAAATAATTTTTCAATTCGAACTAGTAGTTCCTGAGATTAGCGCGTTCAACCAAACAAACAAACTCTTCAGCTTTATAATATTAGTATAGATTACTTTCAAAAGATATCAAAAGCAATATGTTAATTTCATTATTTTTTTTACAGGTTTGGTTCCAGAATGCGCGAGCGAAATGGCGACGAATGATGTTGAAACAGGAAGGTAAATCTGGGGACAAGTGTTCTGGATCAGATTCAGGAGGACTTGCAGATCTGGACATATATCCACAAGGTCCAGGATCTTTGACGGGAAGTATACAGTCTTTACCACCCCACAGTCCACCGTTTATGTTAAGTGGCGGTCCAAATAGTCCTTCGACCTTGGATTGTCCTTGAGACTGGTTATGTGTTTGTGTAACAGTTGTTCCTGAAAATTTGTGCTAACAAAACTATTTAAAGGAATGTCCTGGAGTCATCAAGTGTCCATGTCTTCGGTAAAGTAATGATAGTAGTAATTTCGTTTTACCATTCCAACTCCACAAGTGGGGAATTTAGATCAAATTTGTCATAATTTTACAATACCTTTCCTACTTGAGATGGGGACAGGGGAGTGCAGCATGATTCCGGTTAAACAGCTAAGCCGGTCGAAACCAAATTTTGGTAGGATATTTGGCATGTTTTTTGGGAAAAATTGGCGCATGTGAAATGACTGTTTTTTTAATTTCAACAATAATTATAACGAGTTACAATTCTACTCATTTTAAAAAGTTGTTTCTAAACCTTGTATTTTCGTAAACATTTCGAAAATAAAAAAGTCAGCTTTTGTAAGTTCTGAAGTAATCGATCCGTCAAAAAGAAATGAAGTGACAGGAAACGAAAAACAAATTCAGAGTATATTATAAGTAAATATTTATTATATTGTGACAAGTCAGTATTTTTGGAGTTGGAATGGTACTGTTTCTCAATTGGCTGAAATGGTCTCGTAGTCCAATTGGCTGGAATTTTTGAATAAAAACACAAGTAAACAAAAAAGTTGTATTATATTAAAACAGTGTAATTTGTGAAACTCAACAAATCAAGGTTGTGTAAAACGCATAATAAATTTAAGTAGACACTTTTTTTCTAAAGTACCTACCTAATGTAAAATTAATTTGATAGACTGTACATTTATACAGTAAATTATAGTATTGAAATAATTTATTAACAAGAAAAGTGGTGTAAATTAAAAAAAAAAAATGGTATTAAGTGGTTTGTAAAATGTAGGTTACAAAGCAAAGCTTTAATTCCGAACAAGATTAATATGTAAATGAACTAGATTTATAAATAAAACTGTTGTATTATAAAATTAACTATTTATTATTGTTATAAATAGAATGAATAATTATCGTTTACGTAAAATTTGAAATGTATACGTGAATGCATACATCGTTTTACTATTATAATATTGAAAGACTTTGTTTCGTTCGCCAACGGTAGATGGCGCAGTATGTACTGTTTAATACGAAATATAGTTTACCAGTTACCGCCGAAACGTTCGAAGAATTCCCAAATGTACACAAAGTTTTCGGGAAATTACTCACTTGGTGTTCAAGGTTAGTAATAATAAAAACCAATAGCGAGCTGATGAACAATTTTGTCTTAAATTCGTACATCCTATGTTATCTACCAAGTCTAGTATCAGTAAATCTGGAAACAACGATGTATTATAATGGAATATTATTATTTTGACAGTCAAAAATACAATAATTTATGTTTTTAAACCCAGTAGTTTAATCAAAATGAAAAAATATTATTTTTAAATTTTTTTTGTGAATATAAATTAAAACTATTTGCACACAATGTTTTTATAATTTTTTTATGATAATGTCTTCCAAAATAAAAATTTAATTTATTTGACGAGAAGTTGGTAATAAGAAATGAAAAAGTATAGGTACTTATGTGAATGTTCTATTCGTATCAAAAAACATAAATTTGGATTGGAAAAACCGCACATTCATCAAACGCGCGTGAATAAATGCGAACGAATTTTGTTCATATTATAATTTATAGGTTATACCTACCTATATATGCACGTGCGTACTCTCGTATGCACGCGCGTTCGCTTACTCTCGAATACACATGAACATAAACAATTAATACGAGGGAGTTGCATGCACAAATTTTATACGCACGTGAACGTTGACGAACGCGTGGTTTTGAATGACGTACTAAAGACATGCATAAGTGACAGCCGACGAGCTTAATAAATTACAGTACAAAAATGTATTTCATGGTGTTGAAAAATTGAAAGTTTTTTGTTTTCTATAGAATGTATGCATGTATATTATGTTTAAAATGGCGCATTTGCGATCGAATAAAAAACAGTTCACTTTGCCGTTCAGTAGCTTATAAAACGACATAGAATGTGAAAAATTAATTGTTTTAAATTAAATAACAACTCTATAAGACATTTATAACGCATATCTACAGATATACCCACACACTGACACAAATACAATATACATAGTCAATACGGTAAAACATCAGTTATCCACGCTTAAAACGGTTGAAAACTTTCATTCATTGTTTAGTCCCACATCAGCTGTCCGGCTCTGAGTTGAAGTAACTTCCAAATCTTTTCCTAATGTATTTGAAATACTAATACATTTAATATAGATACAGTAAAACATCAGTTATCCATGCTTAAAACGGATGAAAAAAAGCATTCATTGTTTAGTGTCTCATTCTGTGCCGCTTTTGAAGTTACTTCAACTCAGAGCTGGAAAAATTATGGCCTAAAGTATTTGAAATATTAACTACCAAATACTAACACATTCAATATACAATAAAACATCATTTATCCATACTTAAAACGGATAAAAACTTTCATTCGCTGTTAGTTCCACATCTGTATCGGTTTTGAAGTTCTTCAACTCAGAGCAGAGCAAATCACTGGCCTAAAATATTTGAAATACTAATTATTATTTGTATTTCAAATTACTATAAAGCGTTCAGTTACTCAGTAGATATTTGAATTTTCACATATACATTATACATACTTAAAAGTAATTAAAAATATTCCAATTAGGTACAATAATTGAATTACTGTGCGATAGTTTCATTACTTTCAGAAGAATTGCAAATTATTTCGTCTTGCGCAGTAGGATTAACCAATTATGCTTCTGTAGCGACAGTAGGTCATTCAGGATATTTCAGAAGCCTGCAGCAGCATGATGCTTAGCATGGTTAGCGAAACGTACGTCGTGAGAAATTAGTCTATGGTGTTTTTTATTATTAAACGACTTCAAAAAAAGAAGGTGGTTCTCAATTCGGTTGTATTTTTTTTATGTTTGTTACCTCAGAACTTCTTCATTTATAAACCGATTTGGAAAATTCTTTTTTTATTTGAAAGGATATACTTTCAAATTAGTCCTATAGAAATTTCATCAAAATCAGTCCAATAGTTTGGCTGATTTTAATAAAAGTGAGTAACGGCGTGTGACTCCTTAAGGTAAATGTCACTTTTTGACACTAAAAAGTAAGACTCCTTAAGGTAAATGTCACTTTTTGACACTAAAAAGTAAAAAATAAAAAACTTTTTAACAAAAAAAAACCTCCTTCAAAAAGCCACTAAAAAGAGGAAAATAATTAAATTTTGAGGTCTGCGCCAGTTTTAATAAAATATGAAGTCGGTTAAAAAGTATAGTAGGTTACTAGGTACCTATATACTTAGTGATTAATATTTTCTTTTTAACCTACTTTATATTTTATTAAATAGGCGCAGACCTCAAAATTTCATTATTTTCCTCTTTTTAGTGGCTTTTTGAAGGAGGCTTTTTTTTGGTAAAATTCAAGTTAAAGCTTGTAAATTAATATTTGATTCGATCAGGAATTAACCGCAGAGCAGTTTTACAAATGTTTTTTTTTTCAAAAATAAAAAAAGTCTTCTTGCAGCATGCAAGCATACAACTAGTCTACTGTAGATATAGTCAGTTCGCTATTATATTATGAATCTTTCATCGGGAGTTGTTCTGCGATAGCGCGTATCTAATGTTAAAAACCAGAAGTTAAAAATACAACTAAGTTGTTCGTCTGCATGCCAGGGGTTAGAAAACTTCCATTTTTTTACTCAAAAGAAGAAAAATGCTTCAGTCTCTGAAATAGCATTCTTCCCGCTATGGGAGATGATTTTGAAAAAAGAGTCCGAAATATTGTAAATCTGTAAAAACATTTTTTTTTTATATTCTAAATTCATTATTTAACATTTCAATAAAGGTTTTTTTGCTATTTCCGTTTGGGGCACTTTCCCAGGATAAAATCCAGTGCCGGATTATCAACTAGGAAAAAAAGGCACCGGCCTATAAGCTCGCGCGCTTTTTAGGGCTCCACGACAGGAAAGTGACGTTTTGCCACCGCCCGTTTTGCGGAAAACAATCGTTTGGAGGCCCGCGAGGTCACGGAAATTATTAGTGTTTGTTTTGTGTAATAAAATTGATTGGTAAAATTAAAAGTGCTAGAAGAAAATTTGCCAAGAATCCTGAAATTTTGGCTGTCTAGGGGCTTCCACAGGGTTTATACCGGGATCCGCGACAATTCCGCTAATCTCTAAGCCCTAAAGGGTCCACAGACGAAAAAGTTTAGGAAACGCTGCGTTAGAGAATGATTTTTCCAAGCCCTTGTCTAAAGTAATGTCACTGTAAAGTTGGGTGCACTAAATTATAACATACAAACACATTTTTTATTTTAAAAAAGACAAGCAGTCATTGTAAAATAAATAAAAGCTATCCATAAAATTCAGTTCGGTTTACGTATACAATTTTAAAGCTGGATTCATACTAAGTTTTGCGATCAACGTACAGCATATAAAAATACCAGCACATTTATTCGCCTGTCGGCACTTCGATATTCGTCAGCCAATTTCTATAAGACCTTGAACACAGCTGTGTTAAGCGCGCGTTAACCACGCCCGTAATTCTTACGATAGAACTGGCAACTGTGCCTGCTAAGAATATGTCAGTCTTGCGAAGCATGTATACTTACGCGAATTAGGTTTTATACTTCGAGTGATTCAGATGGTTTACATAGGAGATAGTGTGTGTTTTTCTTTAGTATTTCTGTAGGTACTTACTTGGGGGCGAATTTACCTAATAGGCGCAAGTAAGCTAGAGCCGAGCAAGAGCCTAGGGCGGCTCGTTTCGATGACCGGAAAGTATTAGATGGATAGCGCAAACTTGGCATTTCGAATTCTTCGAACTATTGGTTATAGTTTCCATAAATATATTAAAAATGATCAAAAGTAAGTTCTGGTATAGAAAAACATAACTCACAGAAAGGAATACGCTTTAGAGCCTATATAGGAGAGCCAGAACTTTAAATCCGCCTATTATTGTACGCCAGTTGAAAAAAAGGAAAAGCTAAGGATGGGATTTTATTCACAATTTTAGAAACAATGCTGAATCATTTAGAGAATTTCGAATAACACTGAACAACTTAAAATTGCAAATTTGACGGTCCTAAAATGTTGATAAAATAAGTAAAAATAAAAACACATTCATAACCTACTCTAAAGGCCCTTTTCAACGATACCTCACAAGAATAGGTACAAAACAATATTTTTTGACCCCCGTTTGCAAGTATGGGCTCCCCCTTAAATAAACCTTTTTAATCTTGTGTTATTCTCTCCGTCTTTGGGCCGCGGTAATACTACGTGTGAACTTCAAGTCCCTATCTCATTTCGTTTAGATTTTAGAAGTTAGAGATCTGTGACTGACAGACGGAAAGACATCGTTGGCACAACAATAGGGTTCCTTTTTGGTACGGAACCGTAAAAAGTGGTTAGTAACTCACAGCGCCATCTTGTGAAAATTATAATACCATAAAAAAGTGTTTATTGAAGTACAGCGACATCTAGTAGAAATTAAAAAGAACTAGAGATATCTAACAATTAAGATTTTTTTTATGGTCATAGTGAAACTTAAGATTTTTTTTGGATTAAGTCAAAAAATGAGTTTCTGCCATTTGAACCAATTTAAAAAGTATCGCAGGTCCTTTTCAAATTATACAATGAGCCCACTCGCAGCTCCAAAGAGGGAGCCGATCCAATCGACAGACAATTTTTTAAAGATTCTGTTTATCGGCTCTATTTCGGAAATGGTAAAACTTACTGAACTGCGGGTGGGCTCGTTTAATTCAGCGTATAGTTTTCTAATTAGTATAGTAAATTTTAAAAAAATCCGAGAAATATTCCAGAATTTTTAGAAAAAAATTTAGAACGACTCTATCTTCGAAACTCGAACAGCTACAGACCAACGGGTGGCCTTATTGAATTCAACGCATCGTTTTCTAAAAGCAAACTAAATTTGAAAAGGATCCGAGAGATTTTACAATTCGGCACGTATGTTAATGTTTTTCAATGATGCAAAACACACATCGCGGTGAGAATTGCCTGCCGACTGAAGAGCCGACTCTCAGCTGCCTCGACACATCGTTCTCCGCAAGAAGCGCCTGACCGCCGAGTTGACACCACTGTGTGTGTCATTGTCGAGTCGGCACAAACCGCTGTGTGTGTCATCGCTCTAAAAGTAGATACCTACCTATACAATGCGAAAATTCTCGATTTTTGAAAAATGCCAAAAACTCATTTGTTGTGTCCACACGTATCAACAGAAAATGACACTAAATCAAAAAATAAACTTGTTTCAGTTCTATGAGCATTAATTGAAGATAGTAATAGATGTGTTCTAATATCAATTAATCAACTTGATAATTATTTACGAAACAGCGAAGTGTGAATCGTGCTATTTGTATAAACTTATGTTTGTGTTTTAATGTGAATCATTATTATAGAGGTATTGAATGTGTAGAGACAGTAAGACAGTAAAAAAATAAAATGAAGCATAAAAAAAGCTAATTCTGATTGAACGACATTCCGAGATCGAACACTGACAGTATACTCCTTTCTCGACTCACACAATCACAGATGAAGAGGGACGAAGGAAAGACCCACGAAACGTTTATCTGTCTAACAAAGATTGGACAGAATCTTTATACAGGACCGTTTTTTTCGTGATTTGGTGTTATTTTTAATTTCTAACTCCGAGTTTACAATAAGCAGCGAACGCAACATGGGGGGGGGGCGCACGGGCCGCATTAATTCCTCCTGAACAGGTTTGGTAATGCATCTCAGTTTATGCCAATTTCAAAACATAGGTAAAGAAGTCATATTGTGTCACGGGACACACGGCCGAAGTAAAACTTCTTATGTACGGAGAATATATTTTATGACACTATAAAATGAATAGATCAGAATGAGCCATAACTACATTAATTTATTTAAGGTTGTTATGGTAATTCGCGTCAACACAATTTTTGTCACCCATTTTCGTTTCATTCGTTTTATTCATGGAGGCTTTTAAATCGTCGACACAGTGCTGCCTAAGAAGTTTTACTTGAAAAACTTAAATAAATAGTTGTCGATTATTTCTTTAAAAAATATGATACCAACAACATAAAATCTGATATCTACAATTTTTATGGTTCATTAACTTTTCATTTTGTAAGAATTAGCTCAGTTCTCTGCGGCCTTTGAATATGGAATAAATTTCTTAAATGATCGTTGAAACTTTTTCGTATCACTAAGTTAGATTTTGGCACGAGATGAAACAAGATAATATTTTTTAAGTTATACTTCTTTAGCGAGGGTAGTGAATTGGAATAATCACGACTCAAAAATTAAAGTAACGCTGACAGGGATAAAACGGCTCTAACGATTTGAATGAAATTTACTGAAAGGGTATTTTCAGGGGCAAAAAATTGATCTAGCTAGGTCTTATCCCAGGAAAATTTTTTCTTATAGATTTTACAATTTTAAAAACCATTTTTTTGACGTTCAACATAGTGTAATATTGTAAGCAGGCTTTGGATTATTGGATAGGTACTTATGTGTAGATGTTATGATATCCATGGATTTTTTAATTAATAATCATTTATTAATTATTTTAAAAATGCTGAGGAGAAAAGAAAAAATGTAAATATATGAAGTATAACTTCGACCGTGCGTTTATGTGGATGAGGCGCATACCCTTTTTTTTTAAAATATCAGTCTCTTGATTAAGAAAATTTGTCGGGCGAACAGTGATCTGGAGACTGGAACGCCAGTTTAGGGTATAAGTGGGCAAAGATATCCGAGATCTTAGAGATGCCTTTGTTAACATATGGCGTTTGCATGGTTCCTCTATTACAAACCCCCAGTTCCCGAGTTCTAATCCGAGGACTGACAAAAGAATCAATTGACTTTTAAATGTATTACTAAAAATAATAACAAAATTGAAAATATGAATTGCCAGTTGGCCTAAATAACCTTGAAGGTCATCATAAAAGGATTGCAATTTCCTCTAAATTAACTTTTAATAACTACTTATCATAAAAAAATAAAATATATTGATGTTTTATTAGGTCAATCTATGGAAAAGAGTTGGAAGTTTTGGTGTGAAGACACTGAATCAGTAACACCAAGACAACACTTTTTTCTGGACGCACGTTTCGTTAAACATGTTAGCATAATTAGGAGATGATTAAAACTATCTTGTATTACGCCCGTCTTGTGACTTCTCTAAAAATGTATCATGATTAAAACGTTTTTAGTTTTCAATATGTCTAAATGATATATGGATAACTTTCCTAGGGTAATTCCTAGGCTAAATTATTGCTTATTGCCAAAATTTGGGTTACACACGGCCCTGCATATACAATATACATACATACTGATACATACATATACATTCTACCAGTTCCAATGTCGATTTATTATAGGTTTTACTTGAATCTGAACAAACAAGTTCCACAAACCAAATAGTAACTATATAGCAAAATCTTATAAGCTTTTGTATGATAACTTATTCAAAATGGCGTTTTTGTTCTCAAATAATTTACATACAATAATATGCATCTTTCAGAAAGCTGCATATTAAAAGGAACATCAAGTTTTATTTATGAAGAGGTTATCTTTGAATAATAAATTAAACAGAAAAGCTACGACATATAAACTGGACTTGAGTATAGCCGAGCTACTAGCGATGCCAGGTAAAAGTGGTATCAATTGGATTTTCAATTTACTTATTAAAAATAATAAATTGAAAATATGAATTGGTGCTAAGCTGAAATAACTCTGGCTAAAATCAGGGGCGCTTTTCGAAATTTCATTATTGGGAAAAATTTCGATAACAAAATTACCTAGGTAGTCTTTTAATTCTCTTGTTTATTGTAAAAGAGTATCTATAATTTGAAGTAAATTACGTTATTTTTTTTTTCAAAATAATAATAATTTGAGGCGTACATGTTCAATTTGCCCCTAGGGGCCAAAATAGAGCTTTTCTTTATAGTGAGAGGTTTTTTGTGGAATTTGTTCAAAGAAAAAAATACAAAACGTTGTATCAAACTTTGATTGTATTAAATAAGAAAATTATCCATTTTCGATTAGCTCTGGTGCTGAAAAATTCCAATTCAAATAAAATTACAAACTTACGCACATATTTTAAAACAAGTGTGTCAATAAAAACTGCGCGTTTGTTTGTACGTACATCTACGTCGCACATGTGCGCGTTTCATGATGACGTACATATTTATATTAAGATGTGTACGTGCGTCTGTAGCAGGCTTTACAATTTTTGAAAAAAATACTTATTAAGTATTTACATTCAATTTTTCAAAAGTATTTCATTAATAAAAAAATGTACAGAAGAAGTTTTTGAAAATATTTAAAAATAAGTAAGATTTCGAAAATCTTAATTCCAATATAAGTATTTTTTCATACGTACCTAATTTTGGAAACAAAATCAGAGTTTTTCATTTCAAACACAAAATTGAAGTAAATACAAATTTAACACGTAAGTCGTGACCAAATACATAATTAGATGAATGCATAATGACTGCAAACAGTATATGAAAACACCTGTTGTAAGAACAATGACGTAACACAATGCTGTAATCAGGAAAAATTCATTAATTCAAACCTATCTGTCACCGTAGGGATTTTAACCCTAAACTTTCCACTATCGCGGCGGACTGAGTTGACATTACTCACACAGTGACACATTTTCAAACGATCGACATTCTCCCTTTAAAGCATTCTATCACTGAAAAACCACTACATGCGAGAGTCAATATTCCAACACCACTGCTAGAACAACCGACTGAACATGTAAAGTAAACACAACAGGTGAATACAAAGATGAAGTATCCATTTTTAATAACACCAAGATAATATAGAATTTCTATCATATATCGAGGCAAACTAATTGGAACAACACATAATCTGAGGTTGGATTATAACACATATACAATAAATACAAATTTAACACGTTTTCACCTACTGTTTGCAATCATTATGCATTCATCTAACAAAATTGAAGGTTGCATTTTATTTGTGTAGTAGAACTCCAAATATTGAGGATCCCTTCAAATATAACTGTCTATAATTCTATGATTATGAATGGATCTTAAAAAAAATCAAAGCATTTTGTTTATAGCGATGTTGTACCTACATAATACAATATTAGATAAATACATATACATAGATAGGGCGAAAAACACAGGCCTGCTTTTGCAGTCGGGTAAAAACTGTAGAAGCTTGTGCGATTTTCGAATCGAATCGAGTATTTAAACATATACTTACTCGATTTTCGAGTCTATTTGAATCGAATAGTGCAGAAAGAAAACTTTATACACTGAAAAACGTTTTAAACATTTTTTAGTATCTAAACTTTTCTCTACGTGACTCTAAAATTAAACTTGAGGATTTATAAAAAAAAATAGGTACTGGACTACCTACTTGATTTTATACTTACAGTTCTATACATATCGACGATAACGTTGTTCTTTTGTTTACTATTCAACTTGACGTTCGAGTAGGTACTTTTAATACTCGACCAGTTCTCGATTTTTGGAGTACAACCTCCCTGCACAGCACTACTTGATTCAATTCGAAACAGTTCAAGTAATTCCGGTTTTATTCTTACAGATCTCTTACTCGACTTAGGGTTTCCAGATTTTTAATCTACCAATGTAGGGTAGTTTGCATGAAAGTCTATGACATTCAATAAAATATAAGAGATTTAGCTTTCGTTTATTATTAAAAGTTATAAATTATTGGATAAAAATAAAATGTGGAACATAATTAACATAAATTTTAAATACATTCAAACGAAATAATGAAAAATCTTGCTTTTATACACTGCTCAAAAAGTTATTGAAGTTCACTGCAGAAAATAGTAATTATACCCAATTATTCTTTTTTAAATTACCTACCTATATATAACAAATAGGCACCTAATTCTTTAAATATTTATCATTAAAAATGAAATGATCCGTTAAAGCAAAATCATAGAAATCTGACCATGACAAATCGAAATTTAAGATGTTGCACAATTAATTTTTAATTAAATTCGTTGAAGCTCTATTCCTGGTTGGAGTCTATTTACTGGACATAATTGAAAACCCAAAACATACACCCATTTTTCGCTTTCGTTTTTGACGACACCCAGGAATATAGATCATATTTGACGCCTTGATAGGAGACAGGAGATAATTAAGGTCAAATATATGAAACTCACATTAAATATAGAACATCTGGTAACCCTAACTCGACTCGACCGGTACTTGAATGTCAGAGTACTCGCACATTCTTATACATTATTGTTATAATTAAGTTTTCGTCGCTCCCACAAAAACATTATAATTTAATTAAATATAATATTATGTAGAATAAATAAATATTATTATTTCATGTAAGACTACCTCAAATTGTTTTGTTTTATTTTTTTTTAATTTTTTTTTGTACATATCAACGGAATTAGGGTGGTAGTCAACTTCCTATTAATGATTATCTAATATATAAATTTATCAAATGAAAAATCTAAATAAATTCATAATAATTTTCAAAAACAAAATATCTACATTTTTTTATTTGACTTTATAATTCCACCTGCAAGCTCTCCTTTTTCCTTCTTTTAAAAATTTGACACAAAAAAAACTGTTCTTATGATTTTAGTCCAGAGATCTGTAACGCAAGTTTGTACGTGGACAAAGCTATACAGTTCGGCCGAACTGTATGAACGGCGAACGCCGTCCGGCAAACAGTGATGTTTACACTACACACTACAGAAGTGAAACTTCTACATCTAAATGTTCGAACATGCATAAGAAGTTACACTATATAAAAAATTCTTAAGAACAACAGTGATTTTGATGAAGCGACATCGCTTGATCGGTATAGCACACGATCTTTTTGTATTGATAATATAAATTGCGTATGTGTAATGTGTCATTGGTCGGTTGAATACACACGAAGCTGGTGGGCGTGGCGTATGCGATACACACTCGCGACTATGTGTCTTCTCTGCTGTCATCCGAATACCAGTGCTCCGCCGCAATTCTCTACCGATATTGTCCCCCAGTGTCGTCCTCTTCTCTGCAGCCATAATATAGTTATGCATTTATTTCAACTTTGATCAAACTGAAATAACGAAAGCAAAATGTTATTGTTACGTTTTGTTACTGTATCATTCGTCGTTGTTCGATGCGGGTATTTAACAGCAAGCTGTTTAACTTTGTTACCGTATCATTCGCAGCTATTTTGATATGAATATTCAATTTAACAAAATATGTTCAAAATTTGATACTGTATCATTCGGAGTTGTTTGGTGTGTGTATTAAATTTAAAAGAATAATTTTAAATTTGATACTGTATCATTTGCTGTTTTTTTATTCGAGTATTTCATTTCAAAGAGAATGCTCAGTTTTGTTACTGTATCTATCATCGAATTTATTTGCTGAAATATTCAACAGTGAATACAGCATTGTTACTGTATCGTTCGCTGTTGTTTGAATTTTAATTTAACAACAAATGATCAGTTTTGTTACTGTACCATTCGGTTCGACGATCGGTTCGCTAATGATCGGCTCTCATTAATGTCTGAATACGTCGCAGTATAATTTAAGAACGAATGCCCAGCTATGTTACTGTTCGGATTTAGAGTAGATATTTAAAATTCTCGTACCTATAAGTATCTGAACTTGGGAACAGTGAAATGTGACAACGAAATATGTGGTTACTGTAGCATTCGCTGTTGAGCGGGTCACGAACGATTTATTTTTATTTCCGTCAGCGTCGTAGTTAGGATCATCGGCGCCCAGGGCAAGATTCTGATTTCGCGCTCTTTACTTGAAAATAATCATATTCGCATCGCTGATTGCGCCCTCTTCTGGGGTTAGCGCCCCTGGCGCGGGCCCCGGTTGCCAGGCCCTAGCTACGACCCGGATTTCTGTATTAATAAACCGTAATACAGTTAATGGTAAGTATATAAATTTGTAAAATAAAACAATAAAAGTTGCGTCGACACTGATAATTTTTTTATCGTCATGAAAAACTATTAGTTTTCTTTTTTTAGTTTAAAAAAATCATAAGGGACATTTCGTACCCGGTATCTTTATTGTAACTGACAACCATGAATTCGTATAATTTTGTGATGCTTTTAAACTCCCATATACATAGTGAAACAAAAATAAAGAATGGAAAATTTTAGTCGTCTTAGCTGAAAAAATATAACTAAAATTTTAAATGTAAAAGTAGTAGTACAGTAAATAGAGACACAAAAATTGCGTTTACTTAAAAAAAATACTTAATGGCTGAAATTTTGAGGGGGTGTTCGGGGGCATGTACTGAGTCTAAAACCGAGTTTTCGTATTCGAGGGGGTGGGGGAAGTTACATCCCCCGGTCAATATAGGGATAAGTTTGTTTTAATTTTTTATCTTCGTTGCTATTACCCGTATAGTCAAGTCCAAGAGATCAAACTTGTAGAAAATGAAATTATCTATCCAATGATAATAAAATCAAGGTCATAGGTCGTTCAGGTCAATCACAATGGCCGGTAAAAGGTCAAAAGTGAGGGGTAGTTTTTGGTTTTTCGTGAATACCGTGAAACCGGTAAGTTTTCACAAAATTAGAATGAAAACTTCAGATAAGGCTTGTAATCTAATTCTTTCTATAAAAGTCGATCAATTTTCTGACATTTCAAAATAAAACTTAATAAAAATTTATTTTCTATTCCAATTTCTCAAGAACACTGTTATTGTATAAATTTTGGACATCCTAATATCTCAAATAATAACATTAAACTAGGTTTTATTTTGAAATGTCAAAAAATTGATCGATTTTTATAGAAAGAATTAGATTACAAGCCTTATCTGAAGTTTTCATTCTAATTTTGTGAACATTAATGCCTGTCTTGAAGAATATTTGTTTGAATATTCTCCACATACACACATACACTTTTGACCTTTTAGCGGCCATTGTGTTTGACCTGATCGACCTATGACCTTGATTGTATTATCATTGGATAGATAATTTCATTTCCTACAAGTTTGATCTCTTGAGCTTGACTGTACGGGCAATAGCAACGAAGATAAAAAATTAAAACAAACTTACCCCTATATTGACCGGGGAATGTAACTTCCCCCACCCCCTCGAATACGAAAACTCGGTTTTAGACTCAGGACATGCCCCCGAACACCCCCTCAAAATTTCAGCCATTAAGTATTTTTTTTTAGTAAAATATACGGTTTTACTGTACTATAGTGGGTTTTTTCAAGTTGATTATATATTTAATAAATATTAAAATTCGCGGTGAAAGCATAATAAATAAACTATACTAAAAAAATAATAAATAGTATTTTAGCTCAGAGATCACGTGCGATTCTGCGACTTGTTTTGCATTTTTCGCTCACTGCTCATCCAATAATATAGGCTACATATTATTACGTTCGGGAAGACGTTCCTGAGAAAACTCGCGACAAACATACATACCTACTTTTTCTTTTCATCCTATTAAGTATAGATAAATTGTAACGAGAGTGGGTTATAGACGCTCGGCAACTAACGTCATTAACGAATTGTAATGGAACCTCTGTAATTACACTTTTTCCGAATTTTTCGATAATTTGTAAAAAAATATTCAAAAAAATCCGGTGTGCGTAAAATATTTTTTTTTCTGTTACATCCTGTATAAAAAAGCATCGGCGACGCAAGTGTGTTGTGATGAGACGCTGTTAATGTGGCGTCACGACTTACTCGGATCATGAACACAAGTTATGTCTTACACCAGTCCATTATACATAGATGTTTCTACGGGCTAACTTAACAACAAAAGTGTTCTTTATTGAAACAGTCTGTAACAGTGACGGACAAAACATTCAATAACAGTTGCTAATGTTCCTGTTCTTTGTAAAAAAACATTATATTATATAATTGTTTGAAACTTTAGAAGAACGCAAAACATTTTATTATATTTTTTTTCTCTTTTCCATTTTCATGCGAATCTATTTCTGTCTTGTCTGTTAGTAAAATATACAGGTGTGCTACTTAAAATTTTTTTTAAGTAGCACAACCTGTATATTTGTAGGTATAAAATGTGTAGAGGAAAGCGAGCTCTCTATTCACGTACCTAAAGACACAAGGTGTGCTACTTAAAAAAGTTGACTTAAGTTAAAGCTATGCATTTTCCAACTATTCCCATTAACACCCTGTATAATTAAAATTAACTCTGCAAAGTATTAGCACATGCTATGGACTAATACTTGACACGCAAAAATTGACTCAACTTGAAAAATGTGGTTGGTATGTACTACCTACCTATTTTAGTAGTAGATTACGAAAATGTAGAATTTTGCAGAAAAACTTGAATATTTTGGCAACGTCGCAACCGAATTTCAAAAATGGCACAATTTTATGTAGGTTTCCGAATGGACAATGAGATGGCCTGAAAATATATAGGGTGTTCTATTTATAAAAATACAAGTCAGTTGTACCATGACTACATCGTACATCCTGTATAGCTAAAAATAATTCTAAAGTATAGTGCTCTTATTCCAATCTAACTTTTAATTAAAACTTGAGATATCGCCCGAGATATTCTTAGTAATTCATCCTGTATATGAACCGCAATACCTATAATGGTGTACGTTCTGAAATTTACTGAAAAAATTAGGGATGGCACTCCATACATGTAACTGAGGGATGAAAAAAAAATTCCAGTGCACATAAAGCGTGCGCTTCTAAAGTCGTAAAAAGTGTGTACACCCCTCTAACTTTTCAACTATGAGGTGGAAAATTCTGAAAAAATTAAGGTGGTAGAACTTAAAAAACACTTTAAACGAAAATTGGTTTGAATAAGATATTATGTTGTGTAGTTTTTGAGATATGGGATATTTTCGGTTACCCGCTATTTTTTTGAGTTTGGTGACCGCAGAAATAACTTTGTTTTTACAGTGTCTAAGAGTTAAGACTATGAATTATTATTAAATTTATTATTAACTGAATTTCAATCGTGAACGCTCTTCCCGACTACGGTGCCCATCACTGTGCGTGGTCCGACACGCACTTGGCCGCTTTTTTTATCATTCGCAAATCGCATGTGACAATTAATAGAAAAAAAATCGACACGCAATAAACATCAGTCATTCTAGTTAACAAATCCCTTGGAGGTTTTTAATTGATCAAATCGATGAACTAGCCTGCTCGTGTGTGTGTGCTTAATTACTGACAATTTGTTAAAGCGAGTGGCGCGCAAATTGGAGCATGCTCTTGTGTCGGCAGCTTTCAGTCAGTCAGTCAGTCAGTAAGTACACATCGCACTTGTGTACATAGTGTATACATCAGTGGTTTCCAAACGCGACGCTCTGGGGAATTGTAAATCAGTGTGCCGAACGAATAAGATGCAAAAATTAAATTTCAAAAATTCGCGCCGCAAACCCGTTTCAGATTACAGGTATAAATGTTACGTCGTTCGGCATAGAAGTGTTCTAGTCAGTGATCTCAAATAATATATAAGTATAAATGTGACATTTTGTTTATATGCATATTCTTCGAACAAGCCTCAATTGCGCAACGGGTTTGAATGAAATTTTGCATACAGATAATTTATAACCTAGGCTACTTTTATCCCGGTCATTTCAGTACACAATGAAATTATCTAAGAAGGTTTTAGGCTCTTATTTCCAGGTAATGCCGGGTGCACACGGCTATAGTATACATAATAATAATTATGTATCACTGCCATAATTCTACATCTGAACTACAATTAGTTTGTTATTGGAAAAGTTAGTACCTACTGTACTTCGGCCGGCGACATAATTAACAAAAAGTTTTTGTCTGTCTCGTTTGTTCTGCATTAATTAAAAAATTACTGGACTGATTTTAATCGAATATTCTTTGTATTATTTGTTAACTAGCTTTTACCCGCCACAATTCGTTCACGTGAAACTTGGATAATAAGAGTTGGTTGAGTTATGAGAGTTCTCTATTTATTATCGTCCTCGCCAAAATCTCTCCCATGCGAAGGGAATCTCCCCCACCCCGCGAGAAATTCTCTCCCTGCGAAGCGAAGTCGGGCTTATTATCCCCCCGCGAGAATCTCCCCCCCTGCGAAGCGAAGTCGGGCTTATTATTCCGCCAATACGCTAAAATACAAAAGAATTGCAGTTACGTTTTGTTATAATTCAACAGAAAAAACATAGCCTATATCTGCACTTAGGAATAGTGTAGCTTTCTATTAGTGAAAGAATTTGAGAAATCGGTTCAGCCATTTAGAAGAATAGCTCCTAAAGACAGACGGACAGACATTCAATTTTATTCATATGTATAGATGGAATATGATAGGTTTATACTATAAAGGGGGCTGATCAGTACCAACAAAAAAAGTGGCATTAATGTAAGCAAAGCCGCAAAGGATTAGTAAGAGTTTAAAATAATTATTAATACATAGCTGGAAGTTGGAATTGCATTCTTGGAACCACTGGAGTAGATCGAATAAGAATCAAACATACGCCGTTTTTACATTGGCTGTTGAACCGGTTTCTTGATCCTGTTGCAGTAAATGACATATATTATTATGTAGAATAAAGAATTACATCAAAGGCTGGCATGACAAAATACGTAAGTTGCAATTTCGAAATATACGATCCGCCAATTATTGGCATAAAAACATTTCTGGCAATTCACCTATTCAAGTAGACGGTTGTATTTTTTTACCTCATATAATTATACATGGTATAAATTTTATCGCGTGTCAATAGTTTTTCTACTGCGAATTTCAAAATTATTTTTAGCATAGTTTTAGTTTACTTTATTTTTACAAGTTCTGATAGTTCTTAAAATGTAAGAAGACATAGGTATACCTTCCGCTAAGAATCGATCTTGGTCACTAAGAATCGACCAGTTCACTATAAGCATCGACCTTGCCTACTTACTTAAAAAAATTCACAGATTTCGCAATCCTTGCAACCATCGAGGACATTGGAAATGATAACAGCATATATGAAACATAATTAACTGTTTATTATACACACAATATTTATCAATGCATTATGCACTGTTTAGTTTTGTCAGGAATAACCCTATTATTCTTCTGTTATATACGCGATCACTTTTGCTTGATTACTTAACTTTTAAATGGATTTTTCTACAGTATTTATTAACATTTGCTCAAAAATAACACCGCAGATCGTCGCAAATACCTCTCAATTAACTAGACATGATATAAAACACATTTCGAAAAAATTGCACTTGTTCAATTTTGCATGATTGCTCCTCACTTGATCGCGACACCGTTGTCTTTTGGCTTTGAACGAAAACTCGTAACTCTGCCCCCATATACGAACATAAACATTTCTTGTGACTTCATGTGTTGTTAACACGACATGAAGTCACAAAACGGACACCAAAAATACAAGGTATTTCTAATACTTATTATTATTCATATAGTAACTTGGAGACCTAACACTCTAAAAATGTATCACAGCAAAAAATATTTTAAAATTAATTTATTTTTTGCTTTTTCCAATATACATGAACGAGAGAGGGCGTTAAAATATACTGGTGAGTTAGTGAGAGAGTACGTCTCACATCTACTGTGTGGTCTTAAGCACACACTATTTTTTGACACGTGCAGTTTCTGATTTCACCAGTTCAATTGTTAAATATTTCTCGTTTCGGCAGCTAAACTAACCGCAGATGTGTAGCCATTTTGAAGGTAATACATAAATAGTTTTATAATTATGACAGCCGTAATGAATATGAGGCAATACCTGGAGATTCTGACAATAAAATATAATAAAACGGCCATAAAAATGTGTGTGGTAATGTTGCTTTGTGATCATGTAAGCCACCGTGGTGATACCGTGCGATGATGATACCTGACTTTTATGTCGTATTAATAAAAACAAAACAGCGGTACGTGAATTTCGTGTAGACTTTTATTCCCCGAAAATAATTAATATCGTTTTAGTGGTTAATATAATATTTACTGGAGGCCTGTTTATTAATTTATGAATAAAGGCAATCATTATTCCAAAAGATACAAAATTTTCAAAATATATAAAAACTCTAAAAAATTTAACATAAATAGTCCTTACAGGTTTTCAAAAAATTGAAATATGTACTTATGTCAAATTACAAAAGTAGTGTTGCCTTAAGTTAGGCTTCTTCACTAATTTGCAAAAAATTATAAGGAAAATCTATTAATAAAGCCTATAATAGTTTTTAACAGTCGTAATAACATCAACCAAAAATATAAATAGTTCTTTAAAAAGAAAAAAGGGCATGTGTCGCGACATACACAATCGAAGTGAAAATTATTATGTATGAATAATATAAAAATCAAATAGCGTGCGTCGTGCGAAGTCCAGAAGTCGAATGACTTCGGTCTTCGACTTGTCAGTTGCCACTGGCTGTTTCAAGGTTTATAATAGTAAGTAGAGAGATCGACCAATCACAATCGTCACAACTGCCGTTCGAATGTATTTAAAGACTATACCTACCATATAACATTATTATAACACTGTCGACTACGCGAAGAATAAGAGATGAAACATTCTTTCCCGCCCCGAATTCTTTGCTTCATCGAGCTAGCATTTTACCTTTTAAATCGTCGGGGTAGTGGCGCCGCATAAGAAGTTTCACTTCCAAAAGAAAAAAAATCTTATATACCTTTCTGTTTAGCACAAATAGTGTAGACAAGTGTCTGGCTTTTTAACGGCTTGTCCGAATATTTTTGATCTTGCCGGATTAAATCGTATTTAGACCAGACTGAAAATTGCTATAGCCATCAAAATTCAATTTTGACAGCAAGCCATTACTTCTTTCGTTGTAAATTGAAAACTAGTGAAATATCAATAATATAAAAGTGAAAAGTCCTCCGCAAATTGTATATTTGCCCTTTAGTTTTACATTGTCCGACTCGGACCTAGCTAGATCGGTTTTTTGGCCACCAAAACCCCTTTTCAAATCGTTAGAGCCGTTTTATCCATGTCAGCGTTTCACTAATTTTTATGTCGGTATTTTTTGATTCGAGGTCATTCCAATTCACTACCCTCGCTAAAGAAATGTAACTTCAAAAATCACTCAAGTTGTCTGTCATTAAATGAAACGTTGCATTATTTTAACTGTGTATTCATAAAACAACTTTGATATACAAGTTCGTTGATGTTAATGTATTTCACAGATGTTATCGGCGCTGATATTTTTAACATTTTATAGAGAAGTTGAACGAAATTTACTGTATCTATAAATTACGGAAGCCATAATTTTACCATAAAAACAATCAGACTCCAAATAACATGTTAATAAACTTGTAGGTTGAGGCTGTTGAAATACATGAATGGGGTAACCAAACTCTTTAAACATCGACATTCTTATTTAATCGTTAATTAGCGCAGGTAAGCCAAATAATACTCTCGAACTATTGATTTTCTAAATTTATTTCCATTTGGTAAAAAATCTCGACATTGCTACTTGACCCTTTGAGTAACAAATTAATTTTGACCGACTAAAAGAATATTTCATCGCTTCCATTTTTGTCTTCAGGGTTCCGTAGTTACTGAGAATAATTATAATTTCGTCATGTTCGTCCGTCCGTCTGTCACAACCGCATAGCTCTTATTTTCAACCGAAATAATATACCTAGGTACTCAAAAAAAATATTAGTGACAATGAAGCTGTAAAAAATAAAAAAAATAATTAAGTTGACTGTTTCCTATATTAGAAAACATTGCCACAAACACAATGGCGTTTATTTCATTTCAATACGTTATTCTTAGTAAGCATGATCGATTCTTTGTGAGCTAGTCAACTTTTAGTGAGCAAAGTCGATTCTTAATGAGCAAGGTCGATTCTTTGTGAGCAAGGTCGATTCTTTGTGAGCAAGGTCGATTCTTATAGTGAGCAAGGTCGATTCTTTGCGAGCTAGTCGACTTTTAGTGAGCAAGGTCGATTCTTAGTGAGCATAAGGTCGATTCTTAGTGAACAAGGTCGATTCTTAGTGAGCCAGGTCGATTCTTAGTGAGCCAGGTCGATTCTTTGTGAGCAAGGTCGATTCTTTGTGAGCAAGGTCAATTCTTTGTGAGCAAGGTCGATTCTTTGTGAGCTAGGTCGATTCTTTGCGAGCTAGTCGACTTTTAGTGATTAAAGTCGATTCTTAGTGAGCAAGGTCAATTCTTTTCAACTCAACTCTTCTGAAAAATTCTCAAATCACTTTTGCGTTATGCTATTTAACATAGTTTAAAGAAGATTAAATTATATTTCATAAGAAATCCCGTTCTTTAATATACTCGTAAAGAGTTGAAAAAAGGCAAATTCACAAATTAAATAAAATTATAAATGAAGTACCTACCTATGCCCGTCAAGCATATTTACGCAATGATTATCAAGTTGATTCGACTGTGTAAGTACCGCTTTATTAATCTTTTCTAAACTAGAAAAAACAAAGATAATATAAATAAAATCCTATTTTTTTAGTGAAAAGTCTGACATAATTTATTGGTTAAATATGTCGTTAAGTGAAACTGCTACCAAAATATCACAACTTAAAATCTGGTCAGTGTTTTTTTTTCGGTTCGGTATATACTAAGATATTAATCGATAACTGAAGAAAGAAATAGATGGGACTGTTTTAAGGTGTCTTTGGAACTTTGTATTTCGTCCAATTAAAATTCTTTTTGGTCGAACTTTAAAATATGTATATAAAATATAAAACAACAAAACAACCTCCTAGCAGAAATATCGAGCACACATTTTGTATGCGTGTTTAGTCCAAACATTCGGTGACCATTTTATTTCGCACGAGAAAGATTTATTTGTATTGGCTCTTTTTACTATTAGATTTGTATACAAGGCGACGGGAAAACACGGTAATTGTAGGATAGTTAAATAAATGCATGAATATTCTAATTTTTAGCAGGAAGAGCTGCAGAAGATATCTTACGGCCGCCATTGTGAATTCACAAAAATATTTTATAGCTTATACTGCACTCGCGTGATTAAGGCAAATCGAATGACTTCTTGGATTATGAAAATTGGCCCAGTAGATTTGGCCCTACGAGGTAAAAACTAACATACATGGATACATATAGACTGATAAAAATTAAAATCATAGTCCTCTTTTTTTCGTAGTCGAGTAAAAAGAAGGAAACAAGCGTGGTATTTACAAATAAATTATGCAAGATCTTTATAAATCAATGCATGAGATAGTACCTATTTTTAGGGTTCCGTATTTTCGTATGGAACCCTATTACCCTGCCTACGACGTCTGTCTGTCTGTCCATCCGTACGTCCGTCTGTCACAAGACTCTATCTCACAAACAGTAAGAGATAGCTAGTTGAAATTTTCACAGATTGTGTATTGTTATGGCATGAATCCTATGGCAAATAATAATTAGACTTAAATAATCAATTAATTTTAATAAATTAAAGTTTTATATACTGACTAATGTAAGTGACGTCATAGCTATTATCATCATCATATATTATTTCTAATGGAATCAAACCATAATATAACAGTGTGTCAAAGTGGCGTCATCTGTGAGCAATGTTTATAAACTATATTATTTATAACTGTCAAACGTGAGGTTTGAGCTTACACTAGTTTACGCTAATTAAATTGTTGTAACGGTACGGAACCCTCTGGGACTCGAATACCGACATTTTTTGCTTAATCTCACGAACAGGTCCCCGACTATTGATATGATAACATTACTTTTTAGTGTCAAAAAGTGACATTTACCTTAAAGAATCACACGCCGTTACTCACTTTTATTAAAATCAGCCGAACTACTGAACCGAATTTGATGAAATTTCTATGGGACCAATCTGAAAGTATATCCTTTCAAATAAAAAAATTTTTTTCAAAATCGGCTTATAAATGACTTAGTTATGAGGTAACAAATATAAAAAAAAAAATACGACCGAATTGAGAACCACCTCCTTTTTTTGAAGTCGGTTAAAAAACAATCCTATCTTATGTTTTGATTTGTAAATTGTTTTGGTAAATATCAGGCTTGCGTTCTTCTTTCATTTAATATTTTTAATGGTATAATCCTTCCTTTTTGGTTTCGTCGTAGTCTGGTAAAAATTTTATTTAGATACGAGAAAGAGTCAAAAGATAAAAGATATAAGATACTTTGTATAGAAGTATCTACTATTCTACTGTCTACTGACACATACTCTAAAATAAAGTATCTAAGATAAATAATATTATTTTTAAGTATCTAAGTTACTTTGTAGGTATATAAGATACCTTAATGCTAAGTGTCCACTTGAGACAAAACAGTCTCGAGACTAGACTCACAAATGGATAAGGGCCTGAGACCAGTCTTGGAGACAAGCAGGTGCAGGTATCAGAGACTGCCAGTGTCACAAGTGGACATGCTCATTCCCGCTCTCGTGACCTAGTCTCAAGTTTTCCGTCAATGTTGGAAGACCTGAGACTTTTTCAAGTGACTGAAGTTAATATTTTTTCGCAATAAATTTTATAATTTCTCAAAATGTTTTTTTTTATTTTATTAAATTATAATACACTGAGGATAAAGTTGAAATTCATTGAAAAAGCCGATTGAATTTTTAGATGCGTGAAGTTAGCCCGGAAAAAATCCGAGCTGGGGGGGAAACGGCTCAATCAATTGTCCATCGTTAGACCACATTTTCCCCCCAATTGATTTCATTTCCACCCCATTTGATTTCGTTTTACCCCCTCTAATTTTTTTTAAACAAAATTTTTTTTTCACGCACCCAAAAATTCAATCTGCTTTTTCAACGAGTTTCAACTTTATCCTCAATGTATCATAATTTAATAAAATACAAAAAAAACATATTATTTTTTTAGGTATCGCGTACCCATTTGATCGTTTTGAAAAAAATATATGTGGTACAAAGCTATCCCAAGATTCTACAAAAAAATTTTCGTAGTTGTGTCAGAACTTTAAAAGGGTTAAAAAAAATCTAGAAATATTCATGCATTTTTTTCATGTTTCTGTGATCAGATTCTATAGTTATTTTTTACAAATACCTATATTATCTATAACTAGTATAAATTTCATTCGAATCGGTTCAGCCATTCAAAAGATAAAAAAAATTCGAAAAAAAAAATAAAAAAATATAAATAAAAAACTTGCGATTGACTGCGAGTTGACTCTCAAGTCGACACAAAATTTTACTGGTTACGAGATTTGAGTCTTTACTCTCTGTCGAGTTCAAACAACTGTCTCGAGAGCGAAAGTGATCTTAAATGGACAACACCCTGAGACTAATCTCGAGACTTTCTCTCAAGTGGACACAGCTTTATATTAGATGCCAGATACTTTTAATCAGTAACTTCATTTTCGGATACAGATACTGACAATAAAAAGTATCAAAGATACAATACAGTATCTATAGCGATATTCCCCAGCAAGATAGTCTCCAGATCTCTTTTTTCATGGAGACGGCACGGGCCGCAAAAACAAATCAGTCGTGAACCGATAGTTTGACATCATTGCTTTAAATACCTTCATTCAGTACGTGGAATATTGAAACATTCTGTGTAATAGACAACAACAAATTTTTCTCGAATAAAAATTTTATAATTGACAGTGTGGGAATTTATTCTATGCAATGTCATTTGATATTGTTTTTGTGAAACCGTTCTTATAAATCATTGGTTTTTGTTGGAATTCTGCAAATTTAAATATGTTTTAGCTTCTAACTTCATGTTGAAACCCTAATTGGATTCCTAATTTGCTTCTTTTTTACTCCTACTATATTATACTGAAAATTCACAGTGCTTTTATATATCTGTATTTAGAAAAAGTTTATTAAAAGGTCCCGAAAGAATTAAATAATTTCAATAATGAAATTAGATATTATAGATTATAGATGCTGGACAATAGAGATCATATAAGCGTCTCTGACTTTTAAAAGGTGTTAAACGGTTGCCGACTTGCAAAGAATTAATAAAAATTTTAAATTTGAAATAGTATTACAATGACAAGTAAATATGTAGACATAATATTTTACAGCAAATCAGTGGTCTTCAACATGTTTCGCGGAACCCAAGGGTTCTGCGAAGTAATATAAAGAATTCCGTAAACCAATCCTTTGATATTAAAAATCTTTAAAAAATATTCTCTAATTTGTGTTTGAAATGAAATTAGATATTATTTATTTATTTAATACCAACAGTTACAAAGAAAAACGAAAATCTAGATATATAATTTATTATTAATCTGATTTGAGCAGTAAAACATGAGCCAATGAACGACGTGGGAACTGAACGTTCGCGTTCGTTTGTTTAGTCGGTTTACGTCACGTTTTAAGTGACGAGTTTAAATTACTTTTCTCGCAAAATGAGAGTTCGGCGAGCATTATAATTTTTACAAGATTCTAGGTTGGGTATGAGCTCTCTGATGATGCTAAAAAAAATTCGGGACCGGCTCGTTTAAAACACACTCGACGAAATAAAACTACGCATTTCGTTTGTTTACAATAACTTGTCAAAGTTCGTGACAAGCGCATAAAGGTGGTGATGATGGTCGTCGCATGGATCAAGTACGTTGATACACACTTACTGAAATGTTTATAAATATTAAACATATACAACTTATATGCGCGTCGCGACGCGTGTTTTTCGTGTCTTACGAAAGTAAACATCGTTTATTTTATTTAGGGCTAATGCACACCTGCTACTTCTTTTGTTTAGAAAACGCGCGATTTAGTACACTCAGCTACTCGAAATTTCTCGTGATACATCAGCATTCAGTTTGTATTTTAGCGAAGATTGGACAACTTTACGATAATCTCCAAGCGACTAATCGCTAAATCGTGCGACAAAAAGCAGCATGTGTGCGTCGGCCTTAGTAATATCAAAACGTCACAATATAAACACAGAAGAAGACGCACAGGAAGGACATAGAGTACTAGCAATACTTTTGATCTGACATGTATAGGTATAATATTATTCTGTGATAGTTTTCGGTGGCCACTGGCCTTGATAATTTAAAGAGGCGGTGATATATTACAGTTTCGGTCAGTATGAAAATACAAATAATATTAGGTATGTTCAATAACATATTGGGCGACAAAATATGAGCAATAAAAAAATGAAAACGAGGGGCAACATATTATATAGGTACCTATCTTAAGAAATTAGTAGATCTAAAAGTACTTGAATGCATGAAAATCCAATTGGATAGCAAAATTAACAAAAGAACAGTAACGCGTGAGCAGTTAATAATTTTGCAAAAAAACGAGTTATCTCGAAGTTGCCAGTTATAGGTACTCGATTTCTAGAAGGCTTTTAAGGGATGAGCTGCAGTACTATTAAGTATCACCGTCCCATTAAATACAAGTCCTTTTTAGGGTTCCGTACCAGAAAGGAACCCTATTGTTGTGCCAACGATGTCCGCGGCCGAAAGACGGAGAGAATTACAACAAAAGATTAAAAAGGTTTATTTAAGGGGAGCCTTCATACATGCAAAGGGGCCATCCATAAATTACGTCACACAAATTTTACGATTTTTAACCCCCCCCCTCCGTCCTTGTCACAGATGGTCACATTTTTATAGCCCCCTCCCCCTTGGTGTGACGTCACATATTTTTTAATTTTATAATTTATTAAACCTTACAAATATAAATCGAGTTAGTGATATTTTTTTGTTTACATATAAATTTTGCGTTTTAATATTTTAAATTTTAACATATGACGTCATAAAGCTTATGACCCCCCCTGGCCCTTGTCACACGACGTCTTATTTTGTTGACTCACTCCCCCCCCCTTAACATGTGACGTAATTTATGGATGGCCCCAAACGGGGGTCAAAAAATTTTTTTTAACCTATGCTTGTGGGGTAAAAGAGACTTTTGAGTAGATTATGAATGTGTATTTATTTTTATTTATTTTATCAAAATTGTAGGTTTTAGAGACCGTCAAAGTTGCAATTTTTAGACCTATTTTATTACCAGGTCGATCTTAATAACGCCATTACCTAATAATAAAACTGTAATTCATGTCAAGTATCACTCATATCCTCTAGTTATAGTCAACAAATAAGTACATAAAACGGAAAAAAGAAAGTGTCCATGCATACAAATTTTTTTTGTACCTATTCTTGTGGGGTATCTTGAAAAGTGCCTTTTGAGTAGATTATGAGTGTTTTTATTTTATTTATTTTTTTATCAAAATTGTAGGTTTAGCATAACTTTTACATAGTACGGAACCCTATTCTTTGCGTGGCTCGACACGCACTTGGCCGTTTATTTAGTATTCAGTGTCTTCACACCCAAGGTTCCATCCCTCTTCAGTCGTCCAGGGTGATATTAAATTAAAAATAAAATATGTAATTTTATCATGGCTTATAGTTGCGCAAAAGGTTTCTCATATAGTCATATATTATGCTATGTTAAAGAAATAAAAAGACTTTCCCCTGGTTGGCGACATAAAAATAAAATTATTATTTCCTTCTTCCTGAAATACACATATGGGTTGAGTTTAGTTTTAACGGCAATAAAATTGTGTACGAAACGTTTCATTTATGTAACCATCTTGCAAATCTTGCAAACTAGGGTTACCAACTATTCAATGCTACTAGAATAGCCCTGCTAAATTTCATTAAAATTGGCCCACGTTACCGGTCAGAACGAACTGACAGAATGGTCGGGATAAAACGGGACATCATTGTCTTCGCCGGCTAGTTTTTGAAAGGACCTAGATCATGAAATTAAAATATTGTCAATTCATTTTTAAACATATCCATCACCCCTCACTCCTACTGAAGTTTACAGGATTGAGACAGTCGATATTTACTAGCTAGCATTTACTTGTTTTTAGTGGGTATTCCCCTTGTTATATATTATACAAACTGTTCATGGCTTCGCTTGCGTTGCGTTAATGTCTGTTTTGATAGAAACTTTATATAAACCATGAGCCTGGTACCTTATTACCTACATGAAAAATGCTGAAAATAAGGTTCTCCTGAGTCAGTGGAAAAAATTTAGGGTGCCACTTAAAAATAACACATTTATGTCTGCCAGGGGCGGCGCAAAGATTCAGCACCTTGATATACATTTCGGTTATTAGAAGTTATACTTTTTTATGCGACTCCGGGCGAGCTTAACGCAAAGCGTTAAACGATGCGCGCGCCTCAGCAGGGTAGTTGTGGAACTAAGAACTTTAGAACATTTTCCATTAAATGACACGCTAAGAGCGCTATATGTACATCGATTCATAGATGTCGCTTCCGTACCACACATCATGCATTTTTGATGTGAAACATCTTATGTCGGGCTGTGAACAGCCGCGTGAGGGGAAATATGCAACGAAATTCATGGTCCGCTCCTTCGCTGCTGTTCTCCCCACCACTGCAACACTCTCTCTCTCTCTCGGCTTCCGCGCGCTCGGGCACGGGAAGACAACCGCGTGACAGCGTGTGTTACAGTGCAGTATATAGGATTACGTCAGCATAACAGTTAGTTGCTGCTTTTGAAAAAATATATACTACTACATAGAGAATACCACCGAGTTCAATAACGTTTTCTTTGATGTTTCACATCTGTCGGGGGTCCCGAGACCCACACCCTTTTTTTCTAAGGGAGAAAATTACCCCTTATTATAGAAATTAGTTTTACATTAAAATTACGAATTGAAGCCCTCAAATTTCATTTTGATGTAAAATTCGGAGTACTTAAAATGTACCCACATTTTTTTGCACAAGATAATATACGATTAATGATTTAGTAGTTTTAGATTTTATTACATCCTCTGTGAGCAAACAGTTGTTATAAAAAAATGCAAATTCTTAGAATAAAGACGGGTTAAACAGTAGTGTAAAGAATGCATAGTTTTTGCTATAAAGGAAACAAAAAAAAAACGGAGGTATTTTTGTGGAGGCAGCGACAAATTAAATTTTAAATCGCTATTTTAAATGTTTTATTTTCATGTTGATCTGCCTATTTAAGAACAACTGAATCAATTAATTATGAAAAACATTAATTAATTGCCCAAGCAGTTGCGCTATCGCGGATCGAACTAAAGAATCATAAACATGCTATCAAACGTGAACTATATTGCTCGTATCATTTCTTAAACGAAAAAAAAACGAGCAATAATGATGATTTTTGAAGCGAAATTTCTTTAGCGAGACTAGTGATTTGGAATGACCTCGACACAAAAAATCAATCTCGACACCAAAAAAATCAAACATGACATGAAAATCAAACTTGACTTGAAAATCAAACATGATATAAAATTAAATACATATTATGTAGTACTAGCGGCTACCAGTGGCTCCGCTCACGTATATTTAGTATATTGTTAATTTATTATCCCCCCGCAAGAATCTGTCCCCCTTCGAAGCGAAGTCGGGCTTAAAATCACTTGGAAAGAGTTTGCATTAACGGTGTCACAAAAATAAACAATCAACCCAACATTTGCATTAACGCTGTCACAAAGCGCGCACTTTTTCTTTTTTTGTCAACCAATTTAAATGAAACAAACGCTAAATGTTAGCCCAAGCTTATCTCAATACATCACTGAAAACCACATCCAAATTGGTTGAGCCATTGCGGAGATTAGCGTGGTCAAACAGACAAACATATAAAAGAGCGTTTACGATTATATTATGCAATGCACCTATAGATAATTCTGTTAAGGCTTCTCACACAGAACGACCCAAAGACCTTCGTGGATAAAGCCAATACTCTGTCGTGTATAAGATTTTAGGTTCGCAGCCGTTTGGAAAAATAATATGAAATTAAATTTATTGATTTTTTTCTTTATATTATTAATGAAAATAATAAATTGAAAAAATGAAAAATGTATACCTATGCAGTACTAAATCTAATTATTAATTTACATTCGCATGGTTGACGAAGACGAAAGAAGTTTCACTTCTATCGTGCGCGTAGGTATGCATAAAAATATTTACTGGCGCCCCATCCAACATTTCTATGACTCAGTGTAATGTCATGGAAGTGGTATGTCGTAGAAGTGAAAGCTTCACTCCCAGCTAAAACTCCTTCTTTGTCAGCTGTCTCAATTTTCTGAGGTAATATGTCGCTGTCATCGTATTCAAATTTGAATAAGCTCTTGAGAGTAGGTACTGAGGACTTACTGTTTTTGAAGCGAAACTTCTTTAGACGCGGCAGATAGGGTGAATGAGTGGGAGACTTTCTCGGGATTATGAACGTAGAAAGAAAAAAAGTACATTTTTAGGCAAAAATGGTCGAAGCATTTGCGAAACTTGCGAAGAATTCCCATCAAAAATGTATAGAGAATTCCCGGGGAATTACAGACAGCAAACAGGGTGAAAACTCTCTACATTTTGCAATCGTCAATTCTTCATTGTGGATCTTTGTTTACACAATAATGTGCACCACGCTTTGACTGGAGATCTCCATTTAGTTGAAAACAAATGACAATCTTAAATCTAGATTTAAAGCTGAAAGTCGTATCAAAAACCGAGCATAAATGTCTTTTAGTTGAAATCGACCGGCGAGTTTATTAATCCCAAGTATAATAAGTTGAGTCGGTGTCACATGTGGCACACATGTTTTGGTTGACGAATGACCCAGAGAGTGAGTTGCCATCAGATAAAGTATACTATGTATGTATATATTATATATACAGGGTGTTTGAAAACAACACCCCATAAACTTCCAAGGGTGGAAGAGAGTATCAAACCAGTTCGTGGTTTGTGCGAGCTAGTACAATAGGAACCAGGGTTGCCAGATTTGGGGATTTTCCCCCAAATTTGGAGGATTTTTATACAGCCCGGGGAAAATTTGGGGGACAACTTTTCATGGGGTATTTTTCGGGTATTTTTCACAGGATAAATTGGAGTAATATAAAAATTATGATTATGAAAAGTTGATACACCATTGTAGTTCCAGTATCCATTTTGGTTTATTACTTTGTTTGTATTTGCCTGCTTTTTATATTTTTTTCTATTGTTTTGTATTTGTATGCACCTCTTTCCTTTGGTTAACAAGTGAAATTTGAATTTAGTTTTTGTTTTTAGCTGTTTTAAAAGGAAGTTAGCTATTTATTTTATACTTAATAATGTATTTTTAGTGTTACGTACTATAAAGGCCGAAATATTTTTTTCGGTTGTCTTCCTATAAATAATAATAAGAAGTATTAGAAATACCTGGTATTTTTGGTGTCCGTCTTGTGACTTCATGTGTTGTTAACACGACGCGTTTCAGCAACGAGTTGCCATCTTCAGGTGTGGTTAATGTTTTTATATTATAAAACACACACACATTGAGTATTCGTAACACGTTATAATATTATGATGCTAAGCACTTGTCTATTATGTTGTGGATTGTGAAGTACTGATTTAAATTTCGAAATTTTATGATTTATATAGTAGGTAAATGAAATGGAAGTGTGAGTGTGTATGTATGTGGACGATTAATGAGTATTGGGTGTTTGTCTGTTAATTATTATGTCGTATATTATGTTCGATTTTAACGTTAGTTTGTCATTAAGAATGTTGGTATTGTTGAATTTTGTAGCTTTATATATTTCATATTCCTCGAGGGTGTCCATGTGTTTACATTTATTGCAAATATGAAGATGGCAACTCGTTGCTGAAATGCGTTGTGTTAACAACACATGAAGTCACAAGACGAACACCAAAAATACAAAGTATTTACTTCTTATTATTCATATAGTGACTTGGAGACCTAACACTCAAAAAATGTATCACTATAAATAATGTTTAATTTGATTATTGTATTCAATAAATTATGATTGGGTGTTTTTCATATTTGAGGGTATTTTTTAAATATGTTAATTTTGAGGGATTTAAAAAACTGTTTTTTAAAATACATATAGTGATTTTGGGGGATTATTCGGTATCGTTTTGGGGGATATTCAGCAAAGCGATCTGGCAACGAAACGAGAATACTGAATTGTGTGGTAGTACAATAAGCCCAAGAGGCTGCAGTTCTCCCGGGGACTGCAGGACGGTTCTCAAAACAAAAAAAGAGAGTAGAAACCGAAAAGAATAAGTTTTGTTCTTAAACTCGCGGTGCCGCGACGCAATTTATTCAATTTTCATTGTAATTGGTATAGGGTATATCTGTAACTTCACTGTGGTCAAAATTAACGCAGCGCTCGGTTTTTCTGTTATATAATGAAATATTAATATTGAAGGAATTATTGAATCGTGGAAGCACTTTTTGTTTTCTAATGAAACCAGAGTAAGCTTTGAAATCATCAGAATTTGAGAATTAGAATTTGGTAATCCATAAAACATTATATTTGATGATGCAGGAGAGGGTAGTATAGCCTATTGGTTAGCATGCTTGGTGCCACAACCTCTAGACTGGACTGCCGTGGGTTCGAATCCCACCTGCGCTCATGGATGTTTGTGATGTTATTTAGTGTAGTTGAAAGACGCTAATGACCTTAGATGTCGACGCGTCTATAATCTACAATAAATAAAATAAATAAAAGATGATGCAGGTTGCCTTCGTCCATGTTATAAATGAATAGTTAGGATATTGGGAACCTGGACCAAAAATAAAAAGTAGATGTTAAGTTTATCGGTGTTATTTTTAAACACTCCGTATATAATATGCAAACAACACCACCACGAGATTTATGAATTATGACAGCGTTATGACATATGACCGTATAAATGTACATTATGTGTGTACATCTTTGCTTTCTAAGAATTCCGACATCTCCAAATACATGCTCGGCATTCTTATAGCTTCAGTTCAGAACGACGGTTTATTGTAGCCGTAATGTAGAAACACTGTATTCTTATGTACAAAATGACGGACAAGTGCGAGTAGAACTCGCGCCATGAGGGTTCCGTACCGTTATAACGATTTGACAATTCCTCTTTTGTTTGTCACATACTAACAATTCCACAAAGAATTAGAATTTAATGATTTTTGGATTTTTTCCTTTACTTGTGCCATGAGACTAATTCCTTCGTGCCAAATTTCAAGATTCTAGATCAACGAGAAGTACCCTTAATTAATTCTATAGGTGTTGATAAGTGAGTCACTATATCATCAAAAAATACGTGATTTTTTATCTTTTTATTACATCGAGCAAGCTTGAATTTTTTACAGAACTATGGGGAATTGCAGGCCTTAGTATTTGATATCAATTTTAACTTGTTACCTGTAGCCATTCCTGAGAAAAAGGGTCTTGACGGACAGACAGACAACAAAATGATTCTATAAGGATACAGTTTTTTTTTCATTCTGAGGTACGGAATCCTAAAAAGCAGCAGCTGACCGTCAAAATAAGTTGAATATTACTTAACAACAGGCAGTGTCTGTCCCAAAGTAAATAAACTTCTAACAAAAAAATAATATAAAAATGTTTTGCGATGATTGGAGACTTTCAAGTTACGCCCTGAAAATGTGGTATTTTGTACATAAGGTTGCCAGGTGCCCGGCTTTTTAGGGTTGTGTCCGGCCAAATATATACAAGTGCGGCCTGTCCGGCTTTTGTTAGGCTTTTTAGCGATGGTGTTGAGAACGCACATAATATTATATTGGTTGGTTTATCTATATCTATGAAATCATAGGAATTATACACACGTTTAAGGTTGATCTCGCTAAAAACTGACTGTAATTGATTATTAATAAACGATTGAAAATACCGAACTGACTCTATATCTATTTAAAATAGGTAGTCCGGCTTTTAGGGCAAAATGTCCGACTAAATATAACGCCGAGACCGGATTTTCTATTTTTGAACCTGGCAACCCTATTTGTGCAGCAACTTCATTTTTTTTAAAGAACAATGCACTCATCAGACCTGCAATTTAAATCTTGACATCTTTCCACCTTTGCGATTTTGTTCCGAAAATATAAGACTGCATGCGTATTTTTAAATTTGAAAAATATTTAAATTATATTAATGGATAAAGATCAGCTTTGATTTACTTTTCAGAAAAATTATGAAAGTGCATTATTTATAAGAAATTAAAACGTAATGTGCATTTTACAACACTTAAAAATAACATTAATGAATTAATACGTTAACATGATAAGTATCATTTTGATTTATTTTGCAGTTTTTCACACTTATTATGAGAATAAAAAAATAATGTAATTATATAATTTCCGAAAACAAAGGATTATAAAATGCATTATTTAATATTTTAATTTAAAATAGAGGTTTGTAATTTCCTGCGACTGATTAAAAATCATTTTCTTTGCTTTTCAATTGCGTTTATGCATATAAAAAAACAGTGAGTCCCCGGTTGTGCAAAGAAATGTGTAAAACATTTAGATTCGAATACGATGACAGCTACATATAACCTCAAAAAATTTGACAGTTGCCAAGAAGAGTTGAATAAAGCTCACATTGAAGCTTTGCGTCTCTCAAGAGATGTGTAATATTCAGAATCGAATACAACGATAGCTACATATAACTTCAAAAAAATTTGACATGTTGACCAAGGCCGATTAAGAGCTGACAGTAAAGCTTTGCGTCACTTCCTCGACACTCTAGCAGAATTTTTTTTATATCTTTTCAAGCAAAAAAGCAACACCACCTGCCTTTAGGTGGAGTTGAAAAAAGTCGAGAATTTTGGTGAAAAAAATCTTATTTCTAAGAACACAGAAAAACGCAATATTCAAAGATTTTTTTTAATAGTGATGTTAATATTATCTATGATTTATATTGAAAATGAATAAAAAACCTGTTTTTATTTCCATTTTTTATTTGACTTGAATAACACAAATATTATAAATTAGTCCATCTAACGGATTTGTCGATCCAAATTGCGTCTCTATACGATGCTAACACAGTTTGACAAGAGACTTCCTGTAATCATCAACGGGCACAGGGGCACTCTTTGTGGCTCCGACGTTTCGGTCGCTCGCATGATCGCTCAGATAAGTAATTTATCATCGCGTGCGTCGCATGTTACACACACCGGAACGACAGGGCTGAGAAAATCTCATTTCAATATTCTTAAAATATTTATAACGTTCTTGAACTGTTATTTTATAAATTTTTTGTCTACCTACGATAATTTTTTTATTTTGATTTATTGTAAAAATCTTGAAAAGTGCCACTATATTGGCCAAAACGTCGATTGATATAATAAATAATCATTTTAGAAAATAGTCGGTTTTGGTCTGATAGCTACTTAAAGTAAAATTTTATATTATTTTTTTGATACATATATTTATTGTTACATAGATAATTATTGACTTTTAAGTCTATGTCTCCAATTATCCTTGTCTTATTCCTAATAGAGTATAGAGTTCCATTATCCGACATATCAATATGAGACGAGACTAAGACAGAATTGAGGCGAGGCAAAATGACTAAAAATGAAACGATAGTTATACTGAGATTATTCTGTCCTTTTTTTTATCAACGAAACCGAAACGAAAACCATGACGAGACAAGATCTTGACGAGATGACCATTAATGTGACGATATTGTTCATTTCCTTTATTAAGAAAACCGAAACGAGACGAAACAAAGACCATGATGAGATAAAATGCTGACGAGATGACTCTTAATGAGACGATACTGTCTATTTCCTTTATTAAGAAAACCGAAACGAGACGAAACAATGACCATGACGAGACGAAATACTGACGAGATGACTATTAATGAGACGATACTGTCCATTTCCTTCATCAAGGAAACCGAAACGAGACAAAACAAAGACCATGACGAGACGAAATGCTGACGAGATGACTATTAGTGAGACGATACTGTCCATTTCCTTTATTAAGAAAACCGAAACGAGGCGAAACAAAGACCATGACGAGATGAAATGCTGACGAGATGACTATTAATGAGACGATACTGTCAATTTCCTTTATTAAGAAAACCGAAACGAGACGAAACAAAGACCATGACGAGATGAAATGCTGACGAGATGACTATTAATGAGACGATACTGTCCATTTCCTTTATCAAGGAAACCGAAACGTGCCGAAATAGAAACAAGTTGACAATTATTGAGACGATACTATCCTTTATCAACGAGATTCAGATATTTAAAAAAAATCGATCAAGTGCAAGTGGGACTCGCGTGGAGAGCGTTCCGTACTTTTCCATTTCCCGTGGGATTTTAAAGACTTAGGATTTTCGTTTAGGTTTTCCCGAGGGTTTTCCTGTAAACTATGAGTGAGGCTCTATATTCCCTATTTTTTCAATATTTTAGGCTGAGTAGTTTCGGATATAAGGGGGGGGGGATGCTCAATTTTCGTATATTTTCTTTAATCTCTTTTATATGCATTTTAATGTTATAGAAAATATATTTGTATTTCTCATAACGAGTCCTTTCATTTGATACGTCACATGATGCACTTGAAAACATTTTTTTTAATCTTCTAATTTGCCTCCCAAAATCAGAATTCGTTTATTTACGCTATACGTCCATGATTGGGTCACCTAACACTATATATACGAGTATGTACCAAATTTCAACTTGGTTCGTCCAGCAGATTCGGAGAAAATAAACTGTGATAGACGGACGGACGGGAAGACAAACAGACAGACACGAGAGTGATCCTATAAAGGTTCCGTTTTTTCATCGGATGTAAGGAACCCTAAAAATTCGTTTCGTATCTACGTAAGTGCAGAAGGCAATCTAGATATAATTAGTTCAACCCTATAAATACGTGGAGTGTGGACCAGTAGTAAAGCAGTGAGCACCTCTATCTGACGACGTGTCGCCATGCGATGATGGAACTCGAAGACCACACATGTTCCTCCACTATCCTCGCACCACACCCCTCGCTTATTCATGTTTAAAGGAACAACTCCACACAGGATTTGCACTATGTCGAAGAACAAGTTCACTGTGTAACTGTTGTCTGCATCATCTTCAATGCATCGCGAAGCATCGTAAAAAAACCATTTCAAGAAGCTCAACTTTTTGATAAAAGGTTTTAACCAGATTAGTTCGAAATGATACAGAAAGGACATGTGTCGCGGTACACATGACCGAAGTAAAACTTCTTATGTATGAATGACCCTTTTTCATGAAGTACGAAAGCGCTAGTGGTACGGTGGGTACTGTTGACTGTATGAATGTCCATTTGCGTACTGCCATACATGTAAAAACAGTATCAAAAAAAATGTTTTTGACAAAAGACGACGAACTAGGGGCAAAATTAAAATTTCCAAATGTCAAGGGTAATAATGTAGCAACATTAAAACGTTGGCTATCTTGCCGTAATTTAAAAATTTCAGGAAAAAAATGAATTAAATGACAAGTCAGAATGTTAGGTTATAATGATTTTATAGTTGTATTTTCGAACTCAAATAACAGAAGTTCAAAATAATAATAAGTTTAAAACTTATTTCAGAACGAAATATGAGTCAAATATACTAACTTGGTAATTAAGACAATTCAATTAATAATAATTAATGAATTTTATTGTGTAACAAATTAAGATTATACTTTTCAATAAATATACATTTATTAAGTTAGTTAACTATACCTATATAAAATATGATTTTAAGTTATTAGTTTATCATTTACTGACCGTTTTATATGTAAATTTTGTTATTTTTTCTTTTGTCAAATCCATTCTCAATTTATCACATCTAATGACCGTCAATGTGACGTTTTAGGAATTGTATAAAAAACACGTTTTCATCTGAATATCCGAAGTGTAATTAGCAAAACTACTATGTGATTATTTAATAGTATATTGTGTGACAAGTGTGGTAAATACATCTTTATGCGCCTGAAGCATAAATATTTAGCACACGTGTTGCACACTATACTTTATATAACGCATGCATGGTTTTAGACTTTAATTGAATAATTTAATGTCACTGACAGAAGTACATCTCATAATAAAAACATTGGGCTCGATACAATATTTTTCACTTTGTTACCATAGTAAGTTAGTAACCATATTTCATTTAGGGTTTTTCAAATGTTTTTCCATTATTCATCGAAAAGCGTTTCATAATGGATCATGACGTCACTCGTCAATAAACGGTCATTTAACTACATAGACAATAATAACTAGCCGGGCCGGTGTCGCCTGGGTGAAATTCAGAGGTAATCTCAAAAATTACTGAACCATGTCAATTTTTTTGCTTGAAGACATAGGTTATAATAACTGGAGCGAACGAGCGAACCGAGTGAGTAATGTATTAATAAATCAGCCGCAGCCGGACGAAGCCGAACCGGGCCGGTAGTAAGTTATAAATGAGAAATGCAGTAACAATAAAAAGTCATATCCACGATGCTATAAAACACAATGAATACTTGTGTTTACTTAAGCAGCAGCTTGCAGTAGACCTGTTTTGACTTAGGGCACCATCCCTGTGTTTATTTAGGATTTTTACACGGTAGCTCTTTCAATGCGGCTACAAATCATAACTCTAATCTGTATGGGACAAGTGTTAAAAGTGTACGATTAGTACCCTCTGTATCAATAAAATGCAACTTTATATTTATTTGTTTGTTTTATAGATTAGTTCTTATTGTGAATTGCTTACTTATTGTTGTAATAACAATAGTGGACAAAAAAGATATTATTCATTACCTACAACAGTGCAGTCAACTGTCAACCGAAGTGGCATTCAGCCTGGCTCTGAACTGGCAATAATTTTATTAAGGGTTATAACTTTTTTGACCGGCCTCAGTCGAATTTTTTAACAACGAAAACAATTTTGCACTGATTCAGTGATTACTTTTTCAGGCACGGGTTCACCGGGCATTTTCCCAATTTCCAAATGTATCGCGCTTGTAGAAAACACGCTGAATCCTAAGGGAATACACGCACTTCTGTATCTCTTTTGGTTTAGGCTTTAGAATTTATGCATGTTTAAAATTTCTCAAAAAAATATCTGAGCCGTTTTTTAATGACGTACAAATGCACTAAAATAAATAATAAAACATAAATACTTACCTTTATACTTACCAATTATCATAGATACGTACCTTACTATCAGTTCTCTATAATATTCTGTACTTTGTATTCTAACTATTCATATGAGTATGTGGTTATAGGGACGACTCTGTATGCGTATACTCTCTTTGTGTATGCATTCGCGTATGCATAAGTATGCGCATACACTGCGGTCCTTAATGCGCTACATACTCATACACTCCTACTCGCGCATATAGCCTTTGTAGCTGAGCGCCTGTTTTAAATTAAAAAAAAATCGCAGTTTTGCAGATCCTGTCGTATCTGCAGAGTTTATAATATGTCCTAATAATTTATTCGGTTAGCTGTCAAAAATTTTTGAGGTTATATGTAGCTGTCATCGTATTCAAATCTGAATAATTTGTGCATTTATTGAAAGTACCGGGAACTAACTGTTTTGTTTTTAATTTGAAAGATGAAAAATTGCACAATGTAATTTATTCTAAAATTGCGCGAAAAAGCTAATACATAGAGACATTATAAATTTCAGGACGTTTAAATCTTAGAAAGATCGAAAGAGTAAGTAATTTGTACGTCCTATACATGTATAATTAACAGTTTCAATCAATAAAACACAGGGGGGGTCAGTCACTCGCGTTGGACTCGACGGGGCGCTGCACCTCGGCCCCAGGAAGCCTGGTTCTCATCGCTAAGCGTTCTCTCAATACTAACTATTATCCAATTTTACTTATTTGAGTTATTACAAATGCAATCTTCGTATGATTTACTCATATATAAGTTCATAATATGTTTAACGTAGATGTTTTTGCTTAAAATATTCATACTAATTATTAGAAAGCAATTAAATATATTAACTAGATAATAAATTAATAATACATTAATCATATTTTAAAACAATATGTAAATATTAAATATAGTATTTTATTATACAGTGAATTTCACTTAAGAAGCAACATAGGCGTGTTTTGTTTACCTGGTACTTAGTTATGGAAAACATTGCATTAGAGAAAATCGTTTCACTTCCTGAACAAACTAATAATACTGACAAACGATATTTTAATTTAAAAAAAATGATGTACCTATTTAATTTTTTTTTTATTGAAATATTGATAGTGATGCATGTTTTTGTTCAGTGGATGCTGCATTTTAAGTGAAACGATTTTCTCCAATGCATTAATGTTTTCCATAAATAGCAGGTAAACAAAACTCGCCTATGTTGCGTCTTAAGTGAAATTCACTGTATGTACTAACCATAATAAGTTACATATACGAAAAGTGACACCAATGTATTAAACTGCAGTGTATACAGAATCACCACCAAAAAGTCATTATTTCATTTCATAAATGAATTAGCTTTTCGGTCCGGCTTCGCCCAGGTAGATTTTGGTTTCGCATCGAAATAATCAAGAGCAACAAATTTCTCATTATATAAGTTTATTGCATCTCTTATAGGTACCCAGTTTGGCCAGCGCGAACGTCCTCAAAATTTTAACTCAGAAATCACGTGCGGGATTCCTGACTTGCTTCACATTCTCGCTCACTGATCGTCCCTATTTTGTCTTAGCGTAGTAATATATTATAGCCCATGTTATACTCGGGAAAAAGTAGGCTTTTAAACAATGAAAAAAAAATTCAAATCGGTTTAGTAGTTCCTGAGACTATCCGCGACAGACAAACACAGCATCATCCTCTTTTCAATACTATTAGTATACATACCTATACCTACTTATTAAATTGAATGATAAAGCTTTCCCGATTTATTGCTCAATTCTTAGAGCGACGTTTTGACCAAATAATTATTTTGTTGGATGAGGAAGAGGCTTTTTTATTCAATTTAAGTATATACCTACATTTTTGTTTTTAGTAAATTTTTTCTACTTATACAAAATACATTTTTCCAAAAGTAGGCGGCAAGAATTTTGTAATGAGATGGTTGCAGTTGCAATATCGTCTCGAAATATTATTAGAGCGCTTTTCTCAGTCTCGTCTCTTTAAAACGAAATTAGAAACCGAGGATACATAATGCAAACATTTTCGAGAATAAGGTTTCGAACGAAACCGAAATTTTCTGTCTCTTCTCGACAAGACGAAATTAAGAAAAGCTCGGTCTCGTTGTCTATCGTCTCGTCGACTAAACAAGTCTCGATCTCGTATAAAGCTTTATATACGAGACTAGACAAAATATGTGAGAGAAATTCAAATGGCGCTGCGGATCAAACGCTTTTAAAAGCCTGTATACTATAATAATAATAATAATAATAATAAAACTTTATTAAAGACTGTAGACACAGTGTAAATAGCGTCATATAAAAAAGTTACATATCAAATTTTTAAAAAATAATCTTGAATACTATACAGGGTGGACCAGGTTATAGTAGCAATAATTCACCATTCGATGGTCCATCGAAAAATAAGTTGATATGCATAATTTTATTTTTTTCCAAAACGCTTCCTAAGGGAGATACACCCCTTCAAAGTTCAGTTTTAAAATTCTTTTTTTTGTCCTAACTCTCAGGTCATCAATGCGTTTTTGATTAAATTTGGTACAAGTATTTATGCAATAGATACTCATTACTTGATGTAAGTAACTTTTGTCAAAATTGTCAAATGGCGTAGATACAGGGGGGTTGTTTCACTTTTCCCACCCTATTTTTTGCGCCATTGGATATTTTTAAAGAATAACCTTTTTTTCGAATTCCCTGTTCAATTTAGAAAAAAAGAGTCACTCTTGCAAAATTTCGATTTGAGGCTTCGTTTACGAGATAATTAGAGTTGAAAGTTTAGAACACTTCTAAAATAGCCACCTATGAAAATAATAGGTCTGGAATCTTGTACAACAATTGTAAACTTTTTACTGTTTGACGAATTTAAATAAATAATTCATTAATTAAATTAAAAACAACAAATAAATAACTTATGAAAATAACCAACAAAGTAGGCGATACTTGGTTTTGAGATAATTTATGACACTTGTCAGTACTGATTTTTAAAACTGGACTTTGAAGGGCTGTATCTCCCTTAGGAAGCGTTTTGGAAAAAAATAAAATTATGCATGTCTACTTATTTTTCGATGGACCATCGAATGGTGAATTATTGCTACTATAACTTGGTCCACCCTGTATATGCATCTTTCTGCAAGGTAAGATTTTAAGGTGTGCTTAAATTTTTTAAAATTGCTGATATTTTTTATTTCTGTTGGCAAATGATTATACAATCTACCACCAGCATATCTAGGACATTTAGTAAAATAATAATTTGTAAAAGAGTCATTATATATTAAGTTTTTTTGTCTAGTTTCATAATGATGCACTTCAGAAACACAGTCAAGATGAGAAATATTCTTTTTAACATAAAGTAAAATCTTAAGCAGATAAATAGAGGCAACAGTTAATATAGAGTTGTATTTGAAAATTGGTCTGCATGTTTCATTGCACTTTAATTTAAATATTGCTCTAATGATTCTTTTCTGTATAACGAAAACTCTTTGAATGTCACATGCTTGACCCCAGACAATGATATTGAAACTTAATTTTGAATAAATTAAGGAGTAGTAAATGTTCAGAAGTTGTTTTACATTTAGAAAGTTACTTAGCGTCTTAATTATATAGTAATATTTATTTAAGTTAGAACAAAGGGCATCAATATGAAAATTCCATTTCAAATTCTGGTCAATAGAAACTAGCTTTTTCAGAAAGTTCAACATCATTACCTTTAAGAGTAAGGTTAAGCTTAGGGATAATACGCTATCCAATCTATCAGCAGGTTAGTTACTAAAGTAATTATTAATACTGCTGTAGTTCATTAAAGTTACTAATTTATAGCAAGAATACTAACATAAAGTACAAATAACAATAAAAACTTTAATGAAATCGTAATAATCAAGTGTTGATTTAACAAACAGCTTGTTAACGTATGATTGAAATTGTTTTTGCATAAAGTATTATTAGTTTTATGTTAATTTTAAACTTTGCGATTATATTTTATGATCACCTATACGTTTTTAACTGAATGCTCTTTTTTAAGAGAATACAGCACAACCTTCCTAAGTCGAACTTCAACGGAAACGTAAAAATATTCGAATAAAAAAGGTTTTGACTTATCGAAGGTTTCGAGTTGGAGATAATACCGAAAAATTTTCGACAGATGACAAATATATTTTTATATTATTATTTTATAAAAAAAAACAAAAAATATTTAATGTAAAATTTAATTACGTTTTATATTAGTTTTTTATTTATTTTTATTATTTTTTACATTAGATTTTGGAATCGATCAGTTCAGTAATTTAAAATTTATTCCAAAAAAACACTTTTTTTAAAATTTGGACAACGATAGGTATCTTTCCATGGAATGAACCAATTTTAATGGGCCTTGCGGAATTAGACATTTTTTGAGCGTAGAAAATGATTATATTTTAAAAATCGACCCGTCAAAAAATCCAAGTTATTTTTAAAATAACACTTTTTTGAAATTTTTTCGACAACGATATCTCTCGAACGAATCACCGATTGAGATCGACTTTGCGTCATTCGACGCAGTTTTTTGGGGAATAGATTTTTATTTATTTATTGTAAATTATAGACGCGTCGACAACTTAGGTCATTAGCGTCTTGTTTACATCAGATAACAACTCACTTAAAACTAAATGACATCACAAAACATCCATGAGCGGAGGCGGGCAAAGGCCGCTACGCTAACCGTTACACCACTCTGTCCTCTTGGGGAATAGAGCTGATTCCGGCATTCGAAAGAGTTTTACTTAGCTTAGATTTCCTAAAATCCAAAAACAAAATTTTCGAAAAAATGTTTTTTTTTTAAACTTTACCGATCGATTCCAAAATCTAATCAGCTTGGAGAATAGAGCTGATTAGATTTTGGAATCGATCTGTAAAGTTTTAAAAAAAACATTTTTTCGAAAATTTTGTTTTTGGATTTTAGGGAATCTAAGCTAAGTAAAACTCTTTCGAATGCCGGAAACCCGATCTCAATCGATCGATCCGTTCAAAAGTTATTCAAGGTTTATATACTTACACACATACATACACACATATAGACTGGAGATAGCCAGAAAAACTTCGTAGGACCTCAAAACCTTGAGATCTGTTGAAAACTCGATTTTCGAAAATCGGACTGAAATAACTTCCCGAATTTTTGAAAAATTTTGAAAATTTTCTTAGCGGGAAGTTAAAAAAAGTAAGTATCAAAAACTATTATTTAAATATAAAAATTGCTTTTTTTTCAACATCACATTATATACTGAATTTATTATGTGAAGCTAATGTTTCTACAACATTATCAACTTTTTAACGGTTTGATTTGTTGATCAATTTATACGATGTTTAGCTATAGGTAAGTATAAAATTTATGAAAAGGCAGTAACTTGTAAATTCCTTAACAGTATCGTCTTAACGTAACTAATTCAGTCGATTAAATACATCCATAGGTTCTTTCCTTTTGCAATATCTACCTCTAAGGGCCTCGTAATAAAAACCAATTTTATTGTAAATGTGAAAAAAATTATTGGCCAAAATTTAATGAATATTTTCATGGATACCTTTTGTGTGATCATCTTTCCTCTAAAATATTTCTCGAACTCCCCAAATAAAATTAAATTCCCCTGAGGCATGAACATGATACCTATTTATACAATTATAATAATATCGACCTTTCAAAATAAGATCTTATTTCCAAGATTTGATACGTATAGTACATAATATTATATAGTATAATTTTTTTTTGTTGGAAAACAGCCAATTATATAATTGATTCCATACATATTGGAAAAAATCATTTTACTAACCATAGTCACAGTCACGGTCATGTTGAGCTCTCGCTAGTACGAAGATTCACTTCTATAACATAGCTTTATTGAATTGAAAATCTATTGATTCCTAAACATATAAGGAGAATGTTAGATTAGTAATCATGTCACGGTTGAGTAAATGTAAGCTCATTCCGCCGCGAAAGTAGAAAATTTCAGGTTAGAATCCTGACTGTGACATGGTTGGTAAAATGATTTTTTCCAATATGTTAGGAATCAATTATATAATTGGTTGCTTTCCAACGAAAAATTTCCAATTGCAATTCAGCCGTATAAATCAATTAATTTATATTATATAGTGTCTTATATATTTTTTAATCTTTTCGTCTAGCCCCTTCATGTGATACCTCACACAAATGTTTTTGCTGCTTTATGACAATATGGCGTCTAGCGTCCACCATATAGATTTTAAGTGACGTCATAATATATACCCGATGTTACTCGTGAGACTATGGCGAATCTATCGACACTTCATTTGTGAAATTTCCTTCAGTCGGTTGAGTGCCACTTACATTGGTACCTACCCACGAATTTGATGAACAATAAATAATAATATTATATTTATGTCTAAAGGTAAGCAGTTACGTGAATCATTTAAACTGTTTGTTTACTTGCACTCAATTCGATTTGTGCAATGCCTAATGCAGTTATCAGAGCGATTGTTATCGATAGTCGACAATAACCATAAACGAGAATGGTAATCCGTGGTCATTTCGAAAGCGACTATTGGATTGTGGACAATTATCTTGAGTTTAAAACGCTCGACCCACTTGAAATTTTACGAAAGATTAGGAGTCTTAAAAAAAATTTAAATACTAATTATAATAAAATGAAAACGTCGTCTGTTTCTTTTACGCTCGAATAACTGAACGGATTAAAATAAAATTTTGAATATAGATACATAATGTACATTCTGAAATAGAATATACGCTATAATATGTAGTATCCTTATACTATCTTATCTGTTACTAGCTTTTACCAGCGGCTTCTCTCTCTTACATGTATTGGCTCACCTCAGAATAAAATTCTTAAAATTTTAAACAGGATTAATTTCTATTTTCAGTCAAAGCAATATAATATACTCTGTAAAAATTTCAACTTCATGCCTTATTCCGTTTACGAGTAGTGTTGCCGTCTAGACAAGACAAGACAAGACTTTGAAAGTCTTGTCTTGTCTTGAAATATCAAGACTTCACTAAGTCTAAGTCTAGATTAACAAACTCTTGTCTTGTCTAATATCAAGACTAGATTATTTTCAAGAGTCTAGATTAGTAGTAGTAGGTAAAGTAAATCTTTACATACTACTACTTAGTTTATCTAGACTCTTGAAAATTGTCTAGAGTTTTGGCAAGAGTCTTGATCTAGATAAAGCAAGTCTTGTCTTGTCTTGAAAATTTCTAGACAAGATTTTTGCCAGTCTTGCCTTGAAAATCTAAACAAGACAAGACAGGAGTCTAGAAAGTCTAGATCTAGACGGCAACACTATTTACGAGCTAGAAGCCTCTGACAGACACAACAATGGGGCTCCGTTGGATCTTTCGGGTACGGAACCCTAAAAATTATCAAAAATTCGACTTAAGCGGTTTTGTCTTTAGACCACAAATACTGATAGTACTTATTTACACACAGACATGAAGCAAGAGCCATATACTACGTGATCTGATTGTCAATTGACTCAGATCAAACGTGCATTGTTTGCAAGTCGACCATAATCGACAGAAATATGTCGAAACATATATGATAAAGGCATAAGTCACACCCGGTTACGGTAATGTCTTCATATCTTATGCGCAAGTGCACATTGTTCAAGATTGGCTCCAACTCCTGACTAATGACTAATGACCCATCTAAAAGTCATCAAAGCCATGTCTGGATATCACTGTTGTAAATCAAATTTGTTCATCTGCTTACATATTCCTAAAATCGATAAGCTTTCATGAAGAGGATATAACTTTGGGCTGATTGTATGATTCGGCAAATATTGAATCAATAAAAAATAGTGGAACCTTTGGTGTAAAGATACGAAATGTTACAATTACCACAAAACACCAAACCATAACAAACACTCTCGACGTACGTTTCGCCAACCCAGTTGGCATCATCAGGAGATGATTAAAACTAAAGACTAAACACAAATTACTGCCTATTTATAGGCTACCTAATTTTAAATTACCTGAAACTAAACTAATTTACTAAATCAAAAAGCAGGCTACCTGGAATTGGGCCTTTGTCACTGTTCATAATGTTATTTTTACACTTATGAATCTCTAGACTCTCTAGAGAGTCTAGAGATTAATTCCAGGTAGCCTGCTTTTTGATTTAGTAAATTAGTTTAGTTTCAGGTAATTTAAAATTAGGTAGCCTATAAATAGGCAGTAATTTGTGTTTAGTCTTTAGTTTTAATTATCTCCTGATGATGCCAACTTGGTTGGGCGAAACGTACGTCGAGACTCGAGAGTGTTTGTTATGGTTTGGTGTTTTGTGGTAATTGTAACATTTCATTAATATTGAATCAATTTTCGATTTACCGAATCGATTATATTCGACTTGAATCGATTTGTATCATGAAGCCGAGTCGATATCAAGATTTCAAGAATTGAGTTTCTAAGTCTTGTTATTTTTAGGAAGTCGATTTAATAATGTTCAGGCCACTAGGCTTGGGAAAAATATTAATATGTCGATTCGAATCGATTTTTTAAATCGATTCCTTAAAAAAATATCAATTCGATTCGATTTAAAATTCTGGTTCAGAGACTAACATACTAATCGCTACACCAAGCTGTCCTCAACATAATCAGTTTTGTGACCGATTTTCGATGCTTCCAAGTTTTATAATCTACACGTATCTAATAATATAATAATACATCTAACAGATTTTTTGAGGTTATATATTATTATGATCAAACGGTTGGCGACAATGCGGTACTTGTGATTTATGAACTCGTATCATTTATATCGCAGCCAACGCGGGTATTTCGAGGGGTTGGCACAACGCTATAACATGTCAATTAGACGCTCTTGTCAGCGCACATATTGTGTCTGTACATTAAAAACACCCATCGTTTTGTCAGGCATTGAACTCTCTCATATCCATACTAATGGTTTCTATATAGTCAAGTTCAAGATAGTGAGTCATGCACTTATACTTACTATTTATATAAGCGGCACAGTTTTTATGCATGGGACGCGTAGGCCTTACATTGTTTCATTGATGACTCACTATATTAAATTTTGGAATTTGACTAGGTATGTAAGAATTTTTTGCACTCTCTAAACTCTATTAAGTATGTATAGGGCCTGAGTTTTCACAGCTCTTATATTACAAGTACCCAGTTACCTGAGAACTGGTAAAAGTGTCAATTGGATTTTCAATAACACAAAAAAAAACTCGGGTCGCAGTGCCAAAACCCTGCCGACAATATAGTGTATTTGCTAATACAGGCCTTGTGGCTTTAATACGTGAACTTAGGTTTGTTTTTGGACAAAATAAAAAATTTAGCCCCTTAATACATCTCTTAAAATAATATTTTTTTTCTTAATTTCAATATTATTATCAATGCAACCTCTGTTCCAAATTAAATACACCCACCAGTAAGTAAAGCACTATCCGCAAACTAGTGTTTTCATAAAATTTGTAAGTCCGGTTCTGTCAGGGCGATTTTATTAAAATCTTAGCAGCACATTTTAATCTTTACTGAAGACTTAAATTTCAATTTTGAAACGATTCTGACAATTTTTTCGGTATTTTTGGGCCCAAAAACTTTTTGGAACCCTTAAATACAACCCTGAAAATGCTCCGATCGGGCCCATTTTTAATAGGCTTCGTGCGGTGATGGGTTCCAATGTGTGTACCAAATTTCGTTTAAATCGATTAAGTCTGCCGAGAGTTATCGTGTACACACACACACACATAAATATATATATATATATATATATATATATATATATACATTTTTAAAAATGGTGGCAAACTGTTCAGGGGGGTATGAAACGTCGAGAAATTTTGGTCCGACCCCTAGGTCCCGTCATCCAACCGACGCCAATAGTGTATGTGCCATATGGCAAATATACACTAATTAGTAGTGATATCGTCATTCGTCAACAGCATAAATTTAAGTTTGTTTATTGTCATAGTTTATTATAAATTTCTCTAAAACTACATCTACTTATCCTGTAAAGTATATAATACATATATGCAGGGTGACTTCGACCACCCGTATCAGTCGTTTTTTTCGAAAACGGTTAGTCGTAGAGAGTTATGTCAAAAATTTGTATTATAAAAGCCCTAATAAATAATCGAATGGTGATAATTTTTTTTCCGGGAAGGTCGGTTTCCCTATTAGTTTGCTCCAGAATGTCCAGAACTCCGGAATTATAAATAGCACGATATGTCGAAAGTGGTATTGTTGAAAAGATCTTGAAAAAATAACGCTTTTCTCTTACTGATAATAGTTAGATACCAAACCATTGGCATTGTGTTCCCGTTGTAGACATTGGAATGGCGTGAAGAATGGGTCGGTAAATGAGTGCGGCCGCCTGTTGAGGATCGTTTCACATCTTAATTAGGATTTATTGAGCACCGCGACGAATCCATCATTGATAAGCGGCCATCAAACAATATGTCTACTTGCTGCTTACCGACCAAATATACAACTTTCAAAGTCAAAGGGTGAAAAACAGACTCTACTGAGTGGTGTGTACCATAGTTGAATTGTTGCTAATTAGTGTATAATGCGGTTAATTGATTATCTATAGAAAAATATATTGAAGCATAAAAAAGACTTCTAGCGGAGACAATGTTACTCATTACGACACTTCCCGTGAAAATGGCTTAAAACTTTGAAGTCTTTGCATATCTGTCACCAATTTATACTTTTAAATTCAAGATCAATAAGCCATTTTCCTGAGAATAGTTCCTTCAATTATCCACGAGAGGCAGCACGTGTGGTAGGCTTGATTATTTAATTATTATTATAATTAAATAATTAAGTTATACCACTAAAATGACACGACACTAATGGGGAATAAATAATGTTGTACCTACCACAAGTGCTGCCTCTCGTGGATAATTGAAAGAACTACTCTCAGGAAAATGGATCATTGATTAATGAGAGATATATTTTCTTTTCTTTTTGGATTTTTATAAAACTTTTTATAAAATTATAAGAGTGTAGTTCCGTAGTCCGTACAGCATAATATAGATATAATCATTTTTGTTAGGTACCATAATAATATTTTTTCAAAGTTGGTAATTTCTCCAGAACTGTAAAAAAATGAACACAATGAAATGAATTTACTTACTTTTTTTAAAGCCATTAACTCTGACGATTATTTGGGTAAAGTATACAATTTCATATTTTTAGTTTATCATTATTTTTTATAATAAATTGAGGAAAAAACGCAATTTTGCTGGGTTGCAGAAAGCAATATCAAAAAATCTGAATTGACAATGACCTTAGATTGTGATAATATAAATTATTACAGTTTTTATACATGCAAGGACATTCTAATGTCGTTGTCAAACCCGGGCCTCTGTCATTCAAAATGCGTAGAAAAATTTTGTTTCGAAGTGGAAATTGCATAAAAAGCTATGATAAATAGGTATACACAGTAGAAAAAATATCGTTTCAATCGATCAGTTATTTTTTGAGCAGGATCGATTTAAAATTCTACAACGCTTTTCTTATGAAGAAATATGTGTGGTTACAATCTAAGGTTAATTTCAAATTAGATTTTTTGACAATGCTTTCTGCAACTGACCATAAAATATGGCGTATTAAAAAAAATAAATGATTTATTTTCTTATTATGAAGATCGGCGATGATAATAATGAAATAATAATAATAATAAAGCCTTTCAGGAAAGAATATAAATAAATTGAAAACCCAATAAGTTCTCGGGTTAGAATAGAACCTGGGAACTGAGGTCTGTATTAGATGAACAATGGAAACTCCATTTAGAAATAAAATCATCACTAGGAGTTCGGTTATTTTCACATCCAGAACTTCTAAAAAATGTATTAGTAAAATAATACTTTTAAGGTATAAGATTTCATTTTTGTGTCGAGTTATTCAATATATAGAAGTGCTTTTAGAACGCAAACGTTAACAATTTTATATTTAATGATATAAATAACCACTATTGATTATTAAAAATAAATATTATACTCCCTTACAATGCATAACGCATATGTCACTTATTTTATCACTGATTTTCTAAAAGTTAACATCCCTCTTTAACATAGATCTTTATCATCAAATCATGTTACAATGTTTGTAAAAGTGGGATCACATTATAATATAGTCATAGTAAACATTTAGACACAGGAGTCTGAATTATATTGTTGTGTCTTTTTGTGACAACATCAATACCCTTCATTGTCGACCACAACATTGATTTGTTTTGGTAGTTTCGATGAACTACGCTTTTGAAACAAACTAGTTAATTAAAATTATAATCTTCGTCTTGATTAAATCAAATTTTGTTGTGTTTTATTTATTTATTTATTATTAATTTTATATAAATAAAACAACAAAATTTGATTTAATCAAGACGAAGTCAAAAATACGTCTGATCACAACGAGATTATAATTTTGATTAACTAGTTTGTTTCAAAATCGTAGTTCATCGAAACTACCAAAGCAAATCAATGTTGTGGTCGACAATGAAGGGTATTGATGTTGTCACAAGAAGACACAACAATATTATTCTTCTTTTCAAAATAAGTAATAATGTTCGGTTCCTTTCAACAATTATACTGAGCTGAAAATCGCTCGAAAATCTAATATTTTATAAATACTCTGCAACATATTATAAAAATATTATTTTTCATAATAGGTACCTACTTATGGTAAAATAAAATAATTTAAAGTAATATTTTTAAAAATTTTTAAAATCAACATATTTTGTTCATAAAATGTATAATAGAAATTATCCAATACATTATCAATTATTTCATTGATTGTCGTTACGACCTTGCTGAGGTCAAACTCAAACATTAAAAGATCTTTTCTGTGTGAATTTTAGTTAGTACCTTCTCAATTCTCTTCTCATTTTTCAAATAGTAACAACATGCAATAATCACACTTAAAAATATTGAAAATATTTAGGTATACCTATCATTAACTTCGTTAATCAATTCTAATATTTATTTCCAGAACTGGGAATTATCAACAAGTTTTCAAATCAATGTTGACCTCTGGCTTGAACTCTGGCATTAAACTAAATTATTTAATAATTGTATAATCTGTAAATAATTTTAAATACAATATCTTCTTTAAAAATCTTCTTTAAAAAAGAACGTTGAAATATCGAATCAAGAGCAGAAAACGTTACAACTCGACTCGACTCGAAAATCGAGTAAGTTTTTACTAAATGTTCGAGTCGTATCAAAAATCGAGTAGTTATTAATTAACGGACATTTATTAAATACTTGACTCAATGCAAAAATCGAGTGTTTACTAAATACTCAATTTTTTAGTCAAATCGAGTATTTACTTGTAATTTTTTTTGTTTTTTATTTCTTCTATTTTTTTTCCAGTCCGATCAACGTATAATTTTTGTGCTCCCACCCTAGCACTGGCTTGCCAAGTTGGGTGGGAAAATTCTAAACATTTTATATTGTTATCGATAAATGTGTATTTTTTTGTAAGGAATAAATAAATAAATAAATAATAAATAAATATAGACTTTTACGACCTCTGTTGTCGAGCGTCTATAAACTACAACATCTATCTATCTTTTTTGGAAAAATTACATAGTTTTTACACGCCAAACGTAAACTCTAAACCATCTAATAACTGCACGTTCCCTCAAAAACACACATATAATCAGTGTAGTGTCCAGCGCCCCAAATAATGTACAAAGGACTATCCGAGCCGATAAATATGGTCACCCCTCCGGCCAATTACATTACAAGTATCAATTGAATGACGATGACATCATTAAGTTAATGTCACTGTCACACATTATCGTGTCTTCCTCACCCCTGTCTGCTTTCTGGACCCCAATAATTTATACATAGTAATGTCACTAATAAAATACACAATTGTAACGGGATCTGTCTGTAAGTTCGTTTTCTTGCGAAATTGTCGAGGTTTTTTTGAAGTGAAACTTCTTATGCGGCGCCACTGCTTCGGGGATTTGAAGGGTAAAATGTAGCTCAATGAAATGAAAAATGTTTACTACTTATAAGAAAAATGTGTAGATATACAAAAATTTGTAACGGGAAAGAATTTTTGGAATGTATCGAGAGGATACATTCCAAAAATTCTTTCCCGTTACAAATTTTTGTATATCTACACATTTTTCTTATAAGTAGTAAACATCTCGCGGGTTTTGTGTATATGTTATATGGTATAGAATATAGATGCAATTGCAATCGAACTACAGCTGTGGTCGGCCCGCCTACCGGAATATAATATAAATCCTGTAACAACCAGTGGCAAGTCATTCGAGTTTTCACTTCGCACGACGCACAGTGGACGTACAAGTGTTCCTAACCCTAATTGATTTTTATGCTATTCATATATAAGAAGTTTCCCTTCGGTCGTGTGTCCTGCAACACAAAGCTTTTTATTTTGTCTAGACGTGTTTCCAGAATTTTTGTCTAATAGTATTCGAATCACTCGAAAAAGGCTGGGCACTATCAACTGGTAAGTATATCATTAAGTGAAAGATCGTTTTTATTCGGTTTCGATCGGGTTAAGATAAGATTTCTGTCGAAAATAATATTAAGGAGAGTAAAAACTATAAGAACTGCTACCTGATAATAATATTACCTAGGCATTAATTATATTCACACACACTGTTACGTTTGTATGAAGTATTAATTATATTTATTTAAAAACAACCCTTCATAATTAAAAATCTGAATCGGTAACATTTCTATAAATCATTTAGAAAATGTAAACAAATAAAAAATAAGGTTAAATATTTTTTTGTTTTTTGTAAGTATTTTAATAAACAAAATGCAGAAATTACGATTGTTTTTGAAATTTTTGTAATTTTAATATTAAATCTAAAATCGGATATTTTTTTCCATCAAATCACAATCAGGTCTAAGATCTGATAGAATCTAGTGTGTGATTCGAGGCTTAATAATTATTGTTCATGGATTTTTTCAATAACTTGTTACGTTCTGTGTATATCATTTTAATCTTTTACCTGAAATGGTACGATATTTGAGCCGCTGTCACCAAAATATGTGTGAAATTAAGCAAAACAATTTACACAAATATCCATGATATTTATATAAATATATCAATAATCAGTCATCAATAGAGCTGCTGGTATGATAAATATCATAACAGACTAGTCGATCTAACAAGGGATAATCTTTATGCCGAACATATGTTACAGAGGGGGATGCAGAATCACCCCTTCTCAACAACAAACATCGCTCGCGCCCCTAGTAAATATTGTACGGAGATAGAAAAAGATCATTAAAACTGTTCTGCTGTATCAGGAATACCAACATCAAATAATATCGCGTCTAATTGATACCGAATACAGCTGGTAACCGTGCCTACCGTAAACTTTTTTTAAAGTTAGAAGCAGATACGCTTGAATGAAAGGAGTTATCAAGTTTGTTTTATGTATATCTATAAAGTTTTATACGGCACAATGTGTTTCGAAAGTGCATAGATAGATATTGTAAATTATAGACGATCGACAACAGAGGTCATAAGGGTCTTTTAGAAAGTGTAACCAGGGAAAAACATACGTTCTATACTGTTGAATATTAAACATAACTTCTATAAAGAAGCTGTTAATTAAAAAAAAATTGTGAGCTTCTTTCCACGCTAAAAGAAAATTAAATTTCGGTTTTAACCCGAATATAGCCGAATAAAAAGTACTCTATATTTTAAGTTTGAGTACCACTTAATAGTGTACCTATCTTCATAAAAATTGGTCCATCTTTTTTCCGATGATATTATAATTACAGACAAAGATCCCATTACAAATTTTCAGTACTAAATTTGGTCAGTTGAAAAATTTTAAAATTTTGATTCCCCTATTTCCCGGTCCCAATTTGAGAAATGGTGAAAATGTCAACTGGGTTTTTAATTTATTATTACAACAATGAACAAAATAATAAATTGATTATATGGATAATTAATTAATTTAAAAAAGGCATGTGTCGCGGTACACACGACCGAGAAGTAAAACTTCTTAGGTATGAATCATATAAAATGAATAGATGAGAATGAGCCATGACTACAATAATTATTGATTTTTGTTAGGGTTGTTATGGTAATTCGCGTCACACCATTTTTGTCACCCATTTTCATTTCATTGAGCTAGCATTTAACCCTTCATATTTCTATCTTTTATCTTAAATTCATTTTCAAAGTCGTACTAGAAATCGAGCATACTTTCAAAATAGTTTTATACCCATGGAGGTTCACTCTATCCTCCATGCTTTTACTACTGAATTACAGTAGAAACCATGATAAAATTCAAAGTCGTATCAGAAATCGAGAATTGATCGGTTAAAATCGTTTATTTTTACTCAGAATGGTTTACACATGCCTTTATAAACGTTCATTCAACTTAATTCTGGATAGCAGGTCGTGATTTTTAACAATTGCTGCAGGAAACATCACAGATATTGTTCATTGATCGATGACTGTACGAAAAGGAAACAATAATATTTCGCGGACGAATAAACCTGCAACGGGGACGCGGGAATTGATAAGGAAGGATTCCGTATATATTATAGGGTGTAGTACTACGCACCGGCGTACAACGTCACAATCACGCTGTCGGATCACATGAGCCTAATTGGCGAGTGTCTGTTGAGCGTGACAAGCGATGCGTGTACGCCTGTTGTACCTACCTAACAGTGCCATTGGTGGGCCAGGGTCATATTCTACGTCAGGGGTTGAACAACCATTCTGCTAATGATGACGACGTTGATAGCAATTATGATGATGCTGGTGATGACAGACGATCGTGATGATGATGATGATGACTGATGATAATTATGGTGATCATGTTATGACGGATGATGACCATCCATCGATGATGATGATGATGCTGGCGATGGCTGATGATAATGATGGTGATTATGTGATGACTGATGATGATCATCGTATGATGATGATGATGACTGATGATAATAATGGTAATCATGTGATGACTGATGATGACCATCCATGGATGATGATGATGATGGCGATGGGTGATAACAATGATGGTGATTATTGGGGCAGGAAAAATCACACTGCACTTATCTAGGTCCCTGAAGTCTGGTGCTTTCATAGATCGTAATTAGTTCATTAGACGTTAATTAATCAAGCGAGTAGCGTAAAGGTAGAGCAATTTAGGAATTAAATAATTTAACCAGGCAAGCAGCGTAATGATAGAGCACTGACCTCGTATTCGAATAAATTGGATGATGTCGGGTTTTGGTATTGTTCTTAGAAACGTATCATAACTTGGTTTTTAATGGATCTGAGGTCAGTTGCTAGAGAACAATCTCAATGTCACTAGTTTTCATTGTCTAATTTAATCATTAATTAGTTATCGGAGTCATATGCTAGCAGCTAGGTGTTATGAAATTTTTAGTTTTAAACGTCGATTAGCCAGTAGTAGACTCCACCGGGGCATGTTCTGAGCTTAGTATAGAAGCTTTTGGCACTTCTTTTTAATAAACTGCAGGTCTATATTTAGGATTTCCATTTCGTCATGAATATGTTCATTTCGTAAGAACCATGAAGCGTTGCAAGGAATTCTGAGCATTTTATTTTGGATTAGTACATGGATTTTTTAAAATTTGAGTTTTTGATGTGGCACCCCAAACTATATGAGCTAAACTTAATATTGAAGTATAAATTAATTTAGAATATGGGATAACGAAAGTGGGAGACATTGTTCAGTAATTGTACATCCTTTGAAGGAAAGCGAAGCCAACATAGATGGCAATAGCTTAGTGATTATAATGAAATATACTCGCGTGTAGAAATGGGATACTCCACATCTACATGATATTTTAATACCCTCTCAGCTTTCTAAGAGGATTTAGTTAGTTGTACGAACGCACACACACATATACACGCACTAAATACGTGTGTGTGCGTAAAAAATAATCAACTTGTTTCTCGAGAGGTCTACTAAGTACATACTTACATGTGTACATGTAGAATTTTCAGCATCCTCTTCTGAAACACCATGACAGAATTACGACAGTTATCCTGCACAAAGTCAAATGCTTCTGTGATTGATTTGATTTTTTACGTCAACTGATATGTTGTAAATTGTACGAATTTAAATCTGAATTTTTTTTTATTAAAATATTTGATAGTGATATATACAATATACATGGTGCTGAATTGCTTTGCGGGTAATAGATTTAACCCGTAAAATCAAACTTTTGTGATTTCCTGTTTCCCTAATTATTTTAGGAAAAATATCTTCGAATAAAAGTTTTAGAACATAAAAGTCTGCATCTAAATCATTAAACAAAATTAATTTTGCCTGCTTTGTAACGGCAGAAATTTGATATGAAAATGTCAAAATTACCTCAAAAACAGATAGCGATAGCCATGGAACTTGAAACAAAATGATTAGAAATTATTCTGACAGCTAAAACGTCATTATTTTGTTCAAATTCCATGGGTATCGCTATCTGTTTTTGAGGTAATTTTGACATTTTCATATAAAATTTCTTCATGCAAAATTAATTTTGTTTAATGATTTAGATGCAGACTTTTATGTTCTAAAACTTTTATTCGAAGATATTTTTCCTAAAATAATTAGGGAAGCAGGAAATCGCAAAAGTTTGATTTTACGGGTTAAATCCCTATTACCCGCAAAACGATTCAGCACCTTGTACCTATAGGTATATGTTTTTGTTCAGTGGTGCATTTTAAGTAAAACGATTATTTCTAATGCATCAATGTTTTCCATAACAGCTAGCAGGTAAAGAAAGCCTGCCTATCTTGCGACTTAAGTGAAATTCACTGTGTATGAAAAAATGACAAGCTGAGACGGCTTAACAAAATAACAAATAACGTAAGTAACAATAATAATTTTTTTCTTGTTGGAAAATAAGAAAAATAATAAAAAGATTGCCAATTCCTAGCTTTATGAGCTTCTTGTAAAACTAAATTAAATAAATGAAATTGCTCTATTGTTCTGACTTTCTCGCGAATTTTCGAAACTATCCATTTTGGATTTTTCCGAGACAAATAACTGGTGACCATTAATGGATTTTTCATTTATGAAATATGAACGAAATTTTCAATTTTCGTTTAGCTATCCTTATTTGGGAAGTAAGTGGAAAATAAAAAAATTCGACTGATGACCAGTCCTATACTTCCCACCTAGTAAATATTTGCAAAAAATAAACACTCTTTTTTTTTTATTCTTTGACTAGGCCCAAATAACCTTAGCTGTTGGTGGTCTTTAAAACACAATTTAATTTTTATTCTTTGAAAAAAGCATGGCCCTCTTTTTTGTTTGGTGATCTACTGATGGCTAACTTAATATAGCAAAAATCATGGTTACCTTGATTTACGTACAATTTTTATTTTTTTTAGTAAAATATTTTTTTTCTCGAAAACTATACATTTTAGAGAAAAAAAATATTTACATTTTTTTCATATTATAACATCTAGAATTCATTTATATTTTTTTTACCTATGTTAATACGTGACATTGAGGACGTTCTTTTGAATATCTCAGGATCCACTGAACCGATTTGACTCAAAATCTAATCAGATCTAAGTTAAAGGCTGATAAACACAACAGAACAATCGGCATGCCCGTATGTTGTTCCGTTCTTAAGATATCGAAGGCGAAAAATTGACCACATACACACACACATACACACACACATACATACACACACACACACACACACACACACACACACACACACACATACAGACATCAGTCAGAAAATGATCTTAAACGATTGCTAGGGTCTCAAAACGTGAAAATCTGTTAAAATCTCGAAATATTGTTTTCGGACTGAATCCATTACTTCCCTACCATAGTAGAGGTGGGAAGTAAAAAACCCTAAGGAATACCGCAAAGACTTATACCTTTGGTTTCGATTTGTTGAACGGTACCAGACGCCTTCTGTACATACAGACGGGATCTAAAACTGATCACTGTTTCGGTATGTGGCCATGGGGACCACGATACGTCTAAGCCCGTCGAAACTGAGTGAATAAATAATTAAATAGTAAATAAAAATAGGTAAAAAAAATTTTAAGTTAAACGGTTTTATAAATGTACTAGAAAGAAAAAAATAATATTTAATTTAGGTTCATAAGTATAAAAGCGTGGGTCGTAAACTCTATAATAATTTATTACAGTCTCGACCCACGCTTTTATACTTATGAACCTAAATTAAATATTATTTTTTCTTTTTAGTACATTTATAAAACCGTTTAACTTAAAAGTTTTTTTACCTATTTTTATTTTTAATTTTTTAGTGTGCTTTATTTGCTTAGTCTGATTTTATAACATTTATCCGATTCACTGAAACGTTACCGGAGCAAGACCTTTTGCCTGTGAAAATTTAAAAATGCGATTTGCACCCGGACGGGAGCTGGGTCGGTCAGCTAGTTACACTAATACTGTATTGTCACCGCGGAGCTACACATGTGTGCAAAATTTCAACTCAGTCGGATCACGGGAAGTGGTTGAAATTCAAAAGTACAATTTACACCCGGACGAAAACCGGGCCGGTCAGCTAGTTACCATAATATTGTATTGTCACCGGAGCTACACATGTGTGCAAAATTTCAACTCAATCGGATCACGGGAAGGGGGTGAAAATTCAAAAGTACGATTTACACCCGGACGAAAACCGGGCCGGTCAGCTAGTTACCATAATATTGTATTGTCACCGGAGCTACACATGTGTGCAAAATTTCAACTCAATCGGATAACGGGAACTGGGTGAAAAATCGATCGCAATATTTGAAACAAATATAATATAGGTAGGTATAAACATATAAACAAACATACAAATATACGGGGTCAAGCTAAATAAAACCGTTTAAAAAGTAAACCTTACTATTATAGGTATTTATTTTGAGCACTAGCTTTACTTTAAAAAACCCGCTCATTTTTAATTTTAGAAATATAGATCAGGGTTGAATGGTGTTTTTTCGCACATTTTAAGCTATATCTTTTTAACCAATTCAATAAAAAATTTGAAAAATATGTTTGGAATGTACAAAAGTAGCTCTTTCCAACGATACCTCGCACGATACAATAATTTAAACTTTTTTTAGGGGGCCAAACTTACCCCCCCAAAAAAATATTTACAAACATATTTCATAACCTTTAATTATCGAATTATCTGTGCGTTACAAAGGCCTAGCATTACGCCAAATTTCAAATTCCTACGTCACCTGTTTTTCGAGAAAAACGTCTGTAACAGACAGACAGACGGACGCAAGAGTGGAGATCTTATAATGGTTCCGTTTTTCCTTATAAGATACGGAACCCTAAAAATGAGCACAATCGGCGAGTCCCCTTGTTAGTAAATAATTTTCAAAAACTATTTTTATACTGTGAGACATAATAATTTGGTAGACGTTTTCTATAAACCTCTTATCATTTATCCATTAATGAATAGATTTCAATAACACAAAAATCATGCATTGTGCAATGAATCCTATATTCAAGTCTGCGCCGACAATGGCGTGCGTATTGCACGGCAAGTGTCCGACAAATAACACAAACCAACATTTTCACATGTCGTTAATATATCTAAGCGACCCACAGTGGGCCATAAATACAAAGAATATACGCGATTAAAAATGGTCACTTTCAAGTTTCAGAAACACACAGTAATTGAAAACCATGCTCAGTTTTTGGTACAATTTTCAGAGCTTAATATACTTTCAAAGTACCTTTAGAACTTAATTAAATGTGGTAAAACTCAAAGCTAAAAATAATTGTTTCGTATCTTTTAAAAGCTAGAGTAATTTGAACCTACGACCGATTAACATTTCAATGTATTATTTTTTAATAATAAATTTAAAATCTTTCTGTACCTATTTAAAATCTGCAAAAAAAGAGTAAGGAAACGTTTTGTTTTAATATTTTATGGGGATAAAGTGACATAGTGAAATGAAATAAGCTTAAAAAAAATGGGTGTGTGCTTATGACCACACGACAGAAGTGAAAACTTCAGATTTTCTAATTTTTGGTGTCATCTATTTTAGCGCATTTATGAACTAAAAATAATTTATTACTAAAATACTAAAATTGTCTTTTTAATTAATTCCACCTTTGTTTCAAAAAAATTATAATTATTGTCAAAGAAAGAATATAATAAAAATAAAAAAATATATAAATAAATATCATGTAGAATTTAGAAAAAAAACGCCAAAAATTCTACGCTGCCATCAGGTCGCGAACCCAGGTTCCTATGCATAGAACGCAAAGACGTAACCAACTGCGCTATCGGTGGGAATGTGTAGACGGCCGTTTTTATGATATAAGTATGTTGTGAATTCTTACGAAAGGAGTTGCGAATGCATACGGAAGGAGTTGCGAACGCTTCACATTTTTTCAGTACCCAGGCAAAGAGTGCCTATAACGCTCCTAAGGAAGTTATCACTTCAATTAGCTGCTATACCTGCCACCATGGAAGTTCACATTTTTGTGCATTAATATGCAAGAAAATTACTTATAATGAGGCTTAGAAATTTTTCTCAAGACATTTAACCATCTAGAGACGAAGAATGTTGACGTGACAACTTCTCACTACGCAGGCAGACGTTATCACGCCCAAAACACCCGTGGGCCTGTAGACAACACAGCCTACTCCGCTTTATTTTTCAAGAAATTCTGTCTACACGAATTCTAGCGGAGGGAGTCAGTGATAGTAAATATTTTTGTCAATAAATATTGTTATTTCTGCAAGTTGATAATTTTGACCAACTTTTCGGCCCACCGTGCGACTGGTTGTAGGGTCATTCGGTTGGACATGAGAGTAGATGAGTACACTGAAACGAACCAACGGGAACTGCGGTTGCGTTAATGAATGGGTTTACGTTGCGTCACGTGCGCCGGCGGGTGGCCTAACACGTGCGCGACGCCCCCTCCTTCCCTACTCCACTGCATACCAACTCCTACGGGAAGAGGTATTATGTTCGCGAGAACATAAAAAATAATGCAAGAGCATTGTTTGTATACCTACTGAATGTTTATGAAAAGTTATAATATAGGTATATATTAAAGAAATATTTCAGATTTTTGATTTTTTTATCGACTTCAAAAAAAGAGGAGTTTCTTAATTCTAAGCGTATGTATTTTTTGAAATGAAACTTCTATACTGAGGGTAACTTCGTATGAGACGATGAAACGAAAAATTGACATGACAGAGATAGATTTAGAAAGAAAGAGTAACAATCAACAATTAACGCGCTATTTATCATAGACATAAGTCTCCATGTCTGTGCTATTAATGAACTACACAATGTGGTTGACACTGCCACCTATGGTTGGGTAAGCAAAATAGTTAGGAAATTTCACGTCTGCCATGTGGTATTTTATTATTTTATGTATGTACACCGATTATTCAGGAACGGTTGCAACGATTTGAATGATTTTGACTCCATTGTGTTAAGGAAGGTGCCGCTAAAAAAAAAGCCGCTAAAAAGAGAAAAATAATAAATTTTTGAAGTAATTTTTTTGTTGCCAGTTTAATTACCTACTATAAAACGTAAGATTTCGTAATGAAATTGGAGCCAACTTCAATAAATAATTAATTATTTTTCTCTTTTTAGGGTTTTTTTTTATTGGAAAAGCAGCCAATTACATACGTTATTTTGAAATATTAAAAAATCATTTTTTATCAACCCGAATCTTCCACTATCGCGGCGGATGAGTTATCAGTTAAGTACTTAACAATGACACGATTAACAAATTAATTTATTTCTAAATAAGCAAAGTCAATCAAATCCAATTCATGCGAGAGTTAGTTAATAAAAAGCCCTAAAATTGTACAAATACCTACAGCCGTATTATATCATATATTAATATAATGTCATGTTCCATTAAAATTGGCTCAATAATTTTAGAGTTAACTCGGAACAAACAGACACAAAAATTATGAAAATAGCTAATTCGATCCATAGGCATCCTTTAAAGTTTAAACTGTGCTTCATCTAACTCGAAATTTGGTTAAAAATACAGTTATAACCCAAAAAGTTACGATTTTATTTATTTGTATTAACTTTGCTCAGATATTTTATCACAAATTTGCTTTATAAAATATAAAAAGTTACCCTTATTTGTAATATCAATACCAATAATAGTTTGTAACCCCATAATGCAATGGGGTGAAGTCAGACTCAACTAGCTGTGAATGATTAGAAGAGGCAAGTAGAGTCCCTTTTCGTTACGCGAGCAGGCATTATTATTATTATTTGCACTGTGTGAATATTTTCTAAAAAGAAGGAAAAACAACCCCTACATTACATGCGTCTATAAAAACTTTATTCGTAGTTAACTATACCACGTAACTGATATTTTATATTTTTTATTGTTTTTTTTGCTGAAATAAAAAATAGCAATAATGTTGCACGCGTGGCACAAGAATTATCCTTAGCTTTTGAGTACAAAAATATGTAAATACAAACGCAGAAATTTATTTGCAAAAGGTAGGTATAAAAAAAGGAATGTGACAATATTGCCTATGGATATATAAAATATCGTGACAACCCCTGTCTGGAATATCGTTTTTGGCAGGTTTTCGAGGTGTTTTATATTTTGTATTACTAGCCGAGACAACTTGTTTCCAGAATTTTTGTTTGCTTATTTATACTCACTAGAGACCGATTTTGATGAAACTTGATACACTATCAATTGGTACCAAACAAGTCTAGAATATTTTTTCCGCTCTAAAGTCCTTCTGAAGTTCTGTAATTATAAACAATTAAATTGCCTAGTTTAGAATCAAAGGAAAAACAATTTATATACATAAAAAATACAGATCAAGAATATTAATGACAAGCAGTTACCCGCGATTCCGCTCACATCCTATATTTAAGATATTTTTATGCCTTCCCAATTCCCATACAAACTTTAACACCCCTTTGTACCCTCTCTTTAGGGGTTGTCTTAAAAAATCCTAAAATACGTGTTTTATTATTTGTTTTGAAGGGTACCTATATTTATACCAAGTTTCAAGTTGGTACACGCTGGCAATACGATTTTATATGTAAATATTTTTACCCTATATCACCCCCTTAGGGGTTGATATCCGAAAAATCCTTTCTTAGTGCACCTCTACACCCTGTAAGGAACATAACTTGCAAATTTCATGTTTCTATCTTCAGCGGTTTAGGCTGTGCATTACACCCCCTTAGGGGTTGAATTTCGAAAAATACCTTCTTAGCGGGTGCTTATGTCATAAAGTGAACTTACTGTCCAAATTTCAAGTTTATAACTTCAGCGGTTTAGCCTGGGCGTTAATTAGTCAGCAAATCCTACACTCCCATTTTACTCCCTTAGGGATCGAATTAAAAAAAATACTCGAATATGAGTTTGCTTATTTTTAAAGAAGAGTTAAAAATATGTTGAATTCTATACCTCTCACCTTAACAATTTGTGAATTTGTTAAATTTCGAAAAATCCTTTCTTAGCGGATGCCTACGTCCTGTAAAGTGTTAAGAACCTACCTGCCAAATTTATATATCTTTATAGTTGCTGAGATTTCGTGATCAGTCAGTCAATCAGTCAATCAATCAGTCAGTCAGTCAGTCAATCAATCAATCAATCAGTCAGTTGGTCAGAACATTTTTTTTATATATTAATGATAATAATATTAATAACACATTTTTTAATAAGTATAGATATAGTTTATATTCAAGGATGAATCGCAAATGACCTGAGCTTTCAAGCGTCTATAATTCACAATATTTTCTAGAGGTTGAATAATATTAATCCACGCATAAAAATGATGTCATTATTATGCACCTGGACTTGATAGTTAAATCCTTTTGAAAAAGCAGGTGGATAGGCAACAGTTCCAGGACGAACTCCGCTTAATCGCAGTTAAATTAATCCCGTTTGCTACGAGGATTATCACAATTTTTAAACTGGTAGTTTTTAATGAAGCGAGAACAAACGTTCTTTCATGCGAACGAACGCACGTGTTCAGGAACTGCATTTGCTTTGAACAAAGTATTTATTTTATAATATTTTCACCTGCTTTGTACTTTAAGAAATACTTTGATACCCAAGTGTGTAAGCTTTCACGGCCGGCGTTGTTCCAAATCTTCATGGTTTCCGGTATTTCTATCATCATATAATTCTCAAAAAACATTGGAATGCAGTTGCGATAACAACTACATCCCAATGTCCCCCCTGGGGAGAGTTGTACCATAATTTCACTAAACAGAACAACTATTTGTCGAGCGTATGATAGCGTCAATACACAGCTGTCGACATAGCTGCCGACGATAGTTGTTCAACAGAAAAGTCAAAAGACGATATGCGGTATTATGATTTTTTGTTGTACCACTAATAGTGTCGAATGTCGATAGTTGCGCAGTCTCTTCTGATCCCATAGCCTTTTGACAAGCAACTAAACAGTTGTTCGATTAAAAATTGATTGTATGCGCCGGCCCTAAATTAAGCAAATTTATTTAATTAACTTTTTTTAAAAAAACACATTACCTGTTTAAATGTTATTTAAAACTACTCACTGAAATTAATATTTTCTTCCTTTTATTTTTGTATTCAAATTATTTACTATTTATTTTGATAAGCTAAACTCTAAAGTTTTTAAATGTCACTTCTCATAATGCAAATTTGTTTTCCAAAGCTCCAAACATTGGAATGTGGTTGTTCTCGCAATTGCATTCCAATGTTCTTTGGGAATTTGTGTTCCCAGGAACCCGAGCTCGTACCAGTCGGTTTGTGAATGCCGGCTGGCAGATTCTAATACACAAATGGATTATGAATTGTTGTGTTGAAGACGCTAATGACCTGAGTTGTCGACGCGTCTATAATCTACAATAATAATAATAATTTTCCAAAGCATGCTTATAATATAATAATAATAATAATAATGCGTTTAACGTCCGTTTCTCGACATTATGTCATAACAGACGCCATTCGCACCATTACTATTTTCCATTTTACCACTTCCCGTTGTTTTCTACATATTTTAAACTTCAACTCTTTTTTTTTTATTAGCAATGTGCGAATGGAGGAATTATAGGAAATTAGGATAAGGTAGGCAACTTTGGGAGCATAGGAGTTTGACAGGTATTCGGCCATGGCCTTGAATAAGGAACCATCTCGATATTCATCTGGAATTATTGAGGGAAACCATGGAAAACCTCAAACAAGATGGCCGGTACAGGAATTACCGTTTCTCGGCGTGAGGCAGTAGGAAAAAGTCCTAGCCACATCTGCCCCCGCCGGGATTCGAACCCAGTACCTTCCCAATGCGAGTCTAGTGCTGTACCACTAAGCTACATCGCTGGGTGCATGCTTATAATATATTATCCTCTATTTTGTAACGTTAAAAACTGAATTTTCGAAAATCGATTTTTAACCCTTAAAATCGACTTAGCGAAATTCTGAGACTTTATTGCACACTTGTTCTTTGGGCCCTTTGAAATTACCCTTTGAAATGTCAAAATCGGTCCAGTAGTTTAGGAGGAGATAGCTGCACAAAAAACGCTTGGCTTAATAATTAATATATAAGTAGATATAGATATTTGCAGAACACTGTTCTAGAGCTATTTATTCAACGTGACAAAGATTTTAAGAGTGTAGATTATAGACACTCGACAGTTTAGGTCATCAGCGTTGAAGTGACAATAAGATTCACAAATGCATTTTGTGATGTAAGTAAACTGAGTTCATTCAACTTATTATAGTGATTTCTTTAAATTAATTACATTCTAAACAGCTAATATAAATTTCTACATTGATTTATGATTTTTCTATTAGTAGACACATTCGTTATTAGCGTTTGAATAAAGTTTAATTATTATTATTATTGAAATAATATAAAATAGCAGTGGATATGTGTACGTTCTTACGTCAAAGAGTATGGAAATTCTATAAGAGGCGGCGCTTCAATTGAACGAACGAAGCGAACGAGGTCCCGCAATAGTTATTTATTTAAAAGCGCGAAGCCGTGTCGGAAAGCTAGTACAGTAGAAACGATATAACTCGAACCTTGTTAAGTCAAAATTCTCTCCAAGTTGAAGAAATTAGCCATTCCCTTTCGCTGGAATCCAAAAGACTATACCTCAAATTATTTAAACTTAATACCTTGAACTAAATTTCTCTACGAGGTCCTGTAACTCGAAGTTTCAGTCTCGCGAACTTTACATCTCGAATTAAGCGACGTGTACACTTTACAGTCTCTGTATGTCAAAGTTTATTGTCTGTTAGACTCCCTAACTCGAATCTTCGATAAGTCAAAATTTTCAGATTTTCCCTTGAAGTTTCAGTTATAGAGTCTCTAACTTTCTACTGTGTATAAATAAATAAAAGATAGACAGAGGAATATATTGTAGCAAACCCCACTGCCTGCAATAGAAGCGTCGAGAAGGGAAGGTCACAGTGGCGAGGCGTGGAATGGTATCGAAGATACGAGTACCTGCTAGACGTCTGGAAAGTGCTAGAACGCGCTGTGTTTAAGCCACGTAGCTCTATATAAGCAGGGAGCCGACGGGAATTAGTCAGTCAGTCGTGAGCCAGTGTCGTATTGAACTGCGAAAATAAATACAGTATATAAATCTAGTTATTTGTTCAGTGTTTTTGAAGTGTTTCACTTTGTTTAAGAATTACTATTGCGTTGATTGTTAGAATTGACATATAGTGGTTGCGTTTATTGTTATTGAATTGTTAATTATATTAAATAAATATTTATTCCGCCCACGCAGAAAACAGTTTTGTTACAATATATATAGGTCATGCCCAACGAAAATATGTGTCATATTACGTGGTAGTCCGAATGTGCCCGAGATTTTACGATCGGGCATTTAAATTTGTAGGATCGGGTGTCTTATAGAAATACCCAAGTATGTTACCTAACACTACGTCTGTGACTATACCTACGTCATGTTGACATAATAATATGCATACTACTGTTTTTTAACAAAGTCTTCGACCGATGCGCACGGCTTGCTCTTAAGCTCTGACCGAACCTACAGTTAAGTTATCAATTAATAATTAACACATCACCGTGTATTGTGGACGCCTGTCCACACATATATACGTTTTACATTATGATTATTTACTAACACATAGAGAATGGCGGACACTTCTTTGCAAGGATGGCACACTTTGCTTCTTTAAGCTTTAAAGCATTACCTATTCTTGGATTCTTTGTAATAATTTTTAAGTGTTTTGTCTTAATATTTTTAAAGTGTTTGTATTAATATGTCTTTTGCAAATGGACGGATAGAAGATCAAACATATGTTTGAATCCTGCATCTTTTGCTTTTTTAACAGGAACAATAAGCATATATTTATTTATTAATTCAAGTGGCACGTTTCGTTGATACAACGTTGATTTTTTAGTACTTCAAAAGGAAAAACGAATTCCTTTATAGGGTCACTTGTTTGCCCGTCAACGGCAGAGGTTTTGGTACCTGACTATTATCAATAAGCATCAAACGATTCTTCTTTTTTTAGAGCTTCAGAGTTTCAGTTTATTATTTACAAGATTTTATTTAACTTGCAATGTTTTTATGTTAGTTTGTTTGTTTGGGTTAAATCTTGCATGTCAATTTTGAACGACTTTCACGTATCCCGATGACAATACATGAATCAAATGAATTAGATTCAATCTCTAAGGGGGTTTTTAACATTGGAAATGTTTATGTTCGTATATGGTTGCAGAGTTACGAGTTTTCGTTCAAGGCCAAAAGACAACGGTGTCGCGATCAAGTGAGGAGCAATCATGCAAAATTGAACAAGTGCAATTTTTTCGAAATGTGTTTTATATCATGTCTAGTCAAATTGAGAGGTATTTGCGACGATCTGCGGTGTTATTTTTGAGCAAATGTTAATAAATACTGTAGAAAAATCCATTTAAAAGTTAAGTAATCAAGCAAAAGTGATCGCGTATATAACAGAAGAATAATAGAGTTATTCCTGACAAAACTAAACAGTGCATTGATAAATATTGTGTGTATAATAAACAGTTAATTATGTTTCATATATGCTGTTATCATTTCCAATGTCCTCGATGGTTGCAAGGATTGCGAAATCTGTGAATTTTTGACTATTTTTTGACTATTCAACGCCTAGGCCAAACCGCTAAAGCTAGAAACTTGGAATTTGGACAGTAGGTTTCTTTTGTGATGTAAGCACCCACTATATGAAGGGATTTTTCGAAATTCAATTCCTAAGAGAGTCAAAAAGGGATAAACTTTTGAACGACTAAAAGGAACAAAATAAAATATTAGTAAAAAAAACTTTTTAAAGACACGCTTTTATTTAAATGTACTGAAAAGGAAAAAAATAAGTTTTAATAATTTAGTTTCATAATTATAAAAGCGTAGATCGTGACTACTAAAATATCGTAGAGTTTACAACCCACGCTTTTATAATTATTATGAAACTAAATTATAAAAACTTATTTTTTCCCTTTTTAGTACTACATATAAATAAAAGCGTGTCTTCAAAAAGTTTTTTACTAATATTTTTTTGGAGTTAAATCATTCAATAATAAGTAGTTTATAATAATCAAACGATTTAAACCCCTTAAATCCACAACGTATTCACTTTTTATTAGTGAATAACAGTCTATCAGACAGCTAAGCTGCCGTGATTTTTGTAAGGCTTTTATTAAAAAAAAATCAAATGTCACTAGCCGGGGCTTGAACCCAAAACTTCCAGCTTTACCTACAATTACTCCACAGTGTCCGAAAGTAGAAAGCGTTTTTCTCTTATTATATCACAGTTTCGACGACGAAACGTTTTAAAAGCGAATAATTTTGTTAAGAGAATCAGAAAAAATGTGAGGTAAAAAGATCAGTCGATTCATCCCTGAACGGGGACGGCAATATCGTGAGATTAATCGACGGCAGCCGTCGTTATTATATTATCTAACATTCCGCCGGCCCCTTGTAGAGGAATCTTTTATAGATCCATGCGTACCAACCGTATTCATAATCCACGATCATTGTTAACACTGTGATTAATGGTTTGTAAGGTTGGTAGCCGTGATGTGCCGCATCATGCGCATGTCATTAATCAGAGCTGCTCTTTTCTATTTGAATGATTATTGAGCATTTATATATTTTATATTTTACGGTGCCGATAGTACAGTACCTTATGTCTTACATTTTAATCTATACCTATGATCTTACACCAGCGTTGCCAGATAATTATTTTACCAAACCGGGAATTTTAGCATGTGAAATAAAAAAAAACCGGTCAAGCGCGAGAAGAACTCGCGCTATGAGGGTTTCGTACCCTTGCGTTATAACAATTTAATAATAACAACTTTTTTTGTTCTTTTTCGTAGGTATCAAATTTCATTAAATTATATTTTTAAAGTAAAAAAATATATTGACTGAATATTTGATGAATTAAAAAAGACCAAAAAAAAAAACAAAAATATTGCAATCCGAAACCCAGGATCGAACCAGGAACCTTTCAATCTTAGCCATTCGGGAGGTGTTTTTACAAGCGCATTATGTGTAGTATAAACAGTACGACTCCAGCTGTCTGCTATAAATACTCTCTACTATGAATGTGCCTATATACTGTGAGCGTATAACAACATTAATTTATTAAAATTAATTGTTTATTTATTTAATTATACCTAATTATTATTTGCCAGGATTCATGCCATAACAACACACAATCTATGAAAATTTCAACTATTACCGTTTGTGAAATAGAGCCATGTGACGGAAGGGCAGACAGACAGACATCGTTGGCAGGGTAATTTAGGCTTCCATACGGATCTCCAAGTTGGGCAGGAAATCCCAAAGTACGTAACATTGTACTATGTGAATTATCAGGTAATAAAATATTAGGTAAATTAATTAAACAAGTAGGTACCTATTGGTATTTATTTTTTGAGGAACTATTTCACATTTTTGTACTTGACTGAAAATTTTACCTCGGAGACTTTCTCCTGCTCCTTAATGTGTTGATAACATTCTGCACATGAGTATTCCATATTGAATTGAACAAGCAATAATATGATTTGAAAAATCATGAAATTAGCTGTCCCGCGCGTGACATTCAATTAGCTAAAAAATAGGGAGCAACGCTGGTTCTCACACAGATAAAAAAAATATAATATATACCTATATATATTATATTTTGCGTAGTTCTGTGGATAATCACAAATGACACCAAAGATAACAATTTGTCAATTTGGGATAAATTTTGTTTAAAAGGTACGTATTTTTAATTCTCTTCCATTCGTCATACTCAAAAACTTCTTTGAGTGTCTGTATAATACGGGCAGTAGCCAAAAAAACTGACAATAATGCAAGCGATTTTTATCCATCGCTAGTCATAAATATCGTCATGGCTGTTGGTGGTTTAGTTATTAAATAAATTAAACACCATTCAACAGTCATAATTTAAATTATGATCTTAAATTTAAAATGATACAAAAACGTGTTTATGTGAAACAAAATGATGCTCTGATTAAAATTTCGCTTTTCGATTATTAAATTAGTTTCAAACCAGTTAATAAAAAGTGGAAATGTGGTTTATGTCAGAAAGATTGTAAAAAGAAATATATAAAAAATGCCATTCAATTAATTAAAGAAATAATGTAATTCGTTGAAATTATTCTCAGATAACAATGTAGTTAGTGTTTAAACATGTACGTTTTTAAACGAGAATCTCATCCATTCAGTTTTTTGTGATTTTTTGAAAACGGAAACAACTTCTAAACCAGAAAAGATACAGATGTTTGCTTGTGCTTATTGGAATCAGCGTGCATTTTACTGCAACCATTGTAAGCTTAAAACAGTTCTGAGAGATTTAGATGTTCGTCAAAAATCCGCGTTTTTTTAAGATGTAGGTAGGTATGCCTTAAAAATCGCAAAAATCTATGTTTTTTTATGTATTTTTGAAATTGAGAATGTTTAACAATAATTGCGCTGATTTCAGTAAACAAAAGCAAACATCTCACGTCTGTATCTCGTTTAGCTCAGAAGATACGATCATTCAAAAAAATTTTGTCTTACAAACAATTTTCAAAATACCTACTATAAATTTTAACATACTATTTTGTATACATTTTTTTCTATTGTTCACTTCCTCGTGATCATTTAAGTTAATATACGTAATTTTATTTGTTTTTAAATAATTTTTTTCAAATTCACGCGGTACCCCAGGTACCCCAGGGTTCCGCCGAACTCACATTGAGAAACACTGCAGTCTATTTAAGATTTTCTTTGGATAGGCAAGTTCTGTTTTGCGCTCAGATCAACCTGCGCGCAGGATCTTTCAGAACATACAAAATAATATAAGTTAGATTTTTTATACGGCTGAATTGCAATTGAACATTTTGTTGGAAAGAATTAGGTATATAATTGATTCCAAACATATCGGAAAAAATCATTTTACCAGCCATAGTCACATTCCGCCGCAAAAGTGAAAAGGTTCAGGCTAGAATCCTGACTGTGACTATGGTTGGTAAAATGATTTTTTCCGATATGTTTGGAATCAATTATATAATTAGCTGCTTTCCAACAAAATGTTCAATACAAAATAATGTTAAATTTATGTCAATACGAACGTCTTAGAGCGCTCGGATGGAACTGAGCGCAAAACCGAACTTATCCATATTAGATAGCCTTTAATTCGGATCGTATCAACAGGGCTTAAGTATAGTGTTGACTTTTCGGTTGCCTGTAAACTTGTGTAAGGTCGTCCGCGGTTGTGGTGTATGTGTGCGATGTGGACAGGTACTTTATGTATTATTTTCTCATGAATCAAGGCAGCGTTGAGGCGGGCAGACAGTAGCTAAATATTTCACTGACAGCACTTCATTAATAATAGGTACAAACTTGTTGCCTTGTACATACACCTCTCTGTGTCATGATATACAGATTATTTATACATATAACTGGTATCAGACACAGGTCAATAAATTCTGCCTACCTTTGACTTAACAACACTATTTTTCAGTATCAGAAAATTATTTAGATAAAGATATAAAGTCTGTTACTGTAATGGCCAAATTAATTTTGTCAATTGCGGTAGCCATTTCGGTGTCTGAATTATTAAATTTCTAATACAGGAATAACATGTTTGTCGAATATCTTTCACAAAAAAAAAGCATCTTTTAACAATTTTACTTTCTCATATACGAAGTATGTATAAGGGAAGTCTTGTTGTGCAATATTTCGATTTTTAGTTTTCCACATACGTCATGACTAGGGTTGCCACTTTTTTGTGCAAATAAAGTATATTGGTTATTAAAGGTAGAAAAAAAGTAGATTAATGTGTCAAAATAAAGTACGATTTATTTTACTCTATCATTTTGCTTAAAAACATATTTTGCATTACTTTTAACAAGTAATTATCACTGCTAAACAGCTGCACAGCATCTTTAGAGTCTATAATATTTAAATTAAAGTATAAATAAGTAATTCATTTTTTATCAGATTCAGAGATGTTTCGTTCCTTTCGTCTCGCCATTTGCTGTTCACCACAGAAAAAACTCTCTCTGTGAATGCTGACGTGGAGGGAATCGACAGTAAAAATGAAATTACTTTATACAAATTTGAAAAATTATCATCAGTCTTATTAAATAGGTACTTGCTGCCATTTTTGTGCAGTAGACAATTCCGCAAAACCTTTAGAACTATATATCTCAATAATCTCATGATTATATAATTTATTTAATAAAGAAATTTCTCCGTAAAGATCATCCATATTTATATTAAGTTTTTGCAGATTTAAATTTTCGACTATGTTAACAAAATTATCAAATTCGACATTGCTTTTTAAATTTATATTGCTAAGTGTAAATAACCCCAGTAACTCTGTCGTTCTGTTTTACACAAAAATTCTTACAACCAACCTTTGTTTGTATATTATATGTGAAATGAATCCCAGAGAAATCAAATCGTGCGAAATAAAGTATTTTCGTGTACTTTATTTTTCTGATAAAGTATAGAGTACATAATTACCCTAAATAACGTAAAATACTTTATAATAAAGTACGGGTGGCAACCCTAGTCATGACCTTTTATAAATCGGCCAGCTGTCTAGCTTGATTACATTTTGGTGGAACCGTAAATCGCCAACATACACAGGTTTCACTGTATTATTATAATTATATTATACCGAGGGGTAAATATCTGAGGATTTATGGTGTACAGCGTGAAGGAATTACGAGGATTTATGAGGATTTATGAGGATTTATGGGGATTTATGAGGATTTATTGAGGATTTATTGAGGATTTATCGAAGATTTACAGAAGAATTAAATCAGCTGTTTATGTAATGCGCGTGCGCGTAACATTTTTTAATTTGCCCGACCGCATAAACCGGCGGCATTGTGAATAAAATTTGTTTTTGGTGGTGTCATGCAAGTTTGTGCGAGTTCCAAGGTAAGTTTATTATAATATTTATCTCGTGTTGGCATTATTGTACCACATACAATAGGGTATTTGACTAAATTTTTTTTTTGTTATATTATATTATATATATAACTTTTGAATAATAAGAAATTTCAAAAAAAAATTTAAACAAAAGTTGTTGGATAGATCCTCCTTAACAATTTTTGTAATAGTAATTTTTAACGTATACAAGCAGTATTTACCAAGATACATGATTTCATCCCTTAAATTCAAGATGGCGGCCACCCCTTGCGAAAAATTTCATCAAACTTCTTATTAACGCAATTTAAAAGTACCATTTGCCTGGATTAATAAGGTAAACACAGGTTTGTTATTGTTTATACATTCGATGAGTTATGGGGATTTATGAGGATTTACGAGGATTTATGAGGATTTACGAGGATTTATGAGGATTTACGAGGATTTACGAGGATTTATAAGGATTTATGAGGATTTATTGGTGATTTATATGGATTTATATGGATTTATAAGGATTTATTTGCCAAAGAGAATTTATGGTGTACACAATTTTGGGCAGATATTTACCCCTCGTATTATACTATAGCTCCGACTTCACCCGGGTGATAAGAATTTATGATTTATAACTCCCCTACCCCCCGCGAAAAATTCTCCCCCAATCGAAGTCGGGCTGCGGTAGTGTTTATAATATTAGTAGAATTACGCCTATAGGTACGCTAAAATGCAAAAGAATTTCAGAGTTACGATTCGTTACTATCCCACAGGAATTATATTATTTATCCCCCCTCCCGCGAGAAATTTATCAAAATAATATATAGTCTATATCACTCAGGGATAATGTAGCTTTCTATAAGTGAAAGAGTTTTTAAAATCGGTTTAGTAGTTCCAAAGATTACCCACAAAATACAAACAAACTCACAAACAAACAAACGCACACACTTTTTCTCTTCATAATATTAAAATAGATTATGTGAACTATGGTTAGTCGTCGATTTGATGAGTTTGCAAGTTTTAAAGTTTTATGAAGCGCCTTTTAATAAGTAGTTAGGCCACAGATCAGCAAATATGCAGACTATCGGTCGATCCACACGGTTATTTAATAATTATCCCGTTCCTGGTCGGTATTTAAACATACAATATATTTATAGAATGATTCCAAAGTTCGTTTACATTTATATATCACAAGTCAAGAACTGATTTCGAGTTTACAGTGTGTTCCATTTTTGCATGCAGTGGTGGAAAAGTAAAAATAAAAAAAAAAGTCAAGTGGTGTCATGGGACACCCGACAGAAGCTATGCTTTTTACGCATTGTATATAAAACCGAATTTATCAAAGTTATAGACAATAGAATTGAAAAGTTATTATTTAACTGCCATTTTGAAATCTGATGCAGTTTTATTTTTTTGCCCTATAAAACTCTTAAATATCAATTTTCGACAAACTCAGATAATTTTTACAAAAGTACATATGGCCGCCATTTTAAAATCTAACGCCATTTTATTTTTTTGTGTCCTATCAAACTCTCAGATATTAATTTTCAAAAGGATCGGACAGTAGATATACTTTTAACTTGAGCATGTCGGTGACGTGACGCGAAACCATAAGTTTTTCCCCTCTCAGAAATCGTCTAACGCGCCTTATGAACGAGTATGATGAAGATCTCGAGATACATTTGCTACCTGCATATCTCTGCAAGGGAATCAATTTGGTGTCTCGGAAAGAATTTGATTCGACGCGCGCACAGCGAGCTGCAGATATTGCAGGCAGCAAATCTTTCTCCAGGACTTCGCCATACTCTTTCACGACTATCTGATGGTTTCAAAGCTTACCCTGATTTCATTAGAAAACAAAACTTGCTTTCAGTTCAATTATTCCTTTAATGCAAAAAATATAACAGATAAACTAAATGGTGCGTTAATTTTGGCCAGGAATGTAAATTATAACCATCTGGCGTATTTGTATTCCCATTTGGAGTGTATAAATCAAATAACTATATTTATCTATCTATCTACCTTGGCTTCGCGGGACGAAAAATTGAGACGAGACAAGATGGTTATAAATGAGAGGAAACGAAAAAATAAATCTCGCGCATCAAGACGAGAAAGTACCGAAATTCGAGACGAGAACGGCCATTTCTCGTCGAGATGATAAGACCGTGTTACTAGGAAGTAGTAGATTAATGTATATCTAGTTGTGTAATGGACTATATTACGACGAGTGATGACACTATGTAAAAACGAGTGATAACGAGTTTTTACAGTCACACGAGTCGTAATACCATTATGCACGAGATATATTATATATGTAGTATTTTTTGCCATACCCACTACAAAATACCTACTTTTAACTTCATTTTCAAAAAATTTTGACAGTTCATTTGCGTCGCCATCTTTCCTTCTACAGTATGCAATGAAGGTCGTGACCCATAAGTAAGTAATGGCAGCGAATAAACAGAAGTTACTATGGTAACCGTTTACTTACCGCCCTAGTGCGGTAAGTAAGACACTTTCCGCACAATTGATTGTTAAATGACTCATTAAAGGCAGCTATATTATATACATCGAAAGTTGTTATTTTGTAGTGGGTATGGCAAACAATATTTTTTGATATACATTGCAAATTATGTACCGTCTTTTTTGTTCCATCGTGTATATAAGTGTACCTAGAGATGAAGTTCCCACGTCACACACAGTGATCGACGCTGCTGTGATATCGACTATATTTTTTTTAGATTCTATATAAATTATATACTCTGTCCAAAGCACGGCTACTCGGCATTAGTATAGGTAGGTACATCATCTGCAAGACGGCATTCATAAACCGTAAGAACGTTGAATAATGAATGAGACGTTCTGCATTTTTGACGTGATAACGTCTCACTCCGCAGGCTTGTGTTACGAAAATTACCTTGTCAATCCTTGGCTGTTTCTTAAGACTCCAGCTAAATGTCTCCACTGTACGTTTTACGGAGTGTTGCAGCCCCTGCCCTCGGGAGGGAACGCGAACTGACACAAGAACTCGTGTTTAGTTCATGTTGATGCACCGTAACGAGTGAAAGCGTTGACCGAATTGAGACGTTTTGGTATTTTTTTTTTGTTCAGAAATATATAGTCTTTGAATTATAAATCAAATATTAATGTAATACTATATCTGACACAAAATTCATTAAAAATTTCATATACCTCGAAGTTAGCCGCGTAAGAATTGCTGGGTTAAAATCAGAAACGTGAATTTCTCACATTACTAGCGGGGGTGTGTGCTCTATTATCTCTGCGAGGCTGAGCTGAGTTTCCTTCGTACAAGTAATTATATTTAGGTTAATTTTCCAATAAATTAATTCAAATTGTAGCATTTCGAAAAGGGGAGATTCTGTTCTATAAAATGGAACCATTTTTATATTTATTTGAGTTTATAAGAAGCTCTAAAATTTTAATTGAAAATCGTGAACAGAAGTTTGTCGGTTGGTCTGTATGTATATATAATAATAATAATAATAATTTCCTTTATTCATTTGTGCCAATTACAGCGTAGATAGCGTCAGAGAAATCACATTTAAAAACAATCAACATTTAACATTTTAAAAACATTTAGACACGTTAAAAATTATCATTGAAAACCATATTCTAAATATTAAAAGCATATACATAAAATACAATTAAAATCAGTTCGCAGTAAGCGCAATAAAATAGTAAAAACATATTAAAATATTAACAATATACTAACAATATATAAAAAGACACTAAAATTTATCAGTAAAATCCAGGTTAAAAAATTCATTTAAATTATAAATAGCATTTTCCATTAGAATATTTTTCATTTTTGATTTAATATTTATTTGGTTTAATTTAAGGATTTCCAAAGGAATTTTATTACAAATTTCAACAATTTTATTGTATGGACACTCTTTTATAATTGTGAGGTTGCTATTTTTGTACTCCAGTGTTTCCTTACTTCTAGTGTTGTGTCCATGCACAACACTTCTCTTATGGAAGTAATCTTCGTTACTTTTAAAAAACAGTACGCAATTTATAATATAAATACTACACAAAGTTAATAGTTTCATTTTTTTAAATAAGGGTCTGCATGAGTGCCTAGGATGTACACCTGCAATAGCTCTGATGATTTTCTTTTGCAATATGAATGCCTCTTTGGCATTAACACTGTTTCCCCAGAATATTATTCCATATATTAGGTGACTTTCCACATATGCATGGTATGCTGTCAGTAAGGCATCAGTATCTATTACATGTTTTAAATTGCAGATTATATAATATGTTTTTGCCAATTTAGAATTTATGTGTTTAACATGATTTTTGTAATTCATATTGAAATCTAAATGAACTCCTAGAAATTTAACTGATTCTTGAATAGAAATTGTATTGTTGTTACTTAGAACTACATTTTTATCAAAATATCCATAGCTGCCAACTCGAAACACTTGAGTTTTTTCTATGTTTAAAACTAATTCGTTGTTTTCGAACCAATTTGAAATTAATGACATAATATTGTTGATTTTAATATTGAGCTCATTAAAATTATTCATTTTGACCATCACACATGTGTCGTCGGCAAACTGATAGGATTTTTCTGGTATTGTCATGGGGAAGTCATTTGTATACAAAATGAACAATATCGGTCCCAAAATAGAACCCTGAGGCACTCCCCTTTTAACAGGTTTCCACTCTGAATTAACATTAATTATATTATCATGCTCATCTTTGCATTTTATTTGTACTTGCTGTTTCCGGTCACTTAGGTAGGACTTAAAGAGATCCAATGAATTACCCCTGATTCCATAAAGTTTTAATTTTTCTATTAAGCGCGTATGACTGACACAGTCAAAAGCTTTTGATAGATCTAATAGAAGAGCAACAGCTGGTTCTTTATTATTCCACGCTTTATACAATTCTTCAGTAACTTCATAAATAGCCTTAACAGTGGATCCACCTTTCACAAAGCCATTTTGTTGTTTAGATATTATGTTATATTTGTTAATATAGTTAGTAAGTCTATTTGCAATTGCCTTTTCGAACAGTTTGCATATGTTTAGAGATATTGATATTGGTCGATAGTTATCTATTTGTGTTTTATCGCCTTTATTTTTATAGCATGGTATGACCGTGGCTCTTTTTAACATATTAGGGAATATTCCCGTTTCAAAAATATTATTAAGTATGAAGGAAATTGGCTCAGCAATATAGACGATCGAAGATTTTAAAACTGATACGGGAATGTTGTCCCATCCTGTAGATTTTTTATTTTTTAATGATAAACAAATATTTATAATTTCTTGCGGACACGTTGGAAATAGAAACATGCTATGATCACAGGTGTTATCTAGTTTTATAGAATTATTATTTGTTTTGATATTTAATTTATCAGTTATATTTATGAAATGGTTATTGAAACTATTTGCTATCCCATGTTTTGTAGTGCAATTTCCATTGGAATCTTTTATTGTATTTTCTATTACTGATTTTTCCCTATATTGATTACTATTTCTTTTAATAATAGACCAAGATGTTTTCATTTTATTGTCAGACTTATTAATTTCGTCCTTATAGTACAGTTGTTTGGCTTTCTTGACAACTTTTTTAAAAATTGAAGTATATTGTTTATAGTATAGCAATAGTACCTCAGTATTTATATTATTTTTACGCAGTATCACAATACGTTCGTACAGTTCTCTTTTCCTAAGACTTGAAATTTTAATACCTTTGGTAATCCATTTATTATCTTTGTTATTATTACTACTTTTAATTTTTATTTTCTTTTCAGGAAATGCAATGCCAAAGTGGTAGTTTAAAATATCAAAAAAATTATTAAAACTTTTATCAGGATCAGTTTCATTGTATATTGAAGTCCAATCAGTTTTAGCCATAAGATCATTAAATAATTCTACCTGCTCGTTAGTGATAGGCCTTACTTTTTTAATTGTACATTTTTGTTTACTAGTGAGTTGCATTTCTAAAAAAATAATTTCATGATCCGTTAAATCAGATGATTTAACACTTATAATATATTTTTCACTACTAATAAATATGTTATCTAGACATGATGATTTATTCGATCCAATTCTCGTAGGTATATCAATTATAGTTTGCTGTAAATTAAACATTTTAAAAATATTTATAAGCCGTGTAGTTTCAGTAGATGTCACCAGCATATCATAATTGAAATCACCGCATATTATAAATCTATATTTCATCGGTAAGTACGTACATCCAAGTTCTACAGGTCGCAATTCTTGACATATCAGCTTGACTTTTTTAATTCAGCGAGACGGCCTCATTAAAATATCTTATGCTACTTCAGACTATGAATACTGAACTTAATTGTATACCATATTTCATAAGATCCAGTAGATGGTATATGTGAACAGAAGAACATTTTTATAGGTGAGTACAGCGTGCATTCTTAAAGAGACAACAACCTTGCTTTTATATAAAATGACATTTCATCTCTAAATGGTAACGAGATCTTTAAATGATTTCTCTACAAATTATTCTGTAAATTGTCCATTTTACTTCCAAGATACAAAAGGTGAAAAATCAAAGAAAAGAAAAAATAGGTATAATAAATTATTATAATCATATATCAAAAGATCTGCAGTGGTATAGGCCAGCAAAATTACGGCTTAAGATAAAACAAAGTTATAATAATCAAATGATCACTGAAATTAGTAGAGTAAACGATAGAGGGTAAGAAAAGATAACGGAACTTAGTTTGGTATATTCTTTGCTCTATAAAAACCTGAACTTTCGATGTGAAATTCAGTAGAGAACATATAATTAAATACAGTTGTTAAACATTATATTTTTAACACGCTTATATCTTCACTTGTAATATGTTGTATGTATGTAAAAAAATCTTGCAACTCGATTTTCATCCTCTTTTAAATGTCCAATTGACGTGAAACTTTGCAGTCGTATGTAGTTTTGATGACACTATAATATTCTGATATTTGGATACAATAATATTTAAGTATATAACAAGTTAAAAAATAGAAATAAAAAACAGGTGGTGGAAGCAACGGTGTTTATGGTGGGAAAACGTGTCTCTAGTCGTTTAAAATTTAAATATAATATTGGGATCCGTCAGATAGGTGGAGCTTCAAAAACATGGCGCAGACGGAGGGAAATTTCATATACGGGGTATACTTTTGCGTGTAATTTTATGATTTTCAAAGTGATAAAAAATGATAAATATAAGTGAAATTTGTGATTGGGCCGGTACGAATCCTAAACAAAGGAATTTCGTTGAAGGAGAACGGATTCTCAAAGCCGGGCATATTATCAAATGTCGGAAATATAACGAGAAAAATGCATGCAAAATGAACTGTCAAAAGTAGTAATCTTTACGACATATTGCTTAAAAACATCAAAATTAAAAGAAAATCTCCACGAAATTAATCATGCGCGTTCAATGCGCTTATAAGGCTGGGTTAGGTGAATAATGTAAACACATAACTGCAACATAAGTTATATTTTAATAAGTAGCTAAGTTACTAACCTCAAAATATTTGTATACGAAGTTAATCCTATAAATTTGTTAATCATCAGGGATTCAACTATTTTATTGCAGTATGATAACAAGTACATCTTATTATTACTATAAAATATTTTTTTTATTCATAAATACAGTTTTTCCACATTTCATTAGAAAATAATTCTCTGTAAAGTAAGTTTTACAAGGCAATAACTGACAGTGTTTATTGCCATGATATTAGAAAACGTCGCGAATTCCATTTTCGATAAACTTTTTGTTTATTTTACTTGTTTTATTTTTGTAATAAACAATTTCATGATTAATTTGCACTGTTAGCATGTAAAATTTTCCCTCGTTTGAGTACAATTTTCTGCCACCAGATGTCAGATGCTCATTTGACGGACCCCAATAGGTAATGACTAAAAATTTGAAAATAAAAATACATACCTACATATTAAAAAAAATATAAAAAACACGCTTATATCAACGCACCAAAAAGTAGAAAATAAAGTGTGGGACATTCACTGTACCTATATTTCAATTAATTCATCGAGTACGTACCTTACGCTTTTAAACATTACAGTCTTATAGAAGTGAAAGAAATTTATTTTCTACTTTTTGGTACATTGAAGTGCGTTTTTTACATATTTTTTTAATATATGTATATTTTTATAGACATTTAGCGAGTTACCTATTAAAAATAGTAAAACACACACTTGAAAATTCTAGAAATTTATTTGTTATTTAACACTCAACAATCGTTTATTCATCCATCTTCAAAGAGTAAAATGTAAACTAGTCTAAGAAATACAAAAACCTTACTTATATAGACATATAACTTTACTCTGATTACTAATTAATTGTAGAAGGAGTGAAAGTGTAAAATCTACCTATATTTCCGCAGTTGTATTTCTTTCTCCTTACCTCTACCCCTATTTTCACCGTGCTTTTTCCATATCCGATCGGAATCACTCCGACTTACAGTGAAGAAAAAAATCTGCCGATGGCACATTGTAAAATTCCCCTCCAGAAATAACTTCTAGTTCCGCCCCTGCTACTGATTGAGATTCAGAATCATGCAGTGCAGTTATGACATTACAAAGTACACACTCTGACTTGTCATCGTCGGCGCGATTGTTTTATAGCGGGGGTCCTATTCAGAGAGAGCGCCGATATCCTCAATGACCACCGGCTGGACCCAACGTGCAGCGCGAGGATGCGATCTTTGTATATAATATAACCACATAAACATGTGTACAGATCTCATAAACATATCTTATCTACAAATGTACATATTTATAATATATTAATATTGAAAATGTAATTTTGTTAGAATTCCCATGACTTCCGCTGGAATCAACAAAACTGGAACCTGTAATCTTCATTCTTCCTCAAGGAAAAGTAGAGAATGCGGCAAAAGAGTGTGGCACTTAAAAAAGAAAAGAGTGTGTGTGTGCTTATGTACGCACGTCAGAAGTTATACCTCTTTAGCGTAACAAAACAAAAATAACTCCAAAAATTTTATCCCGCGTGCCAGTACTAAAAGTTTGTAAAAAAGACGATAAAATAAAGATATTAAATAAACTTATAAATTTATAAAGTTATTAATTATTAAATATATTTATTTATTATATTTATATCTAATTATTTATTAAAAAAAAAGCATGTTTGTGTTGAGATTCGAACCCGAGACCTATTGCGTATGACGCGGCGGTGCTATCCGTTACGCTACTTACTTAGCAGTGCTATATAATAGGGTATTATAATCATGAACTTCCGACTAACTTCACGGTGTTACTACCGACTAACTTCATGTTGTTAAATTTTCGTGACGCCGTAAAAATTCACTCTCATCATTTTTCCATAACGCGTCAAAAGAAGTATAACTTTAAAAACCCGGTCAACTGCATGTTGAAGTCGCGCCCTGAAGGTTCCGTACCGTTATAACAATTTAATAAAAATTAAGTTTGTCCCCTAATAATTTCCAGATATAGTTTACAAGCATTGCGTAGGATGACCACACTTTCGCTTAGTTTCGACACTATAGGTTTTGATGAGTGAGTCGCAGTATCAAAATACGTGATTTTTAAAACGTCGTATCTTTTTATTGCGTTGAGTTAGAAGCTTGAATTTCTTACTGAGAAAAAGGGTCTTGACGGACAGACAGACGGACGGGTAATAAAGTGATTCTATAAGGATTCCGTTATTTCATTCTGATGAGGTACGGAACCCTAAAAATTGTTTGGTTTAAACTATTGAGATGCAGTAGAATTCCCTGCAGCAGGCCCGGACTGAACATACGGGCATAAGGAGCTTATGCCCGGCGGGTGTTAACTGTGGGCTGGTCTGGACTCACCTTCGATATATTTTAAACATTTATTTACAATAACATAAACATTGATTTACACAGAGCATCGAACAAGCATTTTGAATAACCATTTTAAAGTACACCCTGACATCCCATAAAAAACGTAATAGGAAATCTGTAAAAAGTAAACTACACATAATTAACATGAAGTTACGTTGTAAAGAACCGACACAGTAAGGTGCCCCTAAAGTTAATATCTCGAGGAAACTTATTTTAGTTCAAAGTAGTTAATGTATAACCTAAATATTACAACTGTTGTTAAATTATCACCACGATATTCATTTGTTTATGTATTGCTTATTTTTATCTTTGCTGATGTTATATTAAGAAGGTTCTCTAACTATTGATCAAATATTCTTTAGATTAGGTAATACTACACACAAAATGCCATATGAAATATAAATGCAACCGACAAGGACAAAAAGTAACGCTGCGCGTCGTTTGTACGCAAAAAAGTAAAATCGATGTTCACTATTTACACTGATCTCCCAAACTTTATTTTTGAACTTACGGGTTCGGTTGATTTCATATTATTATTAAGAATGTATGCTACCGTCCATATAAGGGCTAAAAACATCTATAAGTTTTGACAAAAATAACCGTTAAAAGACGAGAAATTTAAATCAGTAGCTATATAGATATATCTACTACAGTCAGTGAAACAGATCACGACATCAAAGACAGAGACAGCAAGCACAGTGCGTTAGAAAATTTATAGGTATTTCAGAAATAGAAGCTCGGGTTTATGGACGCCCTGATCGTATTTTTGAAGCTGGAGGCCTGGACTGACAGTAAATGGAAGACAAAGAATCTGACTACAGGGTACCTATTGTGTATCTCGAATCTGTAGTGATTTCACTGAAAGTGAGTGGCTTACGCGATTGTATATTTTTCACTAGTGAAATGTGAGCCATCTCACGTGAATTTATTCGCCTTTGAATTTGTCCGTGAAACGTGAAATAAGAGTGAGACAGAGAGTGAATTGAAAACGGACACATATATAAAAATACGAAGATAACCTACATTTCGAGAGAAAAATTGATAACTTTGTTCTTATAAAGATAGACAATGAAAGACATGCAATAAACATAATTATAAGCAAAACACATTATGAATTAAATTACAAAGTTCGCTTTATTTATATACCTTATACTTGTTATATATCTGTCAAACAACGCATATAATATAACCTCACATCTGCATTAATTTGTGTTTTTAAAGTAAAAATATACAAGAAATAAAATCCCTACTTAGTCGTCCTAGTAATTTCACGAGTGTGTCCACATGTTAGACAATAGAGTTAGTTCTCACTCACGTGAAATGAAAGTGTGAAAATGAACAAACTCACTGAAGTTACACAATAGGTCCCCTGATCCCTGAGGTAAATTTTTTGAAAAATTTTGAAAATAGATAAAGGCTCAAGCCACAATTGAATTTATGGATCACATATTTCAGGGGGCTCAAGGCAAAATTAAATTTGGGGGCTTATAAAAAAAATAAAAAAATAAGCTAGTTTCCGATAAAAAAATAGTTAAAAACCCCAATGAAATTTTAAGACAGTGATTCTGAGATCCTGTCATTTTTGCGTTAATGATAATGCAGTTTGAACTTTGAACTATACTAACATAAGCTAGTATTTGAATATTTTTTTCAAGGTTATGTTTAACTGCGGCTCTAATAACAATAATTTTTTTCCTTTCGCGCTAAAATAAATAATGTCATTAAAATTTTATGAAACGATTAAATTTCTACGTGACTTTAAAGGCATAAAATACGCACGATTCTTTGGCGTATGGAGGAGCGTGGTAAAAACAGGGAAGTATAAAACCGCCTCCAGGATTTCCGAAGAAATAATTTATGTGCTTGGTAATTTATCTGAGAGATGTCTCTGCTGCATTCACGAACACGCATAACAACGCTAATTGCATGCAATTGGTCGGAGGTTTTTGTTTCAGCAGTGACGTTGCAGTTTCCAAAAATAAATTTCATAAAAAATCATGAAAGAATAATTATTCTTGTTGAATATCTCTTTCTAAATAACCTTTTCTTTTCCCCTAAAATATTAAGATAAGATAAAAAGATTTTATTAACAAAATATAATTCTATTTACAAATAAAAACAAGCGTTCCTTGATACCTGCTGCAAAGTCAAAAACAAACATATAATAACATAATACGCAAGTCATACTTTTATTTTTAATTATGGGAAAATTAAAAAAAATGGATGCGTGTACGTTGTACGCGCGTTAGATGATATACTTCTTTAGCGTGATTATAAGAACTAATTTTTAATTTGCATGCAAATAATTTATTGAAATATAAAATAATAAAAGGTCTGGAGTGAATTTATTTATATTTGTTTATATGGTAACTATGGAAATCATTAATGCTGCAACTTCATCCTGTTAAATTTTCGTGACGCGAATTCACTCTTTTTCATAACGCGCCAAAAGAAGTATAACCTCAAAAAACCCAAACATTTCCCCTAAAATATGTTTTCTATTGTAGGTAACAGCAAAACACGTCTTATTTGAACAATTTTAATCAACGAAACAATTATTAATTTATTGTAAATTATATACGCTTGACAACTAAGTTCGTTACATCATTACATTAAAGTAAACGACATCACAAAACATCCATGAGCGGAGCTGGAATCGAACCCACGGCACTTTTATTCAAAGGTCAACACGCTAACCGTTATACCAAGCTGTAGGTACTCTAAAAACGAAACAATTGGATAAATGGTTATAACCCACTTCCCACAAACGAATTCACTTTCACAAAACTATAAAAATTCCTTATAACTATTTCCCCTAAGCATTTTCTTCTTCTAAATTTCCTTCGAAAGGTCTCCAATTCTACTAAATTTAGGGGAAAATCCTCTAACCTGGCAACATTGACAATTCAGGGACAAATTTACCAATAAACTAGAGTATAGGCTAAGGCCTAGGGTGGCACGTTTCAGGTGGCGAAAAATTTTAGACGAAAGCTAAAAAAAAAGGGCGGCAAACGTGTCTGGTAAAATTATCTGAGCCTTTGCTTATGGTTTTTGTAACATTTATTAAAAATTTTTAAAAAATCCGATAGTCAAATATAACTCACAAGAAGGGGGGGCAGCCGCGTTAGATCCTAGGGGAGCCGGAAATTGAAATCACTTTCTAACTGATATTTATATCCAAACACTCAATATCCTACAACTGTATTTTCTGAAAAGGAATGTACTACGCCACTGATAAAATGAATGCACGTATATTATGCATTTCGGTCTCATTATAATAACACTGCAGTGTTGTTTTTCTATATTATTCGGAAATTTACGGTAAACACTCAAATTACATGATATATTATTTTGTTCTGAGATAACGTGTCATTTGAAAAAATCGATTCTTGGAGAAAACGTAAACATCAATTAAAATAGTTTGCGAAACCTCTAATTATTCATGGAAACTTGAAACACGCTGCGAATTTCCAAACTAAAGCTATTTCTTAGAAAAATATATTTTTTAAGATTTTATTTTTACATAATGTAAGTAGGTACTCATACCAAGCTTTTCTTTTAAAAAGAAGACTCTAAATTAAATATATTCAGTTTAACTGATTTTGGTAGGTACTTAAACTTACCAAGCCGTTCTTGAGTGATGTTAAACAGCTGGCAGACAGACAAATATTTTAGAAACGTTTTCACGTCTATCATACAAAATACCCAAACACACTGAAAAACCTGGCAAAAAAATCTGGAAAACGGTTGATCTGTGTATCAACCCCTTTATACACGCTTTAAAATAATATTTTTTTTTCTTAATTTCAGTATTATTATCAATTCAACATCTGCACCCTTCAGTAAGTAAATCCTTATCCGCATACTAGTCAAAAAAATTGTAAGTCCGGTCCTGTCGGGCTGATTTTTTTTAAATTTCAGCAGCACATTTGAATCGTTACTAAATGCTTAAATTTCAATTTTAAACGATTCTGAAATGTTTTCGGTATCTTTGGGTCCAAAAACATTTTTCAACCCCTAAAAACCACCCTTAACAGGGTTCGATTGACTCCAAAATCTAATCAGATCTAAGTCTCAATAACCCCTTTCGAATGCCGCAAACCCGATCTCAATCGGTTGATTCGTTCTAAATATACCGTACGACAAAAATTTGGTTACACACATACACACTCACATACGGAAGTCCATCCAAAAATAGCCAGAATTGCTTCCTAGGAGCCTAAAACGTCGAGATCTGGTGAAAACTCGATTTTTGATAATCAAACCGAAACCAATAACTTCCCGTTTTTTGAAAATTGTCAATAGCGAGAAGTTAAAAAACGAAGTTGCAGACAGAGCTCCCGTTACAATTTTATATAAGTTAACTGCGGGAATATTTTTTCAAAAACTGTTACCACGATTAAGATGAGGCAAAGTCTCGAAAAAAATTCAAATGACTATAGACTATTCCCGAAACCAAAATAATTTCACAAACTTCAAAATTAAAAGAAAAAACTGAAAAAACGATTAATAGTAAAAAATGCCAAAATAAAATAGAGCTGGCAACTTTACAGAGTTATACGATTAATTAAAAAAAAATGTGTATCAAAATTTGTGGCCCTGTCTAAAACTAAAAACTAGGTGTGATTTATGTGTCGGTAAAAAAACAAACTTACCGAAAAATCTGTCCGACATCTTAAACGATAATCAGCACAACATTAAAAAATTGTGAATTATGAAGATAATAACTGGCTAAAATCTGAAAATAAATATTGAATTTTAAAAATTGTAAAAATAATCCTGTTGAATTGACCAAAATTTGAAATTGATCAGAAAATAAATAGGGGAGAAAACCGGGGTATGAAATTGAGAAGTGAAACACACTAACATATACAGTGAATTTCACTTAAGACGCAACATAGGCGAGTTTTGTTTACGTGGTAGTTACGGAAAACATTAATGCATTACTATGTAGTATTACTACAGAAAATCGTTTCATTTAAAATGCAACATCCACTGAACAAAAACATGCATCAGTATCAATATTTCAATTTTTAAAAATGAATTACAGCAAATTTTTTGAATTGAAATATTGTTAGACAAAACTCCCCTGACCCCTATGTTGGTCTTAAGTGAAATTCACTGTATAGGTTAAAGCACTCCCAGAATAATGCTCTGCGATCTATTAAAATCCGATACAGTGTCTAAGATCAGAGAAGTTATACACGCCTGGATTATTAAATATGAATCATTAATCATTTATATTAATCAGGACGAAGAAGGTGGCGCTGTAAACGATATTCTGTTACTACGACATTTTTCTAACATCGGTTAATATTCTACTATCATGGTTTAAATAATTTATGTGAATGAATTTTCGCTTTGTGGCGAACCAAACCGACCACAAAACCACCTTAAAACAAAGCGATCTGTCACATTACGACTAGCATCTAGTGTTACAGTTGATCTCTTCCGCTTTTAGATTAGTGTATTTATGTATTACAATCCACAGTAGTATTCAATATTTTTAGACAACACTTGCAGCAAAAAATTCTGCCGACAAAATAGTGTATTTGCTAATGGATGCAGGTTCAGTGATGGATTTAGGCCTAGGCCCGCGAGGCCCGGGCCTAGGGCGGCAAAATTAAGAAGGCGCCTGAACCTAAACATTTTCCCCGGGCGCTGGAAAGTCAAAATTGATTAAGTTTTCCGTAAGATTGAATTTTATTATTTTCTCTCTCAGTGTTACACTGTGGAAAAATAACTAATACTTATGTGGAAAAAAATAGCTCATAATATAATTTTGACAATCACTTTTACATAGAAAAAAAGGGCGGCACATCGGCAAGGGCCTAGGGCGGCATCGAACTTAGATCCGCCACTGTGCAGATTGGAGAATCATAGCGCGTCGATGACTTCAGAATGCGACGGTCTATAATCTACAAGCAATCAGGAATGTTAGATTGTGACGATATAATAACAGTTTTTATACATGCAGGAACAGTCTAATGTCGTTGTGAAACTCTCTGTCAAGTGTCATGTACTAACACAAAAGCAAATGACTGATCTACGAAAAAAATCACTTTTCAAGCTAAATTTTGATTAAGGTAGTCTTGTGATAATTACATCCAAAAGTTTCGTTCATATTAATACGCTGTAAAACAATAAATAAGTAAAGTGTTAAATGTAAAAAAAATTTGTTAGAGATTGTACCTAAACTGTTGTTCACATAGTTACACATATTTCACTTAGTTTGTTCGCTTGGATTATATAAAAATGTCAATCTTTTCTCATAAATTGTTGAACTTTGCGTTATTATATCTCAACAATAAAAAGGTCAACAATTTTTGGATTTTTTTTTAAACTCAGAACAAAAACATCAATGAACAGTTAGTTTTCTGAAAATTTCTGACAGTTACTTTTTTTTTAAATTAAAAAACTTGTCAAAAACACAACCTTTCCTATATGCTCTCCGTGTTAATTATCCGAACTTAAATTAAGTTTATCTCGAGTTAGAGATGGTCAATCAACTTCAAATTTTAATGGTATTTGTATTATAGTATCCTTAATGAGTATACGAAAATTTAGAATTTTCTGACACCATGCCTATAGCACGGCAACTACCTTAATATGCGTAGAAAAATGTTATTTCGAAGTGGAAATTGTACAAAAAACTATGTTAAATATTTACATGTATAGCCGGTACACTACAGTTTAAAAAAATATCGTTTCAATCGATCAGTTATTTTTTTAGCAAGATCGATTTGAAATTCTACAGTGTTTTTCTTATGGAGAAACATGTGTGGTCAAAATCTAAGGTCATTGTCAAATCAGATTTTCTGACAATTCTTTCTGCAACCCAGCATTAGTGCGCTACCAACCGCGCGTTCAAGATACATTTGTTGTATATTTCAGTGAATAGTGTGCGACGTTACGCTGTTGGTTGCTGCATATCAATGGTGAAGAACAGTAAACTCCTTGGTCTCCGTTAGCAGCAAAACCATAACCTTCTATGTCAATTTCTCCAGATTTGTAAATTATGAATTAAACGATTTATAAACTAGCCTTCTTTTTGCTGGCAAAATCTCCCATGTCAATGAACAATAAATACAGACTTATACAACAAAACTTCTATGTCAATTGAAGAATGACAACCTCCTATGTCAGACATAGGAGTTTGTTACATTAACCTCCTGTCAGTGTATTAATTTAATCTAATATGAAAGAAAATGTTAGAACATCATGGTTCAAAACATTGTTATCTTCCCCCTGAAAAGTATCTGTTTTTGACATAGAAGCTTGCTGAATTTGCTAATCATGACATGGAAGGTTGCTATTCTTCACCATCGATATCTGACGATCTACAAGCTACTTAATCGCACAATCATGATACTAAAAGTAGCATGTGTGCGCTGATCCTAAGTCGCTGAGAATAGAGTAAATAGAAGATGTTAAAAATAATGTGAACGTTGAGATTTTAGATAGATTGTAGATTACAGACGCTCGACAGCAGAGGTCATCAGCGTTTATCTGTCAAGATTTTATGTCTCACCATCCGGCTAACTCCAATAATGTATGTACAATGTCTATAGTAATTAAGTTCCAAAATTTAAGATAGTGAGTTATGCAAAGTTCATAACAAGGTTAATGAAGCGGAAAACCAATGAAACAATGTAAGCATACGCGTCCCATGCATAAAAACTGTGCCGCTTATATAAATAGTGAAGTATAAGTGCGTGACTGACTATCTTAAATTTTGGAACTTGACTATAGACAAATTCACTAATAAGCGTTTAAAATTAAACATTAATTTTTAGTTGATTTAAATTATTACGACAAAAATGATCGACTGTAGTCAAAAGATAATTAAAGACAAATACATAGTATATAAATTGTTTGAGAGCTGCTGACGTTTAACACATGTTTGTTAGCGCCGCATGCGGTATTGTTGAAGCTTGTACACAGAGGTGGCGCTCCGCCCGCGGTCTCTTTACATACACATACGGTGTGGGGGCGGTGCCCCGACGTTCCGTAAATCAAAACCGACTCACATTTCGTAACAGAAATGAGTTTTAAATGAGGGATGTCACCCTAAAAATCTAGGTATGTTGATTGCCTTCTTTATGGTGCAAGACGCCTCTCTATATCGGCTTCATGCATTCATAATACACAAACGGGTCCCAATTTAAGGCTGGGCGATCCAGTTTCTTTTTCTTATCAAAGATTTTTAAAAATAATTTTCAAGAAATGTTGTTTTCGTAATTATCAAAGGAACCCAGCGATGTAGCTAATTAGTGGTACAGCACTAGACTCGCATTGGGAAGGTACTGGGTTCGAATCCCGACGGGGGCAGATGTGGCTAGGACTTTTTCCTACTGTCTAACGTCGAGAAACGGTAATTCCTGTACCGGCCATCTTGTTTGAGGTTTTCCATGGTTTCCCTCAATTATTCCAGATGAATATCGAGATGATTCCTTATTCAAGGTCATGGATGATTACCTGTCAAACTCCTATGCTCCCAAAATTGCCTACCTTATCCTAATTTCCTATAATTCCTCCATTCGCACATTGCTATTAATAAAAAAAAATCGACTGATCACCAGTCCTATACATCCCACCTAGTAAATATTTGCAAAAAATAAACACTTTTTTTTATTCTTTGAAAAAAAGCATGGCCCTCTTTTTTGTTTAATGATCTACTGATGGCTAGCTTAATATAGCAAAAATCATGGTTACCTTGATTTACGTACAATTTTTATTTTTTTTAGTAAACTAGTAGAATTGAGGCGCGCGCGCTACGCGCGTGCAGAAAACAATTGTATTGAGTGATATTATCATATTAAATTTTCTATCAATTCCAAATTTTTTTATATTTTTTATGGTAAAGATATTATTATCTATTCTGTTTACTTATTACCTTATTTAAATTAGTTGTCTAAATTTCTTCGTGAATTTTAAAAAATGTGTGTAATATAAACGGTGATCACGATGTATATTGGTATTTTTAATACTTGTTTGATTCAATTGAATAATAATGGTTTTTGGCTGTTGTACAGAACAGTTCTAGAATTATTTTCAAGTTGTTTTTAATGCGTGTCCAATTGGGTTTGTTGTAAACTAATGTAGCTCAATATGCGTTCAAGTCAATTTTAGGATAGTTCCAGAACCATTATGCGTAGTAACTAAAATTCTTAATTTTGATAGTTTGCGTTTTAAATGAATTAATTGATCATTTCTCTAAATACGTAATTTTTTATTTTTTTTTTCGACCATCAATCGTATAAATTTTTATTCCATGTTTCGAACGTACTCTTGACATAGCTACATAAAGTTGACCATGTGTTAAAACATCTTTTAAAAGATAGATACCTATTTTCTTGAAAGTCTGTCCTTGTGCCTTATTTATCGTCAAAAAATCTAAATACTTCTGTCCAGTGAGAGTCCCATCTATAAAGTACGGACCAATAATATTATTATTATAAATCCCACACCAAACATTCAGACTTTGAGGATATTGCGTGTGCGTAGCAGCAAATAAATGTGGATTCTCTGTGGACCAAAAGTGATAATTTTGACTATTTGGGTCACAATTCAAACTAAAAGTCTTTTCATCACTGAAGCAAAAAATGTTATTTAGGAAGTCTGGATCATTATTCCATTTTTCGAACATTTCTTCGCAAAAAGATATTCTTCGAAATGCATCGTCCCCGCGCAATTCCTGATGATGGGAATATTTTTACGATTTGAATTTATTTGCTTTTAAAATTTTATAAGCACGATAAGTGCTAATTCCGGTGTCATTTGCCAATTGCCTTGCACTTAATATGTTTGGATTTTTTTTAACGTGAACAATGATTCCAGCATGGATTTCAAGTTCTGCTTGGCTCAGACGATTTCTTGTAATATTTTTATGCCGGTGTTAACGCAACCAGTATTCTTGAAATTATCAACTGCTCTTTTTACAACTTGCACTATAGGTATCTGTTTGTTGTACTTAACACTATACAATATATCAATAACTTGCTGGTAACGGTTTCCAAATAGGGCCCAAATAACCATTTCAACTTTTTCAAGTGTTTAATAAGACATTTGAAAATTAGAAGTAATTTAATTAAAAATATAAATTTATTTTTGACAGTTTATAATATTTTACAGAAACAAGTCATTTTTTTAATATAAACAAATTTTAGAGTTGCCATGATTTTACACTATAAATGGTTTTACACGTGTTATATATCGACCAATCACATCGCCGGAATCTGATGTTACTTTGAGTTTTTTATAGTAGGAATATTTTTCATATTATAACATCTGGAATTCATTTATATTTTTTTTACCTATGTTAATACGTGACATTGAGAACGTTTTTTTTAATATCTCAGGATCCGCTGAACCGATTTGACTCAAAATCTAATCAGATCTAAGTTAAAGGCTGATAAATCGGCATGGTCGTATGTTGTTCCGTTTTTACGATATCGAAGGCGAAAAATTGACCACATACACACACACACACACACACACACACACATACAGATATTAGTCAGAAAATGATCTTAAACGATTGCTAGGGTCTCAAAACGTGAAGATCTGTTAAAATCTTGAAATATTTTTTTCGGACTAAATCCATTACTTCCCTACCATAGTAGAGGAGCAGGGAAGTAAAAAAAGTTGAAGTTTAAAAATGTAGAAAATAACGAGAAGTGATAAAATGGAAAATAGTAATTGTGCGAATGGCGTCTGTTATGACATAATGTCGAGAAACGGACGTTAAACGTATTATTATAATTATTAATTATCAAGGAATAGTTTTATACGAGACTGAGATTTTCTTGCTCTAGCGTCTCGACGAGATGAGACGAGACTGAGTCGATACCTCAGCTTTTAGGGTCTCGTTTCGATAAGACGAGTCGAGACTCGAGACCGAGTCAACACCTGAAACTTTTCGGCCTCGTTTCAACAAGACGAGACGAGACGAGACCGAAACAATACTTATCAAAAAACAATCGAGTCGATACCGAGTTAAATTAATTATTTTTTTATACAATATGGACCAGTTAAAAAAATCCTTACTACTGAAAACACCGAGCGGGCTTGAGAATAGCCGAGCGTGTAGCGATGCCATTGTTTATACGGCGTTTTCGTGGCTCCTCTATTACAAGTCCCCAGTTCTCAAATTCTACTTCGAGAACTGGTAAAAGCATGAATTGCGCAAATAACCATAGCTGTTGGTGGGCTTACAAAATAAATACTGTATCGCAGTTATTGAAACCGCAAATTTAAAAAAACGGAGGTCAGCCTTAATAAGTCTATATTTATTCAATTTTTTCTTTTGTTTTTCTTTTCTTTCAGATTCAAATACGCACCAACAAGCTTTTTGTAATTCTATATTTTCATATTAGGTATGTATGCAGTTACACTATTTACTTTACCCGCGGCATTATTCCTATATAAACAGTTTAATCAGCGCATTAAAACAAGAAAAGGGCCGGTCAGTAAGAACTCGTAAATTTTTGTAGCGAGTCGTAAAGAATATATCGTTGTAAGAACGGAAAACCAGTTGAATACACTGTGTTCTATTTAGGCCAAATCAATTATCAAATCAGAAAAAACAATGTAGTCACTTAACCACAACAATTTTATTATTGAATGTACATTTCGAGAGCAATTCTCCCATCATCAGTAAAAAAACGGGGTAGGCTGTGTCGTCAACACGGCCGCGGGTGTTTTGGGTGTGACAACGTCTGCCTGGGATGAAAGAAATAAATATAGTAATTGTATATCTAGTATCGTAATGAGATATATTAGTGACGAGTACGTGACATTGTATAGAGTTTCAACAGTGATATGAGTCATAATATCATTGCCGATTGCGCACGAGACATATTTGGTATTTTTGACATAACCCCTATAAAATAGCTGCTTTTCACTTCATTTTCATTATTTTCAAAATTTTTGACATTTCACGTGTATAGCAAATTTCACTTCTAATTTGAAAACATTTATTCAAATAAAGTTTTTTTACTTAGTTGTATTTAAGTATTGTCCAAAATTATATTTTTATAATTCGTTACATAATATACTTACTTAGGTACCTATACAGAGTGTCCGGATTTCAAGTGTACATTGGTCATTTACATAGGAAAATGGTTTTTCTCAATTTTCTGCTTTCCTATACATTTTACAGAAAAAACATACTTTGCAAAAATGAAAGGAATTCATGTGTAGAATAAGACGGTATTCTAAAATTTTTTAATTTTTTTTTTTTTTGAATTAAATATCCTAATACTCATAATAACTTTTTGTCAATTTTATTAATATAGATTACATTGATAAAAACAGAATACAAATTTAAAAACAAATTTAAAAAATTGAAAAACCTATTTTTCAAACTTTTCAAAATTTTTTTATTACCAACGTAAGCTGTAACTACAATTTATTTAAAAATTATTATGAATATTTGTTAGAATACGTTTTCTTATTAATGATAATTTCATACATAGGGTGTACAAATAGGAAATTATTTTTTATTTTTACTCATATTCATAATAATTTTTAAGTACTTAAATAAATTAAAGTTAAAAAATTTGAAAAAAAAATAGTTGTTTTTTTTAATTTTGTTTTCTGCTTTATCAACGTAATCTATGAATAAAATTGACAAAAAAGTTATTATGAATATTAGTCAGGATATTTAAGATATTAATTACGATGGTAGAGTTAGGTAATATACAAATTTTCAAAAAAAACAAAAAAAAATCTTAAAAAAGTACTTATTCTACACGTGAAATCCTTTCATTTTTGCCAAGTATATTTTTTCTGTAAAATGTATAGGAAAGTAGGAAATTGAGAAAAACCATGTTCCCATGTAAATATCCTATGTACACTTAAAATCTGGACACACTGTATAAGTACTAATTCTGAAGAAGACCCAAATTAGGATCGAAACGTCATATAAATAAATGTTTAAAACAATCTTGGAAAAAAGCTGATCATTAAGTTTATTTCAATTTACTTATAATATTATATTTTTATATTCAAATAGTTACATAAAACTATGTTTGTCTGAACTGATACGATCATAAGTTCCGTGTATATGCGGTTAAAATAAAACAGGTAAAACAAGAGTGTTTTGTACCTGTTCGGTGTTGAATGCGACGCAGTGCCACTGTGGCTCATATAACCCACACCGTAGTAATGTGTGTGTACCATTTTTAATTTTTCAATTTGTATGCTAGCGTTTCCATTAACGTATTCAAATCACGTACATAAATATTAAAGGTTAGACAATTCGATGTATCGGGCTATAGGTTTCTATAACAGATGGAATATACCTTTGTAATAATTAAAACTTTTAGAATTAATTACATATATTTCTAAAGTTGTAAGTACAATATTTTTAATTTTAAACGTTTTGTCGAATTCACGTCCTGTTCATATTTATAATAGAATCAAATATTTTTTTCGAAATTGACTTACTAAATCAGTGAACATAATAATTATTACTGAGACAGTATTTGTGGGAAAACAAATGAAAATTGTCGCTTACGCTGAATATTTAAATATGGTGATATAGTACAGTGAATTCATTTTGTTATCATATAGCACATTATAAAACCACAAGATTATGAGAGGACAGTATGGCTCAGTTGGTAGCGTCGCGGCCTCTGAATCAAACTGTAGTGGGTTCGAATCCCACCTCTGCTCATGGATGTTTTGTGATGTTATTTAGTTTTAAGTGTTATATGATATTTGTTGTATTTAAGACGCTAATGACCTAAGTTGTCGACGCGTCTATAATCCACAATAAATAAATAAACATAAGATTATGGGGGCGTTGGACGGAGTGAAGATATTTGGAAAAGTATCTTAGATTCTTATAAACATGGACGTAGCCCGAGCAGACCATGGTCCATGCTTTGGCCCATGCGATAACGCAAGACGTAAAACATAAAACTGCAAGCATTCAACCTCACATAACCCAAGACGCCTTGTGTTCCGTAAAAATGAAAATATGAAACCGGAACCGCAAGCATTTAACCACCACGCCGATGGCGGAAAAAAATGAATTTACAAGTTGCGAAAAAGCGCTTTTTGCGCGTTTTACGTAGTACTTAATCAATGCAAGCAGCTATAAAAAGAATAATTACAATTTCAAAATGCTGGTAAATAAGCATCATTTATTTGGCATTAACTTAATACAAAATTATGCGGCGATTTTTATTTAAAGACGCAATACGATCGATTGAACTTTGTCCAAATCGAGAGCTTTCGTAATTTTTTTCTCGATGAACATAAACAAAAAGCATCGGCTTAAAATTAAGTAGCTTCCTGAACTGTTTTGTTCTAGCGCGCTTGTGTTATTATAAATTTGTATTTTTTAATTGCTCGCCGTACATCACCCCCCTCCCAAGCAGACAATTGGTTATTTGAGTTAAATGCTTGTGCAGGTTTTATATTGTCATTTTTACGGAACTCAAGGCGTCTTGGCCCTTGGGTTATATGGGGTTGAAGATCTACATATTAGTGTGGCCAGCCCTGACCCATGTAAAAAAATGCTGGCTACATCCCTGATTAGTGATTAGAAATAAAAGATAGTAGTACCTACGTATAGTCTATAGAAGAGAGGTTAATAATTAATTACTGCGAGATATGTTTTGTAAGAAAATAAATTCATTGTGTTTAACAATGACCTCCAATTTTCAGGCATAGAATTGCACTTAATATGCACTTCCCTTTGAAAAAATATTTAATTTCAATGAACATTTTTGGAAAATTTTTACTTGAAATATGGAAAGTTATAATTGTAAAAACCTGAACTTTTAATTGGTATAAGATATTTTTAAAAATTCAAACAAATCTAATCTCTTTATCAATTGTATATTTTTATACGTACATATACATAGTATTCAAAAAAAGTTATGTATAGGAATTTGTACAGGAAAAAACTATTTTAGTAGTACTAACCACGTTAATAATATTCACCAATTTTGAATAAATAACGTTTTTATTTTTACGTTAACCCATCTATAACAGTTTTTTAAAATTTAATAAGATTTTAAATGCCTTCTTTAACAGTTTTAAAAAAATATACAAATTTTTCATCTAAAAGCATTGGATACCTACAAACACCCCCTGCACTTTTCATTTCAAATCCTTAACTCTCGTCTAAAAACGGTCATAGCTCTCCTGACGCTATTCGGTTCGGGTAAACCCCAAATGAAGGACCAAGGATCACACTACAGTTGCTTCAGGCGAAAAATTGAAAAAAAAATCTTGGAAAACTTACAATTTAAAAAAATAATAACTTACGTAATATTTCACTAGTAGCCTAAACTTTTTTCAAAAAATTCGCCTGTAGGATCTATTATCTGATTGTTGGTCTTTCAGTTGGCGTTTACCTGAACCTTTAGCTTTAAAAATAGCTTCGGGAGATCCATAATCGCTTTTAGGCGAGGGGAAATGATTTGAGGGGGAAGAGTGCAGGGAGTATTATTTTGTAATTTATTATTATTATTTTGACCTGCTCATGTAAAAAATTATAATAAAAATAATTTTTCTGCATTTATTTATAACAAACTCCTTGACAGAGCAACTGGGGTAGTAATTTTTCTTAGAGTATATTTTTAATTTTGTAATTTTTTAATGTAATTTTTTATGGGCTAGGTGGAAGAACACGTAAGTTGAACCGTGCCTTTTGTACGTTTTTTATGTGCAATAAACATTCATTCAGTGAGCTCATTGAAGTATATATTGAAGTATTGATAATATTACCTTTCCGGAAGTTTAGCAAGGCCAGTGCTAGGGTAGGAGACACTTATGATGTATATACAGGGTGTATCACAGGATTGAATACATAGAAAAGTAATGAGTGCAACAAGGAAAACATAAACAAAATGAGTAGCGTGACAAAGATAGAATACACATGGCTAACTTAACTAAATTATTATTATCATGGTTTTTTACATGAATAGAGGGCAAAGCAATCTCTGATCTTAACTAATTTGTACTGTGTACTTTTCCCTATGTTCGGTTTCCTGTGATACACCCTGTATAATATGGATGTGAACTGTATTCTAGATCCAATGGCCAATGCAAACATTTAGATTTGTATGCAGTAAGGAAAATACCAATCAGTTCAGTAAAAGCTTCAATTAAAAATAGTATAGTATATAATTTTTTGGACGTATATATGTGTATATGCGGACACATAAAAAACGTATTATGTTAATGTTTTTACATCCTGCGTGTCGGCCGGCATATTGAATTGTCGTGAATCACTTTAATTTCTTCAACTATAAAACTACTGTTTTGAGAATTCCTCAAAAAATACAAGCACTCACATATATATGATCGTATGCGGAAGAAAGCGAAAGATAAGTACATTATAAGGCCTGTTTCACATAATATTCTGTATTGACAATTCTTCACGTATCGTACTTTATTGATGTGTAAACATATTTACAATACTTCCCCCGAACAATATATCTCAGGCTGGAGAACCGTAAGATCTAAGATAAGACGCGAGGGATGTTGTTTATAGTTGCAGAAGTTGCACGCGTTTTATTTAAGATGTTTACATAATATATTATTACCTACCAAGGTTATTAGAGTACAGGTTGCCTCATTCCATCTGACCAATCAGCGTAAGCGCGGGAATGACGTCAGCTAGAATTTAGTTTAAATCAAGTACAAAAATTGTTGAAGATTATGCTTATTTATATTAGGTGCTTCGTGCAGATTTTTTTCTTAAAATTGGCAGAAGACAATAAATAGAAGAAGAGATGTTAAAAAATAGGATAATTTTTATTTTTATTACAAAATTTAGGTTTTAATATGTATAATATAAACAAACAAAAAATTAAATAATGCTCAAGAAATGGCAGATCTTGTTAATTACCTATTTTTTAAATTTAAGAAGCGAATAAAATTAACTAACAAATTGATAAATTAATTATTTTATCTTTTATATTCACAAAATATTAAAAATAACCACAAAACACCATAACACTTAACTGCTATCGCAAAATTGACAACTTATCATATTTTTTTCACTAACAGAAGAATCATGTTTCTATTAGGTATTGAAAAAACATATCACACTACCATGGTTACTGTGATTTTTATTTCCAAAAATTAGCAGCGTCCATGCTCTGATCTTTTCTATTGAAGTGAGCAAGCATGGTATATTCTGAGTGACGTCATCCCCCCCACTACTATCTATCGAAATGAGGCAACCTATACTATAACCTTGATCATTACCTACTATGTAAGATGTGAGTAATGGGCCAGTTATTTGTTATTAGCTTAAAACCTAGTAGACTGATTTTGACAAAAACCTGCACCAACATACTCCTTGAAATCTCAGGAGTGATAGGGTGTGACTTGAGAGAGCCGAGCAAAAAAACAAAGCCGCGAAAAATGTGTCTGTAACGCACGACGCACTATCTCGTGACAAAAACTTTGTTTGACGAAGCTACTGTGTTATGCGAAACAATTATTATAAAATAAAGTACCTATAGTCAAGTTTGAAAATTCAAGTCAGCGAGTCATAGATAGTTACTAACAAAATTAATCGAGCAGAAAAGCAATGAAACAATGTAAAGCATACCCGTTCCATGCATAAAAACTTTTTCGGTTATACTATATTGTGAAGCATATTATTTTCGAACTGTACCATAAATAAATTAAAACGCTGCGTTTTATTACATTTAATTTTTCATAAACACAATGTATTTCTTTCAATGAACCTTCATTAGCTAAATATTTTTTTCAGGGTTATAACTATATTTGTATAACCGGTGTGATTTCGGCCGACATTAGAGCTTATTTCAATGTATAACATCTAGAATAGATATACATATAACTGGACCATATATTTGTATCGATAAGATCACAAAGGGGCCCCGTTTATATGTATATACAAGATATGCGAGTTATTTGGTCGGATTCTGTTCTAATTGGGTATATCATCGACTCGGGTAGCAATTTAGAGACAGTAGAAAACATCTGCTGCCGGTTTTATATCTATAGATACATACATACCTCACTGCTTCACTTATCTGCTACTTTAAAGGCATAGCTGTCTATGTCAAATTTTCTATTATTAGGTATTCCATATCTTCAAAACAACGTTTTAGTTTGGCAAGGAAACAATAAAGAGCAACAGGTGTATTTGTTGGCAAATTTTGAAAAGGTTCTGAATTGCTAACGCGCTGGTTGGCAATACAGAACTCTTCGGACACAACTGCGTGTTTGTTGGTCGTCAAATTCTCGTACTCTTCGGATTGTTTGAACTTCTAGCAGTTCTAGGAGCCTAGAACTGCTAGAATCAAGTTCAAACAGTCCAAAGAGTTCAAAAATTTGACCAACAAATACGCAGTTGTGTCCGAAGAGTTCTGTATTGCCGACTAGCGCGTTAGCAGTTCAGAACCAATAATTCAGAACATGTCAACAAACAAAGTTTACAAATCTCTCATATCACCTTACTCTCTTATAGTTTAACCAACGTATATATACCAATGTAGCTGCAGAGATCGCGTGCGGGATTCCCAACTTGTTTTACATTTTCGCTCACTGCTCATCCCCCTTTTGTGTTAGCGTAATAATATATAACCTATGTTACTCGGCAAGAAGTAGATTTTTAAACAGTGAAAGAATCTTTCAAATCAATTCAGTAGTACAGGAGGAGCGGATTCAGAAAAATATTTCGGGGGGAGGGGGTTTCAAAATATTTATGTACAAGTAGATACATTATATTGATATTGTTTTTAAACAAAATAGAGCTCGTATAACGTAATAGATTTTGTTATTACATATTGGTCTAATATCATTATAACAATAACATAAATACTAACATAAAGGCCAACGCCCAACGCCGCTAAGATGTCCTTTTCTATGCATTCTATGCGTTGCCAAAAATTTGGGGGGATGAACCCCCTAAACACTCCCCCTGAATCCGCCGCTGCAGTAGTAGATATCTGAGAATTGAGTTTACCAATGGCAAATAAACGTACACTCTTTTCCTCTTTATATTATTTATTATAATAGATTAGCGGTCCCGTCCGGTTTCGCCCAAGTGCTAAGAATTTATGATTTATTATCCCCCCCCCCGCGAGAAATTCTTCCCCTGCGAAGCGAAGTCGGGTTGGTGTGTTTATAATATTAGTAGGATACTGCCTATATACGCTAAAATGCAAAAGAATTTCAGAATTACGTTTTGTAACTATCCCACAAGAATTACCCTCCCCCCCGCGAGAAATTTACCTAAATAAATATAACCTATAGCACTCATGAATAGTGTAGCTTTCTATTAGTGTAAGAATTTTTAGAATCGGTTCAGTAGTTCCAGAAATTACTCCCTACATACAAACAAACTCACAAACAAACTTTTACTCTTTATAATGTTAGTATACATAACTCTATTTGTTATAATATTGTTTAGAAAAAATCTAATTAATCCAACCGTGTTTTAAATCTTAATTTTATCAAAAACTCGACATACGCGGTTTTGTTTTTTGGCCACAGAATATATACGTATCGGAAGCAATAGTTCATTTTGGACACTTACTAGCTATGTTCTATTATAGGACCATTCAAAACTTAACTGTTTGCTGGTTATTTGAATGATGGTGGCAAGCGTTCTTGAGTTACCATAGTTGTAAACGGGTTTGGAGCGCAAACCGAACAGGTAGTATTCCGCTAGCATGCTCACAATATTCACGTTTATTATATTTACATCATCTGAGCACTAGTAAAAGTATATATCAATTGGAATTTAATTAAAAAATAAATAAATTGAAAATATGAAATTCATGTACTAGGCCCAAGTAATCCTAGTTGTTGGTGGCCTCAAAAAAATTGGTTTTTATTTTATCGAAATATATTGTATATCCCTGGATTGAGTTTATAAAAGTGGAAAAAATTATTTTTGATTTTACGAAAAAATATCAAAGGAACAAAATTTTTTGCTTAACTCTAAACCAGCGGTTCCCAACCTTTTTAGTTGTGCGGACCACCAATTTTCTAAAAAAAATTTTGAGGTCCATTAACTAGATATATAAAAACCTCCGAACAACAAACCAATCGAATAATTCGATTGTTGCTAACAATCAAGTGACTCGATAGTTTTCTCTCGATTTTTTCCATCTCTATCCTGAAGCTGATAATATTTATCTTGACTTAGACTCTCGACCTGCGCCCACGGCCATCGGGCCGTGGGCGCGGCCCACAAGTGGGTTGCGGCCCGTTGGTTGGGAACCGCTGCTCTAAACAAACAATCCTGTAATTAAAACTACAAAATCTCGGTCCAATTTTATAGAGCGGCAAAGGAGCCTTAATTTATACCAATGGCAGATTTTTACTTATGGACGTTTAAAACAAATCATTTATAAGAAAAATTTATCAAATATAATGTCAATAAGTCAATCAAAAAATCTATTCGTAAACTCATTCCGGGAACATAGGTACTGTACATTACGTTCAATAAGTCATTATACGCAATTATAAAATATTTTGGACTGCTGAAATTAGGAAAGGATGGCCAATATTAAAGTGTATTAAAAGAAAAATTAGAAAGACCAATATCCTAAAAATATCAATTAAAAATATTTTAATTAGGTATTGAAATAAATTTTAATTTAATATTAACTTGTACTGTACTTTAAAAAATTCGTGCACAATTATGTATCAAAATGATTTACGCATATTTTCCATCTAACTATTTAAAATATAATTTTAAGTACCTATACATAAAGGTTCGGAAAAATTGCGTTTGTGTAGAAATTGGATTTTTTTTATAAATGTAAGGAAATGAATTTTTTAAATAAACCGCCTAATAAATTTTAAGAAGTTACAGCAGTCCATTATGGGTTGAATTTATTAGTTATTTATTTGTTTAGTAAGTAGATATTATACTGTTCTTTAGAATCGGCAATTTTTAATCTTTCGTTAATAGATCATAAATCTCATTTTTAATTTTGTGTAAATATAAAAATTTTAATTTAACAAAAATATTAAAAAATATACAAACTGTCGAAAAATTTATACAGGGTGCTGAATTGCTTTGCGAGTAATAGGGATTTAACCCGTAAAATCAAATTTTTGCAATTTCCTGATTCCCTAATTATCTTAGGAAAAATATCTTCAAATAAAAGTTTTAAAACATAAAAATCTGCATCTAAATCATTATAGAAAATTAATTTTGCATGCTTTGTATAACGGCAGAAATTACCTCAAAAATAGATAGCGATAGCCATGGAACTTGAACAAAATGATTAGAAATTATTCTGACAGCTAAAACGTCATCATTTTGTTCAAGTTCCATGGCTATCGCTATCTGTTTTTGAGGTAATTTTGACATTTTCATATCAAATTTCTGCCGTTACAAAGCATGCAAAATTAATTTTGTTTAATGATTTAGATGCAGATTTTTATGTTTTAAAACTTTTATTCGAAGATATATTTCCTAAAATAATTAGGGAAGCAGGAAATTGCAAAAATTTGATTTTACGGGTTAAATCCCTATTACCCGCAAAACAATTCAGCACCCTGTATGCAAGTAAAGTTTGAAAATTATAATATTATTTTCAATAGAAATATTACATATTTTATTGAAACAATTAAAGAAGTTCATATTTTTGTGACATAATCTGATTCGAGTAGACTAGCCAATAGCGGTATTACGTCATCACGGAAAAACATTTATCAATGAATGACATGCGAACTAGGCGTTCGTTTGTTCGTCAGATTACGTCACGTTTAAGACGCGTTTAAGTTCGCTATTATTATTGCCGATTTTTAACTTCCCATTGGATGTTGTAAATTGGTCCGATTTTGCGAATAAAAAATTTGGATATATCTGTACTTTTTGAGGTCCCTAGAGTCCGAATCTACTATTTTTAGAGAGATGTCTCTATGTGTGTGTGTTCGTACGTACGTTCGTTCGTACGAACACACACGCACACATAGAGACATCTCTCTAAAAATAACAGATTCGGACTCTAGGGACCTCAAAAAGTACAGATATGTCCAAATTTTTCATTCGACTCCGGACCAATTTCACCTGATTAGGTTTGCAGGAAATTTCAATAAGCGGTTTTTTGTTTATAACGAAAAAACTAGGTACTGTAAAATTGCTGTAAAATGTTTCTCGTCTCGCATATCTCGAGAACAAAGAATGATATCGACTCCCGACCAATTTCATTCGCCGTATAATTGCACAATAAACACCTGATAATGTTTGCAACAAATTTGAATTGTCGGTTTTTTTTACAAAAAAAACATATTAACCTGCATTACAAATAGTTTCTCTACGGTAGACTGGTCTCTAATCTCTAAGGGCACCCAATGGGAAGTTAACAGTGTGGTTTGACCCACACACCAAGCCTCTTTTAAATAACGTTTTCTCATAAAATAAGAGTTTGGCGAGCATACAACTTCTACAATTTTCTAGGTTGGGTATATGAGCTCTCTGATGATGTTATACAAAAAATTAGTGTTGCCGTCTAGACAATTAAGACAAGACTTTCAAAGTCTTGTCGTGTCTTGAAATATCAAGACTTCACTAAGTCTAAATCTAGTTTAAAAAGCTCTTGTCTTGTCTAATATCAAGACTCTAGATTATTTTCAAGAGTCTAGATTAACCGAGTGGTTTACTTTACCTACTACTTAGTTTATCTATACTCTTGAAAATTGTCTAGAGTTTTGGCAAGAATCTTGATCTAGATCAAGCAAGTCTTGTCTTGTCTTGAAAATTTCTAGACAAGACTTTTGCAAGTCTTGTCTTGTCTTGAAAATTTCTAGACAAGACTTTTGCAAGTCTTGTCTTGAAAATCTAAACAAGACAAGACAAGAGTCTAGAAAGTCTAGATCTAGACGGCAACACTACAAAAAATGCGGGACGGCCTTTATTTTACCCTGTTTATGTTTCTAGCACCTCATACATGTAACATTTTGCAATATACCTTATACAAAAAGAAGACGAACAAAATATAAATGCATAATATAATATATATATACATATATATATGATTTTTATGGAGTTTTGTCACGCCTTCATCGTAAATAACAGCAGACGGTTTACGCTGGCGTCACATTTAAAGCGTTTACAGCGCTACTCAACAGCTTTTATAACTAATCGATTAAAGAAAACCAAACTGAAACAATAGTCATAACGCATAAGGTATTTACATTTACCCTTTTGGCGTGACAACGTCTCACTACGCAGATAGGTTATGCATCATGTACGAAAAGTATACTTTCCATTCCACCCGAGAGATGTCGCGTCGAATATAGTTTTTGTCTTGCAGAAAACTGCATTATCGACGTGACAACCTTGTCTTTCCACTATCGTGTGACACTGTACAGTTTTGACGGGACAATGTCTCACTACGTCACAGGTAGGCATGCATGTATATTTACTTAAATGAATTATTTGTAAACGCATTAACAGCACCGTAATCATTTTCTAGCTTGGTGAAAAATATCTATTTACAGGGTAGTGAATTGGTTATGTGAAATTATGTATGTACAATTTCCTGCTCTCCTGAGTTGTTTAGAGCAAAATTGATCAAGGTTAAAAAATAAAAAAATTATCGTACAATTTTAACAGGCAATTTTTTAATCACGCTGTTAAATTTTGATTGCTGCGTTTTCATTTTGGCAAATTGTTGATCGTTACCATAGTAACCGTCAGTTAACAGCGTGATTAAAAAATAAAATTGTACGATAAACCCAGCATAAGACTGCTTAAATATAACATCTTAGTTTAAATTACTGACGCTGTATAGTTGTAAAATTGTTTCAATCATATTCAATAACTTTATATTAGAAATCGTGTCCATTGTGATTATAATAAAATTAAGAAAAATCGCAGGATAGTGGACAAATTAGTTAGTAATTAATATTAATTTTCATAAATATTGTTATTTTTATGTACTTGAAAAAGTCTAAATATACAAGACGAAACGTCGTACATTTAATTAAATAAATCAAATATTTTGTCCAATATACTGCGATTTTTCTTAATTTTATGATATTCAATAACTATGTATAATTTTCATTATCTTTATAATTTTTAACTAAATTTATTCTGTTTGATTGGTAAGTAGATATATTTAGATGTAAAATTGTATATAATTTATAACATTACTTATTTGTATACTTATTGTATTATCAGGTCTTGAAAATGTAAGAAATTCTTACAAAACGTCGACAATCGACATATTAAAAATATTAAAAAATAAGTGCAGTTTTTATTTATCAAAATTGGTTAATACCTGTTACAGAAAAATTTTATTATCAAGATATTCTAACCGTCACTCTTTCAACATAAAAAATAAAGGTATATCCAAACTTTCAGAGTAAGAGCTATATCGATTTTGATTAGCTCTTTTCAAGTCTTAGTTAGAGCATGCACTGGCACAAACTTTTATAGAGAGTAGATTTTTCTAACAAATTAATAATAACTATTTCCTTTATAACTCTGTGACCAAGATTTTGTAGATAATTTAACCACGATTATTTTTATTTTAATGAATATTTACCCTAAAAAAATCACATGTAAAATACCTATTTACAAGCAACCAATTCACCTGCAACTTGTATATTAAGTTTACTTTATTTTTTAGTGATTAATTATTTAATTTACCAATTTTAAAATAAAGAGACTTTAAATTTTGGAAAAAATCGATTTCTTTAACAAAAAAACATCGCAAAAAATGACATTAAAAATACTTGATGTTTATTTCACTGCTCTTTTTCATACATGTTGGGTGTCACTGTGCCGACCGATTTCCGTTCAGGTTTGGAACTCATTTTAATAATTAAAATGACATATTACGTCAGTCCAGATTTTGGGCAATAAACCGCAGTTTAATTTCTATATTTATAATTTTAAAGTAGTATTTGTTTACAAATATATGTTAATGTTATTTATTTTGATTTGTAATTGTATAGACTTATAGAGTACAGATATTTTGCTCAGTTTGACTTCCCATGTCCTCGACTTTACTTTTACCGCAGTTCTCGGATTGGAACCTGAGAACTGGAGGCCTGTAAAAGAGGAGTCATATAAACGATAGCGTCGCTACACGCTCGACTATATTAAAATAAATTGTTATTGATTAATAACTCTTTTATTTATCTTCGTACGACGTTTCGTCTCTTTCGAGACTTTATCAAGTACTATAACAAAAATATAAACGAATACATCAAGTCAATAGTTGTCTATCTTGGAGAATAACAATTATAATTATAATTGTTATTCTCCAAGATAGACAACTATTGACTTGATGTATTCGTTTATATTTTTGTTATAGTACTTGATAAAGTCTCGAAAGAGACGAAACGTCGTACGAAGATAAATAAAAGAGTTATTAATCAATAACAATTTATTTTAATCCAAGAACCCATGAACCGTATTGAATTTTATTTAATGATTACAAGTAGCATTTGTAGATATATAAAATTATATTAAATTTTTAAAAATTAAAATTGTTATTTTTTTCTCGAAAACTGTAAGTGTTAGGGATATGGCTCTATTTTTTCCTGTAATCTTTACTATACCATTTATCTTAAATTTTTTGGACTACAAAGTTCCGAGTTCTGATATAACGGGACGGGACATATATTTTCAAGCGAACAGTTTCGCTGATATGATGTGCTCAGATGAAAAAAAAACATTTTTTTATCCTAAATTTTTAGCCCCTCAAAAATAGACAAAAACATATTTTTATGATTCTGACTGACGATATAAATTTCAAAATCATAAAAATATTTTTTGTACCTACATTTATTTTTAAACTTGATGCCACATGCACCTTCAGTCGGTATCAAGTTTTATATTACTATAACAAACAAGTCGATAGTAAGTATATTTAATTCGCGAGAAAATTCATTGTGGCATATACAGAATGATTTTTAAGTTGACACTTTCTTTTTACCAGAAAATAAAGCTATTAAAAATAAGCATTTTTTTCATTTACCACTTTACCGAAATATCAAAACTAACGGAGGTAGAGGGTGTTGAAGTTTGAGGTTCCAGGGCCGAAATGGTCCAGTAGCGTGGCCCCCGAGGTCACCAGACCTCACTCCATGTGATTTCCTTTTGTGGGGTTACATATAATCTTCAGTTTTTAAAACTCCGGTAGAAACAAGGGAGGAAATTATTGTATGCGCGCAAAGCAACAACGATTAGAGGCAAACCAATTTCGCTATACTTTGCCGTTTACGCGATAACCGAACAATGCTTACGTCGCGCTGAACGATGTGTAGAAGTGAATGGTGGTAATTTTGAACATATCATTAAGTTAGATGTTTAGTTTAATTTTTGTCAACAAATTTTAGTTTTTAATTTGAAACTTCACCCTGTATCTCCGTTATAGTTCCGACATTTCGAAAAAGTGGTAAATGAAAAAAGGCTTATTTTTATTGGCTTTATTTTCTGGTAAAAGGAAAGTGTCAACTTAAAAATCATTCTGTATAGACAGACAAGAAAGTCTCGCCATAAGAGTTAACCTTTTGAAGGTAAGGAATCTTTAAAAACTCGGGTCACAGCGCAGAACCCCTATATGCTTAGTCCTTTTCGTTACACAATAATTCAGTCTCTATTCCTTTATTATTTTTTCTATAATAGTGTAGCAAAACCCAAGATGTTACGCCACTGCCTGCAATAGAAGCGTCGAGAAGGGAAGGTCACAGTGGTGAGACGTGGAATGGTACCGAAGATACGAGTACCTGCTAGACGTTCTGGAAAGTGCTAGAACGCGCTGTGTTAAGCCACGTAGCTCTATATAAGCAGGGAGCCGACGGGAATTGGGCAGTCAGTCGTGAGTCAGTGTCGTGTTGAACTGCGAAAATAAATACAGTATATGAATCTAGTTATTTGTTCAGTGTTATTGAAGTGTTTCACGTTGTTTAAGAATTACTGCTGTTTCGTTATTATTATTTCGTTGATTGTTAGAATTGACATATAGTTGTTGCGTTTATTGTTATTGAAGTGTTAATTATATTAAATAAATATTTATTCCGCCCACGCAGAAAACAGTTTTGTTACAATAGTTTTATTAAGTTATATAAGATAAGTTGAAATATCTTAAAGTTACTGATCTTTTGACCCATTTCAGTCGAACGATGATCAGCAAACGATGTTCGCATAGACAATGCACATAAAAAAATAGATTGTTCAGTTTGATTAAGCAAACAGTTGTTGTGTCCAGAAGGTTATTTGAGAAAAGATGATGAGTCAGCCATTATATAAGTATAAATGTGCGGTGCTTGTGTACCGGCGCGGCGTAAGGAGTCGAACGGCTGCCGGGTACGATCTGACGTACCCTAGAATTAAACAGTAGTTAAATGCGATAATCACCGGGTCCAGGGCGTTATTTCACATCAGTCATCGATGTTCGCTCAGGTAGAAAAATGCTTCATTGATTATTATTATAATACGTTCAGGTTGGTATCTCTGTACAGGTTGTTTCATTAACTGCGTTAAAGAGGACAGCTTGGTGTAATGGTCAGCGTGTTGGCCATTGGATCAAGCTGTCGTGGGTTCAAATCCCACCTCGCTCATGGGTGTTTTGAGATGTCATTTAATTTTAACTGATAGTGTTAACTGATTTAATTAAGACGCTAATTACCTAAGTTGTCGAGCGTCTATAATCTACAATAAATAAACTGCATTAATCAATATCAATACCTGACGCATTCAATCCTGTTCAACAATCACAGGAAGAAGGGAAATCTATTATTATTAACTGTAAAGGGAGATTATGTGTTTCTCTGTTCCGCATTAACTCTTAAACCCCTAATCAGATTTCAATGAAATTTGGTACCTACACGTATAATAGGGCTTCTCAACTGAAAGAATAGGCTACTTATCAGGTTACGGTTAGGTTAAGATAAGATTTCTGTCAAGACCAACCTTAAAGCGATACAATCAGCAGTAAGTATCTATAGTACCCATTGAATGCATTTCAGTCAGTGCCCTCCAAATGTCAAAAATAATATTAAACGCTACTTTAAAGGTCGGGTCCTCTGCCAGATGTCATCACTACAATCAGGTAAGAAAGGTTTCTGTCAAAACCGACAATAGCTACTGCAGTGGTTAGCCCTTATAGGTGCTATCATAGATAGACAGGCGACAAAGAGCTGTTTTTAAACAGTTTTTTGGGTTCAGGAGACTTGAAAACGTGTAAATTTATTAAAAATTCAAAATCAAATTTTTGCACGATCATCGACTTTCCTTTATATGTACTTCGTGTTTGTATATGGGAAAAAAACATAGGGTGACAACATTAGATGGTCCTATCTTTGAATGCCTTTTTCTGATCGTCTCTACATCCAAGCCTTCATCTACCTGTTTTAGCGGTGAGTGATGGGCCATGGCATGATGATGCACCCGTTTCTGAAAATCCGTGTCTTAATATAATTATGTAATTACATATCTGTGCGATGCCAACGTGTTATTTTGTGTGTTCTGCTTTGTATACTGACATCTCATCATCATCATCCCATGGACCTCTAATCTTAGAACCCAAGACTTTGCTATTGTCGACATTTAAGATATAAACTTGTATACTGCTATTTCAATTTCTTCAAACTAATATTCTGCCAAACCTCTCAGAAAATCTAAAATACCTTTATTACAGCCTTGCAAAACTCAGTTTGAATATTTTGTAAGATACCTGTGGATGGTAAAAATCAACCCTGAAAAAGGTTTGCATCGATCTCACTCGAAAACGACTGGACCGATTTTAATGAAATTTGATACACTGTAAACTGGTATAGACTACTTGGTCATGTTTGGATTGAAATATTGTTCCCGTCAAAACCGACATTAACCAAGCGGCTTTTACGAACACACGGTACAAACCTGTTGCCAACCATGCATTTATTGTCAAAGATGCAGATTATAATATAATATACTAGCTGAATATGATGTAAGGTTAAATAAATAATATACCTACATGAACCCGCAGTAACTATCATACCTGCGTAATTTATGACATACCTACTATAGCTGGTGATGGGATAAAAGAACAGTAACAGGTTTTTTACTAACTGTTGCTGAAAAAGAATCGGAGCTAAAAATAACAGTTCCATAATGATACTTTTCAGGAATAACAGGTCTTAAAAATCGGTTCTTAAAGAGCATGTTCTTAAAGAATAGGTTCTCGAAGAAATTATTTTTAAAGAAGAGGTTCTTAAATAACAGATTCTCAGAGAACAGATTCTTAAAGATCTGGTTCTTAAATAACAGTTTCTTAAAAACAGATTACAGAACAGACTTTTAAAGAACGGTTGTTAAATGAGTTACCAAATAAACAGATGTAAAAAGGTTACTTTTTGTTCAATTATAATGAAGATGGACAAGACTTCATGGATATAATTACTATAGTTTTACAACAAAAGTAAGTTATTTCATAACCGTTATTTAGAACAGGTTATTTTTAAAGAACAGGAACAATAACGTCTGTTATTGGAAAATAACTGTTTTACCCAACGCTATAGTATTAACAATATATTAAGGTACAGACTTACACGAGAACATTATGTTTAATACAAAATTAAATCCCACACCTTGAAAAACAAATAGCCAATTCTAAAACTAACATCTTAAATTCATAAATAAATTACAACTTGTAATTTATTTATTGGTTTATAGTTTTTAGTTTCAACTATCAGTTTTATTGGCATTTAACCATCAGTGGCGTCTGACCTACAAATATAAATAATAATAGGGGTGTTTTGAGTATTCGAAAAATCCAGTACCGGCCGTGTAGTAACAATATTTATTCAGTCATCGAGTCCAGAGTCCAGTAAGCAAAGGAGCAACCTTTGCGTGCGTTGGCTGCTCGATCTGCCAGAATAATGCTCGTCGCTCGATATTTGGTACTAGTTTGAAAGCAGTTTTAAGATAAAAGTACTTTTTCACAACGCCGCTATTGAAAATTTGATTTTCGGTACCTGTTTAGCAGGTGGAAATTGCGAGTTTCAACCCTAGGAATGAACATTTTCAGTTTTCGACTTTCTCTGTTTTTTAACGTTGTTAAGAGGGAGCTAGAGCGATTGAGTCGCGTCAACTTCAATCCGCAAATAATATTCGAAAACGTCAAAATGACAAACATAACCCCATAAAAATTTCACATAAATCTGACAGATGTAATATTTTTGCGGCTTTTTTGCGCGCCCAAATCGCAGGTACCTTAAATCGATTTGTCAATAGAGTTGTTGTGAAAAATAATATGCAATTACTCGGAACGATCAACATAGCGTTTGAAACGCGTGTGATTGCTACCCTCGTACCTCGGGCAGCAAACTTCACACTGGTTGCAAACGCTATGTTTCGACCCTTGTAACGCAATATATTAATGTGTATGCAGCGTGGAAATCTACGAATTTTTTTTCTGTGCTCCCAATGAGAGGCGCTACTGCAGTACGATGGCTCGATTCGAAGAGTTAAATGAAAACTGGCCGTGGCTAAATTAGTTTTTAGTTAGCCATGAGTGATGACAGCACAGACTTAACTGCAGACTGTTTTACGATTGTTTGTGTGCCAGTCTCTTTCATTCCACATCGTCGTTACCTGGTTGAGATTTAATATTACTGTCGGGGAAATCGGGGGAATCGGACGCCACACTATTGGCAATATGCAGAAAGATTTAGGACCATTTTCTGATAGCGTCGACTTATAGGGTTGCTCGAAATTAACGCACTAGTACATATGCCACTTTTTGTCGATTCGGGACTTAAAGACGCCATTACGGTAAGTTCCGGCACAGTAATTTCGGAGAATTTTGATCCAGAGGATCCTTACCTGATATACTTCTAATATTTTTACGAAAGAACAAGTTATCTCAAACTTGCGGTTCTATCACAAAATGTTGCAGGCTCGAATTGACAAAAAGGGGCCACTCAAGTATTACGTAAGCACTACAGGGGGGCGGGGTTTTTTTTGCTTTGCTTATTTTTGATGACATGGGGGGTGGGGGGTCTGGATGGTGATTACGTCAGCAGTATTTATTTCGTTACTTTTTCGGATTTTCTACAAAATTTAGTCGATTTTGGTTTGAACACATATGGCAACCTGCTTGTTTATGCTTGAAAATGAAACGCATTTTCAGTGATTCCCGAAAATAATGGATACGTTTACTCGCTTAGAACCGAGTAGGGGAATTACCGCGCGCTATTCATTGAGCAGCAAACATCCAGTATCATCAAAGACTTAGAGTCATGGATTCGTGTGTCCTTGAGGACTGTTAATTTGAATTAATATACCAACATTTTAAAAGAAGTTTGTTTTGTTCGTTAATATATTAAGATTATAATAACTGAATATCATGTCAATAAAATTTGCTTAAATAAATATTATGTGCGTTAAAGTCCTCTATTCCAAGCCTATTCCTTATCTCTAGACTTATAACTGCTGCTCAAAAATCAATAAAAAAACCAGAACACGTTGAAAAATGCATGTACCAATGTTTACGTAAGCATGGGAGGGGGGTAAGAGCTTTGCTTACTTTTGCTGCCGAGGGGGAGGGGAGGTTAATAATTGCAAAAAATCTGCTTACGTAATACTTGAACGGCCCCAAAGTTACATATTTATCGCGATAATTTCGAGCGCACCGCATTTCCAAACTATTGACTGTATTAGAGATATACCATCGGGGACTTTTTTGTAGAAAATCTTGTATTCGAAAAAATCCTGATTTGTAATTTTGTCCTATCTCATGGTTCTCACACCATCTGGAGTAAGAACTCGAAAAACACATTTTTAACGAATTTTTTCACCTTAAGGACGTCATTGGTGGAAGTTGTGCCGCAGTAATTTTGAATAATTTTAGTCCAGAATATCCTCACCTGATATAATTTCGATAATTTTGCGAAAGAACGAGTTATATCGCACTTGCCGGTGATTTGTGTTCTAGAATATTGTTTGAGCTGCAGGCATATAATATTGTAGCAAACCCCAAGATGTTACGCCACTGCCTCCAATAGAAACTAGTAGAAAGAAAGGTCACGGTAGTAAAGCGTGGAATGGTATCGAACAACGAGTACCTGCCGGATTGTTTTAGAGAACGCGAGAACGTACCAGGCTGGGCTGCGCGACCTATATAAGCGAAGTACGAGTGAGTCAGGCAGTCAGTCGACGGTGTCACGCAAACGGGAATCAGTCAGTACAGTGAAATAAATATTGATCAGTCAACGGGAATCAGTCAGTAGATTGTACTGTGACAGTGTTGAATACCGAAATAAATCTGAAATAAATATCGTGATATAAATTCACCTGATAAAATAAATATTAGTGTAGTTAATTGTATATATAGTTAAGTGTTATTTAAGTGGCTCGTTTAGTTCAATAAACATCGTTTAAGTTTTTTTTATTGCATTTATTGTTATTGAATTTTTAATTATTGTAAATAAATATTTATTTCGCCAACTCGGAAAACAGTTTTGTAACAATATGTTTGATAGCTTAGATAATTCGAAAAACTTACTTTTTCTGTCTGGCAGAATTCTGTCCTGACTTTCCTCTACATGCGAAACCTGAATGAAATTATCGTAACCGCGAGCGTGAATGAGTTATGTCGGTTGTGTAAATTATGACACATCTGAATGCATAAATTGTACCATCGGCTACAATCGTTTCCTTTCGGTTTTTTCAGGATCTATGCTCAAAGTCAAATGTTTGTATTCAATACGTATAATAATGTATCTAAGTGATAATTTTGGCAGGTTAAGGCTGATGGAAGTTTAACTCAAACATCACAGTCCAAAAATCAACTTTTAAAACCACAGTCCAAAAACCAATCTCAAATACAATATATCCAAAAATCAATTTTTCACAACGCTGCTATTGAAAATTCGATTTTCGGTACCTTTTTAGCGAGTTTCAACCCTAGCTAAGGAGTTGTCGGTTTTCTCTGTTTTTTAACGTTGTTAAGAGAATGATAGATCGATTGAGTCGAGCCAACTTCAATTCGCATATAGGTAATACTCGAAAACATCAAAATGACAGACATATAATCCCACATAAATTTCACATGGATCTGACAGAGCTAATATTTTTGCGGCTTTTTTGCGCGCCCAAATTGCAGGTACCTCAAATCGAATTGTCAATAGAATTGTTGTGAAAAATAATATGCATTTACTGGGAATGACACACAGCGAATGCGTAGCAAATTTCTCATTATAGTTGCAAACACTGTGTTTCGTCTCTTGTAATGCAATATATCTACTATTTAACATCGTACACTCCAAAAATCAACCTGAAACACTCTATTGGAGTCCAAAGAACCCCGTACTGTGTTCTATATGAAAAACCTAGGTGTACATTTGTGACTTATTTTACAGTACACTGTACACAATGTATAAATTATATCATCTACGTGATGCGTTATGTGCATATGTTGCATAATCATGTATAGCAGAGGTTCCCAAACTTTTTTTTCTCATAGACCACTTTAAAAATTTTGCTGGTTCCGGTGGATCCCCTGCAGCTACATTTCTACCATATTCCCAAAACTCGACAAAAAATGTGAAGATTAGATCTAACTATGGAAATTTGCGTTGCGGCTGAGTTAAAAAAGTAAAGTTGGCCAATCAAAAAAGTGATTCCATCCAACTTTACTTTTTTGACATTTACTCACAGCACAAGAAACCAATCAATTCTCACTTATTTTATTTAGAAAACTCCCCATTCGGAGTGGTAAAAATAAAAAGAAAAATAGTATATTTTCTTGTGTTGTATTTATTCAAATATGTAATTATTGCACTATTAATTATTATTATCATATTACATTGTAAGATTTACATTACATTGTAATATGATAACAGTCGTAATACATTGATAGGTGAAGTCAAGCCAACATTTTAGTTCTTCACTATCAAAACCAGATAAATTTTCGTGGACCTCCGCTTACGAATTGTGAGCCCCCATTTTTTTGTCACGCCAACGTAGACCCCCGTCGAGTCTCCCGTGGACCCCTGGGGGTCCACCTGGACCACTTTGGGAATCAATGATGTATAGGGTAAAGGTACCTGTCTGAAATATCGCGGAAGTGATGCAAAACTATTCACCCTCCAAAGTGATACAGACGTTTTTCAATTTCATAATTAATAATATATGAGATTTTAATTTTCGCATTTTTTTTTAATTTTTGCAATTATTTACAAACATCTGTAATGGCTTAGAAGTCATTATCCATTTAAAGTTTCCCAAAATCTTCGAATGACCATAACTTTTAAACCAAAAGAGATACAGAAGTTTGCTTGTGCTCATTGGAAATTGGAATCAACATGTATTTTTCAATAAATGTCCTGTTTCAAAAATATATGAAAGATTTCGATTTTCGCTCTTACTTGTACAAAAAGACACGCTAATCATTCCAATGAGACAGTGGCGGTGTTAGAATTTTTTGTTAGGGTGCAGGGCCAGACTTCAGTATTGTGTTCTGAAGGTGGACCAATAACATTTGTTCCCAACATTTCAGTGCTCGTCAAAATTTTAACCCAGATTACTTGCTATAGAATTTACAGGAAAAATGGTTGAAATTTCGAGGGTTAAAAACGTATTTAAAAGATAAACTAGAGATGGGGGATTATTCCAGTGTGGGCTAAGGGGTAGGCCAAAACAGTTTAAGGTGGGCCATGGACCACCCGGCCCACCCTCTAACGCCGCCAATGCAATGAGCAGAAGCAAGCGTATGTACCTATCACTTCTGGTTTAGAAGTTGTAATCGTTTAAAGTTTTCAAAAATAAAAAAAAGATATTCATAGTTTCAAAAGTATGTATGAAAGACTTATATTTTAACGATAATATTTTCCCTAAAACCAATACCTATCGATTTATTTTCTTGTGGCGTTATTGTCACTCAAAAATTAAAAAAAGAAAATAATATACAGTGTGTCCATATAGGACAATGATATTCTAGATATCCAATGTCCAATCCGGCTTTGCAGTTTGCCCGTGTGCACTTGATTCGCCCCTTCTAGTTATAAATATAAAAGTGGTCAACACAGGTGAGTGTTTTACCTCTATTGTTTTGTAACCATGTCGTTATATGAACACACAACAGCACGTAGAGAACTGCCCATCTTTCACCTCTGACCGACCTTAGTGTGAGATATCTCGCTCGTTATCAGATGGTGGCTGCGTGCGTAATGGCATTCTGCGTCGCTCCTGACAATGTTTTCAAAGTTCGTTATCCACTGGACAAATTCGAGAAAAAATTATCCACCGTATTTTATCCAACTGATCTTAGTACCTACAAGATATTATGTTGTTAGTTATAAAAATTAATAATAAATAAAAAAAATCAATAAATTAATTATTTCAAATTACTTCAAGCGCGTCGCGAACCTGCAACCTTATACACGGTAGCCATATCGGCCGTTCTGTGTGAGCGCTTAACAGATTTATACATGTTGTATACTTTCATGTTTGAATTTCTGTGTCGATAGTTTTCGTGTCGCTATTTTTTGTGTCGAGATCATATTTTTGATTCACTAGTCTCGCTAAAGAAGTTTCACTTCAATTAACAAAAAACGCTGTGTGATGTGTCAAAAAGTGACATTTACCTTATAGGAATCACACGCCGCTACTCACTTTTATTATAAAATCAGCCGAACTACTGAAACGATTTAACTAGAATTTATATGGGACCAAATTCGAGGTATACCCCTATACAATAAAAAAAGAATTTTCCAAATTGGTTTATAAATGACGGAGTTCTGAGGTAACAAACATAAAAAAAATACAACCGAATTAAGAACCACTTCCTTTTTTGAAGTCGGTTAAAAGAGTTATATTGGCTAAAAATATGAGTAAATATACAACGTTCATAGAGATTTCGTTCTTTTGTGTTTTTATTATAATCCTTAGTGGATGAATCAACAAAAAAAAACGTAAAAATACAAAAAATGTTTCCCAACTCTTTGACCGATGCCTCGCAGTCTTTTGAAGGGTCTAACATACAGATTTTGTTCTTCTGCAGTACTTTTTTGAGCGGATAGTTTTAACAAATTATTATAAATATTTTGCAGCTCTTTGACTGAAGTTTCGCAGTCTCCTGGACGATCGCAGTTTATAGTAAGAGAATCACTGGAATATTAATTCATAGTTTTACTGAACGTTAATTTGTATAGGCGTAATATAAGTAAAGTTCTTTATGAACGTACAGTATATATTTTAACTTTTATTTGTGTATAGTACTTAAATCACAAAGATCTAAATTGGATAAAAAAGTAACATAAAGTAACAACGAAATTTATAAACGTGATTTGTACAATCATCTGCATGAAAAAATCCTTATTTCTTTTAATGATTTATATAGGATTAAAATATTTGTTATAGCGCTAAGCAATGTTGAACTACTTCCTATAAATAACTTGCAAACAAAGCCACCGAATTGGAAGATAGGACTCGCAGACGCGTCACTCAACAAATCATATTTTTATGCAGGTACTGAGTTAAAAGGTAATAGAGACGCTATACCGTAACAAGCGACTAGGCCCTGCAGTCAGGGTCCATTCTGATTGATTGAATACCCCATCTTGATGTCGTTTGACACACGCACACACACCTAAACGAACGTAACAACTAGCTAGTGATCTCTGTATACTAACATGGATAGCTGATAGCGATCAAAAAATGGGTTTTGTATGTGGAGAATGTTCAAACACATATTCTTCAAGACAGGCATTAATGTTCACAAAATTAGAATGAAAACTTCAGATAAGGCTTGTAATCTAATTCTTTCTATAAAAGTCGATCAATTTCTGAGATTTCAAAATTAAACTTAATTAAAATTTATTTTTCCATTCCAAATTCTCAAGAACACTGTTACTGTATAAATTTTGGAAATCCTATAATAATATCTCAAATAATAATATTAAATTAGTTGATAGATACGAGGGGAAGTTTTGGAAATACATATCAATCGATTATGATGTATATGTTTATTGTAGAAAATTTATAATCTGAAGATGTATAATATGATGTATACGAAAGCGGCTTATTAATTAAAGATGGTTTTTTTAATGAAATTTTCATTTCATAAATCACTTATCATGTAAAATTTTGGAACGGGTCTTCACATCATAATCGATTGATATTAAATTAGGTTTTATTTTGAAATGTCAATACAAAACTCATTTTTGAATCGCAATCACCTATCCATATTAGTATACAGAGTTCACTTGTTAGTTGTTACGTTCGTTTAGATGTGTGTGCGTGTGTCAAACGACATCAAGGTGGGGTATTCGACCAATCAGAATGAACCCTGACTGCAGGGCCTAGTCGCTTGTTGACGCCACAGGCCACAAACATGGCGGTCAAACACGGAACACTGAGGTAGAATCTATATAGATACGTATATCGTATATACAACTGCTTATACAAAATTGAAGCCAGGTTCGACGTTACAGGGTCGATTAAACGTGGCGGAAAAACACAGGTGGATTGGGAATATTAATCTCTTCTCTTATCACATATAAAAATGAGGGCTGAGTTACAATGGCGACTGGCTTCACTTTAAAATGCTTATACTCCCTCTATAGCTTTAACCTCAGTGACACGGGATAATATTGTTACAAAACTGTTTTCTGAGTTGGTGGAATAAATATTTATTTACAATATTTATTTACAATAATTAAAAACACAACAATAATGAATGCAACAACGAAAAGTAAGTTCTAACAATTAACACAAGTAATTAACACTTAACTATATACAATTGACTACACTAATATTTATTTTATCAGGTGAATTTATATCACGGAACTATTTATATCACTGTATTTATATCAGATTTATTTCTAACGTTTATTTATGTCGGTCATTTACTCAGTTACTTCAGTACTATTTATTTATATCCACTCCACTATTTATATCACTGTACTGACTGATTCGACCGTTGATTGACTAATATTTATATCACTGATCCACCGATGCGTGATTGCACGACTCACCATTGACTGCCTGACTTTCTCGCACTCGCTTACTTATATAGGCCGCTTGGCTTAGGCACAGCGCGTTCTAGCGTTCTCTAGAATGTTCGTGCAGTTACTCGTTGTTATAGTAAGCAGATCCCGTTTCTCGGAACTCTCGCTTGCCGTTTATATACAGGGTGATCCGTAACAATGTTATTCTTTTCTTCTTCTTCTTGCAAATGAATGAGCTCAATATTAATATGGCGACTGGCTTTACTTTTAAATGCGTGTAGCGTCTCTATACAAATTCTTAATTCAGTGTATGCAAGTGATCAAATCCGTCATGTTGAAAATTATTTTATTCTCTAACCATACCGTAGGGCGTAGAAGATAAGGTTTACAGAAGCATCACCATGTTGGTTATAGTTTTTACCGGTTTTTACTGTCTTCACAGATAAAATATCTACCTACTAAACCTGGTCCAAGGGATTCAATAATCTTAAAATTATTCAAAATAATTATTTTGAACACTTAAAGAATTTATACTCAATATTCATGTCGAATTGATAACCTTCGTTTTTTTAAAGTCGGTTAATATTCTTCCAAAATGAAAAACAATAGACATGTGCCAATTAATCACTAAATTTTAACACTGTTTCTATGCTAATTTGCTGAATTAAGCGACAATTTTATTATAATAATAATTAATATGAACGCACTAAAATGCTATAGCGCTAAAGTATTACTGCAGAGTGCATGTTTCAAGGTCACGCAGTATAAGTGCCGCTTCTATAATCCTTTTCTGTGGTTATGTTGCAAACAACCCTCGGTTTTGTATAACATGTGGATAATATATCGTCGCCTCCGGGTCTCGAAAAGGGGACCCCGGTCCATAAATTCATATGACGCCAGTCACAGACTTTTAAATACGTTCAGTTCTTTTTTAATTTCTTTTTTTAAAACAAACAATTTAACATATATTTTAATTGTTTATTATTTATGTGATCTTTTTTTGAACACAACTTTTTTGTCCAGCTCAATATCTTCCGGCTATATTCCGGTGTAGTGCCATAAATACGTATACCTGAGTCATGTTTGCATATTTAATATATTTTTAAGACAATTTTTTTCGACAACCTGTTTAACTTTATAGTCCACCCTGAAATAATGTAGACTGTAGAGTAATAAATTATTTTTTGACAAGTTTCAGTTGTTCTATAGAGTAGGTACCTATCCTTCTTTTAAATCATTCTCAAATTCACGTAAAGACTTAGTAACCAATAAACTTGAAGACTTTTCTGATTTTATATTTAATATTATAAATTGCAGTAAATCATTGATTATTAAGTCTTTACCTGAATTTGGGAATGATTTAAAAGAAGGTTAGGCATTTAACTAACGTACCACTGGAATCTCAAAATCTTTCAATTATGCTGATTTATTATTACTCTGCACTATTTCAGGATGGACTATAATATCTAATCTTATGTTTACTTAACAGTAAAGTATGGTCCGTATAGAGTCAATGATGCCGATACGTGAGGAGTCAGCCAATTCTTTAGGATTTTTTTTTCTCAAATTTTATTCACCAACCCAAACAGAAAAAAATAATTCCAATGTTGAGTTTGAGATCTGTTATCTGTAACGCCGTTCGGCAAACAATGATTCTATATCCAAGTGTGCAAGCTTTCACGGCCGGCATTGTTTCAAGTCTTCATGGTTTCCGGGCTTGTAGGCCGTGGTCCGGTGGTATTTCTACCTGACGTTTCGTGGCAGCGGTCGAAGTGTCCTCCTTGGCGGCTCACAGGTCAGTGTGTCGGTGACTGGTGTTCTCCCTTCTTTTATACCTAGTGCCAGTGTGTTCTCTGTTCGGTCGTAGTCCGTCTCTCTGCCATTGGTCAACTGCGCAGTGTGTAGTGGTGGTGAGTTCTCTACTCGGTCGTATCCCGTCCTTGTATGATTGGTCATTGGTTTTGTATGTCGGAGTGCTGGTGTCCAGGTTTTACTGAGATTGAGGCCTTCATCTTTTCGGTTGAAATTCTGTGTGTGTTTATGTATTTCTATGGCCTCTCTGTATATTCTTGGGTAATAGCTCAACGTTCTGTCTATGGATTGGGTTTCTTCGAAGAGGATCTTATGATTGTCCAGAGTCAAAGTGTGTTCGGCTATGGCAGATTTTTCCGTTTGTCCTAGTTTACAGCTTCTCTTGTGCTCTGCTATACGTGTGTTGATGCTTCGTTTTGTTGTCCCAATATATACTGATCCACAGCTGCAAGGGATGCGGTATACTCCTGGTGTTGCCAGTGGGTCTCTTGTGCCCTTGGCCGATCTTAGACATTCTTGAATCTTTCTCGTTGGTTTGTAGATTGTCCTCACTTTGTACTTTTCCAGAAGTTTGATTCTATAGTCAGCGATTTGGAACGCAAGTTTGTAAGTGAGCTAAGTTAGTCCGGCAAACAGTGATATGTTTTTACACACTGCAGAAGTTAAACTTGCTTAGGTAGGTACGTAAAATCTACATCTAAACATTATAAACTGATACTTACAGAAAAATATATGATACTAGCGTTCCCTTTAGGCTTTACCTGGGTGCTAAGAATTTATGATTTATTATCTCCCCCTTGCGAAGCGAAGCCGTGGGTTTATAATATTAGTAGGAATCCGCCAACACGCTAAAATGCAAAAAAATGGCAGAGTTACATTTTGTTACTATCTCAGAGGAATTATCCCCCTGCGAAGCGAAGCCGGGTTGGTGGTGTTTATAATATTAGTTATAGGATTCCGCCAATACGCTAAAATGCAAAAGACTTGCAGAGTTTGGTTTTGTTACTATCCCACAGGGATTATCCCCCCGCAAGAATTATCATAATTAAATATAGCCTGTATCACTCAGAGATGTAGCTTTCTATTGCAAAATTCTAGTGCAAAATTTTTTTTAATCGGTTCAGTAGTTTCAGAGATTACCCCAACACACAAACTCACAAACAAATTTTTCCTCTTTATAATATTAGTATATAGATTATACGAGCTGTTTTTCGTTGGCATCGTTACACCATTAGCGTTAAATATTTAACGCTTTAAACGGTCCAAACTCGCATAAGAAGTTACACTTCAAACCAGGGGTGCCGACTCCCGACTCCGTGCTCTATAATATACTATGCCGTGGGTGTTCGGGGTCTCTATATAGCACCCCCGACCACATTACATGCAAAAATTATTAATCGGCAATATAAATTTGAAAATGCACACAAAATATAAGCTCAAAAATAATATATTGTTACACGAATAAAACTTGAAGGCGCTTCAATCGGATCAGCAAAGACTGAATGATCACATGGTGGTGCATTTAAACCGAGAAATAGAAGATGGACCTTGAAGAAACCGCTGATATATTATTTTATAAACAGAGTTTTGTAGGTCGTCAAAATACGTTTGCTTTGAAGAAATGTTGATATTTGTTTGATTTAAAAGTAGGTGAGTGCTATAAACTTCAATGAAGATTTGAAGTATACCGTGCGTCGGTGTGCAAACGCACACCGAAATCTCGCACTTCATCAGTTTTTGTAAACGAGTCATCAAATGAGCACCCACTAGATTTGTTAGAAGTCGGCGCTCCTGCTTTAAACAGTTTGAGAAACACACTGGTTTGAACGACATTGTAAGCCGAGTTTTGTTTCGTTTCGCACAAAGGACTCGCAGAAACAACGACCTATATTTTTTACATGACGACTTCAAAAGGTTCAGATTAAGGCAAGTCACTTGACAACTCGACGTGAGGATTCTTTCAAGTTTTTGTTTCCTTCGTAAAGCTGTTGCAAATAAATGTAGTTCAGTTGCATCAATAAATAAGTTAACGACTGTTATTATTTAAACTCAATTAATTTAAGTAATTGTGATATTTGTAACTCTACATTTAAGTGCGGTCTGTTTAATTAAACGGGATTTATGGCAAAAAATAAAAGTTTTCCGCGATTGTGAACTTGTGAAAGGATCCATTATTATGTGTCAAGCCGGTTTGTGTAATTGCACCTCGTGCTTCTTTGCGACATTCTGTTTTGTCCCTTGTTGAATACAGGCTGTTCTCGGTCTACCTATTTTATTTTTAAATAGGTGATATTACAGGTCAAAAGAAGACGATTAATAGGTATTAAAACACCTTTGTAAAAGTTGTCTACCAAGAGAGGAAAATGATTATCTAAATTCATATTCTAACATTAAATTAGTTGATATCATGCAGCTAATTTATGAGGATTGGAGAAGCTCATATAAGCACGATTCCTATATATAATGCAGGATATTTTAACCTGCAGACCACCAAATACTTATAAAAAAGTAACCACAAAACGCCAAAACTGAAAACACATTTTTCGCTAACCATGATTTAGCATCATCAGTCGATTTTAAAACTCCTTAGACTAAATAACTTTTAATCATCTCCTGATGATGGTAACCATGGTCAGTAGCACGTGCGTCGACTGTCGAGTGAAAGTTTTAATCATCTTATGCATCGAGAAAAAAACGGAGGAGTTGTACTATCGTTTATACGGCCTCGGGTGTTTTCGGCGTGACAACGTCTGTCTGGGATGAAATAAAAAAATAGTATATTGTATATCTAGTCTTGTAATGAGGTATATTAGTAGTGACAAGTAAGAGAGTTTTAACAGTCACACGAGTCATGTAATGTCATTGCGCACGAGGTGATGGTATTTTTTGACATACTCCCTGTAAAATAGATACTTTTCACTTTATTTTCAGTATTTTCAAAATTTTTGACATTTCACATGTTGACATTTGGCATATATAACAAAAATTGTTAAATTGTGTTTTAAAGACCACCAACTGCAGCTACGGTTATTTGGGCCTAGCACCAATTCATATTTTCAATTCATTATTTTTTAATAATGAATTGAAATTCCAATTGGCACTTTTACCAGCTCTCGGGCTAGAACCCGGGAACTGGGGAGTTGTAATAGAAGAACCATAGCAACGCCATGTAAAGAACAGCATTGCCACACGCTCGGCTATTCTCAAGCCCGGCATATATAACAAACTTATAATGTAGATTACATGGTAGTCGCCATCTGTAGACATTGTATTGTGTATAGATTACGGTCGATAGTGTAGATTTCACAACGAATTGCATGAGATAAAAATAGACGGCGGCACTGCATTTCGTAACGCAAACTTTTCGTAGATGCATACCTAGTACCTACCTGAGTAGTGAGACGTTTTCACGTCAAAAAGTGTTACTATTTTGTGACTACTTTTTTAATATCCATTTCCTGAAGGTCTTCTTTAATTATTAAAAGTGATTGTGGAATATTATCTACGGTTATCTTATTACAAAATAAGTATAATAAATATTTTTTTAAATAAATAATATTATTATAAATAAATAATTAGTGGTATCAACGCGATTCCTGGTTTCAATCTCGTTCCCACGAAGGAAGTAAGAATGTTAACAGTTTTGTTCATGAAACAGTAGGAGATGTCCCCATCAAATCTGATAGTAAGAAGGACAGAGGACCGCATGCTGTGGACACCGTATTTACAATACTCATATACACCAAGATACTTCGAAGTGCTACAGGTTAGGTGTTTTAAAGCGGTAACCAAATGAGTAGCGAATAGTAGTAGAGCTGGGAGCACTGGTCCCCCAATTTGGAAACCGTTCCAAAGATGCAGGATCGAATATGGAACACGTTTCCTTTATTGAGCGGACATATTTCCTGGAGGCATATGCTTCCGGGAGACATGTCCACGGAACGATCTCGTTCACCTTTGCGTTGTAGGAAATAATTTTTTTTTATTATTGTAGACGCTCGACAACTACGGTCATTAGCGTTTATTTACATTACATTCAATTAAACATCACAAAACCTCAATGAACGGAGGTAAGATTCGTATCCACGACAGTTTGATCCAAAGGCCAGCATGCTAGCCTTTACACCAAACTGTAATAGGAAAGAAATATTATTATATATGAGTGTCCACGGAACGATCTCGTTACTCTGTTACACCAAAACCATGCATAACTAAAAGATGTCAGGAATATAATCCGATATAGTACATAACATGCATGACTCTCATTCTTGAGCGAACAAATACTGTGACAGTTGTTAGTTGTTGGCGACAAATCTCGTGATGAAATCGGACTATTTTATGGAAATGTTAAGGGGCGGTCTAAGGAAAGGTATGACATGTTTCCGGCTCAAGTAATTTTTTTTTGTTTTATTTAAATCTGCATCCTTGACCCCTATTCCCTGATATATAATATTAATACCATTCGTCATTGAATCACTTTGGTAAACTACAAACTAGAAAGCAGACCTATTATTTTTAAGTATCAATGATGAAATACGTAATATGTAAGCACTGTTGTAGCCGATTTACTGATAACAATAAGATAGAATTATGAATTAGTGACGCGATTGTTAATGTAATATTATGTGAAGGGGCATATTGCTTAAGTGGACATTAATTGCATATTTTATTATACGTCATCTTATAATTTATAGCTAGGTACCACATAATTGTCGCCACTGCAGCGCTGGTTGGTTTATAAACAATTTTTATGATAGTATAATGTCTTCCTATATGACATTTCTATATAGATAGTCTCAATCTACCTATATATGGTTTTTTTATATAGTAACTAGCTTCTCGGTCCGGCTTCGCCCGAGTAGGTCTTGGTTTGGCAACAAAATAATCAAGAGAAACAAATTTTCCATCTGCCAGTTTACTACTTACAGCAATTTAGATCAGAAATTGCTTGCGAGATCCCTGGCTTTCTTTATATTTTCGCTTGCTACTCATCCAGTTTTTGTCTAATATATATATAAGAAGTAGGCTTTTAAACAGTGATAAAATTTTTCTAATCGGTTTAGTAGTTCCTGAGATTAGTCACAACAAACATACAAACTTTTCCTCTTTATGATATTGGTGTACCATGTAGGTATAGATAATTTCTACTTTTTTTGGGGGCTTTACAATTTAGGGCTTGACAATGCTGTTGTTTATATATGGGGTAAGTTTTAGAAGCCCTGAATCCCTAATATATGAAATTGGTGAAAGTATCAGTTACATTTTTCGTTCATTATTAATGCTAGTTTTACACCACACATGACATTCTAACACGACCAAAATTATATAATACATTGAAGATATCGAAAATATTAAATTAAATACCTACCTACATAATTACCTACTTATATATATATGAATTGATTTTAGGCCCACATCATAATCTCGGTAGTTGGTAGCTTTAAAAATTTTAAATACCAATTATTTTTAAAGATCTGATAACATTAATCAGTAAAAAAGAGATTTTAGAAACCAGGACGTTTAAAAAATTGTAATTATTTGTGAGTACCTAATGTGAAAATCTCTTTTCAAAGAATTGGATATTCTTATACAGTAACATCTTTACAACAATTTTTACTGTCTGTTTTGATTATAATTTTGAAGTATCGACATTAATAAATAATTTCAACACATAGTTGTTTTTATTTTTATTTTTATTGCGTGATATAGTAATTGTTAATAAATTTTATTGTAGCTACAGTCTCTGTAAAACTCATTAAAAATGTAGACACTTTACATATAAAACAAGCCGTGAGGTGGGTCGTTTATTAGGACTAAAGTGCGACCCTTGAGGTCCACACGACGAACTTCCCAGTTTGATAAATATTTAATAATAATAATTAAATTAGATATTACACAGAAAAGTAATCATTTTAATCATTAAAACGTCAATAATTAAAAAAAAAAAAAAAAAAAAAAAAACGGCTGAACCGATTTTTATAAAATTTATGTCGGATCAAAATGACGTTAACACGCCTCGATTGACACCCTTACGAAGTCGATATAATTTTTTATTCGCGAGATATTGTGTAAAATCTACTTTTTTGGAGGTTATTTGGTTAAGAAAAAAGAACGGCTGAACCGATTTTAAAAAAATTCCTTTCAGATCATATTTACGTTAATACGCGTCGATTGGCACCCCAACGTAGTCGATATCATTTTTCGTTCTCGAGATTTCGTCTTAGAAAGAAATGGACACATACGTACGTACGTACGTACGTACGTACGTACGTACGTACACACACACACACACACATACACACACACAGACATCTTTCTAAAAGTAGTGTAAAAATAGTGTAGTGACCTTGAAACATTAAAATTTTTTTTCCTTTTTGATTTCGATTTTCGGACCCATTACAATAACTTCCAGTGGGAAGTTAATAATAATAAAAATTATCTAGTTTCTTTGTCATATTTCGTGGTTGCGGAGATTATAGAGTAATAATTATACAGTGTGTCCCAGACGTAACGTCGAAAATTTCGTCATGAAATGTCGAATCGAAAAGTCCTTTACTGAGGTGTAACTACCAAGTTATTAATTAGTATCTTGATTAGTATTAAAGTTAAAAATGTTGTTGTATAAGCGTTACATTAGGTATACATTCAATTTATGCTATTCTTATATTTTTGTAAAAGATCACGGCCTCCACAAAGGGGGTGGCCAGTCGGGATGTAGTCAGATTTTCAAAATGTGGGAGAAGGGTATTGTCCATTGAAATGTTACATTTTTTTAGTCTAAAATTTTTGGGTAGGACAAGATTTTTTTACCGTTGCGTAGGGGGGGGGGGCGATGTAAGTTTAAAGTTGAGTTTTCGGGGTCGGCGACCACCCTATTTGGCTGCCATTTAAAAAAGGGGTGCTTACAGGTTTTGCACTGTATCTCCGTAATGGTACATCTTACAGAAAATTTGTAGAGATTTTTTGTTTATAATTGAATTCTCTACAACTATACTACATGCACTTTTTGTCGCAAATTGAATAATTAAAAAGATATGCTTTATAGAAGATAGAATATTTTTGTTTTTCTGTTAAACTTGAAAGAAAAAAAATTTAATTTTTTTTCTTTCAATTTCTTTCAAAACGCAACGGTTAAAAAAATCTTGTCCTATCCAAAATGCAAGCCTAATGTAACATTTCAATGGACTATATGTAAAATATGTACTTGCGCATCCTCTTAAGGCTAGCGTACACATGGTATTTTTCGTCACGCGATTTTGCGATTAAGTCGCATGCAGATAGTCAGATGTGGCTACCAGTGCGGATCGTACGACTCTTCGCTGAAATATACACAAATGATATATTACGAGAAATTTCGAGTAGCTATGTAATCGTCAAATCAAATCGCTCGTTTTCGATATCTATAAAAAGCAGCATGGGTGCGCTTGCCTTTATCTTAAAAAATAAATTCGTCTTTATCCTCATCGACGCCGTCGTCGGGCGCAATATAGTCGTTTTAACAAGACTTCGTATACTTTGATGCAGTCGAACGGAAAAATTACACGACGGTTGACGACTGCCTAAGCCCTAAATAATGATGAAGACGATATGTAATTTTTTGTACGATATTTGTTACAATTTGTGATAAAAAAAATTATTTACAATGGCCTATATTTTTGTTTTGCGTAATGAAAATGTGTCTAAAAATTTCATGTAACCTTTGGAGACCAACGCAGTAAAGGACATTTCTATTCGAAATATGCCCCCCAAGTTCTCGGTATCATTTCTGGGACAGATTGTAGATTAATTTAATATGAAATAAACCCATTAAATTCGAAATAATATCTATTAATTATGCTACTTCACAATCAAATTTAAACTACCTACCAATTTCCTGGTATTGTCGATCCGGCGTTTGTTAATAATATGTATAGATAACAAATACTGATAAATTCAAAAACAATTAATAAAAAATATGTAAATTATTATTTTGAAATATGCTTAATGCATGAAATAATTAAAATAATGAAACGTTTGTACGATAGAGGTGTAAATATTGTATATTACAAGACGGACATGTTGATATAAAAATGACAAATTGAAGACCGAAAACTGTTTAGACTAATAATTTGTTTTTTGAGTTACATCGACTCTGTGATGGATATCGCGTCTCGCAGCTGGCCTAAAGTCCGAAACATAAAACGCTTACACCTGCTGCATTTAATAAACCCGAATGCCGACCATTTGTAATAGACAATATTATTAATTATACATTACAAAACTATGCATTAAATATAAAACGGGTTTTGAAATTTAAAAGTTAAGCATTTCTTATTTAAATGTAAAATTTTACTACATTTAGGGAACATCAAATATCGAACAGGTCCCCAACTACTGATGATAACAAAAAATACTATCTCATATTTTGTTTTGTAAATATTTTGCATAATTTATTGTTAAATACAGTGGCGGACTAACGAGGGATGGCGGTCCGCCCTAGGCTTCTTTGCCAAGGGAGATCTTCTCTATAGCATATATTTATATTGGCATGCTATTTTGACCTAAAAAAAAACTAAATAAACTTTTTTAAAAATTACTAAAAATTTAGAAGAAATTTCAATTATGACTGGTACAAACACTATTGACGTATCTATGCAGGAGGCATTTTTTGTCAAAAGAGCTTCGAAATCAAAATGTTCAGATAGTGTTAGTTCGCCACGGTAATCACGCTTGTTTTCTTCTTTTGCGTTTTTTATAACTTTTAATTTCATTTATGTACATTCTAAATTTTTACTTTTATTTAGTTGGTATGAAAATAATAATTTAAGAAGGCATTGTTTTACTGTTTATAAATGGTTTCAAAAATAGAAGTAATAACAAACGACGATCTGATAGATGAGATTTGCTGCCGACCGTTTTCAAAGTAATGTTTCTTGAAGAAGAAATATATATCTTCCATGCTTCATCACTAAACAAATCATACTGATTTATATTCTGTTTGCATGTTGAAAAAATTGAACCTGCAGCCCTCAGGTGCCATGGCGTAGCAAATACAAGCCAACTTCAACAAAATATATTTCAATCCCTTTTAATGTTTTTTAGTATGTTGTGTCTCAGTTAATAATTTCTGTCCAGCCACCTAACCTGCAATTTTTACTTCATTGTTCCGTAGGGAGATGGAAGTACAGTTGCGGACTTAATTTACACCTCCTATCATCTAGTTACCGGTTTTTTTAATTTTTGCATATTGTAATTTGGCTTTTGATATAGTGATGTGTCAATTACTAGGGTTACATCCTAAAAATTCAATAAAAAAATTATCAATATACACCTCAATTGTTTATTATACAATCCAAATTACTCAATAATTGTATTACAACATAAAAAGATTTTACTGATAATATTTGATACTAGCTGTGCACCCTGTAAGGAACATATAACTTCCAAATTTCATGTTTCTATCTTCAGTGGTTTAGGTTTTGCAACTCATCCCCTTTTGACGCCTTAGGGGTTGAATTTCAAAAAATCCCTTCTTAGTGGGTGCTTACGTCACCAAAGGAACCTACTGTCAAAATTTCAAGTTTATAGCTTCAGCGGTTTGTTCTGGGCGTTGGTTAGTCCCTGTGGTTTTCCGGGTTTTTCCGGGATATGCTGTAATTGACAAGAGGCAAACATCTAAAACCTTAAACTACATGGCAATACCAACAAAAAATATATGGATCAGAAATTCCCACAGGGGCGGAGGGTTCATATACGCTGGCCTTCGCTCTAATATAGTAGTAAAATGCAATATCCCCTGAGCAAAGCCATGCATCACAAACAATAATGGCTAACAATATTTTAATTCAAATGTTTTTGCAATTTAAATGAAACGATTTTTTCTAATGCGTTAATGTTTATTATTACTATTTTAAACAGTACGTCTGTTGTTTTAAAAAGAAATATGTCTACTCGAATAAAGCGGCGCGTTGTAAGTGAAATGTCTTTTTTTTTCATTTTAAATATATACCTCAAGATTCTTTTTTTGTAATCATTTTTTATTAATATTGTCAAAAATAATTGAGTGTGCAATTCTACAGCTGGTATCCAAATATAAGCTAATTTTATTCTATACTAAAATCGGGTTAAGATAAGTTTTTTTCGTTGATATTGACGCGAAAGAAGCATAACTGTGGCACAGCCGCTAACTGCAGTAATACAGTATTTATGGGTTTTGCGTCTGCCTCGTTTCAACAAGTTTTGACGAATTGTTGCCCCCAGGTTCTAGGATCCGTCGTCTCAACGATTGTAAAGCTTAACTGACCACTATATCTGTATTCTTATTGTTCAGAGTGCAGCACCTATACTCAGTTCTTGCAAATGCGTGTCATACAATGGTTTAATGATTGCGGCGTGTTAAAAATTAGTAACTTAAAAATTTTAATTTTTAGAAAAAATATAAATTAACTTTTACAAACCAGTTTTTTTAATGAATGATTAAAATTCTATTTACATGAATTCATAAATTAGTCTATTTTTTATTTATTCATATTTTCAATTTATTTTTTTTTAATAGTAAAATGAAAATCTAATTGATAGATAGTATTAGTTTTCGAATTAGAACCTGGGACCTGGGAGCATGTATATATTTAATTAATTTATTGTAGATTATAGACGCTTGACAACTAAAGACAATGGCGTCTAATTACTTCAAATTCAATGACATCACAAACAGGACCGTGCGAAGAGAAAATTGCGCCTGGGGCAGAACATTCATTTGGCGCCTCTCGTCTTTTAAATATCAAATTAGTGGTACTTGTTAGAATAGCTTCTGACGCCTCCCTAGAGCCGGTAGCCGAGACCTAGGTTCATTCCCCCCCTCCCCGTCCCCCTCTTTCGAACGGCCCTGATCACAAAATATCCATGAGGCCAGATCCAAAGGTTAGCACCGAGCTGTACTCTGGGGGTTTGAAATATAGGAGCAATATTTAACTAATAACCCCATATAGAAACTATCATTAGACTTAAAACTTGGGAGCTGACGTATGGCTATGATGGTTTATAAGTCGCAACATAAGCGACCGAAGCAACGTTATCAAGTTTCGTGTCTCCACCACAAATATATATAACACAATGTTTACCTAGCGGCAAAGTACAAACACCGATTGCGGCACAACCGCGAGTTTGTGGACGTTTCATCCCGGTTGTTCCTTCTTGATATTTACATATTGTTGTTGTCAACAAACATAGAACTTTACAGTGTCCAAACTTTTATTTACAGAAATTGGTTTTTCCAAAACTATGACTTTTTCTTCGTTAAAAATCTTTGATGTTAATAAAATGAGGATAAAATGATTGAGGTTTTTTATTTTCTTAATTAAATACAAATTATTTTTCGCAGATCAGTTTTGTGACGAGGGCAGGATTTAAGGTGGAGTTACAAGAACGATCGTCCAGGGCCTCAGTAAATTACGCGGACTCCCACAAGTTGAGTTTTTTTATAGATATGAATATTGATAAAATTAAAAAATTAACAGAAAAAAATTCTATCTCTTAAGTTCTCCTGAATCACTACAAAGTGGGTTTTTTAAAAGGAGCCTACACTTCACCTTCAAAATATGTTATGTAATTTAATTCAATCTTTCTCACAACATAGCAGATTTTATACTGATATTCTTGGTATTAAACATTTTTGGGTTCATGTATCGAAATTAATAAAAGTAGGATTTGAGATTAAATTTGAAATATTTTTTTCAATGAAGAGGCATTTTGAGGCATTTAATACCTAAATTGGAAAACAATTCAAATGGATATGTTGAAGTTCAAGACGAAATTGTTAATAATTACAGCAGAATGTTGAATAATAAGTCACTCATGACAGATACTGTAACATTGTAGATGCTATCAATAACTAAAGAAGTGTAGTTATTGTCTAAGAGAGGGCGCTACTTTCATTTTGATTATATCGGTATAAATGTCAGTTTTTGAATTTCGTGTTCAGTTCGTATTTTTCAATGGTTTTGTGATTCATTGTGTTTCAAGCATCGATGCTGTAAAGTCGATGCGGTAAAGTGTAAGTGTGGGGTGACGTCAGACGTGCATTGGCTTATTGTTTGTTCAGAGTCCTCTAGTAGTCGAACTAGGTATTCAAAATATTTAAAAAAATTAAACTGTTAAAAATAATATTACATTTATAACGGCGACAGCGCCTCTAAAGGTTTTTAACGGTAACTTAAGACTTCCAACAACTAGGCGTTTCCATGGCTTGGTTATTACAAACTTCCAGGCACAGAGAACTGCTGAAAGTATGTATTATAATTTTAATTTTACACCTTTTTTCTCAAAAATTCCATGCAATTACCCTATTAATTCAAAAGGAAATTTCTGAAGAAGATCCCGAACTAGGTGCAATGTTGAAACGTCGGCCATTAAAGAATTTATCAAATAAATGTTGTTATTCTTTTGCCTTGAATCCCGTTCTCCTAAAGATAAGGAGATTTATTGTTAATAGAAATTTTCATTAGGATATTATTACTTATATGTCAAAATCTACAGAAAATAATTTATAATTAATAATGAAATCTTTACTTAAATAAAAACTATATAAAATTGGAGGATGCGTCCATTAAAAATGAATAAAAAAATTAAAGTTAAAAAGTCTATGAAATAAAAATCTAAGTGTTGCAAGTTTACGAAACACGGATAGAAAGTATGGCAATTGGCAGTCTTCAGTAGATTTTGATTAATAATATCATATTTTTTTGTTAAATATCCTTTTAAAAATTTAGGCGCAAAACTGGTTGTAATTTTTAATTCATGTTTTATGGTTTGAATTTTTTATTAAATAAGAAAACATCATTAACGAATATTTTCCTATACATGGTATATGGCACAAACACTATTGGCGTTAGTCGGATGGAGGGATATAAATCTCGACGTTTCACATTATTCTGAACAACTTAGTAACATTTTTCTTAGAAATATGTATTTATATTACCTAATTATTAGCCGACTTTGTATATATAAATGTAATATTATTATAAAATATGATGTTTGTTCGCGCGATAATTATAACTGTCGAAAGACTTAACCGATTGAAACGAAATTTTGTACACATATTGGAATTCTTCACCGTACAAAGGCTACCTATTTAAAATGGGCGTAATCGAACCATTTAAGGGGTGTATTTAGGGGTTAAAAGTTTGGGCCAAAAATACCGAAAACAATTGAGGAATTGTTTCAAAATCGAAATTTGACGTTCTATGAGATATACTTACCTAGAGATTAAAATTATTTCTTTTTAAATTGGTCAGATGAGCGCGATATTACAAAGTTTATGAAAGCATTAGTTTGCGAATAGTAAATTACTTACCTACTGAAGTATAGGTATATATTTTGGATTGATAAAATACATGCCGAGAGAATTTTAACCATTTTAAGAGATCATAATATATTAACGGGTTACATTTTTAATTTTGTCCAAACACACATTTACTTACGTGAAATATTAGATAGCTTGTAGACTATAGACGCTCGACAACTGAGGTCATTAGCGTCTATCTGAAATATTTAAATTCGACAATATGTTTTTAGCAAATACACTATTTTGATGGCAGGATTTGGCATTATGACCATTGACCAGTGTTATTATCAAAATTAAATTAATTATTTTTATCGTATATTTTTACAGGGTTTCCTGCCAAACTTAAGAAAGGAAATATTGGTTTGGAGGTTTCGACTAAGTAAAAAAAATGTTTGAATTTTTGCACAACAATATTTATATGGATGTGTGAAATACGGCTATTTTCTCAAATTGGGTGTGGTCCGGCTAATTTTAAATTTATTTCATGTCCTATTATTACTTGAAAAATGATTTTTTGCTCGCGTTTATGAAGAAAACTGAGGGCAGTGTAGCCTAGTGGATAGCGTACTTGGTACCAACCTCTAGACTAGACTGTCGTGAGTTCGAATCCTACCTGTTTTGTAATGTTATTTAGTTTTAAGTTAGTTGTTATTTAATGTAATTTAAGACGCTAATGACCTAAGTTGTCGACGCGTTTATAATCTACAATAAATAATATAAAGAAAACTTGTAAATTTGCGAAATTTTTAGTAAATTACATTCACTAGAATTTTTTTTATGTAGGTATATTTTTAACTTTTTATCCCCACCTAATTTTTTTTATTATTAATGTAAAATCATCTAACAATTAATTTTTATTGATTAAATGATTATAATCACTTTACACAGTACGAATTCACTTTCGTATTGTGAATCCGTATATAAATCATAATTGATTATTATAAACAACAGTCATAATTTCCAAATTTCTTATTCTGATTATTAATTAAATATATAATAATTTATTATTAATATAACATACCTACTGAAAATGAAATCGTTTTTTAAAATTATTAATAATTTGTGGTACATTATTTTAAAAAATAAAAAAATAGAGTTGAAAATGAAAAAACTTTAAAACTGTTAGACGTATAATAGTTCTGTATTATTGGTTATCTGGAGTTTTACAAACCACCATACATAAATAAATATTAATATGTAGATACTTTAAATAGTAAGCATCAAAATTTACTGATTTATTCTTTGAAAAATTAATTAAAATAAAACTCACGTTTTCTTTTATTGAAGTACATTTTCATGTTGAATATCCGGACTATTTTAAACATTTTTTTCAAAAATAAACTTTGCCACTTAAAAATAAAAGGTATTAGAGTTTCTAAATCTTTCTTGTATTCGCTGTGTTTTGAACTGCAGATGGGTATATTAATTCCGTAAATCTTACATTTTGAGTTAATTAAAATCTAACAATTTTTTCCTTTTAACAACCACCTAGATAAAAATGTGTGATTTCCATCCGGAAACTTTTGAATAATGGTCCACGCTGATGTTGATACCGATTTTTTTTAACTTAGGCCTGTTTAGAACTGAAATTAGCTAACCAGCTAACCGATGTTTTTTCAAAAATAAACTCAGGTACCTATGAAAATTGATTTAAATACTGAAAGAGAAAATTCCGATAAAACTAAGATAAAACAATATTTTGACTCGGTCATTTTGGGAGTGAATTCACTTCAACTCTATACCCGAAAATTATGCCAATTTGATTTCGGTTTGAGAATAGTTAATCGTAGGGATGGCGTTATTTATATGGTGTTTCATGGCTCGTCTTTGACAAACCAGTTGCCAAGTTCTAATTTGAGAAGTGGTGAAGTTTCAATTATATTTTCAGGGTATTGTTAAAAATGGTACCTAAAAGGTAAATATGAACTCATACTGGGCTCAGATATCTTGGCAGTTGGTGGCTTGAAAAATAAAATAATAATAAAACATGTTGTTTACGTTCTTTTTAATAAATAATAATAATAATATTTATTTAGTAACCATTACATAAAAATATGTATCCTATAGAGGTAGACAAAGCTACCTGTACCAAAACAATTATTTTTTTAAATCTTCCCAATTAACCTCGAAAAAATGAAAAATCTTGTAAAAATTAAAATCGTATGGTCTGAGTTGTCTAATGTGTATATTTTACAATACCGAACAAATTAAAGAGCCTCATTAATTTACTTCAGAACATTCTTTTTCAAAAAATACCAAAGTTATTTTTTTGTTAAACTTCAAAAAAATTACAGAACTTTGGTTAATTAAATATCGATTCCAGTCTTTCTCCACTGAATACTGTAAAATATGTGTAATTTGTCCCTAAGTGTACAATATCTAAATAAACAAAAGCTACACCGTTTGACACGTCACAGTTGTGGCGCTGTCAATGAATCGGGCGGCACGCGACACTGTACTCTACAACAAGGGATCCGTCATTCATAAAACCAACTCAAGGTTGAGGGAAATACGCACACAATTAATGATCAGTTTATTAATATTTCTTAAGTTAGCACTATTTATTCCATTTAAAATCGTTTTTCTAAATATATATTCATTTTAGGTAGCCGAAACTTAGAAAATGTTAATTTATCAATTGTTAATGAGATAACTAATCCTATAATTTTGTGTAATATTGAAAATAAACGATAATTTTTTGAAAATTAAGATTTTTCAAAAATATTTTTTTTCGATTTTTTGAACTAATTTGATAATGTTCAGACTTTAGATGTCGGTTTTCAGATTAATATATTAAATACGGCTTTTTGAGCATTTTTTCTTTTTTTACAGAGAAAAAAATTCGATCATACTATACCACAATTAATGTTCTACCCTAGCATGGGCGTTTCCAAGTAATTAAAAAAGATAAAAAAACTATAATACTTTCTAAACAGATATAGGTTATACCTATCTGGTAGCATATTTTCCGCTGAAAGAAGGCCAAATCTGGCTTTTACAGTCAATCATATGGATTTACAAAAGTTAATAACACTTCAAAATTGAAAATAAATTAAAAATCACTTTTGATTTACTTTTTAATTAGATTTTGTCATTATTTTCAACTGTTTTTCGAAAATTTATCTTGGAAGTGTAACACCCTTTAAAATTAGGTAGGTACTTGAATTAGCGTCAGTATTTTACTGGAAATTAACAAATTTTCTGATTTTTTTTGCTAAAAATTGATTAAATATCATTATTAATAATTATCGTTGTTATTAATTGATGTAACAAAAAAATGCATCGGCCAATAGGTACTTATATATTTTTACAAATAAATTTCTTAGAAATAATTTTACTTATGTAGGTAATAAACGTATAAAAAAAGCTTATTTTGGAAAAAAATATCTTGTTTCATGTGATAGATATACCTATCTACTTATAATTTTTGCAACAACAAAAAAAGTTTTTTCATCCCTAATTTTTGACATCCTTTGCTGTTATACGAGTGTACAAATTGTGGTTCGGTATTTAATGTGGTAAGTGGCAAGATATGGTACAAATGTTATCTGCATTTTAAAATCAGTATAACTGAAGTATTCAGTAGGTAGATAAAATTCTACAGTATTTTACTTTTCGGTTTCAGTTCTGATAAAAGCGCGGTAAAGGTTTTGTAATATTTTATGTTATTATTCAAAAAATTGTGCAACATTCGAAACGGAGGTTTTTGAGACAGTTCATAAGCCTTTTCAAGAAGTCAGGTATACTCCTAAATAATATTTAAGTGTGAAAATCCGTTTGTATCGTATGTTTGCCTATAGTTTATAATATTAATATAGTATTATGATTTATTCCCCTCCCGTGAGAAATTCTCCCTCTGTGAAGTGAAGTGTTTACCTATAATATGATAGTATAGGATTCCGCCTATAGACGTTAAAATGCAAAAGAGTTTCAGAGGTAGAGGTTTTATTATTATTCCACAGGAATTATCCCCGCCCCGCGAAAAAATTATCAAAATAAAATATAGCCTATAGGTATCACTTAGGGATAGTGTAGTTTTCTATTGGTGAAAGAATTTTTAGAATCGGTTCAGTAGTTCCAGAGATAAAAATTTATGATTTATTATCCCCCCCTCGAGAAATTCTCCTCCTGAGAAGCGAAGTCACCTGTCGTTGTTCTCGCTTCGATAACTTGCCTACAGTTTATAATATTAATATAGTATACGATTTATTTCCCTCCCGCGAGAAATTATTCCCCTGTGAAGCGAAGTCGGGCTGATGGTGTTTACCTATAATATTATAGTATAGGATTCCGCCTATAGACGCTAAATTGCAAAAGAGTTTCAGAGCTAGAGGTTTCATTACTATCCAACAGGAATTATCCCCGCCCCGCGAAAAATTTATCAAAATAAAATATAACCTATATCATTCAGAGATAGTGTAGTTTTCTATTGGTGAAAGAATTTTTAGAACCGGTTCAGCGGTTTCAGAGATAAAAATTTATGATTTATTATTATCCCCCTCGAGAAATTCTCCTCCTGCGAAGCTAAGTCCCCTGTCGTTGTTCTCGCTTTGCGTACTTGCCTACAGTTTATAATATTAATATCGTATATGATTTATTTCCCCCCTCGCGAGAAATTCTCCCCCTGCGAAGTGAAGTCGGGCTGGTGGTGTTTATAATATTAGTAGGTATAGGATTCCGCCTATACGCTAAAATGCAAAAGAGTTTCAGAGTTTTGTTACTATCCCACAGGAATTATCCCCCCGCGAGAAATTTTTCAAAATAAAATATAGCCTATATCACTTTTCACTCAGGGATAGTGTAGCTTTCTATTAGTGCAAGAATTTTTTAAATCGGTTCAGTAAGTCCAGAGATATAAGAATTTATGATTTATACCCCCCCCCAGCGAGAAATTCTCCTCCTGCAAAGCGAAGTCGAAGTATGTTAGTATAGATAGTAAAAAATCCTACACCCCCGTTTTACGCCCTTTGGGATTGAATTAAAAAAAACTAGAATAGCCTATAACGGCTATAACCTTCCTAAATAAACGGGCTATCTAACAAAAAAAATTTTCAAATCGGTCTCGTAGTTTCTGACATTAGCGCGTACAAACAAACAAACATACACACAAACAAACTCTTCAGCTTTATTAAATTATAGTATAGATTATCTTTCTAACAAAATAAGGTAGAAACTTACCTACTTGTGCTATATGTTTTTGTCAACTATGATATTTATTTTAACCAGAAAAACAAAATAAAATAGAGAAAAATTAGAAGTTTAACGATATAGTAGGTATAATGGTTCAACAGAAAGTCAATTTGAAGAGTTTCTTTAAAATCGACCTCATTCATTTTGCTTATAACACTTAAATACGGTAACATTGCAAATGAACAATTATTATAGGTTATTATTTCCACGACAACAATTTATTGGTGTCAAATTCTATTATTATTAATACATTGTTAATATTCTTTTAAAAATCTAAGTTACCTATTGTTCCGTAATATACAAATAAAAAAAAAGTTATTTCAAACAAAACAATGTTGTTTCATTTATGAAAACATTGGTATTTTTTTATAGTAGGTATAAATTTTGTGTATACATATTTTTCGTTTATATTTTACTGGGTCATAAAACAAATTTATAATGTCTTTAATATTCAAAGTTGCAAAACAGTTTCGATGTAACGTGCAAAATACAATTAATACAGTGATTCCAACAAAGTTGTCACGCAGTGTTCATAACAAATGCTTTACTATCGAAAAAAAATGTCCTACAGAAAACCAGTTCAGAAAAGGTTTAGTTCTTGGCATATATAAAGATCCTGAATTTCCTGAAGATGGAGGAAAACTCACAGAAATAGCAGAAAATTTCAATAAAAAAGTTGACGGGAAACTCGAGCACTATTTAAAAATACAAGGACCTGCGCCTGATTTAGGTAAAGTTTTGTATTTTTATGATTTGTGTCCTGACATACCAGTCGTTGCGGTTGTAGGCCTCGGAAAAGAATGTTCCGGTTATGAAATAGCCGAAAAAATGGATATAGGAAAAGAACATATTCGTACTGCAGCAGCAGCTGCAACAGTAGGCTTACAAGAAAAGTACGTGAAACGTGTGTATTGTGAAAGCTTTGGTCATGCAGAATCCGCGGCCGAAGGTGCAGCAATGGGTAGTTGGATTTATCAGGAAAATAGAAATCGTAAGGATCAACTGTTTATTCCAAAACTGGAGCTGTATGAAAGTTGCGATTGGTCCGGTTGGCAAATAGGCTTACAAAAAGCCGCAGCTCAAAATATGTCTAGATATCTAACTGAACTATCTAGTAATTATTTAACTCCATCTCAATTTGCGCAGAATTGCGTCGATTTGTTGTGTAACGTTGGAATTAACGTAGAAGTTAAAGTAAGAGCTTGGGCCGAATCGATGAAAATGAATGGATTTCTTTTAGCTTCGAAAGGTTCTTGTGAACCTCCAGTTTTCCTTGAACTGAGTTACTATGGTGCTGATCGCGACGAAAGGCCAATCGTTATGATCGGTAAAGGCTTGACATTCAACAGCGGTGGAATAAACTTAAAAAATTCGAAAGCTCAAAAGTTAATGCGCGGTGATATGGCCGGTGCAGCGATAGCTGTGTCGACCATCAGAGCCGTATCGATGTTGGAACTACCGATTAATCTACGATGTCTGATCCCATTGTGTGAAAACATGCCCGGCTGTTCAGCAATGCGTCCCGGAGATATAATCACCACAATGGATGGAAAAAAGGTCAAAATAGACAGTACCGGTAATGCTGGACGATTGATAATGCTTGACGCTTTGGCGTATGCACAAACCTTTTGGCCACGTTTCATCATCGACGTAGGAACTATTTCCAGTGATATGCGTCAATTGATGGGACGTGGAGCAACCGGAGTTTGGTCAAATTCAGAAACGTTGTGGAAGTTTTTACAAGCCGCTGCCATGCATACAGGCGATAGGGTATGGAGATTCCCGCTTTGGAATCATTTCCAAAGTTTGCTGTCTTCTAGCCAGGATGTTGATTTACACACGACGGGAAAAGGATTCGGTGAACCTTGTAAAGCTGCATCGTTGCTTTATGAGTTTGTTCCTTGTGGCGACTGGATTCATATGGACAATTATGGTGTTTTGACTGCAAATGGGATTGATGAAACGTATCTTCGAAAGGGAATGGCAGGACGTCCTGCTCGCACTGTTGTTGAGTTTTTGTCGATGCTAGTGTGTCAGAAAGATAGCGAAGAAGCAGGAGAGTGTGAATCTTCCGATGGAAAAGTTCAGTAAAAAATTACATAAATCCATTTTAACGCTATAATCAATTTACAATTTTATTATCGTATTTTTATTCGTGTTTATTGTATTTTGTGCGCAAAAGAGTTTAATCACGTACTTTAATAGTATATTTATATTTTAATTTCAATTTTGTAGAATGAATTTGTATAGTTTTTTAGTGGCACTTTCCAGATAGTAATCGAATTTTAAAGTTAGACAAATTATTATCGTTGATTTTTTTTATAAAATTTTATAAATCATGTGTATACGATTTAAAAATGAGATAAAAAATATTTTTTTACATATTAAATTTACCTATTTAAATGATATTAAGAGAAAAGCAAAATGTAAAAAATATAATAAAAATTCAAAAGTTCGAAAAAAAGAAAAACATTAAAAAAGAAAAATATATTGCAAAATTATTACAGAGAATTTTATTTGAGACATTGCAGTCTTATAACACAACCGCTTTTTAACAATCATTTTGGGGGTCCTTTGACTACATATTCATTATCAATGCTAATAATAAAACTGTAAATGAAGGATGTGACCTGTCTGTCTGTTTCGCCATAACTCTAATCCGATTTCAATGAAATGTGGTACCTATACACGTATATAGGACTTCTCAACTTAAAATATAAGTTACTAGCGGCCCGGTCCGGCTTCGCCCGGGTGCTATGAGTTTATGATTTAATATCCCTTCTCGCGAGAAATTCTCCTCCTGCGAAACGAAGCCAGGCTGGTGGTCTTTATAATATTATAGTAGGATTCCGGCAATACCTAGGTTTTGTTAATATACCACAAGAATTATTCCCCCCTGCGAGAAATTCTCCCGCTGCGAAACGAAGCCGGGCTGGTGGTGTTTATAGTATTATATAGTAGGATTGATCCGCCATTACGCTAAAATGCAAAAAATTGCAGAGTTACGTTTTGTTACTCTCCCACAGGAACTATACATTTTTCCGGGATGAAAAGTACTTACTCTATGTACTATTCCAGGACCTAACATAATTACTATATACCAAATTTCATGAAAATCCGTTCAGCTGTTACTTATACGGAGCTGAGTGGTAACAAACATACATACACCACACACACACACACAACACACTCTTGCATTTCTAAGTAGAGATTTTTTTATATCCGGATTCGATTGCGTTAAGGTAGGACTTCCAAACAAATATAAAAGTATTTTTCATACAAAAACAACAAATGATTTTCAGTAAATTTAGGTACACGTACCTAGGTATTATATAGGGCATCCGTACTCAAATGAGCTTTATACACAGTGACGCTTTGATTCAATCCATAAACATTCCCAATGGATATCGAAGGAACATTGCAAAATGAATAAAAAGTAGGTAGTCAAATTATTATCTGTTATTATCTGTGAACATTAATGCCTGTCGTAAAGAATATAACGTATTTGAACATTATCCACATACAAAACCAATTTTCTAATAGCTAATAACTATCCATATTAGTATACATGAGTTCACTAGTTAGTTGTTACGTTCGTTTAGGTGTGTATGTGTCAAACGACATCAATATGGGGTATTCGACCATTCAGAATGGACCCTGACTGCAGGACCTAGTCGCTTGTGTCACATCCTGTATAACGCGAGTGAATCCACGGGCTCAGGCTATAAGTGATAGTACCGAACTAGAACACGCGAAAAAGTCACCTTTTTGGTTCAGTGTATAAATAACAAAAGAGTTGGCGTCCCGAACGACTTACTTATAATATTCAAATTAATTCAAAAAGAAACACTTTGTACAAGTTATCAGAACCAGGTACGCAAGTGTAATAATAGACCTTTATCTGGCTGCTCTATCTCTGTGACTCGAAACAAAAGGTTACGCGAAAATAATTCACTCCACCGCGAGATACAAATCTGGTGTACAGTACTATACAGAATCACACTCTATTGTTTCTTTCCGCTATGTTGTTTGTCTGCTGACTGCATTTGTTTTCTATTGCGCATACTGTGCGTTTAGAAGAGATCTCGATTACGTTAAGAATTTCCTTATATCAATTTATCATTAAATAGCTTTCCGGCCCGGCTTCGCCCGGGAAGATTTTGGTTTGGTAACGGAGTAATCAAGAGAGCAACAAATCTCTCATTATTATTAAATCACTGTACTCTTATAATTTAGCCAGTTCGAGCGTAGGTAGATAGTATAGGTACTACACCAATTTGCCTCAGATATCGCGTGCGATTTGCATTACATTTTCGCTCACTGCTTATCCATATTTTGTAGTAACCTGATAATTATAGTGTATATTTCCCATCAAAACGGATATTCTAAGGTCGCAAATAAAATGTAAAATAATAATGGGGTAATTCTGTCTGTAATTTCGTTTCTTTCAGCCTTTTCAAATATTTTGCATGATACCTAAACTTAAAAATACGTTTCTAGAATTTTTGTCTGTCTGTCTGTACCAGTATCACTCGAAAACCATTGGATTGATTTTGATTAAACATGGGTACCTACACTATATATCAACTCGTACTTATACCAAACTAATAGTATCATTAAGGGATTTTTATCAGACTTAAACTTAAGAGCATAATATTAAGGATGCCTACAATACCTCCTGCAATATTCATTTCCAATCCTTCCTTCCTGCCTAAGAACGGTTATGGCTCTCCGGACGCTATTTTTAAAACTAAAGGGTTCGGGTAAACGCCAAATGAAGGATCCAGAATCACGCTGCAAATTCTTATATTAGGCGAAAAATTGAAAAAAAAATCTGGAAAAACTTACAACTTAAAAAAAATTACGTAGGTACCTACCTATATAATATTTCACATGTAGTCAAAACTTTTTTCCAAAAAATTCGTCTATACCTGAACCCTTAATTAATTTTAAAAATAGCTTCGGAAGAGCCATAATGGTTTTAAGGCGAGGGGAAAGAATTTGATTTGAAGAGTTCAGGCCGGATATTTGAAGGTATTCATAATATGTTACTATGATATTAAGGTGCCTGTCAAATCTGACATTAACGCGAGCGAAGTCGCGGTTAAAAGTTAAAAGTTAATTTATAATATCGCTATTAAAACTGTAAACTATATAGACTCTTGATGTCCATAATAATATACCATTAATTTTTTTATCCGCGGCTTTACTTGCGTTAAAGTTGGCTTTGACAGTATAACGGATAAAAAGTAGCCCCATACTTTTTGCTTGCATATCTAGTATACCAATTGAAACTTGACATAGTGTAGCGTTGGGCGAATACGAGATGTTTTTACAATCGAAACAATCGCAATCGTTCATAATAACAATCGAGTCCACAATCGACTCGGAGTTCGAAATGTTCGATTGCTCAAGTCGATTATTTGCCAGCGAATGAGAATACATATTATAATCGCGATTCAAGGTTATATGCTGGTCGAATGAAGTCTGACGTTTACGCTACTCGTTCATCGTTGATTCACTGTTCACACTGTTCAGTCGGTCTCAGAGCATTCGATTATTGCACAATCGACCATCCATTGACTCGACCACAGTTGTTGAGTGATGAACGATTATATATTATGTGGCTCTCGACAGTGTACGTCGTCTGTACGATTCAGTACTATGCAACTTGGTCTCGGTGAAATATGAAACAACAACAATCGAGTCCAAGTGAAAACCATCGAGAGTCATCGAGATGTTTGAACAATCGAGACAATCGACTAAAATATCTCGTAATCGCCCATCACTAACATAGTGTACCTAAGTTTCATCCAAATGGGTCCAGACGTTCTCGAGTGATTCTGGTACAAACAGATAATGGGATAAGTTAATAAAACTGACCTTTGTTTTAAAGCAGCAGATTTTCGAAAAAAATTCTAGGCACCTTTTAATTCACAGGAAAATGTGTTATAAATCGCGAACTAAAATATTTGATGCACAAGGCAGTGTCGTTATAGTTCACCCGGTATATAATTTAACTTCCGCACATTGTAAATGGTTAAGTTATTGGTCACGTGGTAACGACATCCCTGCATGTCTTTGCACAGTTCACATCAGCACTAACAGTAACGTTATCATTACGTTATCGGACCGACATCAAACAATACTTGCCTATTTATTATGTGTACTCTTTTCGTGTGATTTATTAGCATGCGCACACAATAATATATTAACGATAATACTTTTTACACAACGAGATAAATTCACTAAATAAATTTGTTTAATTATATGCGCTAATCTAAAAATAGATACTCACTGATTTCTTTTCTCTTTTTACTTCCCACCTCTACTATGGTAGGGAAGTAATGGATTTAGTCCGAAAAAAATATTTCGAGATTTTAACAGATTTTCACGTTTTGAGACCCTAGCAATCGTTTAAGATCATTTTCTGACTGATGTCTGTATGTGTGTGTGTATGTGGTCAATTTTTCGCCTTCGATATCTCAAGAACGGAACAACATACGGGCATGCCGATTGTTCTATTGTGTTTATCAGCCTTTAACTTAGATCTGATTAGATTTTGAGTCAAATCGGTTCAGTGGATCCTGAGATATTCAAAAAAACGTCCTCAATGTCACGTATTAACATAGGTAAAAAATTCGACTGATGACCAGTCCTATACTTCCCACCTAGTAAATATTTGCAAAAAATAAACACTTTTTTTTTATTCTTTGACTAGGCCCAAATAACCTTAGCTGTTGGTGGTCTTTAAAACACAATTTAATTTTTATTCTTTGAAAAAAGCATGGCCCTCTTTTTTGTTTGGTGATCTATTGATGGCTAGCTTAATATAGCAAAAATCATGGTTACCTTGATTTACGTACAATTTTTATTTTTTTTAGTAAAATATTTTTTTTCTCGAAAACTATACATTTTAGAGAAAAAAAATATTTACATTTTTTTCATATTATAACATCTAGAATTCATTTATATTTTTTTTTACCTATGTTAATACGTGACATTGAGGACGTTTTTTTGAATATCTCAGGATCCACTGAACCGATTTGACTCAAAATCTAATCAGATCTAAGTTAAAGGCTGATAAACACAATAGAACAATCGGCATGCCCGTATGTTGTTCCGTTCTTAAGATATCGAAGGCGAAAAATTGACCACATACACACACACACACATACACACATACACACACACATACAGACATCAGTCAGAAAATGATCTTAAACGATTGCTAGGGTCTCAAAACGTGAAAATCTGTTAAAATCTCGAAATATTGTTTTCGGACTGAATCCATTACTTCCCTACCATAGTAGAGGTGGGAAGTAAAAAAAATATAAATGAATTCTAGATGTTATAATATGAAAAAAATGTAAATATCTTTTTTTTCTCTAAAATGTATAGTTTTCAAGAAAAAAAATATTTTACTAAAAAAAAAAAAACTCGGGTCGCAGTGCCAAACCCTGCCGACAATATAGTGTATTTGCTAATACAGGCCTTGTGGCTTTATTATGTGAACTTAAGTTTGTTTTTGTACAAAATAAAAAATTTAACCCCTTAATACATCCCTTAAAGGGAATTTCAATAATATTATCAATGCAACCTTTGTACCAAATTAAATACAACCTTCAGTAAGTAAATCACTATCCGCAAACCAGTGTTTTCATAAAATTTTTGTAAGTCCGGTCCTGTCGGGCCGATTTTATTAAAATTTTAACAGCACATTTTAATCTTTACTAAAGGGTTAAATTTCAATTTTGAAATGATTCTGAGAATTTTTTCGGTATTTTTGGGCCCAAAAATTTTTTTCAACCCCTAAATACAACCCTTAAAATGGTCCGATCGGGCCCATTTTAAATAGGCTTCGTGCGGTAATGGGTTCCAATGTGTGTACCAAATTTCGTTTAAATCGATTAAGTCTGTCGAGAGTTATCGTGTACACACACATATATATATATATATATATATATATATATATATATATATATATATATACATAAACATTTTCAAAAATGGTGGCAAACTGTTCAGGAGGCTATGAAACGTCGAGAAATTTTTGTCCGACCCCTAGGTCCCGCCATCCGACCGACGCCAATAGTGTATGTGCCATATGGCAAATACACTAATAAAATTTGTACGTAAATCAAGGTAACCATGATTTTTGCTATATTAAGCTAGCCATCAGTAGATCACCAAACAAAAAAGAGGGCCATGCTTTTTTCAAAGAATAAAAATTAAATTGTGTTTTAAAGACCACCAACAGCTAAGGTTATTTGGGCCTAGTCAAAGAATAAAAAAAAAAAGAGTGTTTATTTTTTGCAAATATTTACTAGGTGGGAAGTATAGGACTGGTCATCAGTCGAATTTTTTTAGTACCTATTCTGTACCAAAATTGGTAAAAATGAAACACTTATAGAATCACCTCGGTGTCTGTCTGTCTGTCTGTCTGTCTGTATGTGTATAACAGGCCGCGGTTTGAATAGAAGTTTGAAATTTGGCATATAGTAAATAGTTATAGGTAGTGTTGCCGTCTAGATCTAGACTTTCTAGACTCTTGTCTTGTCTAGATTTTCAAGACAAGACTTGCAAAAGTCTTGTCTAGAAATTTTCAAGACAAGACAAGACTTGCTTTATCTAGATCAAGACTCTTGCCAAAACTCTAGACAATTTTCAAGAGTCTAGATAAACTAAGTAGTAGTATGTAAAGGTTTACTTTACCTATACTACTGCTAATCTAGACTCTTGAAAATAATCTAGAGTCTTGATATTAGACAAGACAAGAGTTTGTTAATCGGGACTTAGACTTAGTGAAGTCTTGATATTTCAAGACAAGACTTAAGTGAAGTCTTGTCTTGATATTTCAAGACAAGACAAGACTTTGAAAGTCTTGTCTTGTCTTGTCTAGACGGCAACACTAGTTATAGGAAAGTGGTGGTCCTGCAATTACCTTACAGACGTGAAGTACGAATTTTGATTTTGGGGGTCAGTTTTGTGGGGTGGAAGGAAAGTAAAAAAAGATTTTTTTTAAATGGGTGCGTGTAACTTGTACACGCAGTAGAAGTGAAACTTGTGCAAATGGCTGTGCACTGTGATCCGCAACTGCAGTGAATGTATATGGTATACATTAGAATAAGTATATATATATAGGTACTAATTAATAGAATTGATTCCTAATTTCCTATGTTCTAGAAGAATTTTTTATAGTTTATTTAAAATGTTATGTCATTTGAGACAATATTTTTTTAAAAGCAACCAACAGGCAGGGATTAGAACCTGGGAACCGGGGGCCTGTATAATAGAGGAGCGATGGAAAGAAGCAATATTAACTGTAACAAATTATGTAAGTTATACCTATAGGTATTCTAAATAAGTTTTTGTATAGGTATACTATTTTTTAGATGTAACACAGCGAAACTTGATAATTTAAAAATAAATATTAAGATGTGATTAAATTAGGTACTGTTTTTTCTTGCGCTACGACACAATTGTTTTAAGTCGACTACAACCCTGCTTGTAACACAATGAAACTTCGAATTATTTAAAAAAAACTCTTTTTTAATTTCATAACTTGTACATAATATGCTAGTATTAATTTAAATGTTGGTTGATAATTTGCAACGAAAAATGTTACAAATTTGAAAAAAAATAGATTTTAATTCAAGACAGTTGTGTTTATCTCAATTTACTATAAGCAACTAAACATTTTTATTTTATGTCTACATTAAAAATACATAATACCTACCGGCGTTATGTAATTACTGAAATAATAATTGCTAATATTGAAATTATGTCACTTGTCATATCAGGGTCGTCATTATTACCACAAATCAGTGTTTCTCAAACTGTCGTATACGCGCACTATTTGTTCATGGCAGAAAAAAGATTCTCAAAGTTCTTTACCCTATCAAAAAGTTGTATAGACCGATTTCTATGCATCAAGTCGTCATATTGATGACTGTCTTGGTCTTATATTTATATTAGCTTTTTTTAGCTACTATCAGCTAGGGTTATTGGGGCCAAGTTCATATTTTCAATTTATTATTTTTAAATAATAATTTGCAAATCCAATTGATAGGTACTTTTAACAGCTATATCGGATTAGAACCTATAAACTGACGGCTGATGAGCTTTATATAAATGAGAGGATGGGATCGGGCTGTGACAATTGACATACAGACAAACGGACGGACGGACGGAACTATAAGGGTTCCTAGTTTCTATAACGGAACAACTAAAAATGATAATTTTCATACAGAATTATCGTTCACTCGGTAGGTATATAGGTATACTTATGCCTAAGTGATATCTTGTAATTGTGATTTCCTGTACGTTTTAAAAGATTTATTGCTTCACACATATCATTTCGGGTCGCTTGAGCGTGAAAATATTCTGACATTTACCTACTATAGGAGTATTTTACAGAAACAGAAAACCTTATAATAATGTATATGCGAAATCCTTTTTTATAATCTTGACATTCAAAATTACATATAAGTACTAAAGTATAGTATACCTATACCTATATACTAATATTATGAACGCATTGTCAGAAAATTTGATTTTGACAACGAGTAACGACCTATTTAGTTTGTCATCACATAAAATGGAGATGGGCACTACCAAACTTGATCGCTATAGGGGCGCCAGCTATATAACTACCGTATAGTCTGTGAGCAGTTCATATATTATTAGGTATAGTATAGTACGTGTATTGGAATATGATTTATATTTAAAATCTATATTATGTAGGTATTAATATAGATACGTGAACATCGAAAATTGTCGTACCTTTTTTTACTATTTATTATACAAAGAGGGGAATGAAACTTATATTATTCGAAAGGTACTGTGCCATAGATGTGCACAAAAAAATCATGTATGCATGTTGCCGGTAAGGCAGGTAAAATAAAGTGAACAATGAACGTACTGCACACATGATTTCCAATGAAAGCGTGCCTTCCCTGCAGGGGAGAATATATTACATGCCAAAAGTGTTGTTTCTCTCGCTGTTTAAAGACCTTTGGTGACACACCACGGAGATTCTAAGAACTATCAATATGTAGAGGGTATCGGCAAAACAAACTTTTGTCGGATTTCTTCGTTGTCGGTTCAGTTCTGTTGAAATTGTGTTTATAAGGTTATGTGACAAATAAATATGACCCGCTGTGTTTTGTTGTAAGAGCTTTTACGTTTTAGTCTAAAAGTAAACGGAAAATATATTTGTGTTATGTCTCGAAGAAGAACGTTACTGGTCAGGTAAAGAGATAGGGAGGGAGAATTTTTGCATTTTACACACACAGTTGGTCGAATTTCGACCACAGGCGATACTAGTAATTAAATAAATCACTGACAATGCCAATGTGCTGTGTTTACCAATGTTCAAATTATAGAGGTTTTGTATTTCCAAAGGATCTGGCTGAAAAGAAGTGGTTGCATCATGCGCTATCAGAAGGGGAAAAACTTGATTTCTCGCGCGTTTTTCTATGAAAACCTATGATAACTTAGGTGGTAAACTTGCTCCAATCTAAGTAAGTATAATTACGTTTAAGTATATATATGTGCCCATCTCCATTCTAAACGCTTTTCTTATGAAGAAAATATATTCATAATTTTAAATCATTTGATCGATAACTTGATCGATTGAAACGAAGCAAGTCGGATATTTTGCATGCGATTTTTGAGCTATAATAATCGCGTGAAAGACTGAAGAGATTTAAAAAATCTTTAAAAACGTACTTCTTCCCGAGTGACATAGGTTATACTATACCTATATTATTACGCTACGACAAAAGGGGGATGAGCAGTGAATAAAAATGTAAAGTAAATTGGGAATCTCGCACACGATTTCTGAGCTAAATTGGTGTACCTATACGTTATAGATACAGTAAAGTGATACCTATATTCTATAATCTACTTATAGGTATTTCGATTTATAAGACATTTGTTGATCTTGATTATTTCGCTGCCAAACCAAAATCGACTCGGGCGAAGCCAGGTTGTAAAAGTAGTCGTTTTAATGAAATAATACGCCGGCCAGTGGAAGTTTTACATTTACATCGATTGAAAACTGAAAAGACTGGAGTCTGAACACACCACGCCACTGTCTGTTGTTTAAGTCGATGCTATGTTGTCAAAGTTCTGACGTAGCGCCATCAATTTTTATTTGTCGATCAGCCAATCGCACAACAGTCATTGTCTCCCACGGATACAGTCGATTGGTTGAACGAAACTATACGATCGCAAAGGGGCGTGACAAGAGCGCGTCTGCGTGTCAGATAAGAGGGAGTGGCGCTGATGCTACACAGCATCCAAGGTGCAAAGGGGGGCAAAAAGCAGTGAATCCTTCAGGTTTTTAGTTTTGCAGCGTCGACGCCTCTGATGAACCGACAGTGTGTTTGTACCTTAAGGACAAGTGTTCACACCCTGTACATGTGTGAAACGAAAGAATTTTATTCATTAATAGCTACATAACCGGTTGTTTTTATTCATAAATAAACGCGTGTAAATGTGAGGTGAAGGTGACATATTCAGTGAATTGTGAGGCATCATCATCATTATTATTATTATTATTTTGATTGTGTTATAGACATCGGACTGAGAAATATATCTAATATTATAAAGGTGAGGGATTTTCTACGATGGAACAATTACTACATATATTATAATATTTACTCATTTACCTGTTCATGTGAGGCATTGTTAGAATTTTTATTTTAAAAAAAAGATACCTATTTCAAAAAACCCAATTGCGGCTGACACAAAAGTACAAAATAAGTTTCCAATCTGAAACGTAGGCAAGTAAAATGAGTGTATAAAACATTTAATGAATAAGTTATTTATCTATGAAAGGAAAAATAAAAAAAAAATACTTATGGCTAGCAAAAAAGTACAAAACAAACTTTTAGCTTATGAAAATTTATGAAAACATTGATTTGCGGATAGTGGATAAATTACTAACGGGCGTGCATAATAAGTATATATGTATACCTATACATATATATATGTAATTCGGTGCAGATAAGTATAGATGCGTTGGATTGATAAAATTCGTGCCAAATAACTGCGTCAAAATAATCATTTTAAACCTTTAAATTGTTTTTAGACAAAATAAAAAATGTATCCCCTTAATATAGGTACTACCTATATAAATGGGATACATTTTGTCCAAAAGCAATTTAAAGGTTTCTTGGAAAAAAAATCATTAATTTAGTGCATTGGTGGTTTTTTTTTGAATTTTGAAAAAAAGTCTATTTCAAAGAAAATCATTTTAATTGTTCTAATATACCAATTCGAATAGGTAGTAATGGTCAGTTGGTGTTTGTCTAAAAATTTACAAAATTTGTCGAAGTGTTGCAGACTGCTTTAAAACCCGTTTAAAGACCACATATAAAGGCATTAATGAATACATTTTTTTGCGATAGTGTAGCACTGCTGACTGTGATCAACGTTTTTTTCTTTGTTTGGCTTTGTAGCAAATTTTAAAGTTTTAATCAGCCCCCCAGACATAGGACCGGATAAACACCTTGTGACGCCCTTATATAGGTACGCACAATCCTCAACTGCTCCCCATCGATGCTTGAAAAGTGACAAAACAAAAAAAAAACATAATTGACAAGTGACACAGATGTAGGTAAATTGAACGATACCTACGAACAAATTAGATATACAAGGTGAAAAAAAATGACCCTTTCTTACTTTTCCTTCGCAAAAGCAAATAACGTTATAGCTCTTGTATCTTCGAAAGAATTGTAACATATCTTAGTATAGTGTGATTTCGTTTTCGAGTATTTTTATTTTCAAATTTCCGAAATATCGGATAAAATTTTTATTTTTGAAGTTATGCTAATTCTTAACGCACGTTCGGGATATATGGGGACCTTAACTCACGAAAAGTGAAAACGTCACGCGGCGATGCAACACACCTCATAATTACTGGGCAGCGCGTATTGTTGCTAGGCAAATAATGTTTGCATTGTAATATTTATTATAAGAAGACAAGAAATATCAAATCTCGTTTTTTTTATTTTTCTATTTGTAAAAATGTCTAAATCATTATTTAGTAGATACTATATCGATATTAAATTAAGTACCTAGTATATTAATTAACAAGCCGTGAGGTGGGTCGTTTATTAGGACTAAAGTGCGACCCTTGAGGTCCACACGACGAACTTCCCAGTTTGATAAATATTTAATAATAATAATTAAATTAGATATTACACAGAAAAGTAATCATTTTAATCATTAAAACATCAATAATTAAAAAAAAAAAAAAAAAAAAACGGCTGAACCGATTTTTATAAAATTTATGTCGGATCAAAATGACGTTAACACGCCTCGATTGACACCCTTACGAAGTCTATATAATTTTTTATTCGCGAGATATTGTGTAAAATCTACTTTTTTGGAGGTTATTTGGTTAAGAAAAAAGAACGGCTGAACCGATTTTAAAAAAATTCCTTTCAGATCATATTTACGTTAATACGCGTCGATTGGCACCCCAACGTAGTCGATATCATTTTTCGTTCTCGAGATTTCGTCTTAGAAAGAAATGGACACATACATACGTACGTACGTACACACACACACACACACACACAGACATCTTTCTAAAAGTAGTGTAAAAATAGTGTAGTGACCTTGAAATATAAAAATTTTTTTTCCTTTTTGATTTCGATTTTCGGACCCATTACAATAACTTCCAATGGGAAGTTAAAAATTACATTTCTATTTAAATATTTTAATTTCAATTAGGTATATAGGTACTTATTACCTATATATATTTTTACTAGCCGTTACCCGTGGCTTCGCCCACGTATTTTTCGATTTATGATTTATTATCCCCCCGCGAGAAATTCTCCTCCTGCGAAGCGAAGCCGGGCTAATGGTGTTTATTCGCTCGAATTTTATAATACATAACTCACTCGCTTCGCTCGTTCGCTCGAATGTTAATTATACATTACTCACTCGCTTCGCTCGTTCGTTTGAATATTAATAATACAATACTCACTCGCTTCGCTCGTTCGCTCGAATTTTATTAATACATTACTCACTCGTTTCGCTCGTTCACTCGAATATTAATAATACATTACTCACTCGCTTCGCTCGTCCGATCGAATTTTATTAATACATTATTGCTCACCTACGTTATATAAGGAACTCCTGTGCAAAATTTCATGCTTCTAACTTCAAAAATGATGAACTTCCATACAAACTTTCATCCCCTATTTAACCCCTTTAAGGGATGAATTTTCAAAAATCCTTTCTTATTACTCATCTACGTTATATAAGGAACTCCTATGCAAAATTTCATGCTTCTAACTTAAAAAATTGCGAACTTCCATACAAACTTTCATCCCCTATTTAACCCCTTCAAGGGATGAATTTTCAAAAATCCTTTCTTATTAATCATCTACGTTATATAAGGAACTCCTGTGCAAAATTCCATGCTTCTAACTTAAAAAATGACGAATTTCCATACAAACGTTCATCCCCTTTTTAGCCCCCTTAGGGGTTGAATTTTCAAAAAAAAATTTCTTAGTGCTCACCTACGTTATATAAGAAACTTCTGTGCAAAATTTCATGCTTCTAACTTCAAAAATGACGAATTTCCATACAAACTTTCATCCCCTTTTTAGCCCCCTTAGGGGTTGAATTTTCAAAAAAAAATTTCTTAGTGCTCACCTACGTTATATAAGAAACTTTTGTGCAAAATTTCATGCTTCTAACTTCAAAAATGACGAATTTCCATACAAACTTTCATCCCCTATTTAACCCCCTTAGGGGTTGAATTTCGAAAAATCCTTTCTTAGTGGGTGCCTACGTCACAAAAGGAACCTACTGTCCAAATTTCAAGTTTATATCTTCAGCGGTTTGGCCTGGGCGTTGTCTGTCAGTCAATCAATCAGTCAGTAACGGAACTGTTTTATATATATAGATATATAGCTTTGATAAATTCGATTTTATATATACCGTGCGAGTTTTTTCAAAACGTACATAGGCTGTTTCACAGTTTGAAATCGTGGTAGGTATAGATATTGTTAGAAACTATGGAAACGAATGTTTTTATTTACAATTTATTATTATTGAGTTGCGATAATAAATTTTATAAGTTCAGAGATTAATTTAATATTTTTTCTATAAAAAATGTACACCGTGGAAGAAAAGGTTCTTATGTACAATTTGTATTCTGGTGGAAATAGTTGTCGGCAAGTCTCTGCGTTATTTAATGTGCAGTTTCCAGGCAGACCAGATAGATACCAACAATGTCTATACCACGATTTTAAATTGTGAAACAGTCTATGTACGCTTTGAAAAAACTCACACGGTATATACCTATGCAATGCGTAAGAAGCTTAGCTTTTGTTGGGTGTCCCACGACACCTCATGACTTTTTTTTTACATTTTGGTGCCCTCTGGCGTTGGCGCGTGCCTAACTTAGGGTATATAAGACATCCTGCGGTGTAACGGTTAACATGCTGGCCTTTGGATCAAACTATATCGTGGATTCGAAATACAATCTTCGCTCACGAATGTTTTGTGATGCCTAAACGCTAATGACCTTAGATGTCGAGCGTCTATAATCTACAATAAATAAATAAAATATGACCCTACCCACAGATATTTTCTTGGGCTGTTGGCGTACTAATAGGTATAATACATTACTTAGAAATGTCAGTCACAGATTATAGTAATAGCATTTTCAGAATACTCAGACGTCGTTTCTTGCAGATCATAAACCGTAATTATTGTCTTGCATTTTAATGAATTAAATCAATTAATGTTACACAAGAAAATCCGGTTTTTGGATGAATTAAATAGTACAAGTTTAAATGTGCAGCAATAACACTTTTTGTGTCTTCAAGAACAATTAATTAATGATAATAATATAATTTGATAAAAGAAATTACGACTTTATCGCAAGGTTTTTTTTTTTTGTTTAAAATAAGGTTATTCTATATGAATTTGTAAGCTCTATCAATACCTATAACCTATAATATACAGTGGTATTCAAATAATAAAACTGTAAAGGGTCGATGATAACTATAATAGACAAATTGATCATTTAAAAAAATAATAAATCAAGAAAAACATCAATAATTTTAATATTACTCCAAGCCGAGAACACTAGTAAAAAAAATTGTGTTTTAAAGACCACCAACAGCTAAGGTTATTTGGGTCTAGCACCAATTCATATTTTCAATTCATAATTATTTTTTTTATGATAAATTGAAAATCCAAATGTAACTTTTGCAGTGAGGTAGCTTAGTGAAATTACCGATACCTGGCGGTTAAAAGCACCAAATTTGGTATGATGGTACCTTAGGGTATACTAATAAATGTTAGCCTAGGAGCCCTCTGGGATTTCAAAAAAACAACTTTTGGCGGCCGAAAAACACGAAATTTTACCACCTTTTTGGCTTTTTTCGAAATATCTCAGAAACCGTAGACTTAGCAATTTTTCCATTAGGCATGTAATGTTTTAAAGAAGATTACATTTCTTACAATTTTCATTCCACCAACTTTTCTGTAGTACTAATGGTAAGCGCGCTACAGCTTCTTGAAAATTGCGTGCTTTTTGTAACCTTGGTAACCATTGGTTGAAATGTAATGTCCTTTTCAACAGCTTTATTTATTGTGTTCTTCATCGAACTTTATTTTGAAAATACACATGTTCATAAAGCAAGGAACGCACTAAACCGTCCTTTTTATCCCATATCGATGTCTTTTAAAATTGAGAAATTAAAGGCAGTCACACGCGTTTCGAGTACCTTCCATACCGAATAAAAAAAATCCGTCTAGGAATCCATAGGAAATTTAATGCCCTAAACGATGTTTGTACACTCGCACTTGTCAGTTATTTTAAATTTGTTTGATTTTGGTGTTTTTTTATTATAGTATAGTAGATATAATATTTATTCGCTAAGACACAATAAAAATTGTACAGACATTATCAAAAGGAAACAAGAAATTCCAATTAACTTTTTTAAAGATTTTAACCAGATCACAATTGTAGTAGGTAGGTATTACTCCTCAAAACTATAAAAAGTTTTGAATTTTGATTCAGGACCCGTAGAATTTTCTGACTTCCGCGATCTTTCTAGAACACCTGAACATTATTCTTACGTTATTCTATGACATCGGGAATCCTTTTATTGTTTCTCAGTGTCCAAATGTCATGTAAATTAAATATATAGATGATTAAAATAATTGAACAAGTATATAATTGTATTATCTGATAAACAAATAATGCCGCATAACCTTATTTTGATGCAAATATATTAATTATCTGTGACAGAATCGATCATTATATATGAGGAGCTAACTTTCAAAACGCAATATTTGATAAAAACAAAATTTAAGGTAAATCCAAGATGTTTGGCCTGGCGTTATAGTTTCGGATATTTTATTTTTGAAGGTCTTAACATGCAGATGTAATCAGAAAACTACAATGTAACTAATTTGAGAAATCTATTTTTGAAAATTATTGTATAGCTGCTACATCCAAAAAATTAAAACTGCGTTTTGAATGTTACTTTAAAATAAACTGCATTCTGAATGTTACTCCACAAAAAAACTGCAATATGAAAAAAAACTAAGGCAAATAATTCTATTTTGTAAAGTTCGTTTATTTAGAAAATTAGAAAAACAAAATAAAATATTTAAATTGAAAAGAAACCAACATAAAGTTCTGTTCTGAAGAATACATATTTTTCAACTGCAGAAATTGCAATTCAAAATGAGAAGAAAAATCACAAGCGCAATCGGTTATCTTCTTCCATACAATTACAACTTTCTTCATTTTCTTCATCTTCCTCTTCGCTCTCCTCATTAGAGTCATTGCTATTCAAATTGTTGTTGTCAATTAGATCTTTATACCATCTTAATTTGTCGACGGTTCTCCAGCCTATTTTTTCATTGTTTTTTTGATCTTGTCTTGAATATGCTTTGTCCAATAATTCGTTAATATCTTTTAACTTTTTGGGCTTGACTGCCTTACCTAACTCGATAGGTTTTAGGGACATTTTAGCTGCCGATTTTCCTTTCTTTAATAATGCTACTGATTTAGACACCATGTCGTTTCTGTAAAAATTTTCGCATCGTAGTGTTATAGCTTTATTTTTATTTTTGTCAATATAAATTCGCTTTACTTCTCTGATGCCAGTTATCTTTTTTAGGGAATCTCCAAGTCCCTTAAAATCAAACAATGTCCAGTCGACTCCTAATATCTTTGTTTCGCCAACTTCACTAAAAATGTCCCAATATTCCTCCCGTGTTAAAATTTCCGGCTTCTTCTTGCTAATTTTTTCAATTCTTCCAAACACGCGGTCTGCAGGTAAAAAGGAGTGTCCGCGAACAGGAAAAACTATAAGAATATTATTGAGTTGATCTGGGGCAGAATGGTAAAGCCAAAAGACGAGCGCAAATAAAATGTAAGAATTTTTATTCTGCCCCCCACATCCATCACAGAATAAACGAAGGGAGAGGCAGTTAGGTGGAATTGCACTTGGTCTCAGTAAAAAATTATAAAGAGCTGAGCCTATTTCGGTAGCGCCCCTTCCGGCTTGAGTCTCAAGCCACGTATAAAATACAGGCGATACACCTCTTAAATCAGTTATGCAAAAATTGTAAAGCGCCAATTGTGACGCATAAAAGGCTTCTTGAATAGGTAATTTAGGCAAGACCTGAACTTGCTGTAAATCAAAACAATAAGAAACTGTATTTTCAGGTTTATTTTGCATAATTTTGTGAAATTGTTTGGCCGACAACTTATGGACGCGTAATTTTGTGATGATATTATTTTTTTCTGCAATGTCGTTGGAAAGTTTAAGTTGATTTTTTAGTCTGTAGCATAGACTACAGACGTCAGTAGCTGGCGAACCAAACCCAATGTTAAACATTTTTACGAAAACTCTATAAAAAAACATATAGTTGACCTTTAGATTATTATCTACTTCGGCGTTGTACATTTTATTCAACTTTCTGATACTGAGTTCTGAAGATAAATAAATTCTCTTGGATTTATTACGGTTGTAATGCGATTCACGACCTTTAAGTTTTCCAATAAATTGTTGAATTGAATTTCTCTGTTGAACAAATTTTCTTGATCGATGATCTCCACCTCGCTTATCAATTATTTCTTCACCTTTCTGGAGTTTTTTGGATAATGTAATAATTCTCCGCTGAGTTAGATGCAATGCTTTGGTAAAAAATTTTTGACACACATAATGATTCTTATTCTCAATATCCAAAAATTTGTATTTTAACCGTATACTTTGAACACCCTTTTTACCTCTTTTAAGATGCATAATTTTCAAAAGCCTTGCAATTTTATTATCTTGTACTATCTTGTTTGGCACTTGGTACAGATAATTTCTTGCTTTGATTATAGCTGCATCAGTTATTGCATTGCAGTTATATCTTTTTTTGCTGTGATTACAAGGCCTTTCAAAATCTTCAAGGTTTTTAAAATGGTTAGCATACCTAAAACATGATTATTTTGATAAAAACAAAACGTAACATAACCTAAAATAATATTGCAACAATACCTTATTTCTTTTTCCCGCTGTCTTTTTGTTGCTTTGTTTACTCTCTTGCGCACACCTGAGTTTCCGACCTGAACTTCTATTTCACCGTCATTCATTTTTAAACCAATTAATCTTTTCGATAACGCACAAAAACACTAATCGCGCACAGAATCAATTTATAGTATGACAATAATAATATTGATACCTTAAAGCATAAATAACATAGTAAAAACTACGTTCTGAAAGTAACACTGTAAAAACTGCGTTCTGAAAGTGACAAAACCACACAAAGGCGGCGTTTTGAAAGAAACTCTTTGTTTCACATTCAAAAATAACCGGTAATAACTGCAGTTTGATTAAAAGCCCATAGCACAATAAATTTAGCTGCTTTCGGTGCATGTGATGCCATCCTTTGCTCAATTTTGGTACTTTCGTTAAATACTGCGTTTTGAAAGTTAGCTCCTCATATAATTAAGTGACATTTAATGTTGATAATAAATTAAACATTGTATGCTAATAAAAATATATTGGATAAATAGTGCAGCACGTATATTATATATAGCCCTTGCAATTTCTGCATAATGTTGCATTAGGTATATAACTATTACTTTAATATTATCACTATAGCTATATATATATAGTCAAGTTCCAAAATTTAAGATAGTGAGTCATGCACTTATACTTCACTATTTATATAGGTAAGCGACAGCGTTTTTATGCATGGGACTCGTATATACTTAATTGTTTCATTGATTTGCCGCTCTATTAACCTTGTTATTATATATAGTGATGATCAAAATTGGTCTTGATCTTGTGGTCTTGGTATTGCAAAAAAGCAAAACCAAGATCAAGAGCAGGATTATGCAAAAAAGCAAGATCAAAACCAGGATTAAATACTTACGCAAGATTAAGACCAAGACTAAAGGAGCAAGACCAAGATCAAGACTACCACGGTTTTTTGTCGTAGCATAATAATATATTTTAGCCTATTCGCCAAATTGTAGGCTTCTAAACAGTGAAAGAACCAAGTCGGCTCAGTAGTTTTTTTTTAAATACAACCCATGAATAGCCACACATACAGATATTTAGCTTTATTATAGAAAAGCACACATAAGCAAAAGAGGACTTGAGAATATCAATAATATGATGTTGTTTATATGGCGTTTTCATTCCTCCTCTATTACAAGCCCCCAGTTCCCCAGGTTCTAATCCGAGAACTGATAAAAGTATCAACTGGATTTTCAATTTATTATTAAACTAGACCCAAATATATTAACCCTGGCTGTTGGTGGACTTAAAAAACTGAGTTCGTGTAAATCCCACTTCAGATGGGTAAACTGCTTTATAACCAAGTAAGCACTAAACAGAAAGGGGCGTGTCGATCAAGTTTCCCCCTCAACGCATTTGTACCTACACTACCTGCCAACCAATCGATTCCGGTTCCCCGCTAGCAGCTTATTTCCCCCACTCCCGACGGTGTCGTTTTTCGTTTTCGTTACGCTGTTGAACGAAAGACATTTCCCTTCAAAAGAAGATTGTAGATTATATACACTCAACAACTGAGGTTACTTGCGTCTATTTCACTTCAAATACCAGCAAAAAAGTAAAATGAACGGATCTGTCATCAATTTTTTCTCGGGAGAAAAATATCCTGACATGGTTGGTTTCACTGTACAAACAGACAATCATGTCCAATAGCTAAATTAAGAGCAATAATTATAATAAAGTTTTTGAACGCGTGTTGTAACTAATTACTCGCCAATTATCGCACGAGAATGAACTGATTTGTAGTGCATCGTCACACGCAATGATTGTCCCGTCATTTCCCCGCGCTCCCGCGACTCGTCTACCATCTGTATATTATGTAGGTATTGTATATTTTGTCGATGAATGATTCTACGCTGGCGGTACATCACTTCAACTTATAGGGCTGGAAAATTTTTATTTTCGTCTAGCTTTCTGGCCCGCATTCGTCCGGGCGGATTTTGGTTTGGCCAGGTTAAACCGCTGAAGATATAAACTTGAAATTTGGACACTAGGTTCCTTTTGTGACGTGAGCACCCACGAAGAAAGGATTTTTAGAAATGCAGGGCCTAAGGGGGTTAAATAGGGGATGAAAGTTTGTATGGAAGTTCGTCATTTTTGAAGTTAGAAGCATGAAATTTTGCACAGGAGTTCCTTATATAACGCAGGCGAGTAATAAGAAAGAATTTTTGAAAATGCATCCCTTAAAGGGGTTAAACAGGGGATGAAAGGTTGTATGGAAGTTCATCATTTTTAAAGTTAGAAGCATGAAATTTTGCACAGAAGTTCCTTATATATCCGAGAAGAAATTAAATAAGGCATGCCGAAAGATCATGATTCGAATCGAACGAGGCTTTCCAAACTGAGGCAGGACTAATCGTCACCTTGTCAGATCCACAGGAGGCAAAACTAAAATTGACATGTCAAAAAATTTCCAGATTCGGTTGTATAATCACGAAAGTCAATGGCATGGCGTAAGCCCGGCATATACTATTGGAATTATTGACCGATATCTAGTGACAATAACCAAAGGCTTGCCGAAGTTAGGAATGCTGTAATCGCATTAACTAGGAAAGTCTAAGTTATGGCATGGTCTAACTTTGGCATATTATTGGAGTTCCTGACTTATATCTAGTAACAGTAACCAAAGGTTTACCGAAGTTTGGTATACTAAAGTCGGACTTCACTCGGAAAATCAATGGCGTAGCCTAAGTCCGGCATACCATTGTATTTCCTGAACGATATCTAGTGACAGTAACCAAAGGTTTGACGAAGTTAAGAATGCTGTAATCGCATGTAACTAGGAAAGTCTGTTTCATTTACCTAACTTAGGCATACTATTAGAGTTCCTGACTGGTATCTATAATAATTAATAGTTAACCAAAGGTTCCGACTAACAATTCTCAACTTTATTATTTTTTTAAGGCAAAGAGTGCCTAATGCGCCTAAGGAAGTTTTCACTTCAAAAATACGTGGGTCAACCCCATTTCTGCTGTCGATTAACCACTCGAATATATTTTACAATATACAACGTACTTTTTTGTTCAATTTATTATACGACCAGTACCTATAAAGAAACACTAACCTTTTATTCAAAATAGTTAAAGATTCATTTTTTTGGCAGGCATGCTGTGCTACCGATTTCAATGCTAGCAAGTGATACTGTCTTGTCCTTGAAAGCGATGGTGAACGAAGATAGGTGGGACAAGCGCCGTCGGACAGTCGTCTGTAGCACTACCCCAATAAGATCGTTACAAAAGTGACGCAACATGCTGAAGGAACGTGACGTCGGCATTAACATGTGTCCGGCAAGTCCGGCCATGAGTGACGGCGGTCTCGGAGGCGGCGTGGCGGCGGCTTCATGTGCCGGATGCGGTGGCCGTATTCACGATCGCTTCTATCTGCTGGCCGTCGATAGACAGTGGCATAGCCCCTGTCTCAAGTGTTGTGAGTGTCAGCTGCCCCTCGACACGGAGCTCACCTGTTTCTCGCGTGACGGGAACATCTACTGCAAGGAGGATTATTACAGGTTAGAAGGAACGAATTTTGCTGTAAATAATTAATGTATTCAATTTTCTTTTAGCTCAAGTCATACTATAGTGTCTTTCAATAAAGATGCCCTTTTTTGACACATCACGGCGACCATGGTCATTAAGATATGACAGACATAGTTTGCACTTGTTTTTAGGGTTCCGTACCAGAAAGGAACCCTATTGTTGTGCCAACGATGTCTGTCTGTCCGTCTGTTACAGGCCTCTAACTTCTAATCGAAATGAGATAGGGACTTAAAATTAACACATAATATGGATTACCGCGGCCTAAAGACGGAGATAATAACACAAGATTAAAAAGGTTTATTTAAGAGGGGCGCTCATACCTAGTACATGTAAATTGGGGTCAAAAAAATTTGTTTTATACCTTTTCTTGTCGAGTATCGTTGAAAGGGCCTTATGAGTAGATTATGAATGTGTATTTATTTTATCAAAATTGTTATAGGTTTTAGAAACCATCAAAGTTGCAATTTTTAGACCTATTTTGTTACCGGGTCTATCTTAAAAACTCCATTATATACCTATAAAGCTGTAATTCAGGTCAGGTATTACTCATATCCTCTTGGAACTAGTTATAATCAACAAATACTAAAAATAAAAAAAAAAGAAAGCGTCCATACATGTAAAGGGGGGGGGGCAAACAATTTTTTTTTGTATATACCTATTCTTGTGGGGTCTCGTTGAAAAGAGCATTTTTAGTAGATTATGAATGTGTTTTTATTTTATTTATTTTATCAAAATTGTAGGTTTAGCAAAACTTACATAGTACGAAACCCTACTCTTTGCGTGGTTCGACACGCACCTGGCCGTTTATTACTTTTTACTTATTTTTGACAATTAGCCATGATGGAAAGTTATATGATTCCACAGCGCGTTAAAATTGTTAAAAATTACTAAAATGCGGATATGTTCCGTTCGCCAAGCATTCCTTGCATTTATTACGTGAAATTTGGTGCACGCAGAATCGTCACATCACACCGGCAAGATCATGTGATTTAACGCCGTTTATAGCAGTTTATAAAGCTCAACTTGCAGAAGTGGAAAAACTTTGTGTGTTTACTCCAGACCTAAACTGAAGGGATTAAAACCATTTCCAGCTTTCCTATAATTAATATTCCAAATTCGGAGCTATGTAGCGTACATACTATAGAAAATATAATGTAGTAATATTAGATCTAGTTTTAGCATTACGTTAAATGTTGATTGCGCTTTGTCAGTGGCAAATTCCTAACCTCTCAGCTTCGACAACCGAGCGTGGCTGCTTGGAGGGTTTAAGTCGTGGCGCCCATATCAATCTCAGTCGGTAGCCCCTAAGTTTAGGAATACCCTGGTTACGTGTGGATCAGCGATCCTGTTGTTATGACTACTGGCAACGCTGTGTATATAATATGCATCTTTTATATTGTACTATATTATGACTTATTCAACGCCTGCAATTTCTTTGACATTGAATGAATAAATTATATCTATTTATGTTCATAAAAAGTTTACAAATTATATTTGAACTTTTGACTTTAAAAATCTTTCTGTCATAAATTTTTTAGTTAGTTTTTTTTCTAAACATATGCAATTTATTAAACTATTAAAGTATCCGCGTCAAATTCATGTATAAAAATAAAAATTGCGAGAATATGCAAATTAGGACAACACATAAACAGTCCATAATAAATTTTTATCGAATCAATCTAATATATTAGACCTTTCGAAAGACTCATTCAAAATATTTATTTAAATTTATTTACACCTATTTACGCGCGGTAGGTCAACAAGGTTAAATATAAAAGATTTTTTCAATACAAAAATAAATAAAACATTAATAGAAATATTTTCTACCCTTGGGTAGAATATTAATTTTACTTTAAATAATTTTTTCCGTGTAATTGTGGAGGAAAAATGTTTTTTCCAATTGATGAAACAAAAAAACTTTTACTTTAAAAAATCTATACTTAGACGAAGGTAGAATTATAATTACTATAGCGGCTTCGATTGCGTTACCTACCTATTTTTTGTGAGTCGGGGGTAAAAAGTAATAAAAACATATGGATTGTAGATCAAGTACTACTTGATGTAAATTATACATTTTAAATTAAATAAAACTGCGTTTTAAGCACAATCCCGTGTATAGTACGGCAGATAGGTGACGAAAATTGTATGAATTGCGCGATTAATGATAGAAGCATGCGACTTGGGGCACACATACTACATATATGAAGAATTAATTTTGGCCATGAGGCTATCTCAGATTTCCCCTATTACAGTAATGGCGGGAGGTAAAAGACCTCCCCCCCATAGATGTTTCTGCACAAATTTCAAAAACTATTAGATATACAAAAAAAAGTTTCAAACAAAAATTATTCCATAATTGGATCTATAAAAATTTGATTCTTACATATTTTCGTCTAGGTGGACAGTTATGGCCAGAAAAAGGGCCCGAAAATCGGGTACTTTCATTGTTTTGGTATAACCAATGGCTAAAACGTAATGTAGTTTTCAACTACTTTATTCGTTATGTTATTTATCGAATTTTAAAATGAAAATGCATATGTTCATAAAGGAAAGAACGCCCTAAATCCTGCTTTTTGCCCCATATCGATATCTTTAAAAATTGAGAAGTTACAGGCAGTCAGAGTTGAAATCATAACAGAATTTTAATTGTTTTTTAACATGCGTTACGAGTACCTTCTATACCGAATAAAAAAAATCCGTCTTAAGAATCCATAGAAAATTTAATGTCCTAAACGATGCTTTTTGTTCTATCTATAAATAACGGTTGCCATAGCAACTCCTGTTTATTCGTTCTATACGCCTGCGTACGCTTGCGTGCGCCTGTCATTACTTACTTACTTGTACGAACTCGGAACTTCGCAGCACACTGTGGAAGGAAAGATGGCGACGAAAATGAACTGTCAGAATTTTTTGAAAATGACGTGAAAAGTAGGTATTTTGTAATGGGTATGGCAAAAAATACCATTATGTCTCGTACATAATGGTATTACGGCTCGTGTGACTGTAAAAACTCGCTATCGCTCGTTGTACATACTGTCATCACTCGCCGTAATATGCCCCATTACGTATCTAAACATACCATCTACTATAAACGCTATTTTATTTATTTAAAATGTAAAAAAATGTTCTTACTTGAGAGCTGGTAAAAGTGTCAATTGGATTTTAATTTATTATCAAAAAATGGGTCTTGACTCACGGACACCCAGCCAACCAGCCAGCCGGACAAACGAGTGATCTTATAAGGATTCCGTTTTTTCTTATTGAGATACGGAACTCTAAAAACAATAACAAATTGAAAATATGAATTGGTGCTAGACTCAAATTATTACGTAGCTGTTGGTGATAGATATTTTTGAGTTTTATTATTATATCAATTTTATTTGACTTTTCCACGAGCTGTAAATAGTATGTGTATTGTGTAGTCAGTACTTTATTATCGAATTTCTGACAAGTTATAGGTACATGTAGTCACATATGACTTGTGAGCAAATCAAACTCCACCCCCCTGTGATGATGTGTTGTGTGAAAACTCATGTGTGCTCGACAGCAGTAGAGAAGACTGAAGGCCCCGTGCTCGTTATGTAACGTCCCTAGAGTCCCTTTCTATCTTGTTAACCCATAACGATCTAATTTTAGAACTTTTCATCGCGCGTATCAGATTTTTATGTAAACGTGCTGTTGACAAATGCAGAGTGCGAGAACTGGTGAACTAATTTTGATTAATCTTTTGTTCTCGGTTAATCAGCTTTTAAAAGACGTTTTTTACGGTTTTAAACATCTTTAGGCCTGAGCACATTTGCGCGGTGGCGGTGGCCGTAGCGTTTGAACGCATATATGTCGCTGCTTGTCAGCGTTAAGAGCGTTCTGTTGCAGCATTCTATGGCGCGGTAGCGGTCAGACATAACTTGTTGAGTTTGACCGCGTGCACCGATTTATAGTAAACGTCATTGTATTGTTGAGATGGCGAATGACGAAGACAATTTTACTGAAAAACTAAAGACCCTTTTTCTCAGGAACGGGTACAGGTATCAAGTTTAAATTCATATATCAAATACTATTTGGTCTACGACCTCATAATCGTGTAAAAAAATCAAGCTTCTAACGCAATGCAATAAAAAGATAGGCCTTTCAAAAAACCACGTATTTCGATACTGACTAACTCACAAATATGCAGAAACCATCTAGAATCTAAATCCTTGAGAACAAATTAAAAACATATTACTATGGATGCAAACCCTTGCGGTCGACCGAAACGCCATCCTACGCGATGGTTGTAAACTATATCTGGGAATTATTACGTGACAAATTTAATTTTTATTAAATTGTTATAACGGTACGGAACCCTCATGGCGCGAGTTCTACTCGCACTTGACCGGCTTTTTTTTAATTTTCTGCTACAAAAATTAAAAAGTCGTACAATATGAAAATATACAAAGACACTAATTAATCTTTATAAAAATAATTTAGATACATAAGTTTTTTCCTTGTTTTTTCATCAGATTTATAGGTATTACACCGCAGTGCACTGCAGTAATGATTTAGAAAATCAAGGGAAACGGCCTCTTAAAGTTGAGAGTAGTTTTTACTCGGCTACTATCAGTTTAAGACAAGGGTCCCGTAAAAATCGATATAGTATTAACACTAGCTTTAACCCACGGTTTTTCGCTCTGAAAAAAATATTTATAAATATTGAGCCAATAAACGTTAATTGATAAAAAAATTTACGAAACTACTAAATGGTACTGTAAGGTACAGGTTCTCTATACACTTCCACCCATCAGCGTTTGTGTAGGGTAAAGGCGCCATATCCCAATCACTTACCTCAACCATATTAATGTTTATACTTCGCCCGAGTGCACTCGAGCTCTAGTTAATTAATACGTTACTCACTCGCTTTGCTCGTTAGCTCCAATTTGTAATTAACTTCCCGTGACGTTATAGATATTATTATTATTGGGTATAATATATTTAACAACGCTTTTGAGTTTTTGATTTCAAACTAACTGGGAATCAATCCGAATTACACTCGGGCGATTCCGGGTCGAACCTAGCATAATTCTAAACCTTCCTCAAGAAATAAGCTATCGAATGGTAAAAACCGCTAGTGATGTGCCGGATATCCGTATCTGATCCGTATCCGCGGATATCCGAGGAAAAAAAAAGATCCGTATCCGTATTCGTATCCGTTAGTTTTTTGGCGGATCTTTTACGGATCTTTTACCTTATCAATTTTCAATTCATAGATAAAATTTTATATATATAGGTGATTAGGTAATAATGAAAAACAGTTAAATTCCATTCAGATTATTTTTTATTTTTTAATATCGTGGTCAATAACTTTTTCCCATAACAGATAGTCTCTTTCCAAAGGTCGATGTGCAATATTTAGTATTTACCGCCGCGTACTCTAAGAAAGTTAAGATCCGTATCCGTATTCGCGGATCTTGAGACCAAATATCCGTATTCAGATCCGTATCCGCGGATATACATTTTTAACGATCCGGCACATCACTAAAAACCGCATTCAAATCTGTTAAGTATAACTCAGTCCGATTTTCACCGGGGTGAACCGGGCTGAACTGTTATTATAGACATAAACCTTCCCCAAGAAATAAGCTGTCGAATACTAAAAACCTAATAGTAGGGGAGCCCAAGAGGGGATTTTGGGATTTACTCAAACGCGGCAGAATAACATATGGGGGGATACCTTGCACCCTGTTGAGTACCTCTACTGTATCTAAGCCCTCTATATAGGGCCGCGCGTGTAGGGCAGCCGATCAGAATAGTAAAAAAAAATCGATAGCTGGAAATACTCGAGCGCGTCAGATTAGGGTATGATGGGTTAATTACCTGCTGAAAAGTGTGCATTTCAACAATCTGACGATTTGAGCGTGACGTAAGGGAGTGGGAGGGTCACAAACTTGCAAAAAAAACGTCGCCTCGACATTCTCGAGCGCGATCGAATTTTTTTTTATTTTGAAGGAAATAATTCAAGGATAACGGGAAAAATATAATCTGCCGATTTCCACAAGCCGAAGTAACAAAAATCGTCAATAAAGTTTAGCGCGTGCAGCTGCAGTGAAGCATGTATTCCCCACTCACAAAAGTCAGTAGCTTAGCAACATATTTAGTTTGATAGGTAAATGTAAATGTCAAAAATTAAAAGAAATAATTGTCGTTTAAATGCCTCGAAATTATAAAACAATGAACAGAAAAAGAGAATCATTGCATAGTTGGAGGAAGGAATTTGCTAGTATCAAATATTTTATTTGTTACATTCAATGATTTAAGAAAAAAAAAATCAAGAAAATTTTTTTTTTCAAACGGTCAGATTAAGAAAATCCCTCTAAATAATCGTCAGATTATGGATCAGCACGACCAGGACATCAAGCTGAATCGTCTGTATGAAAATCTGACGCGCTCGAGTATTTCAAAATACCTAGCATTTTTTTTTTGCATTTTTGAAAAGACGCCACGAGCTTGCGTCACATCCGAATCGTCAGTCTTTTGAATAGGAGCTTCGTTCGAGATCACTTAACATCCCCTCTGAATATCTGACGCGCTCGAGTAAATTTTTTTTCTCCCCATTTTTAACCCTTCCGTACGGCCGCCCCCACCATCCAAACCGGCAGATTAATATACCTCCGTCATCAGAGACACGTGGGGCATATACACTATCAATATCTGACGCGCTCAAGTATTTCCATGTAACTGTTTTTTTTTACATTTTTGAAAGATTGTAGTCGCTCCCCCCACCGGTGAAAGTGTACACATGATATAACCTTTTTTTCTTTCTACCATCTAATATTCAAAATCCAATAGGTCCCCACGACGCTCGAGTAAATTCCCATTTAGCATCGTGGGCTCCCCTACTATAACCCGTTCAGTAGTTCTCGAGATTAGCCGGTTCAGACATCCAGACAGACAACCATCCGAAATATACAGATGATAATAATAGATTCTGTCTGCTGTAAATCTCTACATAGTATAAAATGAAGTCGCTTTCCGCGTCTGTCTGTATAACCGCTAACTTCTCCTAAACCACGCAACGGATTTTGATGCGGTTTTCACCATCAGTTAGATAATTTTTCACGGAAGGTCTATATAAGGGTTGTCCAAACCTAAACCTATTATTTTAATACGAAAATATTAGGTTTAGGTTTGGACAACCCTTAATAAAAGTGTTAGTAAATATCCTAAAGAATACAATTCCAGCAAAAAAATAACCTCGTTGTATTTAACAATCAAAAGTTACACGTGATTGAAGTAAGGTAAAAGTTTAACATTATTTTGAACACCCTGTACAATAAATTCATTTTTTATAGGACAGACATTGGTTTGTCCGTCCATTATCTAGTGATCCTCAAAATTTCAGTTTGATAAAGGTTTCTGTTTTGGCTATGTCAAATTTTAGGTAAAGGGTACGTGTCAAAAATTTCTAAAAAACTTGAATAACTCAAAAATTACTGAATTTTCGAGCATCGCTTCCCTTACAATTTCTATTCACATTTAGATGCAGAATTGAAAAAACAAATAAAAACAGGGTGCTAGGTTAAAAAAAACATAGTTTTGATCTGCCACGCTTAAATGGGACAGGCTGTATAATTGAAAATATTTTTAGGTTATACATCATTAAAATTTATACAACTTTTGTATTTAAACTTTTTTTCTATCTCTACCCAAAATCAATATATCGGCCGACAACGCAAATCTTGGACACCCTGTATATAGCGAACGAGCGAATCGAGTGAGTAATGTATTGCACTCGGGCTTTCTTAGCACCCGGGCGAAGCCGGACAGGGCCGCTAGTTAATATATAAAAGCATGGTGGACGACAGGTAGGCAGTCTGTATAACCGGTGCTTTTACCCTATACACATGTGTAAGCTTGTGTATAACAATCGACGCGCGTTTACCTGTGCGATAACTATACGTTATGTATACAATAATTGTTTATAATAACATGCGGGAAGCGTTGGCGGTGGGTGGCGAAGTGGCTTGCTAAAACTAACACTTTACCTGCAGCAGCTTGGCGTTGCTTAAGTTATTTCTGTCTCATATTCACAGGAGTCGGCAAACTTTTTTGAGTGAAGAGCTATTTTTGATCTGTTTAAAAAAAGAAATCTAAGAGCCGCCCCTCAACTCAAGCCAGGCCCAACGAGAGGAGGACAGGAACAGAGTGATTTTCTCCGGGTCAGAATTTTTTAAGGATCCAATTTTTTCGACGCCGCATTGTTTTTGCAATTTCATTTCGTTCTTTATTTTTGTAAAACTTAGTGAAAACTTTAAATCGATAGAAAAAATGGGTATATGTCTGTATCGCGGGTTCAGACAGATGACGTGAATACCGCCGTTGAACACAAATGATTGTTCGTTGTCATGGAAAGGAATACATCCACTTTTATTTTATCTTATAAAATCAAATGTTCGTATAAAATTTTGTAAATACAATAATTATTGTAATTTTATTTTTTTGTATTTTAAATTGTTATTCAGTACTATATTTTCATTATTAAAAATTCATAAACATATAAAATATTTAAACCATTCGGGATTTGAACCTGGGTTTGACGTTTGTATCTGTCGGTAGACTCGTACTTTTCCACACGGCCACCTGGCTTACTGTGTCTGAGAGTGAGTACCTACCTTAACATGGTTGTACATGCTGTGTTTTGTTTCACATGTTAACCATTTCCGACTATTTCCGTTTCATCTAATATTTCTAAATTACCACCCTAGTATGGAACATTAGACGTTATTCACGTCAAAATCCTCTCCACGGTCCTGATTCAGGCCGTGATGAGGAAGAAATGTTTTATTAAGATTGCGTAGTAGAACAGCCTTATCTGGGCTTCACCCGGGTGCAAATCGCAATTTTCGATTACTGCTCAATGCTCATCCCTTTTTTGTCGCAACGTAATGATATTATATATAATATTATTTATCAATAATTTTAAACAGTAAAAGAATTTTTCAAATCGAATCAATGCTTGTCCCATTTCCACGGAAAACGTAGACCATGATGAATCTAGAGCGCTGAGCGAAGGTACCTACAGCGTACTCCGAACGGTAGCTTCAAAAATGATGATACCCTCACCACTGAAAAACCCGATCAATTTTCCAACCTCTATCCAAATTAAATCGAACTATAGATGGCAATATGTGTAATGTCTAAGCGGGATGACCTTGTAGTTTTAACACATCAATGGTGTCTCCATCCTGTTCCGACCTTTGACGATACCTACCACTATATAATGGACTAGCAACGGGCGCTTATTTTACATTGCTATACTCGTACTATGCGAAAAGGAGGTGTAACTATATATAGCTGTCCAGGTGTGCATGCTTTCACGGCCGGCATTGTTCCAAATCTTCATGGTTTCCGGGCTGGTAGGCCGTGGTTCAGTGGTATTTTTACTTGACGTTTCGTCTACAACTGCGGTAGACATTCTCAAAGGCGATGTGGCAGCGGTCGAAGTGTCCTTCTTGGCGGCTCACAGGTCAGTGTGTCAGTGACTGGTGTCCTCCCTTCTTTTATGCTTAATTAACAATTAACCAATTACGGAGAGACGGACTACGACCGAACAGAGAACACACTGGTAATGAGCATAAAAGAAGGTACTGACACACTGACCTGTGAGCCGCCAAGAAGGACACTTGGATCGCTGCTCTGACATTCAGCAGCGGACATATTTGTTTTCGAGGTCATCCCGCCTAGGATTAATTTCAGTTACCGACTATTTCAAGGCTACTGTTGTTTACATCTCCATGACTAAAGTTTTCCATATCACGTTCTACAGTTCACATAAGTATAATAAAATCAATTAAATATCCAGTTTTTGTTGGCAAGTGAAGTCTCTGCGACGTTATCAGATAAAATTGAATATACAATTCAAATCGAATATATGCGTATTATGTGCGTGCAAAGTATTGAGTAGGTACCTATAGACTCGAGTAGTTTCTCAACCATGTCGAAGCAGATAAAAGATTCTGTCTTGTTAGATTTATGGTTGGATTTATAAAGATATGAGTTTAATAATAATTTGTTATGGATTAATAATTTGCCGGTGAACTCCGAGGAACTTCTTTTATTTTTTCCCGATTGCTAGAAAGGCAGGGTTATGAGTTTCACAATTTGTGTGCATACTTCACAAATTATCTCCTTGTAACTACTAAATCCGATTTTGACAAATAAAGTGTCTATCGATTCGTCTTAGTGACGTGCGTATTATAGGGTGTATTATATCACCACTGATCCAGTATGACGGACGCAAAACTAAAAGGTTCTAAATAAAAAAATTCGACTGATGACCAGTCCTATACTTCCCACCTAGTAAATATTTGCAAAAAATAAGCACTCTTTTTTTTTTCTTTGAAAAAAAGCATGGCCCTCTTTTTTGTTTAGTGATCTACTGATGGCTAGCTTAATATAGCGAAAATCATAGTTACCTTGATTTACGTACAATTTTTATTTTTTTTAGTAAAATATTTTTTTCTCGAAAACTACATTTTAGAAAAAAAAGATATTTACATTTTTTTCATATTATAACATCTAGAATTCATTTATATTTTTTTTACCTATGTTAATACGTGATATTGAGAACGTTTTTTTAATATCTCAGGATCCACTGAACCGATTTGACTCAAAATCTAATCAGATCTAAGTTAAAGGCTGATAAACACAATAGAACAATCGGCATGGCCGTATGTTGTTCCGTTCTTACGATATCGAAGGCGAAAAATTAACCACATACACACACACACATACACACACACACACACACATACAGACATCAGTCAGAAAATGATCTTAAACGATTGCTAGGGTCTCAAAACGTGAAGATCTGTTAAAATCTCGAAATATTTTTTTCGGACTAAATCCATTAGGTACTTCCCTACCATAGTAGAGGTGGGAAGTAAATATAGCAAAAAACTAAAAACCGACTACAAAAAAGTAGAAAACAACCTTGCAATATGAAGAGTAGTCGAGTACCTAACTAAAACTAACATCTCCTTACCCGACTACTTTCCATTTTGAAAGCTTGTTTTCTATACTTTTTCGTAGTCTGTTTTTAGTTTTTTAAACTTTTGTTTTTAAACTAGCTCTCCGGCTCGCATTCACTCGGGTAAATTTAGGTTTGGCAACGAAATAATCAAGAGCAACGAAACTCTCATAATCACTTTACAGTTTACTGTATCTCTTATAGTTTATCAAGCGTACACCAATTTAACTCATAATTTGCGATTTGCTTTTCATTTTCGCTCACTGCTCATCCCACTTTTGTTTTAACGCAATAATCTATACTAATATTATAAAGCTGAAGAGTTTGTTTGTTTGTTTGTTTGTTTGGTTGAACGCGCTAATCTCAGGAACTACCAGTCCGATTAGAAAATGTTTACTTCCCACCTCTACTATAATGGTAGGGAAGTAATGGATTTAGTCCGAAAAAAATATTTCGAGATTTTAACAGATTTTCACGTTTTGAGACCCTAGCAATCGTTTAAGATCATTTTCTGACTGATGTCTGTATGTGTGTGTGTGTGTATGTGTGTGTGTGTGGTCAATTTTTCGCCTTCGATATCTTAAGAACGGAACAACATACGGGCATGCCGATTGTTCTATTGTGTTTATCAGCTTAGATTTGAGTCAAATCGGTTCAGTGGATCCTGAAATATTCAAAAAAACGTCCTCAATGTCACGTATTAACATAGGTAAAAAAAAATATAAATGAATTCTATAGATGTTATAATATGAAAAAAATGTAAATCTTTTTTTTCTCTAAAATGTGTAGTTTTCGAGAAAAAAAATATTTTACTAAAAAAAATAAAAATTGTACGTAAATCAAGGTAACCATGATTTTTGCTATATTAAGTTAGCCATCAGTAGATCACCAAACAAAAAAGAGGGCCATGCTTTTTTCAAAGAATAAAAATTAAATTGTGTTTTAAAGACCACCAACAGCTACGGTTATTTGGGCCTAGTCAAAGAATAAAAAAAAAAGTGTTTATTTTTTGCAAATATTTACTAGGTGGGAAGTATAGGACTGGTCATCAGTCGAATTTTTTTTTGTTAGATAGCCCATTTATTGAGGAAAACTATAGGCTATATAATATCACGCTACGACCAGTAGGAGCGGAGCATCTATGAAAAATGTTTTCAAAAACGGGAAATATTATTCCTTTTGAGAGCTTCCGTTGCGTGCGCTGCGTAAACGGTTAAATTTACGCAAAAATCATGTATGACGGAATTGTTCCCCTTTAAAAGTTCTAAAAAAAAGTCCGCGACAACATATGTCTATCTTTTAAGGTTGATTCACTATAAGTTTTTTTATGGTAATCAAATTTGTTCGTAATAATTATAATATTCAAGCGAACGAGTGAAGCGAGTGAGTAGTGTATTTATAATATTCAAGTGAACGAGCGAAACGAGTGAGTAGTATATTGCACCCGGGCTTTCTTAGCACCTGGGCGAAGCCGGACGGGTACCGCTAGTATATTATATAGACCATGTTACTCGGAAATAATTTTTCAAATCTGTTCAATAGTTCCTGACATTACTTGAGACAAACTGTTTGTTTCAAAAGAGGTAAAGTTTGTAATGTTTGTCACAAACATACAAACTTTTCCTCTTTATAATATTTATATAGATATTTAATTTCTATTGCATAATTTCTGTCTGCTCTGATTGCAGGATGTTCGCTGTTAAGAGATGCGGTCGATGCCAGGCCGGCATTTCCGCCAGAGAGCTGGTGATGAGAGCGAGAGACCTGGTGTACCACGTGCACTGTTTCACGTGCGCTCAATGTGCAGTTCCTTTGGCCAAAGGCGATCACTTCGGCATGCGAGATGGCCTGGTGTACTGCAGGCCACATTACGAACTCCTCTACAGCGGTCCTGGTGACTATTGTCCAGACATGGAGATCAGTTCCATGTTTAGAGCGGGCACAACGTCACCAGGTAATAATTCAGGTTTATAACGAATGTTCAAAAAGTCCAAGTAGTCCAAGTTCCCGCCGTACAAAAGTCTACTGGACATTACACTACTAAAATTTTATTAATATCCCGCTGGAACGCCTTTTTTTGCCGGAATAAAAAGTATCCTATATGTTGGGATCCAGAACATAAGCTATTAATTATTTACAATCATCATTGTCTGCCTTGCAAATTCTTTTTGGCATACCTACCTGGCAAACTTTTCTCGAAATGGATAAATATATTATATGAGAAATTGAGGTCTGCCAGGTATTCGAAAAAATTTGCCAGGCAGATGATGATATAACTGTAAATTATTGATACTTTTTTATAATCTGTATTTTCGTAAATAGTCCAAGCGGCAGGTAATAAATGAAGGGGGTTACTTGGAAAGTATTCCGAAGTTAATGATATTTTGGTGTGTTGTTTGCGGGTACTCTGTGGAGTAGAATCTGAGTTTTCGACCTCGAGGACCCTGTGCTAACGTGGGAGGAGCCGAAAAACCACGAAATTTTACCACTTTTTTTGCTTTTTTCGAAATCTCTCAGAAACGGTCGATTTAAGCAATTCTTTCATTATGTAATGTTTTAAAGAGGATTACATTTCCTACAATTTTCATTCCCACAACTTTTCTGTGGTACTAATGGTAAGCGCGCTGCAGCTTCTTGAAAATCACCCGCTCCGCTTTTTGTAACCTTGGTAACCAATGGTTAAAATGTAATATTCGTTTCAATAGTTTTATTTATTTTGTTCTTCATCGAACTTTAAATTGAAAATACACACGTTACACATTGGTTACCAAGGTTACAAAAAACGGAGCGGGTGATTTTCAAGAAGCTGCAGCGCGCTTACCATTAGTACCACAGAAAAGTTGTGGGAATGAAAATTGTAGGAAATGTAAACCTCTTTAAAACATTACATAATGAAAGAATTGCTTAAATCGACCGTTTCTGAGAGATTTCGAAAAAAGCAAAAAGGTGGTAAAATTTCGTGGTTTTTAGGCTCCCCCCACGTTAGCACAAGGTCCTCGAGGTCGAAAACTGAAATTCTACTACACAGAGTACCCTCAAACAACATACCAAAATATCATTAGCTTCGGAATAAAAAAGTACCTGACTGCTGGACTAAAAGTAATGTTGAGCCATACTGGTATTCGAAATACACACAAGAAAAAATTGAATTTATAGTCTGTCACCGAGTTGATGTTTTTCCTCATATTACTTAGGTATAAATACTTGTTAAATTCAATATTAGTTGTCAAGTAGACTTTTGTACGGTGGGAGCTTGGACTATTATAGTAGGTGCAGGCAATGGATTGTGAAACGCATATCTCTTAGTCTCCTCGTAGTCTTTTTTTAATACGATATATTTTTGATTTTTTTTTCAGGATTAGCATATCATTTAGGAACAACGACTGTACAAAAAGGACGGCCGAGAAAAAGAAAAATTCCCCCCGAAAACGAATCTCCAGGATCGGCTGACATGCCAATTTCAATGAGAATGTCTGCTAGCGCTTTAGGTAAGTTTTTGAACTTTTCCTCCAATGTATTACTAGTTTTTACCTGAGACTTCGCAACACGTTAATGTTAGTTTTGACAGGTGCCTTATCTTTATCCGAATATTTTTTTTATTTTGGGTCGCCCTAGTTTTTGGCATATTAGTTTGAAACTATGTACCGCCACCCGATATATCCGAACTTTGTTGGCTAAAATATTTGAAAATATTCACACTCATACACACACTCATACTTAAATATTACAGGATAAAATAATTACAAACAAACTTAATTATGCGGTCGGCGAAATCGCTACTAATTAAACGATTTTTATGCGTTATTATTAGTAAGCTTATATATTACATTACTAGCCGTTACCCGTGGCTTCGCCCACGTATTTTTCGATTTATGATTTATTATCCCCTCGCGAGAAATTCTCCTCCTGCGAAGCGAAGGGCTGGTGGTGTTTATTCGCTCGAATTTTATAAGACATAACTCACTCGCTTCGCTCGTTCGCTCGGATTTTGTTAATACACTACTCACTCGCTTCGCTCGTTCGCTCGAATTTAATTAATACATTCCACACTCGCTTCGCTCGTTCGTTTGAATATTAATAATACAATACTCACTCGCTTCGCTCGTTCGCTCGAATTTTATTAATACATTACTCACTCGTTTCGCTCGTTCACTCGAATATTAATAATACATTACACACTCGCTTCGCTCGTCGGATCGAATTTTATTAATACATATTATTGTTCACCTACGTTATATAAGGAACTCCTGTGCAAAATTTCATGCTTCTAACTTCAAAAATGATGAATTTCCATACAAACTTTCATCCCCTATTTAACCCCTTTAAGGGATGAATTTTCAAAAATCCTTTCTTATTACTCATCTACGTTATATAAGGAACTCCTGTGCAAAATTTCATGCATCTAACTTAAAAAATTACGAACTTCCATACAAACTTTCATCCCCTATTTAACCCTCTTAGGGGATGAATTTTTAAAAATTTTTTCTTATTGCTCACCTACGTAATATAAGGAACTCCTGTGCAAAATGTCATGTTTCTAACTTTAAAAATGACGAACTTCCATACAAACTTTCATCCCCTTTTTAGCCCCTTTAGGGGATGGATTTTCAAAAAAAAAATTCTTAGTGCTCACCTACGTTATATAAGAAACTCCTGTGCAAAATGTCATGCTTCTAACTTCAAAAACGACGAATTTCCATACAAACTTTCATCCCCTATTTAACCCCCTTAGGGGCTGAATTTCAAAAAATCCTTTCTTAGTGGATGCCTACGTCACAAAAGGAACCTACTGTCCAAATTTCAAGTTTATATGTTCAGCGGTTTGACCTGGGCGTTGTCTGTCAGTCAGTCAGTCAGTAACGGAACTGTTTTATATATATAGAAAACTTTCATCCCCTATTTAACCTCCTTAGGGATTGAATTTCAAAAAATCCTTTCTTAGTGGGTGCCTACGTCACAAAAGGAACCTACTGTCCAAATTTCAAGTTTATATCTTCAGCGGTTTGACCTGGGCGTTGTCTGTCAGTCAATCAGTCAGTCAGTAACGGAACTGTTTTATATATATAGATAGATAGATAGATGAGGTAGGTGAAATGATCTCTTACGTAACTTTATCACAGTAGGTACATTTATTTGTTTGTTAATTGTACGGAACCTCGGTACGCGAGATACGTTCGCACTTGACCTGTCATTTTTAGGGTTCCATAGAAAATATAGGAACTCTTATGCACACAAATTTTCGATTATAGGTATATTTGGTTATTATTATTAAACAAATAACATAAACCAACTTTTTCGTTCTTATTAATTAATTCCTCTTAATTGTAAACAAGAATTAAAGATATAAGTCTAGGTATATTGTATTTTAAACGCTGAGCATATAAACCGCCATAAATGAGGTAGAAGACAGTTACACTTCTTTATTTATAGAAAATTATTTTCCTTGTGGTTTGCTTTAAATTTAACAGATCAGTGCAGGGCGTGACTAGAATAAATTGTGTCACACCCTAAGATATTGTTACAAAATTGTTTTCTGAGTTGGCGGGATAAATATTTATTTACAATAATTAAAACATACATAACAATGAACGCAACAACTATATACAATAATTCGTAACAATTAACTATATACAAGGACTATTAATTACATCACTGTATTTATTTCAGATTTATTTCTGTCAGTTTAGAAGATATTAAAGAAAATATATATGAAAAATGAGCATCCCCACCTATCTCCGAAACTACTGAGCCTAAAATTTTGATTAATTAGGGCCTCATTCATAGCTTACAGAAAAACCTAAACGAAAATCCCAACTCTTTAAATTCCTACAGGAAACGGAATAGTACGGAACCCTCTCCACGAGAGTCCGACTTGACCGGTTTTTTTTATTATAAAAAATCTTTTGAAAAATCGCCAAAAAAATTGTTTCATAATCTACTTGTAATGTAGATTCTAACAAAAAAAATGTGGGACGACCCCATTGTATTTTCTGTTATATACCATTTTGTATAAGTTTGGGTATGCATTATCTATTTGTACATATTATTGAATAAATAATGTCCCGGTGAGATAATGAGCATATTGTGACAGCTGACAAGTGTCGGCACTAATAACTCTCCGAACTGCCTGTCTATAGCTCAGTGCCGATGACAGCGTTTTATAAAATATGCAAAGTAAAACGCTCCATACTTTAATACGATCTAATACAATGGTGGATTTTTCTTACCGATCTCTAATTAATGGATAGCGAACGACGGCTATTGTCTGAAACCAACTGTGCAGCGCCTATATAGGCAGGATTTCAGCATAGAGGGCACCGGGACCTCATAGATTATATTGCATATCATAATAATTTTCGCTCAGGTAGATTTTAGTTTGGCAACGAAATAATATCAAGGCAAATCTCTCATATATAATATTTTCACTCACTGCTCATTCCCCTTTTTGTTTTAACTAATAATATATACATGGTGGTGACCGTGACTGCTGCACATAGAGATTTAACCCGTAAAATCAAACTTTCGCGATTTCCTGCTTCCCTAATTATTTTAGGAAAAATTTCTTCAAATAATGTTTTAGAACATAAAATTCTGCATCTCAATCATTAAACAAAATTAATTTTGCTTGCTTTGTAACGGCAGAAACGTGCGTTGAGGAGAAAAAAGTGTTTTGTGGTTATTCAATAGATTATGATTATGAAAAAAGTTAAATTGTAAAATTGTATAAAAAAAGTATGAACATTTGATACAACGTATCCTTTCGGCTCAGTGGAAAGAGGGAGCGAGAGAGAGAGAGGGGAGGAGCTAGAGAAAGATATTGTAGATTATAGACGCTCGACAACTGAGGTCATTAGCAACTATTCGGTTCAGTGAACATTTAAATTTTCACATTTTCTACAAGAGCCTATTGAAACACCATTCCATAAACTTGTCGATCAGCTTTTTCTCAAAAATTAACTTTGTGTTTTTAACAAGTTGTCGGTATCATATACCAGATTGTCAATTGTCTGTCCAACGTAACCGGTCATCGAGGAAGCCAGGAGGTTGATGGCTACTGTTACAATTAACGAGGCGTTATCAGTCAATGTCACGTAAGCATGGAAGGGAGGGAGGGGGAATACGACGCGGTGCAACGACATTATATTATACTGGAGCAGGTGTGAGACGAAAGCCGTCACGATTAATGGACGGACAATGGCACTAAAGTGTGTTTTATTATGTCTTCGTTTTTGTGACAATCAAAAGATGTGCCGACCATCGTCTGTTAACAGGGCTGGAGGGTTTGAGAATAAACGATGTGCAAGGCTGCTTGTAGCGACACAACGCGGCCACTATTCGCACTAATCGACAAATTAGTTTTGATTTGAGTTGCCGGGCGAAAATAAGCTTTTGTTCGCTTTATGCGTTTAGTGCAGTTGTGAAAGAAAGCTAAGAAGACAAATTAAACAAAATCTTTACTATACAGGGTGAGTTCGACCACCCGTATCAGTCGTTTTTTTCGAAAACGGTTAGTCGTAGAGAGTTGTGTCAAAAATTTGTATTACAAAAGCCCTAATAAAGAATCGAAAGGTGATAATTTTTTTTCCGGGAAAGTCGGCTTCCCTATTAGTTTGCTTCAGAATGTCCAGAACTCCGAAATTATAAATAGCACGATTGATCGAAAGTGGTATTGTTGAAAAGATCTTTAAAAAATAAGCAAGTTTTGTACGGATTTTTTTTATTACTGCCACCCCTGTTAAGTAATATTTGTTTGAAATTACTAAATTAAAATGTCATAAATAACGAACTTAATAATTAAAAGTCGGCATTTAAAATCTAGTTACCTTTCTATCGATCATTAAACACTGAAGAAGCTCAGTAGTATGTATTAAAGAGTAAATGGAAGACAGTTTGAACACTTATGACAATGTCCAAGGTTGCTAGATTTTGAATGCCGACTTCGATCGTTATTATGAAATTTTAATTTAATAATTTCAAACAATTGTTACTTAACAGGGGTCGGGGTGGCAGTAATTAAATAATGTTTTCTACAAAACTTGCCTATTTTTTAAAGAGCTTTTCAACAGCACCACTTTCAACCTATCGTGCTATCTTAAATTCCGGAGTTCTGAACATAATATAATAATTTATATTTATACTATAGAAATTTACAGGAGTGGCAGTAATTAAAAAAAATTTTCTACAAAACTTGCTTATTTGTTAAAGATCTTTTCAACAATACCAGTTTCGACCTATCGTGCTATTTATAATTCCGGAGTTCTGGACATTCTGGAGCAAACTAATAAGGAAGCCGACCTTTCCGAAAAAAAAATTATTACCATTCGATTCTTTATATTAGGGCTTTTATAATTCAAATTTTTAACACAACTCTCTACGACTAACCGTTTTCGAAAAAAACGACTGATACGGGTGGTCGAACTCAACCTGTATACCAGCTATAAAGGATTAATTAGATATTTATTTATTTTGACAAGCTATTTAAAAAAAATTGCTCTTTTCTTATTCACAGATTTTTTGCTTGATCTCAGGAACTACTAAACCTACGTATTTGAAAACTATCTTTCACTGTTTAAAAGTTGATTTCTTGTTGAGTTACATTTGCTATGACAAAAGCGGGATGAGCAGTGAGCGAAAATATAAAGCAAGTCGGAGGTCTTGCACGCGATTTCTAAGCTAAATTGATGTACTCTCAGACGCTGCACTGGCTCAACTATAATAAGCGATATACAGTAAAGTGGTTTAGGGATTTAGGTGATATTTGTGCTCTTGATTATTTCTTTGCCAAACCAAAATTTACCCGGGAAGCTAGTATAAAATAAAGAGATATTAAGAATCCAGGGCTTGAGAATAGCCGAGCGTGTTCCATGGCTTCTCTATTACAAGCCCCCAGTTCCAAAGGTTCTAATCCGAGAACTGGTAAAAGTATCAATTGGATTTTCAATTTATTCTTAAAAAATACTAAACTGAAAATATTGGTTATACTTGACTCAAATAATCTTAGCTGTTCGTGATCTTAAAAAAATAATAATGCAACCCTGTAAAAGGGGCACAATGATGACTGACGAGTTAATGACAAGTGCACATAATATAAATACCATAATATTGTGTTTTGTGTTGAATCCATCAGCCATGTTGGCTTTAGATCCAATACTCATACCATTATTGGCTACTGGACGCATTCTTATCCAATCAATGAATCTACGACGTGGTATGTGTTCGGTCGGTAAGGCCACCCATCGACATTACCGACCGCGGTAGCCCATAAATAACCTGACCCCCAGATAAGACAATCGTTGCTTGAATTCAATTCGGAGACACAAACTGAACCCAGAGTTTTAACAATAAAATAAAAAGAATTTCCGATTGTATGCGTCTCGTTTCCTATAGATACATCTCGTGAGGTGGGATGCTTCTGTACACAAGGTGTCCTGAATATAAATTAACAGTTCTTGTATTCTTACATTTATTTTAATCCTTCTTGAATATTTTATTCTGGTTTGTAATTCAATTTATAGGCACAAGCGCGCACTTCTCTTTAAAAGCTATGGATGTCATTTTTTGCATTTTTAGGGTTCCGTTCCTCAAAATGAAAAAAAACGGAACACTTATAGGATCGCTTTGTTGTCCATCTGTCTGTCTGTCTGACAAGACCCTTTTTCTTAGGACCGGCTTAAGATTTCAAGTTGAAATTAAAATAAAATACTAAGGTCTACAACTCCATAGTGCTGTAAAAAATTCAAGCTTTTAACTCAACGCAATTCAAAGATACGGTTTTTTAAAAATCATGTATGACTCACTCATTAAAACCTATAATGTCGAAAATAAGCGAAAGTGGCGTCATCCTATGCGATGATTATAAACTATGAGTTTAGTACGGCTGAGGATATTATAGGGTTTTTTTGGAAAATTTTTTGCAGCCAATTTATTTATTTGAATGAGTTATATTTATATTAAACGTTTCGCCTTTTTAGGCATCATCAGTAATATTATTTTATAGTGAAATAATGATTTATGAACATTATTTGAACGATGTTGTTATTAGCAAGGATTTTAGAATAAAATCCTTGCTAATAACAACTAGGGCATCGAACCCGGTTTTTCCCGGTTTCAAAAGAACCGGTTTTTCCCGGTTCCGAGAAGCAAAATAAAAACCGGTTCCTAAATATAAAAGCCCGGGTAATTCGGTTCTTACGGTTCTTGCAAAAAACTGATTATTTGATAAGTATGTAATTAAAATACTCAAAAAGACTATTGTTCTTAAAATAAATAATTCTTTGATATGGAATTTATTGTTTAATTTACCTTCTTTCCCTTGTATCATGTTCGTAATGAACAAAACTCTAAAATAAATAATATAAAAATAATCTGCTTACTGTTTTATAGCTAAGAACCAATAAAACCGAAAGAACCGGGTACCCGGTTCTGGTATAAGTTCAGAACCGAAAGAACCGGTTCTCAAAATATGGCCGGTTCTCGTTGCCCTAATAACAACATCGTTCTAATAATGTTCATAAATCATAATTTCACTATAAAATAAAATTACTGATGATGGTTAAAATGGCGAAACGTTTAATTTAATATAACTCGTTCAAATTAATAAATTGGCTGCAAAAATTTTTCCAAAAAACCGTATTATAAACTATATCTGGGAATTATTAAGTGACAAACTTAATTTTTATTAAATTGTTATAACGGTACGGAACCCTCAGGGCGCGAGTTCTACGCGCACTTGACCAGTTTTTTAAGGCATAGTTCTGAAAAATGCGATTATTGACCAAAATAGATTTCTATCAAATATTTCTCTAATTTACTGCCCTTACAAAAAGAGACAGGTATAGGTACTGGTTCTATTCTAATAGACATACGCACACTTCTGTATTCTCTTAGTTTAGACTTTAGAGTTTCTCAAAAATTAAAAAAACATGTTTGAACGTCAATAGCTTCTAAACTAAAAGAGATAGAGAAGTTTTCTTTTGTTTATTGGATTCAGCGTACTCTTTTTCTATAAGAATAGCTAAATATCGTAATGAAAAATATCAAAAATATTTTTTGTGATTTTTTAAAACTGCAAAATAAAAATTTCTGATATTAATTCTTATGGACATCACGCACACTTCTGCATCTCTTTTAGATTAGAGGGCAGTGTAGCCTAGTGGATAGCGTACTTGGTACCAGCCTCTAGACTAGACTGTCGTGGGTTCGAATCCCACTTGCGCTCATGGATTTTTTGTGATGTTATTTAGTTGTTTGTTGTTATTTAATGTAATTTAAGACGCTATATAATGACCTAAGTTGTATACGCGTCTATAATCTACAATAAATAAATCTTTTAGATTAGATTATTGTAGATCATAGACGCTCGACAACTAAGGTCATTAGCTGAGTATTTAAAATTTCACAAAAACTGAAAGAAATTTTTTTTGAACGTAACATCGTTTTGTCATGCTATAGGTACTCTTTTTCAAATCAGCCTGTATACAGATGAGAGTGTGTTGGTTTTTATATGCATTTTATTTTAAATTAGTGCTGTCGATATAACAAAATGTGGCCCCGCAGCTGCAGCTACAAATACACTGTTCGCTGATATACTATGGTTAGCTATATTTTGTTAGTACATATTCTACTCACACACTTTTCGCCTCACAGTTAAATACCTTTAACCTGTCACTGTTATAATCCAAAACAAAAATTATAAATGATGAACAAAACTGAAGAATTATTGCAAGATTGGAGGAAGAAATTTGTCAGTATCAAATATGATTATGTTTTAATTGAATAATATTGAGTAATTTGGATAGTATCTAGATGTGTTTTGATAATATTTTTTTTAATGAATAAAACTATCAAAAACCAAATTACAATAATACAATATGCAAAAATTTAAAAAAACCGGTGACTATAAGATTATACAGGTGTAAACTTTAATAAGTCCGCGACTGTACATTATGGGTCATGGCTCATTCTGACCCAGTCATTTTTTCCCAATGGTAAATGTCCTATGTAAGTATACCTTACCGGTTTACATATACTGTATAGACTTGAAGACAGCCGAGGTCGTCGGAGTGACGTTGTTTATATGGCGTTTCCAATTTATATATATTTTTAATATCTCAAGATTCACTGAATCGATTTTGCTCAAAATCTATAATCAGATCAAATACTGGATGCTGCGATAAATACAACGAAAAAACCACATGATCCTATATAATGTTGTTCGGTTTTTACGATATCGAAGGGGAAAATTTTCACCTGCACACACACACACACACACGCACGCACACACAAATGGTTTGAAACGCTCCATAGCAGTGGCGTAACTACGGGGGGGGGGGCAGAGTGGACAACTGCCCCCGGGTCCGGAAGTCTTTTGGGCCCTGAAGCAACTATAAGTATTACTTTTTGTAACTGTTATGAAATCGCATTTCTATAAATTTTTCTTTCTTATCTAATAGAATATTTCGGGAGCGAAAAATACTACATAGAATATGATGAAATTTGCGTTTTAGAGGCTTATTTCCCAAAAAATTTCCCGTAAGGACCCCTCCTTAGACTGCGAGATATTTAATACCCTTCAGACTCCCCAGATGCGTCTATCCAAGGAAAATATCCATGCTTTGTCACTACTCTTAAAATCTCCGGGCTAAGCTCCATATTATGGAGTTTGCAATCTACCTATATTTTATTATAATATATTGACCAAAAAGGGAACCTTCCAGAATTTTGAAGTGTCACCGCTGATTCCTAGGGTATCAAAACGTAAAGATTTATTAAAATCCCGAATAGACACAATAATTTAAAATTAATTAGGAATGTTATGAATAATAGACATCTAGACGCCTTTGAGAGCCTGGAAATTCATAAATGTAAAAATAGTATGAATAATAACAAAGGTTCAATCCTACGTAGCCCACTTAATTAGACTATAAGGACTCAGTACCGTGACAATTTAGGTATAGATAGCCTAGGCCATTACATTTAGTTTTTAGATTTATTCATCTCCCGATGATATGCTAACATGGTTATAGCCAAACGTACATCGAGAAGAAAGTATTAAGTGATATGGTGCTTTGTGGTTACTTCAATATTTCAAAATCCCGAAGACTGAATCCAATACTTCCCTAAAATATTAGAGGTGGGATGTAAAAATAATTTGACGTTGTTAGGTTACATAGTGTTGCCGTCTAGACAAGACAAGACAAGACTTTGAAAGTCTTGTCTTGTCTTGAAATATCAAGACTTCACTAAGTCTAAGTCTAGATTAACAAACTCTTGTCTTGTCTAATATCAAGACTAGATTATTTTCAAGAGTCTAGATTAGTAGTAGTAGGTAAAGTAAACCTTTACATACTACTACTTACTTTATCTAAATTCTTGAAAATTGTCTAGAGTTTTGGCAAGAGTTTTGATCTAGATAAAGCAAGTCTTGTCTTGTCTTGAAAATTTCTTTTGCAAGTCTTGTCTTGAAAATCTAGACGAGACAAGACAAGAGTCTAGAAAGTCTAGATCTAGACGGCAACACTATAATGTTGGGAAACGATTCAATATTACGTAACGTTCTTTTTCGCTATTTTTGAACCCCCTTCATAACATTTTATCAATATCCCTTGATAACATAATAGTAACGCTGATAATAAATCCCCCCCTATGAGAAACGTTACGTAATATTTGAACGTTCCCTTATTGGACATTCAGTCAACGGAAGGGTGCTTATCGGTAGTTGTCGGTTGGACTACCTAAATAGGAGTGTTACTGTACTTGGGTCAAACTTGTGTTGCAGAAAGTCGCCGTAGATATTATTATAGCAGTAGTAACACGAAAACAAAGTGCTATAAAGAAGTTCTGAGCTTTTGAATGTGAACACTGAACATTGGGAACTGTTTTATGTATAATGCATTTCAGTGACACAATTCAACTATCAATAAACGAACCGACATAACTCAAATTAACCTTCCCATATCTAAGGTGACCAGACGTCCTCCTTTGAGGAGGACAGTTCTCCTTTGATGAGATTTGTCCTCCTCAGTGATAGTGTCCTCCTTTCGAATGATAACGTCATAACGACCCCATTTGTCCTACCTTTTAACGATTTCAACAAATGTTTTTGTGGTTCTGTACTATGGGTAGACAATCTCACAACCGTTAGAGTAGTCACAGCATTCTTTAATGATTATATTATTATACAGTAAATAGTAATACGAATACGGCTATGGACTGTTAGATGGCGCCACTCCTGTGTGTTTCACTCTTAAATTATAAGGTCTAATGTTTCACTTTCGGCAAAAGTAGTTTTCTTTTGTGTACAGTTGGTGTTCTCCTGAGCAATTTTAAAATTCTGGTCACCTTACCGTATCGAAGTAGCCCTATACATCTAGTAGGCGACCTGAAGCGAGTTTGCGTTGTCATTCGGAATACGTAATAAACAAAGGTCACATGTAGTGAGTTTTCATATCTGAAATTGCTATATATAAGAGGAGATCAGTTACCACTCTCGGGGACTGTGGAGAAATTGGTAACTCACCTAGCCGGAAACTGGGAGTTTCGGGTTTAAGTCCCGACAGTGGTCATTTGATTTTTTCTTAGATATAGCTTATACAAATCATGGCAGCTTGGCTGTCTGATATATATTATTTTCACCTCTAATTGTTATGTGAATAATATTGTTGTGGATATAAGGGGTTAAAAAATCGTTTGATTTTATCATTTACCTAATATTCGGAATACGGACAAACTTTACGGTAATATGTTCCAATACGGACGGACATCTACGTTTCTGCACTGACGGACAGCCCAATGAATACGGGGGGTAGATATAAAGGGTCCGACAATCAGTACCGGCAGATTCGAGTAGCCTATGAAATGAAAAATAATTGACGTACGACTGGAAGTTGCCCGTAATTGTTAAACTTATTTCATCCAATTTGTCCAGTTATGGGTCATTTTCCAATAAATCAGCGTGCTTTCGTTGTTGAAAATTTTATTCGAACACAGAGTATTGCGCAGACTCAAAGGAATTTTAGCCGTGAATTTGAAGTTGCCAGGCACGGAAGAATACCAAAACGGGACACAATTTTGAATTGGGTGGGTCAGTTTCGAGTGCATGGTAGCGTCCACGCACACTTCAAGTTCTGAAAAACGCAATTCGAGATGAAATTAGAAATATTGGACCTGATTTATTACGAAGAGTAATGGAAAATTTTCTAGAAAGATGCATTGCAGATACCGAAATTAAAAAGAAAGTCGTTGTTATTTCTCACATTTCAACAATAACCATATACGACGCATGGTTTAAAACCACTAGTACTGATTGCCGAACCCTTTATAAGGGGTGAAAGTAGCGTTTTTTTTAATTAACGTCATTGAGATGGCATTTGAAAATATACAGAAATAAAGATCACGATATACTGAAGCGAATTTCCGTGGGGCGGACAGTTAAGTGGGTACAAAGTAATGGCGGACAGCAGTGAAGTTACTCAAAATTAATGGAAAAAACGTCATCTGAAATATGTCCGCAAATTGCACAGGTTGCCATAGTAATTTATGTTTATTCGCTCTATATATCCGTCTCAGGCGCGGATCCAGCCCTCAAAAAAGGTTGTGGTCACGGCCACCCGAAAATCGGCCAAGTGCGAGTCGGACTACGGACTCGCTCACGATCCGTACATTGCATTCCTACAAAGGAGACGTTTACAAAATGTATGACGGCCCGGCCAAGACCTTGTAATAGGTCCACGCGTATCGACCTCAATTAGGATTGTGGGCATGCCCACCGTGCCCACAACGGTGGATTCGCGCTTGATCCATCTGCTATTAAATACTCACGGTCTGCTCCCTCCCCGCATTTTCTAGGAGGAACAAGTCGTGCCTTCTCATACTGGTAGGTAAAAAGAGAGTGGCCATACTGTGTACCATACAATATAGTTTGTCCTAAACACGTATACACAAAAAAGCGAATTTTTAACGAAAATCGAAATCTCTCGAAGAACATTGTTCAAACTTACCAATGCTTGTAGTAAAAGACACGCTGATTCAAATGAGCACAATCAAACGTCTGTATTTTTTCTGGTCTAGAAGTTGTATGCATTTAAAATTTCCCAAAAGTCACAAAAAAATCTTTGACTGCCCCTAACTTCTAAACCAAAAGAGATACAGAAGTTTGATTGTGCCCATTGGACTCAGAGTGTTTTTTTTCTATAAAGGTTCTCAATTCGAAAAATATAGGAAAGATTTCGATGTTTGCTATTTTTAGGGTTCCGTATCTCAATAAGAAAAAACGGAACCCTTATAGGATCACTAGTTTATCCGGCTGGCTGGCTGGCTGGGTGTCCGTCAGTCAAGACCCATTTTCTATCTAAAGGCTGTATCTTTGGAACCGTAACATATAGCCGCTGTTGAAATTTTCACAGAATATATCTACCTAATATAATTGTTGTAACGGTACGGAATCCTGGTAGCGCGAGTTCCACACGCACTTGACCGCTTTTTTAAAGGTATTCACCCTTAGAAAAGGTCTGTTTCTTTTTTGGTTTAGAAGTTGTATGCGTTTAAACTTTTAAAGTTTTCAAAATCAAAAAAAAAAAAACTTTGAATGACGTTCTAAACTAAAGGTTATAGGTAATTTGTTCTCATACTCGATTTTAAAAATATATGAAAGATTTCGATTTTTGCGATTTTATCCCCATTAATCTATTTCTGTAAAGAAAGGTAAAATTCCGAATTGGATTCTTTGGTTTTTTGTTAAATCCATATTATGTATTTATTTTCTATCCCCCTATATTATTAAACGAGTAAATCTTGTATATATGTTTCTATGTATCTATATAAATATTTTCTCGAAAACGGCTCTAACGATTTTGATCAAATTTACCGAAAAGGGGTTTCGGGGGGCAAAAAATCGATTTAGCTAGGTCTCATCCCTGGAAAAATTCGTTTTCCTATCGATTTTATCATTTTTAAAAACGGTTTTTTGACCTGTCAAAACATTGTAATATCGTGAGTAGGCTTTGGAGAAAACAAACTACTTTCATTATTTATATGTCAAAATACTCTGACAGATTTTTTAACTTATTAAAATAATCCGTGAACTATTTGTATAGTGAAAAATAACAGAAATAAAAAGTAAACATAATTATGTAAGTAGTTTTAACTAATATTTAAATAAATAGGTACCTAAGTATGTTATTTTTATATTACCTATATAAAATATGTATATTATGTACGTTAAATATAGTATGACGTATAATCTTACCTAGACTTTTTTTTCTCAAAAACGAATAACGATTTTGATGAAATTTACAGAATGGGGATTTTTCGGGGCGAGAAATCGATCTAGGTAGGAATCTTGGTCCCAGAGGGGAGCAATTAAAAAAAAGGGTTTTTTTATTTATAACTCTGTCAATTGTCAGATCGATTCGAAGCCTATTTCTACATAGATTTTGTCTAATATATCACAAGGGTTAAAACTGTAAATTAACACTAATATAAGAAGTGTCTTGCACAATATGTAAATAATGACAAACAGGCGGCCCGGAGGGCCGCACTTCTGGCACCGCGAGTCTGTGTAAAAACACATCGATTTTTGAAAACTATTGTTAAGGTACATACAAAAAAGTTTTGTTTAAAAATTTGCACGGCGGCCCGAAGGGCCGCACTTCTAGCGACGCAGGCATGCAGTATATCAAAACACATTGATTTTTAAAAACTATGGTGAAGATGCATGCAAAAAAGTTTTGCGCTGCAGGTTTATAGTCTGACGTTTGTTATTAAAAGATATAATATGAATTCTATTTCTTCGAAAATCGATTTTTGTGAGTTTTTCAGTAGGTACCTTCTATGCAAAAAAAATATTTTAAATTTACTGGAAGTTGCTAAGATGACATCACAGAGAAAAAGTACTTCGATAAAGTTGATATTTGGTATCAATGTTTAAAAATGGATTATTGAAACGGCAACGGGCAAGCAGAATTTCATCTGATTCGAACATTTTTACAAGATATTCAATCTATGAAAATCGGTTTTTGCGAGTTCTTCAGTCAACAAAACAATAACGGCGGTAGATTTGAAAATGGCGACCTAAGTAATATTTACAGGAAAAAATGCTTGATTCAAGTTGATACTTAGTTTTTACGCTTAAAAATACACATAGGTATTTAAAATATTTAACAGAAGCAATTATTTAAATTATGTTTCAGAAATAAATTCGTTTCGGAATAATATTCTGAGAAAATAATATCTCACAGCATACAAGTACTATTTTTTTGAACTCATCCGAGCAAAGCTCGGCACCCAGATATTATGCCTTAAACATAAAAATAATAATAATCACACTAAAAAAATAGTAACTTGTAAAATTGCAACTGTTCGTTTCAACTCAGTATTTATACTGCAGATAAAACAGGTTACTATATATCTTTAAAATGCATCATCAACAATATCCGGAAAGCAATTTATAATTACAGTTTTATTGATTTTTTTGTCAGTTGTTCTGCAATTTTGAAATAATTCTTTATCTGGATGTAATTTTTATAACAAACGTGCGTTGACCATATTTAGATGACGGATAATTCATTTACAAACTTGTTTACAGTGTCACATCGGCAAAAGCTCTTGCATCGGAATTGTACTATTTAACTTCTTGAGAGACATTAACATACTGTTTTTACGTCGGCGCCTGCTCGTGATGCGCGGAATTGTAATCACTCTGCAGTTTGCAGAAACATCCACACATCGCACGATTGTCGACTGTCCACCATTCATTTGTTTCTTGATCTGCAAGCATGCTTGCTTGCAAGGTGGAGTTTTATAGCATATATAGTGGAAATATTTCCATCGTGGTTTTATACATCCTGTCTTATTTTCATCTCGGTTCAAAATTAATTTAATTAATTTGACTTCTGTGTGCTGTAGAACACAGATAAAAACTTGAAGAATAGTGGCAAGTACCTATCTCAAAACTAATATTAATTTTCTCAAACCACCTTTAGAAGAAACCACTTTAGGAGAAACGGGATCAAGACAAAAGAATTAACAATATTTATTTGCTAAACTTTTTAATAATCAACGTTTCGACACAAATTGTAGAAGACACTATTTTTGTCGAAACGTTGATTATTAAAAATTAGCAAAAAAATAATTGATAAATAAAATATATGTGGCTATACCTTTCTCAAATACAATGCAAGTATTGGTAATTTAAGATTTATGAAACATCTTATTCTGTATATTACAGACGGTACAGTATTTCTAATTTCTGTAGGGAACATAAAAAAAATAAAGCAAGTCGATCCGTTAAAAATTGCTACCTCTAGAGCTCGGACGTACGTACAGACCAACCGACAACTTACTGCTGTTCGCGATTTTCAATTACAATTTTAGGACTTTTTATGAACTCGAATCAATTTAAAAATGGTTCCAAAACTCCCCTGTTCGAAAAGCTACAATTTGAATCAATTAACGTACATATAATTATTTGTATGAGCGAAACTCAGCTCTGCGCGAGCAAAGCGATAATAGAGCACATACCGTTGGCGTTGTGTGCAATATCTGTATTATAAACGTAATGTCATGCAAATAAAACATAATATAAAATAATAGCGTGTGTGTATATTATATAGGTGTTGTACTTAGATATTTGTAAGAGGGAGCATGTCATATCAAATGAGATCCACTTTAAGTATGCTGTATGTATTATTTGCACAAGGCATGAGAACCTTGTGAACAGCATACGGTAGATGTAAGTGTACCTACCTCTATATTGCTGGGAAGTTGACAAGTGCATATTATTGTTGAGTAAATAGTATGTATAGTGCAAGGGTAGTAGTTGCTACGGGGTTGTTTCACTGATATCTTATCTATGGATCGTGAATTGCGGTCTTTGAATGAAATCAGCTTGTGCAGCGCCATATTGATTTTGGACTTCAAGAGCTACGATGCTGGTGGAAATTTTTACCAATTGTGTCGCGCTATATTGGTACGGAACTTTAAGCACGGCATGTTAGGACGTTAGAATTGGCTGACATTTTAACTTGTTCAGTGATATTTTGATGAGGGACTTTAATAGCAATCTGTTGGGATGCTGGTTGACTTTAAGCAGGGACTGCTGAAACCTTAGGATTGGCTGACATTTTAACTTATACCGCGCCATATTGATGCGGAACTTTAAGCAAGGGTTGTTGGGACGTTGGAATTGATTGCCATTTTTCAAACCATTGTAGGTTAACTATAACGTAACGTGTACTGTTACTGACAAATAAAATTTCCTGCTAAGATACCCAAAGTTCCCTCAGTACGTAGTTCCGTTTCTAAGAGGCTTCAGGCGTTGTATAGGGAGTAGTCGGCTATCCATATAATTTGAAATCAATGGGTTGTTATTTTTATAATATATAGACGCCCCCATATCGCGAACAGTTCCATTGTACCGTGTGTGGAGACTCAACTCTCTGAGAAGTGCTTACTTCACAATTTCATCGATTCTATGGAAAAGCTTAAACTCTATCGGAGTGTTAGTGACCTAAGATTGTTGGTACTTCATGGTATATGGATATTACATTGTGTAGTCCAGTAATTTTAGATTTCCACTGCAGAATAATTCCCAGTTAGCTGAATTTTTGTACACTGCACCTTCGTTATACATCAGAGAATACTGGTTAGAAAACTTATCAGTGTGTCCTTTGTAATAAGTGTTTCGCTCGGTCATGCAGTTTTAATCTTCATAAACTTAAACATACCGGCGAGAAACCTTATCAGTGGGACATTTGTAATACCAAGTGTTTCGCTCAGCCATACATCATCGCGCTTCTATTCGCGTCTGACACTAAGGTCGAAGCGTTAAATGAACGCTTTGTTCCGTTGCTACGACCTCCTCGGGTAGCTCGCGACTAAGCCCAATAGAGGGCTTCGACCTTAATGTCAGACGCGAATTGCAGTAGGGTTGATCAGTAGGCAAAAAATCGACATTAACACAATCGAAGTTGGGAGTAAAGGCTAGCGCTAGTCTAAGAATGATACCATATTATATTATTCTTAAGTAAACCGACCTTTTTCAATTTCTGGTTTAATCTGTTCTTAAAGAGAGAAAAATAACAGAAAAAAGGCATGCGTGTGTTTTACACACGGTGGAAGTTATACTCCTTAACATATACCCCGCGACTGGTACGGCAGCGACATCTATGAATCGAGGTACAAAGTGTTCTTGGTGTGACATCTAACGGAATTTTTCTAAAGTTCTTAGTTCAAGAACTACCTGCAGTGGGGCGCATGCATCGTTTAACGCGTTAAACTCGCCCGGAGTTGCATAAAGCAGTATAACTTTTAAAAATGTCTACTGTTTATTTTAATGACTCTTTTGAAGAGGGATGGAAAGTCACCACAAAACACTAATGACTAATGTCGGGTTTATCGCACATTTTAATCACGCTATTATGTTAATTCGCTGTTATTTCTATGGTTACTTCGTATGTTTTATGGGTAAAATTTAACAGCGATTAACAAAACAGCGTGTTAAATGTACGATAAACCCGACATAAGACCTTTTTCATTTCGCTATTAGCATCACCAAGAGATGATTAAAACTCCTAAAACTAAAAAAAGGTTTAATCATCTTTTAATGATGCTAATATGGCTAATGAAACAGTGCGTCGAGAAAAGGTATTGTGTTTTGGTGTTTTGCGGCTACTTTTTTACTATTCATTGTTCACGAGTAAAATTATTAATATTAAATATATATTTTATTGTACTTTCAGAGTTATTACATCCTAGTGATTTATCGTCATCGATGGAATCTTTATCGTACGATTCGTCGGTGGCATCGCCAGGCTCAGGGTCAACACAGCAGGGTTCAAATCAACGCACAAAACGAATGCGTACCTCGTTTAAACACCATCAACTTCGAACCATGAAATCGTATTTTGCAATCAACCAAAATCCAGATGCTAAAGATCTTAAGCAACTTGCACAGAAGACTGGACTTTCAAAAAGAGTTTTACAGGTGCGCATTTTCAAAAATATTCTTCTTAATTAACGATACTTTTCCCCAAAACAATAATTTAATTTAATTGAAAGTTGCATCTATAAACAAGATTTCATTTTCTTCATAGTTTTTGCAGCAAAATCTGCATTTTGTCTTTTCTTTAACTTCAATTTGTATTATTTCTGTAAGAATCTCAATTTCCTCTGAATTTGATACCTTTTTGAGTTAATAACTATCATTGATAATACAATATATAGGTACATTCCTGGAAAAATTAACTCACCATTCAACTACACCGTCATAATTTTAGTATTGAAGGAATTATTGGACTGGAAGTACGTTATGTTTTCTGATGAAACTAGGGAAGCTTGAATATCGCGAACGCCTGGAAAGAGATTTGCTTCTCGCAATTATATCTCTACAACTCTGTGCGGGCGTCGAAGCAAATTCCTCCCCAGAAAACCAAATGGTTCCCTTGCAAATTATCTTCAGGTTTTCGCCATACTCATTCAAGAACATCTGATGATTTCAAAGCTTGCCCTGGTTTCATGCTTTCAGTCCAATTATTCCTTCTATACTAAAAATATAACGAAAAACCAAGTGGTGCGTTAATTTTGACCAGGATCCTCATGTATGATCGTATTATCTTGGGTAATTGATTTCAAAAATTCCTACATTTTGATTTTTTCTTATTTAGGTGTGGTTTCAAAATGCTAGAGCGAAATGGAGAAGAAATCTAATGCGACAAGAAGGTGGTCAATCAGCAGCAAACGGGCCTGGTCAAGGTGGTCCTGGAACTCCAACGTCTGCATCAGCTTTGATGAGCGATTCCAATAGTTTACAACATACCCCAGGACTAGATGACATTCATCATCATTTGCATGGGGGTCCGACACAAAATTCACAACCTCTTTCATTCGGTGATCTTTACTGATAAAAAACGCATTGCGCAGTTTTCTCTGTCTTGTACATATCATTAAAATAAAATGACGGCTGTTTTTGTGTAAGAGCTCATGGAAGACGCAGAGCTTTACCATTATCTTTTATTTTTGTGTCAGATAATTCTAATGTTTGTAACACAAAACAAGATGCAAGGTAAAAAGTGACATCGCTATAATCTTGACTTATAATAACAATGAATTTGAGGACCGTTTTTTTTTTAGTAATAGCTCACGACCGACACCGAGCGTTACCGTTCTCTTGTTTTGTCAAATAATTTTTATGTTTTTCGCACAAAACATATGGTAAAAACTAAAAAGTTTTACGACCGGCTTTCGCTCTGAGGAATAAAATGTACTATCTAGGTACTCAAAAGTCAAACTTGGCTTTTTGGAAATTTTCGAAGCTCCAGATGGCCCAATCTGCCTCTGGAAGAGATTCATGGCATGATCTTAGACATAAAGGAAGTTTTGGAAGATTTCTCTTAATGTTTACCGAAACATTTATAATTTGTCTGGAATAATCTTAGTGCAGTAGAAATAGCGTTTGAAGTGGAAATAATTGTAACAAAAATGATTCTTGTTGTAAATGGTAGGTAACACGCTCCTAATCAACATACTAAAAATATACATTCGTACTGTTGCGCAAAATGCGTTTTTTTGGCCATCATCTTGAGCAAATATCAAAAATTTTAAAAAATCATGCGTGGTATCAACAAATTTTTGCCGTAAAATTGTCCAAATTTTTTCTTCCAAACAGTTTTTGATAGATAAAAGTAGCCGCTAAGCCAAAATTCGATTTTCTTATTGTTGAAAATATCCACTGTTAAAATTCCGTAACACTTTTTGAAATTTTGGATATGAACGCGAAGTACTCTAGTAAGAAGAGTATTTAAGATATCAAATTCGCATATGAGAATATTATGTAGATCTATTCATTGGCTATCGAGCTGCATCGAAAATTTCGGAAAATCTGGTTGCGGCCACCCTACTGACTCACTTTTACCAAGGTAGTATTTTTGACGTGGAATAGGAACACTTAACGCGAAGTGCTCTATTAAAAAGTGTGTTCAAGAAATTTAAAAATCCTACATGGGAGTTATAGGCCTATTCATGGGCTATCTAACTGTGTTGAAAAATTTGGGGTCACCCTACAGAAGCAATTTTTCCAAGATCTTACTTTTTTACCTCAAAAATTCTATCTTGAAAAAATTGCTTCTATAGAGTAACCCTTTGCAGATTTTCCAAATTGTTCAACACAGTTATTTAGCCCATGAATAGGCCTATAACCTCCGTATAGGATTTTTATATTTCTTTAACACACTTTTTACTAGAGCACTTTGCGTCAAGTATTCAAATCTTATGTCAAAAAGCATTATATTGGAAAAATTGCTTCTGTAGGGTGACTGTTTTAATTTTTTTTAAATTTTTCAATGCAGTTAGGTAGCCCATGAATAATCCTATAACCTCCTTATGGCGATTTAATATTTTTTAATTATACTATTTACTAGAGCACTTCGCGTCAAGTGTTCCAATTCCACCTTGGAAAAAGTGTGTCAGTGGAGTGGCCTCAACCAGATTTTTCCCATTTTTCGATGCAGTTCGATAGCCCATGAATAGGTCTATGTAACCCTTGTATGCGAATTTAATATTTCTTAATTAATACTCTTCTTACTAGAGTACTTCGCGTTCATACCTAAAATTTCAAAAAGTGTTACGTAATTTTAACAGTGAATATTTTCAACAAAAAAAAATTTAATTTCTGCCTTAGCGGCTACTTTTATCAAAAAATATTTGGAACAAAAAATGTTGACAATATTACGGCAAACATTTTTTGATACCACACATGATTTTTACGATTTTTTTAAATTTTTGATGTTTTCTCAAGTTGACAGCCAAAAAAACGAATTTTGCGCAGCAGTACGGATGTATATCTTTAGTATGCTGAATAGGAGCGTGTTACCTAGCATTTACAACAAAAATCATTTTTGTTACAATTAGTTCCACCTCAAGTGTTTTTTTACTTATTTCTACTGCACTATCTCGTAAGATCTAAACTCAAAAAAAGACAAGTGGAACAAAAATTTTACACGAAATACTCCCGCAATTTTGTGTTTTGTAGTTATGGAAAGATTTGGTCTTGGAATCAGTACAAAAATGGTACGCTTTCAGCAAAAGACAGTAGAGAAAAAAGCTTTTTGACTATGAGATTATTATAACTAAAAATAGAAGATTTTTCGTTAGTTATTTGATGAAATTAATTTTGAATTCAAAAATTAAAATTAAACTTAGTACAAGATGCTTTTAGTTCAGTCAACGAAAATCCGAAATTGGCAAATAAATGCAATAAATCGTGTAGTCTGGATTATTATTTTAAGTGGTAGGGGTGACCCCCAGGTATAACATACTAAAAGTCCCCAGCCGGCGGATGCGAGCTTTGGGCGGGAGGGGGGTGAAAAGGTCCCATTATTTGGTTTTTCGTAAATATCTCGAAAACTAAGCGTCCTAGAAAAAAACTCTTCATAAATAATGAAGCTGATTAAATTTCCTACAAAATGGTATAATAATTTTTTTTAGGAGCAATACAAAAGGAGAGGCGGGGGGTGGAAAAGTCAAAAATTAATGTTTATTATCCATTTTACCTATAGTACCTAAGGGGTCCAACCTTGCACTTACATACCTACATAGTACATACCGATAGGTAAGATTTAAGAAGTGGTGCCCCTCGGCCGGACGTGCAGGAGCCGGTTGCCTACTATTCAGGGGCAAATTATTGCAACAGTCTATATCTCTGGAAGAAATTGTCCGAGAACAAAAATGAGGATACCGTTGGACTCGGAAGACACAAGGCAACCTTTTTGGACCAGAATTTTTCTTTCTCCCCGCCCCTGGACTCAGGAGGCGTCCGTAGGTCGGTATATGCAGAGAAAAAACCACTGAAGATAGAAACGTGAAATTTGGACAAGAGGTTTCTTTTGTGACAAAAATAGCCACTAAGAAAGGATTTTTCGAAATTCAACTTCTGATGGGGTCAAAAGGGGGCGTAGAGTTATTTGGTGAAATGTTCATATCTCACGTCTCGTTAAGGTGAGAGGTATTTGTTTTGCTCCTAAAAAAAATTAATATACCATTTTGTAGGAAATTTAATCAGCTTCATTATTTATGAAAAGTTTTTTTTCTAGGACGGTTAGTTTTCGAGATATTTACGAAAAACCCGCCCAAAGCTCGCATCCCCCGCCTGGGGACTTTTAGTATGTTATACCTAGGGGTCACCCCTACCACTTAAAATAATAACCCAGACTAGATTTATTGCATTTATTTTTGCTTCGTTGACTGGGCTATTTTGTGTACATCAGGAATGATTCAATATAGTCTGTCTGAATGGTTGCCTGACATCAAGGCGTTAATTTTAAAAATACCGGTACTGAATTTCATTACAGTCGACTTGAGTATATGTGCGTGTTCTGAAATTACACTTCTGATGTAAAACTTAGATATTTTTTGTTGTCTTGTCTTGTACTATTTTACTGTCAGTAATAACTGATAATATTATTGAAAAACACGAAAGAACAAGAAATAACTACCTACCGATAAATAACAGAATAAGTACTTAATGAAACTAGATTAATTAATAAATCTATGTGTAATTGAAGTGTAAATTATAGACGCTCGACAACTGAGGTCATTAGCGATGTGTAATTGGATATTAGTGATGAGGCTGAGAAAAAAAACACAAATAGATTTTCTTTAAAATGAAAAAAATAATGTTTCACATAGGTATTTGCAATCCATGAACAAAATTATGTACGTTGTGTCATAATTAATACATAAATAATTCAATTTTCAAATATTATTTTGAGGTTTAATTATTATTAATCAGTAAAATAGTAATTATAGTAGACGTGTGTAGATAAAATATGTAATTTTGTAAAAATATTTATAAATAATCAATTTTTTCGTTAGACAATATTGATAATAGGTAAATTTAAATTAGACAAATGACAATCTTGAAATTATTGCTTTTCGTAATTTTTGTACATTGTAACATTGTTTGTGTTAAGGTGCGTCAGTGACTATAGGGGTGCGTACAGACCTGCCCAATGAAGGCCAACAAAAGGGTTTTGTTTGTTCGGTGTGGACGGTTTAGCGAATGCCAACGAACGTTTGTTGGCGTTTGCTCGCAATCCGTAGCGTGGTTGGTGGCGGAATTCGAAACATTCAAGCAAACGCCGGCCGTGTGGACGGGCAGAATGTATACAAATAAAGTGGATTCACGTCCAACGATCAAGAACCTACAAATGCATACTGTGCCATAAGAACGTATTTTCGAAGGTCAACTAACGTACGGGAGCCAACGCCGAATCTCGATCGTTGGCTTTCGTTGGCCCGGTCTGTACGCACCTTTAGTTGTGTATAAGTACTTTTTGCACTCAATAAAAATTGAAAAAGTCAATTTTTTACAAAATATTTTGTGTTCGCTTTGTAATAATGAAAACATAGATTTGTCATTTTTGTAATTTTGATAAATGCCAATTATCATTAAAATTTTCGCAGTATGAATGATATTTTAAAATTTTGTATAATATATTTAATTATTATTAGGTAGGTATACGTAGAAATGTTTTAGAATATTGAAATAATATACATAGTGTTTGTAATTCATCTGTAAATATAAAATTATGGAGATTTAAATGACAAATAAATGTGTTTATGTTAACATTGTTTTTACGTAATTTAATAGCATGAATTTAAAAAGTAAAATCAGTTTCAATGCTCTTTTTAGCAAGTGTGTTTTTTGTAAACATATTATTATTTTAAAACCTTGATGCCAGCTGAAATTCGGAGAAACGTAATTGTAGATATTTTTAATGATATTTTTGCTTACTAAAAACTTAAGAAGTCCAGATATAATGAAATGCTTCAAGCGGTCCCTTGATTACTGGAAATAACTTCTAAATTGCACTGACAGTTTTACATGAATTTAATCTTCTGTAACATTAATTGCCTATACGTAAGGCAAATAATTCAATTAACAAAGGTATTGTCAATCTAATTGTCATATTTATTATTATTTACAATTTCATTGTTATTATCAAGTTATTATTAAAAAATTATAATGTATTTTTACACAGATAACATATTATTATTTTGCAAATTAATAGCTATCCCCATATTATTAAACGATCAAATCTTGTATATATGTACCCATGTACCTATATAAATATTTTCTCGAAAACGGCCCTAACGATTTGGATGAAATTTACTGAAAAGGGGTTTTGGGGGGGCAAAAAATCGATCTAGCTAGGTCTCATCCCTGGAAAAATTCGTTTTCTTATCGATTTTATCATTTTAAAAAACAGTTTTTTTAACGTTATAAAACAGTGTCGTATGGTGACGTACAATAATATTATCTACTTATAGGTATGTAATTTTTTTTCTTAAAAACGACAAACGATTTTGATGAAATGGGAACTTTAAGTACTATCTTTTTTGAACTCATCCGAGCAAAAGCTTGGTCATCCAGATATTTAATATTAACACAGTTTGAATTGTACCGTTACCAAAAAATGATCAAAACCATAGAGGTATTTTACACAGCTGCAAAGCTGATTGTATAATTTTACCCTAGGCTGAAGGCTGGAGATCAGTGAACCATGTTGGCAACACTATGGGCTTTTAACGCCATTAGATTTTGTTTATAGTAATGATTAATATTAAAATTTAAATAAATTTTTTATTTATGTTTTTAAGTTCATAATATATTATTTTTTACTGATTTTAATGAGTTTTTATTGAAACAAAAATAACATTATGTCGTTGAGTGCAAGTGCTGAAAATTTAACAAGTGAAGCTCAGGTGGGTTTCTAAAATTAAATGCCTCAGTGCCAAGCCTTCTTTTTAATATTCACAGAACACTTTTATAATACCTATTTTGGTATGATAACAATTCAATAAGAAACGCTTATTATATGCCACTCATAATATTTATAATCTCAAATAAGATTTATGCAAACATTGGTAACCCAAACATTTTTTAACAAACCATTAATTGTACAATATTATTCAACAGGTGATTATCTACTGTAAAAATAATATATTATAATTCCATTCGGTTTTAAGTAGTATATTGCCACCTTTTGTTAAGAAACACAGAATATTCATCAGCCTGTTACACTTTCCAAGGGTTACTATTTTGCTTTGGACGTTAACCTAGTTAACTAAAGCAAGTGCACAGAATACCTATTTAAAAATTTGTGTAATAAGGTCAAGTAATAATACTTATGTGATGAACTGTAAATATTGCATTGGAAAATAGTTTTTTCAGATCATAGTGTAAGTGCAACTCTTGATTCATGAATGAGTTCCATTCAAAGACGTTCGTTATATTATTGTGTACCTTGTCCGGAAATTCTAACCCACTAGCCTACTAGGTACCAGTTGAGAGTTTAAATTTGGTTTAAATTTTAAACGGGAAAAGACATTAGAATAGGTTTAAATCTCAAAAGTTAACACTTCGGTGATTGTCCGAACATCGAAGTTAAACTATATCATAATACGAGACTCGAACGAAATTAATATTTTAGGCTGACGGTGGTACGAGCAGTATGTGTTTAGAATTAGCATTAGAAGGTGAGAGATTGTGTAAAGCAGGAGATTGTCGAGCCGGTGTAGCGTTTTTGCAAGCAGCGATCCAAGCAGGAACGGATGATTTACGTACGCTTAGTGCAATTTACTCTCAACTAGGCAATGCATATTTCTATCTTGGTGATTATGTAAAAGCAATGCAATATCATAAACATGATTTAACTTTAGCAAGGTAAGTGAAATTAAATTACATGAGAGATTTGTTGCTCTTGATTATTTCTTTGCCAGAACAAGGCCGGGTCGGAAAGTGTACTGAATACATTTGATATAATTGTATTACAGGACTATGGGTGACAAATTGGGTGAGGCTAAATCGTCGGGTAATTTGGGCAATACGTTAAAAGTGATGGGAAAATTTGATGAAGCAATGATTTGTTGCAAAAGACATTTAGAAATATCGAGAGAATTGGGAGATCGATTAAGCGAAGGTCGTGCATTATATAATCTTGGTAACGTTTATCATGCTAAAGGCAAGCATATCGGCAGAGTAGGCCAGCAAGATCCTGGAGAGTTTCCTGAGGACGTCAGGACTTGCTTGCAACAGGCGGTGAAGTACTATGAGTATGTATTATTTGTAAAATCGATTAAAAAAAAAAGTTGAAATACCGTGTCTTATTTTCGTATTTAATGAATTTGTCGTCTGTTTGCTTTTCACTATTCTTCAAACCTTTGTCTTACAGCAAGCGCAAGTAACATTGACTGGAGACATCCTGACCTATATTATAAATGTGAAAATCTGTATTCATGTTTGTTACTCAATCACGTCTCAATGGCGTAACGGATCTGAATGAAATTTTGCATGCTGGTAATTTACGAACCGGCTTAATACGCATGCTACTGTTAATCCCGGTCGATTTAGTAGTTCCCGAAAGATAAGACGAAACTTTATTTTCTGTTTGTTACTTCATCACGCTTGAAGGGGACAACCGATTTGAATGAAATGTTACATGCAAAGAATGTATAAACTCATTTTTATTCTCTACGCGTATGTATAATGCATATTTTAAGGTGCTCCTAAATGTGCTCCTATAAATACAATAATAAGACAGGGTGTTTTGTCACTGACTAATTTCACCTTAATATTTAAGTGTAAAAAATCTAATTTAGTTCAATTAACACGTTTTTATTTGCAGAGAGAATTTGACGTTAATGCGAGAACTGAATGACGTAGCGGCACAAGGTCGGGCTTGTGGAAATCTTGGCAATACACATTATCTTTTGGGTGATTTCTCCGAAGCAATACGGTATCATGAAATGCGTTTAACAATTGCTAGACAGTTCGGTGATAAAGCAGCTGAACGACGCGCCAATAGTAATCTCGGTAATTCGCATATTTTTCTTGGACAGTTTGAAGCTGCTGCTCAGCATTACAAGTAAGTTTTGTTTATTTAATACTCAGTTGCACAACGCGTTATCAGAAACAATGACCTCAGATTGTGACCATACAATTAAAGTCGTCTAATTTTTTATTATGTTGGACAGATTGTATTCACAGAAAAACAAATGCCGGATTTAAACAAAAAAATCGATCAAGTACCAACTTTATTTTTACACTAGCAAAGAAATAAAAAAATTCAAAATTCTAACAGTATATATTTTAACGTCTGTTTATCGATATTGTGTTTATAACTTTTATTTTTATTTGTGTAGTTTTACACTTAATCTATAATATTTTAAATAGGCGTACACTAGTCCTCGCTCAAGAATTAGGCGATAGAGCAGTAGAAGCACAGGCTTGCTACAGTTTGGGAAATACATATACGCTATTACGAGATTATTCGGCTGCGGTTGAGTATCATCTAAGACATTTGTTAATTGCGCAACATTTGCAAGATCGTGTCGGAGAGGGACGGGCATGCTGGAGTCTCGGTAATGCCCATGCCGCTTTGCATAATCATGAGAAAGCGCTCTATTTTGCGAGTAAACATTTAGAAATTAGTAAAGAGGTACGTCAATAAAATTGTAAATTCTAAATCTACTTGATACTTAATTTACCAGTGCTTCGATTAAAATTTGGAAACTGACTATTTCGTAACGTATAATGTATATTTTAGTTAGGGGATCCGATGGGGCAGGCAACAGCAAAAATGAATATTGCTGATTTACGTAAAGTGTTGGGGTTGCCTCAAGATGAACAATCTCCCGATGAAGTAAACGATAGCAATACTGAACCCCATGACAATACTACAACAGCTTCTGATAAAAGTTCGGAAACCGAGGCTGCGAATACTCCAGCACAAGTTCTTCAAAGATATCATAGGGTGAGACGAGAAAGCATGGAACAACTAAGTCTTATTAAGGTGCTTTTTGTGTTTTGTTTCTTTTTTTAATTTTTCAAATGACATCTATCAGACTTCTTTTGTCACTAACTGTATTTGATCTGCCTTAAATGGGGTCGTCCCACATTTTTTTTGTTGGAATCTACATTACAAATAGATTATGAAACAATTTTTTTGAGAATTTTTTGGAAGTTTTTTTTATAATGAAAAAATCTCAAAAGTGTGTATTTTTCAATGGAATTTTAAAAATAGAATTAAGCCGCTACAGAAACGACATTATAAAATTTTGATACATGGGACGACACTATAATTTTACGATAATTCGGTCAATAATTTTTCTGAGCTTATTTTAGACTCTCGTGAATGTCGGTTTTTTGTCTACTCCTTAGCCTTCTTTTGTAGAAGCGCGATGAGATGATATATTGTAGCCTTTCGTATTCTCTGATCATCTGATGTATAACAAACACTGCAGTGAAAATTCAATTAAAATTGGTTTAGAAGTTTTTGAGTTAATCTGTTACAATCAAACGATCGATATTTTCAAACTTAAGATTAAACGGGTATATTTTTATTAATTTTTTGGGCTATGATTGTGTTATTTTGAAGTTGTGTTGCTTTATTATTAGCTTAAAAACCAACTATAGCAAAGCATTACTCAGGCTCGGCCAAGGGTTACCAAAGTTACAAATCAGGTTTGTCACTAGTACAGATATTTTCTTCGTATTTAAATTTTTAGTTACTTTTGCATATTTTTTGTGTAAATAATTTGCTTTTTGTAGATGAAAACAGTTGCATGAAAAAAAAGTACAGAATTAGATGTTAATATGCACTTAGAACAGAGTAGTACTTAAATAGCTCCAGTTTTCGAAGATATTTTTGTCTTAATATACCTTTCCAAAAGTGTTGCAAAATATTTAAATATTTCGACATTAAAATGTTCGAGAATTACATAAGAGACATTTATGGAGATGACAGTGAAAATGTTACATTTTCACCAAAAGATGTCATTAGTATCTATACATAACCTATAATTTGTTTGGTGATAAAAACCAAACGGAGGGAAATAAAAACAAGACAAAAAACATGTTGTTTACAATGGTCTGCTGAAAAAGTGATCGTAAATACGCGTTTTTTTGAATCACTTCAGTTACTTCTCAGACATTGCAGAATAATGTCCGGACGTTTAGCAACACTAATTTTTTATAATTTTGAATCTACGAAGAAAACAATCACTAGTTGGTGATAGTAAACAAGTACACAATTTTTTTTAATACTTTTTTTAAATTGTAGCAGCGTAGTCAATTTTAAGTCTGTAAGCAATTGGCATTTTATTAGTAGGTCGTTGCCACCTTATAGTAGTGTTCTCCCCAGAACTAACTGATTTTATTGATTCCCTGGCTAAAATGTAAGTTATTCGGGCGATATCATAATATGGTACTGCCACTGAACTGTACACTGCCTCTATTCAGATCCTTCATAACGCCACTTGGTTGGCAAATTTTTCTGGTGAGAATACTAATATCAATTTTGAAACAAAAAAATTAAATCTTTATTGTAATTGTTTTTTACATCTAGTTAACGCCCGATGGTAAACAACGAACAGGAAATCATACAACCGTCCCTCCATCGGTTAGTTCTACTTCGGAGGCATCAACGAAAGCGGAAGACGAAGATTCATTCTTTGATTTATTGTCTCGTTTCCAATCGAAACGGATGGACGATCAACGTTGCTCATTGCAAGTGCATGAAAATAAAGAAAACCGTAATGGTTTGAATTTACCTGTAACACTGAACCATAATCGTAACGAACGCGCACCGTTGAATCATAATCATAACAATAACGAACGGGCACCGAACACAGACGGTCCAGATGATTTAATGGATATGATTGCTGGAATGCAATCGAAACGCATGGATGAACAGAGAGTAGCTTTGCCCCATTTGCCAGGACTGCAACCGAGCTCGTTACAACGATTGGCTGAGAGTAATGCTAGTAATGCTCCCGATGACACTTTTCTTGAAATGTTAATGAGATGTCAGGTAAATATTTCATTTATCGGCTTTACAATGTTTCATTGAAGTATGATATGAGCTTAAATGACGCTTTATTGCAGAGTTCCCGATTAGAAGAACAAAGATCTGCATTACCGGCTGAAGTTGACGCTGAAAGTGAAGCACCTGTAAGGCCGCCAACGACCAATACGAGTGGCACTACAGTACCGGATGAAGATTTTTTCTCACTTATTATGCGTTTTCAGTCAGGTCGTATGGAAGACCAACGTGCTACTGTACCGCGTTCGGATAATAGGTAAGAGAATTCTTTTGTTTTGTTCTGAGAACAACTGAAAACAAGCCGTGAGGTGGGTCGTTTATTAGGACTAAAGTGCGACCCTTGAGGTCCACACGACGAACTTCCCAGTTTGATAAATATTTAATAATAATAATTAAATTAGATATTACACAGAAAAGTAATCATTTTAATCATCAAAACATCAATAATTAAAAAAAAAAAAAAAAAAAAAAACGGCTGAACCGATTTTTATAAAATTTATGTCGAATCAAAATGACGTTAACACGCCTCGATTGACACCCTTACGAAGTCGATATAATTTTTTTTCGCGAGATATTGTGTAAAATCTACTTTTTTGGAGGTTATTTGGTTAAGAAAATAGAACGGCTGAACCGATTTTAAAAAAATTCCTTTCAGATCATATATACGTTAATACGCGTCGATTGGCACCCCAACGTAGTCGATATCATTTTTCGTTCTCGAGATTTCGTCTTAGAAAGAAATTGACACATACATACGTACGTACGTACGTACGTACGTACGTACATACGTACACACACACACACACACACAGACATCTTTCTAAAAGTAGTGTAAAAATAGTGTAGTGACCTTGAAACATAAAAATTTTTTTTCCTTTTTAATTTCGATTTTCGGACCCATTACAATAACTTCCAATGGGAAGTTAATAAGAATCTTGAATTAATTTCAAATTCATCATTTTTAACGATGCACAGACGCCCGTTTGAGTACATATTAAAAATGTATTATTTTTTTATAATTAAGATAACATAAATATCGTACTTGAACACTGTTAATTTTTTTCCGCAATAGGTCATTATAGCTGCTACAATATTTTAACAGATACAGGTTTTTTAATTGGATCAATTTAAAAAAGTTTCTGAATTGTTTTTTCCTTTGAATGATATTGATAAAATTTCGCATATCTTCATAATAAATATGAAAACATAGGTTATTTTAGTATTCAAGTTTATATAGTTCAAAAATTAATAAATAAACACTTGAAAAATTCTACACATTTATTTATCTCGACGATCGTTTCAGGTTCCTAACCCATCTTCAGGAGTTTAAACTAAAACTAAAATCTAAAAAGTCTACAAACATTATATATAGTAACCCAGGAAAGACTGGGGTGTCTTTCCTGGGTTACTATATATAATGTTTGTAGACTTTTTAGATTTTGTATATAAATAAATGTGTAGAATTTTTCAAGTGTTTGTTTATTAATTTTTATTCAATCATGTTCTACCAAGTGCCTAGCGATAATTCTATAGAATTTATTTTATATAGTTCTACTATTACCAGAAGATGCGTTCCTCTATGAGATTAGGCAAGGGGTAAGTTCGGTTTTGCGCTCAGATCGATCTGAGTGCTCTGATGCGTTCGAATTTAACATTTATGTGCTCTGAAAGTTATCTATCCTGCGTTCGGTTTTAACATCTAGAGGAGATCGAGCACACTGTATGAGCTCTGAAGAAAGCGAGCGAGTGAGCAAGCAAACAGATTTAATCATCTTCAGAGCATTCATTTTAAAAATGAGCTGAAACACGAGTTGTGAGAATGAATAAATTTCGAAGTTTATTTTCTACGAGGTAATTTTTCAATAAGTAAAAATGCACATACAAATATTTATTGAAAGAATAGTAATAAACAATCTTATATATAAAATTCTCGTGTCGCGGTGTACGTTATTGAACTCCTCCAAAACGGCTGGACCGATTTTGATGAAATTTTGTGTGCTTATCGGGTAGGGTGGAGAATCGGACAACATCTATTTTTCATCCCCCTAAATGTTAAGGGTGGTCCACCCCAAAAATTTTTTTTTTATTTTTTTGACAAAATTTTTTGTTTTAATTTTTTCATGATTCAGCATTGAAAAATACATACAACTCTAAATTTTCACCCTTATACGATCAACCCCTGATTTTTAATCGCGATTTTTATATTAAGCTTTAAAAAATACATATATGGCGAACGAGCGAAGCGAGTGAGTAGGCGAAAATATTCAAGCGAACGAGCGAAGCGAGTGAGTAGTGTATTAATAAAATTCAAACGAACGAGCGAAGCGAGTGAGTAATGTAATTATAATATTCAAGCGAACGAGCGAAGCGAGTGAGTAGTGTATTTATAATATTCAAGCGAACGAGCGAAGCGAGTGAGTACTGTATTAATAAAATTCAAACGAACGAGCGAAGCGAGTGAGTAATGTAATTATTCCTAGAAATTATTAACAACGTTTGCCGGATCAGCTATACTAAATATACGTGAGCGGAGTAATGGGTGACCGCTATTAAATCATAATTTCATACCACCCGAGCGAAGCCGGGACGGGTCCGCTAGTAAGTCTATAATAATAATTAAAATTTATTTTGTGTAACCAAAGGTATAAAACATGTCAAATAAAACAAATAATAGTAACAATACAAATACAATATTACAATTACTTGGAACATTGAATAAAATCATTCGTACTGTAAAAGCACTGTTCTATCAAGTACTGCACAGTATGATTAAATAAAATATTTATTGTGTCTATGGGTCGAAAAAAATCAACAGCGGGCATTACTATTAATTCTAAAATAAAGGAATTAAACGAAAAAATATATAAATCATGGCTTATTATTACATCAATGTTGAATTAAATCAAAAATGAGGAATAATAAAGAATATATATCCGCTTAAGTAATAACTGTATAATATACATAAAGCTACAAATTAAAAGCATTTTCAAAAAAGTGTCTACACCCCTATTGTTTAGATGGCTCGAATTGCTTGCTTGTCACATGACCAAAAATCTGCTCGATCAATCGAGTGCAAGACCGAACTTACCCAATGTCATATTAATTAAACTTCACCATACAAATTGTCGATCACCGATAAAATTGTACATCTGCGTTAGCAAAACTGATCGATAGATTATCAAATATAATGTGGACACAAATATGTCATTGATTTTCAGAAACAATGGTTTAGTATCGAATTCAACAAATTCCACCCAAACTCGTAACGGAAAAAAGAAGAAATAAATACATAATGGTGTATTATGTAAGTAATTAGTCTTAATAAAATTAATCACCTGTTAACAATCTCTAATCAATTGCGTTGTAAAAGTGACAAGACAGATTTTAACTTTATAAATAAAATAGAATTGTAAAATAAAAGCCATAATAAAATTACTTTGTGCCAAAATAATCATTCCAGATATTTTGTGTGGCCAAACGTAATTTTAATAATCATTTTATTTTATGTGTATATTTCCAATAGGTGGATTTTTCTAATAGAGTTCAAAACTGGTTCGCGAAATCAACCAAAGAATCCAGATTGATTTGGCTTTTCGAATGGTTTTGATCCATCTTGAAAATTTATCGTTAACTTTCCGATTTCAAGTCTTAAAAACTATAGACAGTGGTTTGTAATATGATTATTAATAACTTTATGGTATTATCAAAACACCGAAATATTCATTTTGATATTAACATTTTGACTGTGGTATTTAAAAATTCCTGATTTAAAAATGTCGATATCTAGCGAGACCAAACTCTAAAAATTTAAAAATAAAAAATTTCAATCAGTAACATTTTTGTAAAATGAATTTTCTGAGAAATATTCCCCTATTTTAGGAGCGTGGGTAGGGATGAGCATTTATATCTAAATTTTAATGGACGTGGATTCATATCTTTATTGTTGGTCACAGTTACATACTTACTAAAAAATTGAGGTTATGTTGACAACACATACAGTGGAACTAGCCTTAATTATTAACCTTAATAGTGAAATCTCTTGAACGGACACCAAGGGGACCATCAAAGCTTGTCCGTCCAAGGAAGGTGTCAGTCCAACGGAAAATTAAATTTAAATGCTATGTGTATATTATATGTATGTTCGTATGTATCTATACATAATTGTATGCAATACAGTACATACATCCATAAATAGGTGGTAGTAGTAGTACGTATTTTTTACCACGTTTTTATTAACTCGCGTTCTTGTCTGTCTGATTGTTTGTCTGTTTGGTACAAATTTTGCAATCAAATTATTGTAAATCCAATATGGCGGACGCACCACGATGGCGGATTACCTTTTTCTTCACAAACCCCCTGATATGGGTATCAAATGAAAGGACTTTACGAGTAGAATACGATGAGCTATGTGACGTCATTCTTAACCCAATATACCAATAGATGATAATATTGATGCGTGAATAGTTCACCTGAGTTTTCTCAACGACAGCTACTCTTTATAGTCCTTACTATTATCTATTGCACCTCACGTTTTTCGTTTAGGAGAAATTATTTTATACTTTTTAGTCTGTTTTCCGTTTTAAAAAGGTTGTATATTAAAAAACATTTTTTATTTAAATAATTATTCAAAAAATTCATACTCATAATCCAGAAAAATACAACAAAGAATGTTAATTGTTTGCTTTTATTTTTATCTTCATACAAAAAATTAACGTGCATTATTGTATTCTATAAAGAAATACATACCATTTTTTCATCATGTTTTCCCTTTTCTTAATAATGTCTGAAGCCTGCGTTTTTCCTATATTAAAGCGCTTTAATACATTTCTGACACTCAATTTCTCTTTATTGTACGCTTCAATCTTTTGTTTAATAGTCAAAATTTTCCTCTCAGATCGATGCCATTTTCGGAAAATATTTATTATTGAATATTTATGTACAATATGCAAATACCGCACACCACATTAACACATCAGTGAAGAAATGAAACAAGCAATCAGAAGAAGCTACTACGTATCTTAGATCGGCCGCCGATCGTGTACTTTCCGTAATTTAGGGAATCCCCAAACGTCGTCGCGTCAAATTATGCAGTATCATCATTAGCGGAGAATCACCGAAGCGTCAGGCACTGGTTAAGTTAGGTTAGGTGTCCCTACAAGAGAACATATTGTCGTCAAAATGTTGAGAAATTAGTATCCGTGTCCGCTCGAGGGAGAGTTGAATTGTGTTTTAAAGACCACCAACAGCTAAGGTTATTTGGGCCTAGCACCAATTCATATTTTCAATTCATTATTTTTTTTTTTTTTTAATAATAAATTGAAAATCCAATTGACACTTTTACCAGCTCTCGGGCTAGAGCCCGAGAACTGGGGACTTGTAATAGAGGAACCATAGCAACGCCATGTAAACTCGAGGGAGAGTTATGGTAGTACTATTCTTATGGAAAGCTGCCGGTACCAACCAAAAATGTCCGTATATAGGAGGTGTCTGTCTATAGGGGATGTCCGTTAAGGCAGATTTCACTGTATATATAATATGCGTTCGTGAAGTGTAGACAATTGTTTGCAACAAATTAAGTGTGGTCCGAATGGCCAGCAGTACGAACGAATGTTTTACATCGGCTGTCGGTAAAAATACAAAGATCATTAGAAAATGTGAGCCACAAAAGTCTGGAAAGGTTGACAATAATTTGCAGTAGTTCGCTACCATTTGTCAAGAAAGGTTGTTTTACTGGGAATGTTAGCGATTGTAAATATTGCAAGTCATCCGTTGAGATGTGTATTGCTACCCAGAAACATTTCCGAGAATGTCTGTGTACGAGCAACAATGATAGCAATGCAAACGAATGCTAGTGTTTGTCGGATGTATTCCCGGCATTAGTATTTCTAAGTTATCATTGCCATCTGGCAGTAAAGTAAAGAACTTAATAAGTATATTATTTATGTGCAGAGACATGTTTATATATCATTACCTTTTTCGCTTGTGATAATGTCGGTTTTGACAGAAATATTGTCCTAACTCAATTGTAGTTGAATAAAAAGTAACCTATACTTTCAAGTTTGGTCCAGCTGTTCTCGAGTGATGCTGACATTACAATTTTATATATTAGTGATTAGATTGTATTGATAGTAAAAAATCTTTGCGTTAACTTATGACTCAATCCAAAATTAGAATTTGGTCTCGTAAATATTGAAGATTTGTAACAAGAATATGATAACATGGTGCTATTAAAATAATAAATATATATTTATCAAAAATTTGACTCTGATCAAAGTATTTCGGTCTTTTTTTTACTGGTTTGCGTAATGTATGCACATGTTACAGGATATATCTAAAATTCAAGGTCAGACGCAAAATGGCTGTTAAGTTCAGGGAAAAAAACATTTGCTATTTTTGACTAACTGAAAAGTGAAAACTCATCAACAGGAATAAACAATTAATTGCATAAGGCCCAGATAATCCTGTTAGTTGGTGGCTGTAAAAAAAAGGAATTCATTGTGATGTCTGCCTCGAATTTGAAGTACAGTAATGTTTGAATAATCCGAACAGAAAGTTGCCAGAACCCGTTCGGATTATAGAATACATAGTGCATTTTCACGCAAAATCTCAGCCTTTCGTTGGAGTGTCAATGTAACATGCTTTTGTTTGCAAGCCATCGCTTGAAATATCATCCGACTTTGTTAATTTATTTTTATTTATTGTGGATTATAGACGCGTCGACATCTAAGGTCATTAGCGTCTTTCAACTACACTAAATAACAACTAACTTAAAACTAAATAACATCACAAAACATCCATGAGCGCAGGTGGTATTCGAACCCACGGCAGTCCAGTTTAGAGGTTGCGGCACCAAGCATGCTAACCACTAGGCTATACTGCCCTCCACCCGACTTTGTTGACGCGTGCACGCAAGTTGAGACTTGCAGACTTACTGAAGACGTTCGGCATGCTCTCGTTAGACACGCATGCATATGCAAAGATAAATAGTTCGGATTATAGGGGGTTCGGATTATCCAAACATTACTGTATATCTTATAACATATCAGAAAGTAGATTTTCTTTTCGTTCTGAAAAATAAAGACTATATCTACATAATATAAAGATAGTTAATAAAATAGTTCAATTGAATTTGTTACTAACAAAATAATTTGTCGCTAGTGAGATGAAATAGTTTCAGAGTAAATAAATAGGCTATGTTTACATCGCCACAATAATACACTTTTACTTTGGATATAGTATGAAAGTGAATAAAAGTCAAAGACAAGTATTTCTGTAAGAAGTGAGTCAAACAAGGGAGCTAATTTTCGATTGAGATAAACAATCCTACCAAATTGAAGATCTCCAGTCATATTCGAACCAGTGTGTAGTCTAAACTCCAATGCATATTTCCATTAGACAAGACTTACATTTCTCTTTCTACTGCCTAATACATCTATTTACGTCATATATTGGAACATAATATAAGTATGATAGTATTTTATCAAGCAGTTTTTGATGTGAAATTTAAAATTTTATTATTGAAGTGAAACTTCTATTAAATTCGTGGGGCGATGAAATAATAATAATAATTAATGTTTATTGCACATAAGAACGTACAAAAGGCACCGTTCGACTTGCGTTGATCTTCCACCTGGCCCAATTTACTTTAAAAATTACAAATTAAAAATATACTAAAAGAAACATTACTACCCCAGTTGCTCTGTCAGTATTTTGTTTTGTATAAATTTAGAAATATTATTTTTATTGTAACTTTTAACCTGGGCAGGTAGATCATTCCACATATTTGATGCAAGATAATATGTAAAAGATTTTTGATATGTCGATGTCTTATGTATATCAATTAGAAAATTGGATTTGAAAGTGTGGAATGATGATGACATGCTGTTTTAAGTTTACCTATTAAATGTAAGAGCTCACCATTTTTTAGAATATTATATAATATGAAATTATACAAAATAATGTCTTTTTCTATGATGCAACATGTTTAAAATTTTATTTGAAAAAGCGACATGATAGATGATTGAGAAAGAAAGAGATAGAACGCACGAAAGAACTGCTCCAAGCGACATCTCTTATAGAATACTTATTCTTTGATCGTGGTGTAAACTTAGTTATAGATAATTTTAAATGGCACAGTCTAAAAATCACTGTTGTTAAAAAGTGGGAAGGTGATGTGACTGTACTTTAATAGTGAGAGTAGAATATTCTTGTTGTTTTTATCAGCTACAAAGAGCTGATTGTGCCAACAAATTTTATTATCTGTTTTTTCCATTTAAAAAAAAATATTAGAACTTCCCAATGTTTCGTGTTCTGAGAAAAGATTAAATGTGATGATAGCTGTTTTGAATTGTAATTATTGGTTATTTGTTGTCACTTAAAGACGTTCAAATTTTGAATTGTTCAAATTATTTATCCGTCTCGTTTATATTTGAGAAATTATATTTTTACCATAAATAAGTCCATAAGAATTATGTATCCAAAGTATTAGGTTAGGTTCACACGGCAATACACCGCATGTTTTTTTAGATTATTTGGTTTTAACCAATTAAATAGCGGTTGTTCACACGATTCAATTTTCATTCGTGTAAAAAACGAATAGCAGACGTGTGTACTTATGGATCCACGCGTTGTTCCACTTTTATATTTAGACGCCAGCGGGAACGCCGCCGGTATAATAGAAGATTTTGGGTTCGTCCTATAAATCAAAAAGCAATGCGTACTGAGACATTTGCAAAATTTTACGAAAGGCTGAGAAACGATGAAATACAATTCCATAGTTTTGTCCTACAAAATCGGTTTTTCTTCCACTAAAGAAATCAGTAACTCAATGTCTATAGCAGATTATGATAATAAACCCGTGCACTACCGTTTTTAGTTGTATAAATATTTATTTTAATTATTATTACAAACGAACACAACACTATTTTCAAAACAAACGCCGGTTCATTCCATAAAAAACGTGTTCGCATCGCGTTGTGTGAAAGAGATGGTGTTAATACTAGCGATACTGCAAACCATATACGTTTCAGTTCATTCGGTTTGCTTGACAAGCACGTTGTGATAGACATCTTCAACCGTAATACATTTATTTGCAGTACAAACGACGCGTGAACGATTCTATAGTCATTGTATGCGCCACTGTTTATTCGGTAAAATTTATCCTGCAAAAAAACGTGCGTTGTAAACCTAGGCTTATTGGTATGATTTCTTAATTTATTAAGTTGGAACCATAGTTAAATATGTCAAAACATTCTGTCTTATTTTCGATTTTATTCAAAGTCTATTTAATGAATTTCACTTCTCTTTGCTGTAGGACACATACAAAGATTTGGAAAATGGCGGAAAGTACCTCAGAATCAATAATACTTATATTTTTTTATGTAAAAAAACCTCGAGTTAGATAAAGAAAACGTATTTCTAAAATCACGTAAAAACGAAATATTCAAATTCTGTACCTACATTTTTTCTGATTATTATTAAAAAAGAAAGTTCGAAAGAATGAAAACGAAAAACACGATTGAAACTAAAAATTAACACAAAAAACGTGATTTTAGAAATAAGATTTTTTTTTACCCAACCGCATTTTTTATATATAAATATATTGATTCTGATATACTTTTCGTCATTCTTCAAACCTTCCTGTCGTATAGCAAACAGAAGTCAATTTCATTAAACAGGTTTTAAACAAAAACAGAGTGTTGGCATATTTGATAGGGGTTCCACCTTGAGTATATAATTTTCCAAATTTTTGTATCTCGACAATCCAAAAAAATGAATTAGTGATTATTTAGTGACGTTGTTCTGTAAAATGCTGCACTACAATGTGATGACTTGCATTTATTTAGGTGCCGTTTTTAGTGATTGTGTCATTCTAGGCAATGATTTCTATTTTCTACATCGCTTATAGCGATTCCATTGACTAATTATCAAACAATAGTTGTACATCAAAGCCTAGTTTGTCTAATAGAAAAATTGGCACGATCTGATGGCATTTATTATTAAATTACATATCAGTTATCTAATCTTATCTCCTAAAAAACTGCTGCCATTAATTATTAATTCATTAAAAATAACGTGGTTGGGAATAAAAATGGTCTTACTATGCCCATTTTAAACCGATTTTGTTTTTAATATCTTTTATGTTCTAACTTTGCAGATTTAATTATTACTGTGAAAAAGTTCGAAATTAAAACTTAACAATCTGTTTTAAAAATTTAATTGCGTAGCCAAAGATGTGGTCACAAATATTTTTTCTCATGTAGAATATAATTATATGTATTTTTTGTGAATAATGTTAAATATTATTAAAACATTATAATCATTATATTTTTTATATATTTATTATGTAATATGCATGATTAGTTTTTATGGAAAACAGATTTATAGTAAAAATAAAGATGTTTTCTATATAAGATATTTAAGTTACAAAAAAGAATCAGTCCAATAGATTAGATTTATTATTATTTTTTAATACTTTTATTTTTATTTAATATTATTCTTTTATTATAAAAAAATAAAATATCGAATACAAATAAGCAATTTATATTTTAAGAAGTCTAGCTTTTGTGCCATCTATGGTTTAAACATTAGATGCATATTGATTTAATACTAAAACAAAAATATTATGAATGTGTACATACATATTTTAAATTAAACATACTTTTATTCTATTTACTTAATGTTTATTTATTTGTTTTTATTACAGTAAAGTCAGTTTTTTAATGAATTGTCTATACCACATAGCGCCAGTAAGAGCACTTAGACTGTACCAAGTTATTATATAGGATAGATGTTCATTTCGAATCGTTACTCGAGTTTGGCCACCGACAGGGCCACCCTCTACCGAACTATCAACTGTGGCATCTAAAAATATCGGTTCTGCTCCTGTAAGCTCTGACATTGCATGAAGATCTCTGTAGAAAGGTAAAAATTGAATTCAGTTTTTTATTCTGATTGGGTTCAGTTTTCAACAGTATTTTTTTTAAATTTATGCAAATGATATTTACCTGTAAAACCAAGAATCGCTTTTGGGTTTATTCTGAGGTAAAAATGGTGGCCGATCTTCATGTAAGCGTACGACTCCTGTAAGAGTGACTTCGTCAGTAATTTGACCCTGTTTTCTCGTTTCTGGATTCTTTTTATTTTTAGGAACCCATCCTCGATTAACTAAAATTGTCATGCTAAAACAATAAGTACAGATATTGATTTGAAATTTTTAATGCAATATATAAATGTTGTAACATACTCTCTATCGGAAAGTTTGAACGGTGTAATAACAAGAAAGCCACTAGAGCCGGTTCCACCCCGCGATAAGAGTCCACTTTCCGAAGCAGCGTCTCCGTGTTTTAATAAAGATCGTGGACCTAAATGTATTTCTTTTGAATGATCGAAATGACCTCTAACTTGAACTTTACAATATTCAAGAGAATTTAATTCACTCAAACTGAAATAGAACAAGAAGTCTGTTAATAATAAATAAATCCGAAGGTATGTACAATGTCTAATATACATACTCTTCAGGCAGTTCGACTGTTTTAGAACGGACTCTTCTTTCTAAATCGGCTATTAACTGTTCTTTCCATTTTTTTCTCTGAACTTGCCATGTCCCGAGACCAAATGTTGTGATTGGGATTAACTTAAAAGTTTAAAAATTAGGTAACACTAGAAATGTGGGCTGTTCCACCTTATTCCAATTTTCTAAAGCGTACTAAAACTAGATATTGTAGATGATAGACGTTCCACAACAGTCTGTTACACTAAGACGGTATTTTGCTGGACCGATTTCGAGTCTGAAACTAATTCGGAAAACGCTTCGCCGTTTAGAAGTACGTTCATTATAGTGTACTGTTATAGAATATTGTTAATATTACTATTTCCAAAAAAGAATCATAATATTAAAAAACATTAAAGCAATACTTACAAGTAGAAACCAACCAATGGGTTCAATTTTTTGATCACTTGTACGAGATGCATGTTTGACATATAAAGAACGACTAAATTCATTTTTATTTCTTGCTATTCCAATTATTCCTAGTTCTGAGCATGTTTTAAAACATTTCTTTACATTAATTTCCTTACAAATTCTGAACATTTTTGTCTGCTTTATAGGTTATATTTAAGCTGTCAAGTGTCAAATTACCTAACCTAAAAATGTGTTTGTTATTACTACAGAGGTTCTGACTTCTGAGATTTAAAACTTAAGTGTATCATAAGTGAATAAAATAATTTGTTGACTTATAATTTGAAGCCCATAACATAATGTTTATACGGCGAACGACACGTTTCCTGAAGTCTTATTTCAGAGAATATTGCACAGATTATACAAATCCTGTTAATGAGTTGAGACAAACGGTACAAATTGCTTCTGTATCGTTATCTCGTCAATTACGGTCCCGAATTGTCGTAAATGGGCCTCTTACAGTCGCAGATTACATGAGAGAAGTTCTGACAAATCCACTATCTGGATATTATATGCATAACAATGTTTTGGGTAACGAAGGTGATTTTATTACTTCTCCCGAAATGGGACAGCTATTTGGTGAGGTAACTGAGAATATTGTGAATAATTAAACTCAAAAAAGACATAATTTCTAAGAACTTAATCAGTATTAATTTTTGCACTCTTCTGAGCACTATGAAAGCTTTTGATCGAGGATCGATATAATAATATTAAAATGAATTGCAGATGGTAGCTATATGGTGTATAAGCGAATGGGCAAAAATAGGATCTCCAAAACCTTTTCAGTTGATTGAGTTAGGTCCAGGAAAAGGCACACTGTCTCAAGATATTTTGAAAGTAATATCTTTTCATCAGTTACGATTCTTGTTACTTTATAGTTATATTTCTTAGTAAATGGTTGTTCGTAGGTTTTCAATCATTTCAAATTGGATAAAGATCTGAGTCTTCATTTAGTTGAAATAAGTCCTCATTTAAGTCGATTGCAGTTTGAAAACCTATGTTCGGATAATTCGGAACAAGTTATCGATAGTGAATCGAATCATTATAAAGCAGGATACACAAAGACGGGTATTCCTGTGTATTGGTATCAGCGTTTACAGGAAGTGCCAAAACAATTTTCAATAATTGTCGCTCATGAATTTTTTGATGCTTTGCCTATACATAAATTACAGGTCGGTGTTTAGTATTTTTAAAATGTTAGAATGTTAAATATTTGCATTAACTTCATAAGGGTATATTTAAAGGATAAATTTACATGTCATTGGCGGGATTCAAATTCAAATCCTCCAGTTTTTCGCCAGATATGCTATCCGTTACGCCAAAAGCCATTACAGTAGGCAAACATTTTTTCTGTAAGAACTAACGAATTTTATGATATGCAGTTCCTGAATTCCATACATTTTATTTTGAAAAAAATAATAGATAAAATCTTGTGAACTTTTTAGAAAACTGACAAAGGTTGGAATGAAATATTAGTAGATTGTGATCCAAAAACTGAAAAATTTAGATACGTTTTATCTCCTACTTCAACTCCAGCTAAAGTTTATATAAAAAATAATGAAACCAGAAAACATATAGAAATTTGCCCCGATGCTCTAGTTATAATGGAACACATGGCTTCACGGTTAGAAGAAGACGGCGGTTTTGCCCTTATTGCTGATTATGGTCATGACGGTGATAAAGAAGATACATTTAGGGCAAGTATTAATTGGTAATTAATATATTGGTTGAATCTGACATTTGTATTTATTTTTATTATTTTAGTCTTTTAAAAAACATCAATTGCACGATCCACTATTAGATCCTGGAACAGCAGATTTAACGGCAGATGTAGACTTTTCGCAGTTGCGATCAGTTGCTACGAAAAATGATAAATTGATCGCGTTTGGTCCTGTTCCTCAAGGAGATTTTTTACGTGCCATGGGAATAGAACTTAGACTGAATATGTTACTTGAAAAAGCTAATAAAGAAGAAAAAGAAATTTTGACATATGGTTACAATATGATGTTAGATAAAGACAAAATGGGAGAACGGTTTAAAATATTTTCACTGTTTCCGTTTGTTTTAAAGGATTTATTAAATAAATTTCCTGTAACAGGATTTAATGTCAAGTAAAATTCAAATAAATTATAGATAAAACATTGTTAATAAAATTGATTTTGTTGTTTACGTTTTTTATTTATTTCATTTGATGGCAAGGAGGCTCGGACTGGTAAAAAAAATTGGCTCAGGTCTTTAGGGCATGGACCGGGCTCCCATATGTCGCGTCTAGGCAAACAAGATTGCAGCTATTGCAATCTATATTTATGTTTAAAATATATCAAACGTGGTCCAGACCAGTCCACGATTGGCACCGGGCATAAGCCCGCCATGCCTGTATGTCCAGGCCAAGCCTGATAGCTAGATCCGTCGATGTGCGTGCATCACGTAAAACCCATCGGACAGATTTTGTGTGCTTCGTATGCATAAGGTTGTTGGTTTTTTTCATATTTATTTATATATACAGGGTGATTCATTAACAATGGGACAACAAAAAGCTGAAGATACTACACGTCAAACTCAAAACATATTATTTTCGTTAAATAAATTGTCTTGGAAACAACATATACATTATACATGGCGTTAGTGGTAAAGTGACCAAAGCTACACAGGTATCCTCAAAGACACTTAACACACGCCTGCCACATGTTCCTGAGATCAAAATAAGCTGATTTAAGCAAACTTACCTTCTTACAAAATTGCTTAGTTTGGGCGCTATACGGCCCTGAAGTTACAATTTTGAAATCGTTTTTTTGTTATAAATTTAATACGGCTTGTGCGATTTTGCCAAAATTTGGCACGTTGACATAGTTTTATGGAACAAAAAAACCCATATCAAAATTATTATGATTAATATTAATCCATAGGCGTAGAACTCGGGTTTTTTAATATTTGAACGTTTCAAATTTCTACGCCAATGGAAGAAAAGGGGTTTAAGTAAAAAATTTAGATTCAGTAACTTATTTGCTACAAAAAAGCTACTCTTAATACGACTCGATTACTCTCATGGTTTTTGAGAAATTTGTGTTTTAATAATAAGTTGATCAATAATAATACGTTGATAATAATAAGTTGATCAATAAACAAATAAGATGGCCATGCTTTTTTCTAAGAATAAAACTGGAGATAATGAAGAAGTTATGCAAAGAGTAAATTAATTTTCTTCGTCGTATAAATCTTTGTATGCGTGAAAATGGTGAACACTTTGACCACTTTTTATGACATATTTATTTATTTCTATTCATGTGTTAGTAACTTTACATCATTTTGTAAAAATTACTGCGAATTATTAAAATACAAATTTCTCAAAAACCATGAGAGTAATCGAGTCTTATTAAGAGTAGCTTTTTTGTAGCAAATAAGTTACTGAATCTAAATTTTATAATTAAACCCATTTTTTTCCATTGGCGTAGAAATTTGAAACGTTCAAATATTAAAAAACCTGAGTTCTACGCTTATGGATTAATATTAATCATAATTTTGATATGGGTTTTTTCTTCCATAAAACTATGTTAATGTGCCAAATTTTAGCAAAATCGCACAAGCAGTTTTAAATTTATAACAAAAAAACGATTTCAAAATTGTAACTTCAAGGCCGTATAGCGCCCAAACTAAGTAATTTTGTAAGAAGGTAAGTTTGCTTAAATCGGCTTATTTTGGTCTCAGAAACATGTGGTAGGCGTGTGTTAAGTGTCTTTGAGGACACCCTGTATATTCTTTATGGAAGCTTAAAAAATGCTTCAGATGTTTATAAAACTCTTCTGCTTTAAAAAAAGGCTGTAAGGTGTATTGCTGGGGCTACTTACGATGCTTACTGCAAACCACTATATTCATTGCATTAGGTATAATGACTGTCTGAATATACAGGAGGGTGAGTTACTAAAAATGTCTCGGGTGATATCTCATTTATTATGAGCATTAGAAAAAAAGTTTTAGATAAAAGTTGGATTGAAATAAGAGCACTGTACTTTAAAGTATTTTTAACTATACAGGGTGTACGATGTAGTTATGGTACAACTGACTTGTATTTTTATAAGTTGAACACCCTCTATATTTTTAGGACATCTCATTGTCCATTCGGAGGCCTACATAAAATGGTGCCATTTTTAAAATTCGGTTGGGACGTTGCCAAAATATTCAACTTTTTCTGCAAAATTCTACATTTTCGTTATCTACTACTAAAATACACACCAACCACATTTTTCGAATTGAGTTAATTTTTGCGTGTCAAGTATTAGGTAGTCCATAACATGTGCTACCCTCCAGATATTTCAGAGTGATTAGAACCTTTTTATAGTTTTGAAGAGTAGGTTCTACAAAATAATGTAATAAATACTGGTTACAACTTACATAAAAAAGTAAATTCCAACCTATTGTAATTTCCGTGTGATCTTGTATTTTCTTGTATCTACTGCTTGTATCTTGACAATGCCAATTGTCTATACTACAATTTTTATTGTGTTTTGACTAATAAATATTGATTGATTGAAATGGTGACGATTGGAGCAAATATGCCTTTTCCGAAAGTTGATGGTTTCGGAAATATAGGGTGTTAAAAGTTAAAATTTTAATTCGTTTATTTGCCATTATTCTGAAAATAACTAGGTTAGACACTTGAAAATTTGACAAATGTTGAAAACTATTCTGATCAATTAATCACTAAAAAAAATTATTTTCAACTTTTTAGTGCATTTTTGTTTCAAAGTAAAACCATTGTTTTTTAAAAAGTTTTTAACACGCTTATATTAGCTTCACCTGTATGTTTGCGTGCTTACTTGCTTGCTTGTTTGTCAGTTTGTAACCGACTTCTTTGAACTTGATTTTGACCAACTTTGAACGGTCAGATTTAGTTTAAACTTTGTCGACTTATCAAAGACCGACGACAATACAATAATTCCATAAGTTTGTCCCATTATCTTGACCAGGATCTCCAGGACTAAAAAGCAAAAATAAATTATAATTTAAAAAAACTAAAAAACACACTTTAATGAACTAAAAAGTAAAAAATAATTAATTTTATTGTAAAAAAGCGTGGGGTAGTATGAAAATATGATACAAAGCACCCCACGCTTTTTACAATAAAATTAATTATTTTTTACTTTTTAGTTCATTAAAGCGTGTTTTTAGTTTTTTTAAATTATAATTTTTTTTAAGTTATTTTTAATGTAATATGTGCATAAATATATATGTTCACCGATTTCTCCTGCAATTTGTGAACCGATTTTGATGATTATCATTTTATTTAGTAGGGGATACCTTCGGGGTGGTCCCATATAAATTTTACTTAAATTGGTTCAGTAGTTCGACTGATTTTAATAAAAAGTGAGTAACGGACTGTAATCCCGTTAAGGTAAATGTCAGTTTTGACACAGCGTAAGAGACAGAAGTCGGTTAATAAGTGCAATCTACGTATTGTAAAGCCACTAAAAAGTAAAAAATAAAAAAAATTTTAATAAAAAGACCCTTCATATATTTCATTAAATTGGCGCCGACCTCAAAATTTTATAATTTTCCTCTTTTTAGTGGCTGTTTTGAAGGAGGTTTTTTTGTTAAAAAGTTTTGGTTCAGCAGTGATAAAGAACAAATGTTGCTTCTGCAGTTATAAAGAAATAAACAATTATTAAATTTTTTATAACAATTGATCGCGCTAGAATTTTTAAATCCTGATAATTTTTTTTTGTTCTTTTTAAGCTTTAAAATTTTTTTACTAAAAGGTTATTTAATATAGTCTACCCATAATTGTAGATTTTAAACAATTGAATAACGTATGACTTTTCTCTACTGTAAAAAAAGCTTTGTAAGGTGGTGTATCGCGTAAGTTTTACTTAAATAACTAAATAAATCGCTGTCATCTAATATTCAAGATGTCATAATTTCAAAACGACAAAATTCGTTAAAATTGTCAGAATGTGTTGTTTCATTATACTTATTTATTAACTAAATTTAAAAATTTGTGATAAAAAATTAATGTTTTATAGCTGTTTAATTTGTTATATGAAGTTTTAAAATTATTATTTTCAAATTGACATTACAATTTTTATCAATCTTTCTGTGTGTGTATCATACTTGTATCATTTAAATTTTAAATTTATACTTTTATTTAAAAACATTGAATTATAAATGACGAAATTGTACAATAAAAAGATAAATATTTCATAAAAAAATATAGCAAATACATATTTGTTCTATTTTTTTGCGCCTCTTGTTCAACGAACAATTTACATCAGGTATTACTATTTGTGCATAATATTAAAATATAAAGATACATAACTGTAAAATGTAGTTTATTATTTACTAAGAATGTTACATTTGTATATTATTATTTTAAAATTTACATGATACTTGTTCACTTTTCCAAATATTTCTTTCCAGTAAACAGTATGAAGGTTTAAGGAATGACGATTTTTGTAAAATATATTAGGACATCACAACACGAGCTGCAATATTATTGCGTAGAAATGTATTTGAACGTTATAACTGTTCATTGAAGCTATTTCACTTCTTTTTTTAAAGAATTTAGCATGATTAATTCCAATTTACTTTTTGAAAAGTCAAATCTAATATTTTGTTATTTAAAAATGATTTTCCGTTTCCTTGGTTAATTTTTATTTAGTAAAACAGTGCTAAAACAGTAAACTTGGAAAATATAACTAATCTAATCATAATTTTGTAATTTTTTACACGTTGCCAACTTAAAATAATTGTTATTCATTTTTTTTAAATCTACAATTATGGGATAGACTTTAGGTACATTAAAGAATAAAATGTTTAAAGCATTAGGTCTGCTATGCTGTGCTAATGGTAAATTGACTATTTTTAATCTTTTTTTATAAACAAACTATGAACCCTAGGTCGCTAAAATTTTAACACTGCATATATTGCAACTATTTTTATCGATCCTTCTAAATTTCATGATATTTTCATCATTTTCGCTAAGGTCCTGTACATCCTTAATTAAAATTTTACTAGATATTGGTACTTGATAATTTTTAGCATAAATTAATTTTATGTAAAATCGTATGAGTTATTCTAATTTCTATGCCTAAGGATTATGCGCTTAAGTCAATTTATATACTAAGTAATAGATGAAAAATGGAACCGGGATGTAATATGAATGAAACTATTTATTATCTCTATCGCAGTATGTTTGTTGTACGCGGTTTATAGCCACAGTATTATCAAACCGATAGATGCCATACATTTAAAACTAATACCCAATGCCGAACATATTTATCTACTGGAGATCCGAAAATACCTTGAAGCTTTGATTTAGAAATGATGCAGTTGCAACAAAAAACGATTATGTGCTTTAAGACTAAGAATGTCGATCCTTCCTGAAAAAAATGATATCCGAATCTATTTAAATCGAACCCAAAAGCATCGATTCTCCATTAAATCAGGCACTGAAAGATCGATTCTTGATTAATCAATTCGTTAGTCAATTTTTTTGAAACGCTCTTAGTAAAGCAAAAGCATAATAATATGTAATGATGAATAATTAGTGTAATAGCCCAGTTATTTTAAACATAAGAACGACCACTCTGGGAAATAATTCCCAGTTGGCTTAATTTTTGTATAGATACACTTCCGTTATGGTGTTTTAAAAAACGTGTAGAAAGTTCCCATTGATATCGTACCGGCGTTGCCAGATATTCGAGATTCAACTTCACAAAAAACGAGTTTTTGCGGATTTCTCGGTTCCGTTCCATGTTTAGTAAGAAATGGTTATTATCAATCTTGTAGAGAACAAAATTCTCTACAACTTTTGTATAAAAGTTTTTTGTCTACAATTCATAGTTTTGCTTATTTAAGTACCCGCGGCTTCCTTCCCCTTGATTTTACATAACGGGATTATACTGCTTCCCGATGGCCTAACATAATGATTTATACCTTTAATTTTAAGCTGACGATTAATAATAATTTTATCGAAATTAATGCAGTAGTTCTCTAGTTATAAACAATCAAACATTCAAACTAACAGCAGGCAAACAGTTAGACAGACAGACAGATAATTGTTTTTTGAAAATACGATATTTCTAATTGACATAAATTTTAAAGACTATTCGTAAAGGAATTTGGTAAAAAGTTGTAGAGAATTTTCTTCTCTACAAGATTGATAATAAGCATTTTTTACTAATAAATTATAATTTAAAAAAACTAAAAAACACGCTTTAATGAACTAAAAAGTAAAAAATAATTAATTTTATTGTAAAAAAGCGTGGGGTAGTATGAAAATATGATACAAAGCACCCCACGCTTTTTTACAATAAAATTAATTATTTTTTACTTTTTAGTTCATTAAAGCGTGTTTTTTAATTTTTTAAATTATAATTTATTTTTGCTTTTTAGTCCTGGAGATCCTGGTCAGGATAATGGGACAAACTTATGGAATTATTGTATTGTAATCGGTCCTTAATAATAATAATAAGTGTGCACAGTTTAAACTAAATCTGACCGTTCAAAGTTGGTCAAAATCAAGTTCAAAGAAGTCGGTTACAAACTGACAAACAAGCAAGCAAGCCCGCAAGCAAGCAAGCATACAGGTGAAGCTAATATAAGCGTGTTAAAAAAATGGAACGGAACCGAGAAATTTCGTAGTAAAAATCTAAAACGATTGGGCTATAAGTACAGACCTCAGATCTACTGCACCAAAAATATCAACTTTCATACAAAGTTGTTATGTCCTGTCCAAAGGTCAAAAGATAAGCTTGGTAATTTAAGAATCCGTTCCAAAATACCTACTGCATGTAAAGTCAATCGGTCCGATTCTAAGGGTTCTGGGATCGAATCACTGAATTCAGTATTTCAGATCGATCTAAAAATTGATTTTATTGCCATAAAGAATCGATTTTTCGATTATTCGATCTCAGATCGACATGCCTACTTAAGACCACACGGCAGAAGAGAAACCCTCTCACTCACAGGTATACTTTCGTGCCCTCTCTAATTCACATACAATAAAAACAATACAAATTGTTGTGTAAGCTCCAATACATATTGAAATAGAGCGGTTTCGTTCGCGTAAACATCGATACCAAGTTGCTGAGCCGTTTTCGAGTAATACCAGTACAAACAGACAAAAATTCTGCAAATATATTCTGTATGTATCCGAAAAACTAGCGAGAAAATTAAAGTACAGACATAGATCCCATTAGCATTTTGCATGTTATAACTGTCTCTCTCTCTCTCTGACTCATAGGCGTATCAACCGTTTAGCATGCATTTTAAATAATAAAAAACAGTGGTTAATAATGAAAATTTTCTTAATCTCGCTAACGGATCTTATTAACAATAGTATAAAGAATAAAAAAAAAATAATAATTTTTTATATTATGCATTGCATTTTTTGACTCATTTCTAATGGTTCAAAAGTTACCAAAAACGTAATTTTTCACACATTTAAAAAATAATATCACTGAAAATATTTAATTTGTCGTAAAAAGTCAAAGGACATTTTATGTTCGTATTTAGTCAAAGAATACGAAAAAAATGTGTCCCGTTCTCAAATTTCATTATCTTGCATTTGTTAAAATAATTGCGTTTTAAACAATATGGCACTAATAGTCGCCCCGTGATAACATGCATTTTTATAATCAAGTACTACTTACATACTCAAGAAAATCGCGCAAAATATATTTCTGCCGAATAATTTTTTATACTTATGCGCCATACATTTTGATAAACTTGCAATGATTGGTAATGTTTGTTATCGTGGTTAAATCTCAATAACAAATTGATATGATAACGGCCTTTATGTAACGACAATAACAAGCTGTTTTAAATAGGTTGTCGTTGCAACGATAGTTTTATGCTGGATATGAAGTTGTGGACCACCCAGAAGTAATTCATTATTTTATTCTTGTGATAAAGTAAGCGCGGTCAAAGACTGCACGTACATTTTGTACCGCACATAAAACATATTTATCTCTGCACCTATTCGAACCGCTTTGCCCCTTGAACATTGCAAATGGCCGCTGAATTACACTGACATACATTATGGAAAGGTAAAATTTATAAACACTAGAGTTCTATGCCCGGGGAGAGCTTCCTTTTAGACCGGGAGTTAGTGACAATTTTCAGTGATTATTTATTTAAGGCCTTATTTTTGTGAAGATGTTGAGGGAGGCATATTAAAGTGCACTGAGTTTAAGCGGCCTCTAGACGATCAATATTTACGTCAATATATTGCACAATATATTGTGCAATAGTATTAGTTGGCCAACCCACACGATGCAATATTATTGCTCAATAAATTAGTTCACGGCTGATACTTGTGCAGTCAACATGTGGAATAATAAGAAAACATCAAGTTTTGTGGCCATTGTATTAGTTATAAGTAGCTTCAAAAAAGAAAGAGAAAAAGAAGCGCAAGTGGATGAAGGAATGGTTTAAAAAAAGAAATAAATACACTCATGAAAATCTGTTAAGTGAACTAAGATTTAGTGAACCAAGTGATTTTCAAAACTTTTTGCGACTAGATAGTACAATTTGATGAACTCTTGAGAAGGTTTACGCCTGAGATTAAAAAAATTTCAACACTGTTAACACATGAAGCAGTATTGCACAATATCGCTCACAGACGAAGCAATATTTACTACATTGCACAATAAAAATCAATCTCTTTTTGATTGACGCAATATATTGCGCAATCATTCAATGTGATCTACAGACGCTCAATATTATTGTACAATATCAATTATTGTGCAATATATTGATCGTCTAAGGGCCGCTACGAGATTTTGCTAGATAGCGGTATGGGAGGGATACAAACCGCCCCCAACATTTAACCAAAAAAAAATGGTCACAATTATTATTGCTTCAAGGCTGAAATTGATTGTATAGCTTGTCAGTTGTCGGTGAACCCAATAATGCCATTATAATATTTTCAGATCGATTGGTCGGTATTAAAAGAGTGGCGGATCACCCTATACGTGTCATGCATCTGACGACATTTTTATTATTAGTTCAAGGTTCAAAATTTAATATGTTGTTACGGCGACTGTTTTAAGCATAATATATTTCAATTTGCAGAACAAAATGTCGGTATTAACCCCCTCTCTTAGAGGGTAACTTGCTCGCCTAGGTGTTTATATCGTTCTGCAAGGGGGTTAATACCGACATTTTGTTCCGCAAATTGAAATATGTGCTTAAAACAGTCGACGTAACAACATATTAAAATTTGAACCTTGAACTAATAATAAAAATTTCGTCGGGTATATGATACGTTTAGGGTGATTTGCCACACTTTTAATACTGACCAATCGATCTGCAAATATTATATGGCATTATTGAGTTCACCGACAAGCTATACAATCAATTTCAGCCTTGAAGCAATAATAATTGTGACAATTTTTTTGTTACATATTGGGGGCGATCTGTATCCCTCCCATATCGCTATCTAGCAAAATCTCTTACTCTGCAGGGCACTTTAATATGCCTCCTTCAATATCTTCACAAAAATAAGGCCTTGAATAAATAATCACTAAAAATTGTCACTAGCTCTCGGCCTATTTAGGAATGAACTTTTTCCGTGAGGTGAGCTCCTTCTTTGAAGTATCTTTTCCTCGAGATAAGCTCATTCTTCAAGGTGTTTCTTACTAGAGATGTCTCTTCCTCGAGTTGAGCCCCTTCTTCGAACTGAGTTTTCATCGAAGCCACTCTTTTCCTCGAGCCAAGTCTCCTCCTCGAGCTGAGCCCCTTCTTCCCTTCTTCGAGGTGTCTCTTCCTCGAATTGAGCCCCTTCTTCAAAGTGAGTCTCTTCATCGAAGCCAGTGTCTTTCTCTAAGTCTTCTCCTCGAGTTGAGCTTCTTCTTTGAGGTATCTTTTCCTCGAGGCAAATATCTTCCGCAAGTTGAGCCTCTTCTTCCAGGTGAGTCTCTTCATCGAAGTCAGTATCTTCCTTGAGCCACGTCTCCTCCTCGAGATGAGTCCCTTCTTCGAGGTGTCTCGTACTCGAGGCGAATATATTCCACGAGTTGAGCCCCTTCTTCGAGGTTAGTCTCTTCTCTAAGACGAATTTCTTCCTTGAGCTGAACCTCTTCCGCGATTTAAAATAAAAAAAATAAAAGTACAAATCCACTTTCAAATAATTTACTTTTAGCATTAAATTACCATGGACAGTAGATACCATAGTAAAATTAAATGCTAAAAGTACTTTATTGTTATACCCACTACACAATAGCTACTTTCCATGCATGTATACCGGCCCGTATTGGATCATATTTTAACAGGCAGCCGTGCCGAAAATCGAAATACATAATTGGTGCGGTAAGTAAACGGTTGCAATAGCAACTTCTATTTATTTGCTCTATCCGCTTGTTTTTACATGGTCACGGCCTGCTGTAAATGTAAAGATGACGACGCAAATTAACTGTCAAAACTTTTTGAAAATGAAGTGAAAAGTAGCTATTTTGCAGCGGGTATGGCAAAAATACCATATATAAAACTCGCTATCGTCAGTTTTTGCATTCTGTCACCACTCGTCAATAATATGACCCATTACGCATCTAGATATACAATCTACTATAAAAGTAGATTTAGCGTTGAAAGTCGTACCAGAAACAGAGCATTAGTGTTTTGTGGGTGCTTTTGACTTATGAGTTTAATTTTTTTTTCTAAATGAATAATGTAGTTTTTTCCGACATTGCATTCTTGTTTTGATTTATCTGCCAACTTGTGATCTGTCCTGTAGGACGGGAAATGAGCGAATGAAGCCACAGCTGGCAGCGACAACGTCAGGGTCAATTTAACTCACACAGCAGGAGGGTGTATATTAGATTTTGCACCTGGATGATGAGGGTCTTTGGTTTTAGTGTTGTACGTTATTAGATGTTATGTTACTGAATAACGCTCACGTTGTTCTATCAATAGATTTTCATTTATAACCCTCGAGTCTTGATTTACAATCAAAAGTAGAGTTCGAGCAAATGACATTAATAGGTTGTTTTTATTTTATGTTTTATTAAACTGACATATTATATACTAAATGTCAAATAGTAGGATTAGCAGGAATGTCGACAATGCTTTTAATCAGTAATTAATTAAGTCATTGTGCAATGTGCACACTACATTTCTGCTAAATTATTTGATTTTGATTTTTTAAAATTTTTTTAAAGATCACCAACAGCCAGGGTTATACGGGCCTAGCACCAATTCATATTTTCAATTTATTATTATTTTTTAATAGTATACATTGCAAATACAATTGATACTTTTACCAGTTTCCGGGTTAGGACCTGCGGGAACTGGGTTGATAATAGAGGGAACACCGTATAAACAACGGCTTTTAAACAGTGGAAGAATTTTTCTAATCAGTTTAGTGGTTCTGTAGGTAACGTAGATTCAAACTTCTTCTTTAGGCTAATTTAAGATCGCATCTAGGGGTAACTAATTATAAGCTGTATAAGTTAACCAATTTATCAATTACGAATGAGTAGCGAGGCACACATTCATCGATCAAACAAAGACAAAGAAAAGTGGAACAGAAGTACTTTAATACATTGTTATGATGCGGATGGCGCTGTCCAGTTTTCTATGTTTATGAATTATCCTTTTAATGGTACAATTCGTTAAAAAAATATGGACAATGAGAATGTATTTTTTACTACCATGTAGGCTATTTTCTATTCAAACGTCAACAAAAAAAGATACAGAAAATCATATTTTAAAAGTAGAACGCACTGAAAGTATAATATGAAAATATAGGTTATATTAAATTATGTTGTTTTAATATTTCATATAACTTCGAAGCTATAATTTGGTTTCTTTTTGTAAGTCAATGACGGGAAGCGCTACGGCAAAACCGTGATACGATTGCTTAAAATCTATATTCTACGTACGCTGAAATAGAATTTCCTGCCTCGTCTTCCAAGCAGGTGGTTTGGTATAGCGAAGACCGAAGTCAGTATCACACCATGTTTCAAGTCAGAGATATACGTTAGTTTATATACAACGCGTTTTCCGAAGTAATATACTAAAGCTCATTGACTTACACTACTGGACATCCTAGCGTATATCGTTGTAGTAATTTTTGGATTCAGAGGACTGAGGAGGATAGATGGTTGTGGCCCATCTTTACGTTACTAGTTTGAGAGAGATAGCAATTGACTACACATCTACTTTTTAACCACTTGGGCACGTCCGGGTAGTGTACTGAGAATGGAGCCATCCCGAATTTTTGAAGTGAAACTTCTTATGCGGGGGTGCCTCGACGATTTGAAGGATAAAATCAGGTAAAATGCTGACTCGATGAAACGAAAAATGTGTGGTAAGAAAGAATGTTTGGAATGTATGTCTTCTTCTCGCGGGGTCTGTGCTATTTGGTATAGATGCATTCGAACGGCAGTTCAGTTGTACTTCGCAAGACGCACAAAGTGCTCCTCACCCTAATTGATTTTTATATTATTCATACATAATAAGTTTTACTTCGATCGTGTGTGCCGCGACACTTGATAAAAGAGGGAATATTCGGAAATTTTCCGGGAAATTTCATTCTGGTAAACCAAGCTAGTCGAAAGTGACTTTAATAATATTGTACCCGGAGTACAGCAGGAAGTAGGCGGTACGACATGGACGCCTTGTATGCCTTACAGAACATATATAGCCCGGGAGTTTGGGTTGCATTTTAGGTAGTGTTTTTACGCCGATCGATTGTTATCTTTTTCGATAAATCTGGTATGTCTAATAAGTAAACCAAGCGTCAGCTGACGCACTCGCGGTGGGTGTGGGTGTGAGAGGCTGCGAAAGTGGTAAAAAAAATTTTTTTTTAAGTAATAGTATGCCGACTTTTTTTATAAATAGTTGATATCATAGTGAGTTGAAAAAAAATTGTCAGCTGCATCGTGGAGGGGGGATTGTGCGTCAGCTGCTCGCATGAACTTGTAAAAAAACACGTAAAATATTGCGCATTTCACTTTTTTGCACTGACAGCAGCTGAGACAATTACGTTACTTAGGATTATGATCATATCGCTATCATAATCCTAGGTAACGTAATTGTCTCAGCTGCTGTCAGTGCAAAAAAGTGAAATGCGAATATTTTTTTACAAGTTCATGCGAGCAGCTGACGCGCAATCCCCCCTCCACGATGCAGCTGACAATTTTTTTTCAACTCACTATGATGTCAACTATTTATAAAAAAAGTTTCAGCCGGCGTACTATTACTTAAAATTTTTTTTTACCACTTTTGCAGCCTCCCACACCCAAACCCACCGCTACTTGAGCAGCTGACGGTCGGTTCACTGATTAGTTGTACGAGATCAACTATCGATATCAAAATCAACCGGCTTACTATGACTTTTTCATTTGCAACGCTTCCTCCCGGACTAATAATACGTATGTATGCAGGATCTAGGTACTTGTTAGTAGGTACGTACATTGTCGTACATACCTCTGCTGCAATACTAGTAATCTCCTGCCGTAAATTTGTTTCGTAAGTTTCCAACACTTGTGACATGTTAGGTGGTCGGAACTCGGTGATAAGATTCAAACTATTGTTACCATGGAACATAGAATATGGAGGGATGTAGCTGGATGTAAAACAAATCTTTTATTTTCGACTATGAGTTTTTTAGTGCGAGGTCGCAACAAGACCGTGGAAATCCCTACATATTTTAAAGAGTAACTTCTGTCTTGTTTGTCTCAACGCGATAAACACGGACGCTATTCAACTGATTTTCATGCGGTTTTCACGAATGGGTAAACAAATAAATTAATAAGAATAATTAAGAGCACTGTGGTTTAATTTAAGGTAGTTGTCGTGCTATGGGCATAGTGTCAGAAAATTCTAAATTTTCGTATACTCATTAAGGATACTATATAATACAAATACCATTAAAATTTGCAGTTGATTGACCATCTCTAACTCGAGATAAACTTAATTAAAGTTCGGATAATTAACACGGAGAGCATAGGAAAGGTTGTATTTTTGACAAGTTTTTTAATTAAGAAAAAAAAGTAACAGTCAGAAATTTTAAAAAAACTAACTGTTCATTGATGTTTTTGTTCTGAGTTTAAAAAGAAAATCCAAAAATTATTGACCTTTTTATTGTTGAGATATAATAACGCAAAGTTCAACAATTTATGAGAAAAGTTGACATTTTTATATAATCCAAGCTAACAAACTAAGTGAAATATATGTGTTACTGTATGAACAACAGTTTAGGTACAATCTCTAACAAAATTTTTTTACATTTAACACTATACTTATTTATTGTTTTACAACGTATTATGAAAGAATACGTCTAACCACAATAATTGTATTAATTAATGTACACTTCAAAAACTATGCTCCCATCTTCAGCAAATACTAAACTTTAGTATTTGCTGAAGATGGGAGCATAGCTCTTGAAATGTATTTGTGTGTGTGTTTTAAAGACCACTAACAGGTAAGGTTATTTGGGCCTAGCACCAATTTATATTTTCAATTCATTATTTTTTTTTGTAATAAATTGAAAATCCAATTGGCATTTTTACCAGCTCTCGGGCTAAAACCAGTGAACTGGGGACTTGTAATAGAGGAACCATAGCAAAGCCATGTTCTTGAAATATACGTTCATTAATAAAATTATTGTGGTTAGACGTGCCTAAACTCTTTGTTGTTAAATAATATTAAGGTGGTTCTATTTTATTATCAAGCTACCAACTGCAAGGATTATCAAAGCCTATACCAATTAATTTCGATTTAATTATATTATTTTTTATAATAAATTGAAAATTCAATCGATACGTTCTTAGATCAGACCTTGGAAATCGGGGGTTTGTATGGACGAAGTTTGGAATTGTCGTATTATCAACGGTGTCCCTATAAGTTCGACTATTCTCAAGTCCTATCGTGGTATGGTAGAATGCTTGTCTTTTGTTTTCTGTTATCCGTCGGTTCGGCTCACGCGCTTATGTTTATCTATGTGTATTGTGGGAAACTGTGTGTAGTTTAGTTTGAACAGTTTGTAGTCTCTAAGACAGTAAGCAGTTCAAATCTCTAAAACCAGGATTGTATTTGCACAAAAATAGATATCGACTGTCTATTGAATAGGTCTATTGAAGTAGACAGTAGGAGAAAACAGGAAATTACCCTAGAAGAGTATTAGAATTGTTAAGAGGATTCAAATCTATTGAACTATAAAATATAAACTAGAAAATAACTATAAAAGAATGTTAAAATGGTCAGAAGGATTCAAATCTACTGAATTATAAAAATCTCTAAAACCAGGATTGTATTTGCACAAAAATAGATATCGACTGTCTACTGAATAGGTCTATTGAAGTAGACAGTAGGAGAAAACAGGAAATTACCCTAGAAGAGTATTAGAATTGTTAAGAGGATTCAAATCTATTGAACTATAAAATATAAACTAGAAAATAACTATAAAAGAATGTTAAAATGGTCAGAAGGATTCAAATCTACTGAATTATAAACTAGAAGAAACTATAGGACATAACTTTAGAAGAGTTTTAAAATGGTCAGAATTATAGGATTCAAACATATTGAACTATAAACTAAAAGAAACTAGAGAATAAATTACTCTAGAAGAGTATGAAAATGGTCAGAAGGATTCAAATCCATGGAACTATAAACTATATGATAATAATAATAATATATTTATTAGTCAAACACAATAAAATTGTACAGACATTGTCAAGATACATATAAGATCACAATAGGTTGAAGTTTACTTTTTTAAAGCCCGCAACCATATTACACTTGCAGTACTCTTCTACACTATAAAAAGGCTCCAATATTAAAAATTTTTTAATAATTTTTATAAAATATTTATATGAAAGTTCTTTGATTTTGTCAGGTAGTGAGTTATAAAATTTTTGACCCATAAAGTCGGGACTATGTTGACATATTTTAATTCTATGATATAAAACAACTGTTTCATTTCTGTTTCTGGTATCATAACCATGGTAATCAGCACCAGTTGATAAGCTATCGATTTTGGCTTTAAAATAGCACAGTACATTATAAATATATAGATTAAAAACAGTCATTATACCTAATGCAATGAATAGTGGTTTGCAGTGAGCATCGTAAGTAGCCCCAGCAATACACCTTACAGCTTTTTTTTTTAGCAGAAGAATTTTATAAACATCTGAAGCACAGCCCCAAAGCATTATTCCATAGGAGATGTTAGAATGGAAATAAGCAAAGTAGACGAATCTAAGTGTATGATATGATATGATAAAAAACTATAGGAAATAATTCTAGAATAGAATGGTTAGATGACTTCAGCAATAATGGGGTCGTTCTTGTAATTTTGAGCAGTAGGTACACATTATTCCTCATTCGTAAACAAATAACGTAAACCAACTTGTTCATTCTTATATACTTTCTTTAAGAATTAAAAAATGTTGTAAGCGCAGCTGGTCTGTCAACTGTCATTTGGCACGCTAGCTCTAAACCGGAAAAATTGTTTTTTAGATTCTAACACTAAAAAAAATGTGGGACGACCCCAATCATTGTGTAGTCATTCTTAAATCACAATACAGTTAATATTTTCTCTAAAGGTTCAATTAAAGCTCGATTGGCAGTTTTTGGAAACACCAAGTATACAAAGCTGTTGTATTGTACAAGACGCGTTGTAGTTTATGTTGTAGTTTTCTCTCAAAGTCTTATTATGTTTCTAAAAGTTTGATTCTATTATTTAAGCTTTGACAGGATAATGTGGATAGTTTCCTGGAAATGCAATCGAGGTTTTGTGATCGACTTGGTTTCGTAGAAGTTTTTCGCATCGTTGAATTTTGATCAGATGCATCGCACGACTAACCTAACCTAAAATTCAAAAATATATCTTCCAAGTTTATTGTATTTTAAAGATACATTCATTCTTATTTAATTACAATTATTATTAGTTTTATGAAATACACTTAAAAGTCTGTATTTCTTCTAGTTTAGAAGGTACGACCATTCAAAGGTTTTTTTTTTGTGATTGCTCAAACATTTTAAACGCCTACAATTTCTAAACCAGGAAAGATACAGACGTTTGCTTGCGCCCATTGGAACAAGCGTGTCTTTTACTAAAAGCATGTTAATTTTGAAAAAGTTCTGAGAGATTTCGGATTTATGTCTGAAATCTGCGTTTTTATTTTTAAGGTGTAAGTATGCCTTAAAAAATCGCAAAAATCGAAATCTTTCATACAATTTTTTAAAATTGAAAATGTTTATAGAACAAATTACGCTGATTTCACTAAATCAAACGTCCGCATCACTTTTACTTTTAGAAGCTACGACCAAGAACTAAGGAGGATGAATACAGCTCACAGTTGTGTCTTGCATGATCTTGCATCACTTCCGCGATATTTCACCGAGTCACTCTAGTAGAAATTGGGAGGTGTAATTAATATTTTTACACATCAAAAATATGAAATGAGAAGGTAAAACAATAAAATTTGTTACAAGAACGGTACCTACTTAGGTATTCGCCATGGGAAGTGCTCTGGTGGCAGAAAATAAAAGCAATATATACCAGAGAGCACTGAAATCCCTTCCCATGACGAATACGTTATTATAAAATTGTGAAATAATTCTTTTATTTTTTATCGAACATTTTTGTCTGTCCGCTTCATTTATCAGGACAGCAGAAATAGAAATTGTGATATTTCATATAAAATATTTCGTACCGCATAGTTATTTAATTTGTCAAAGGACATACAGCGGCACAGCCCTTGTAAAACATAGCTCCCCCATAAATAATTCACATTTCGACATAACAAAATATTTTTAAATCAATATTTTTTAAATTCATATCTGTCACACACGTTTAGTTGTCTCTTCCATACTAAAATTACATTATATTGAATTTCATTTCCCGTACCGCGACATCTTTCACCCTCTTCCCCCAACGTCAAATATTTTCCATTTGGTTGAAAAAATGTCACATCGAAAACGACGTGTGTGTAGCATGTTTGAAATTCCTGTGACAAAAATCACCTCGAGGCTACCATTTTGTATACGTGACACGACTGCGGAATATTGGTTTTGAACTTAATAGTTTCGACATTTATGGAAACAGAATACACAGAACATTTTGTGTTTGTTCTCGATGCAAAAGGTATAGACTATGTGCATTGTACACGGAGGGGAAATGCAGAGGTAGTTGACAGATCGCGTTTATTGTGGCAGAAATGGGAACTGAGCGACTTAACCGTTGCTGCGGTATATTATATTCATTTATGGCAGTTATTGTTACAATGAAATAATTTTTAATAGTTAGTAGCTGACCGGCCCGGCTTCGCCCGGGTACAAATTAGATTGAATCCAGGTTGGATTGAAATCAAGTTCATGTCGATTTTAATTAAAAAAGCGATATAAAATATAATATAGCTGCCTAGCCTGGACGAATTGTTCAAAATGTTACCCATTAACTATATCTTTTTATTATTGGCATTATTATAACGCCAATAATTAAAAACTATACCTTTTTATTATTAGCATTATTATAACGCAAATAACAAAAAGGTATATAGTAGTAGTTATAAAGAAGCAATATAATATTGCTTCTTTATAACTACTAATTTATATGAAACCTGGAGCAGTTAGTAGGTAACCTTAAATAAACATATCCTGCAGTCACTGGATACTAAACCCAACATTTAGTGGCCTTAAATAAAAAATGTGGAAACGGGTTGATCCTGTGGGCCAACCCGAAAACTTTTCGCTGTATTCGAGCTAAAAGAGCTCGAAAACGTTATTATTTGTAATATTTTTTTATTATTAAATAAATAAAAAAAAAACGTAAAAAACTTTTCAATTTTCTTAGCGGGAAGTTAAAAATATAATATTTTTTTTATATACTTACGAGAAAACAAAATTTAATTAAAAAAAAAAATTTTTTTGTCGTGCGATATCTCGTGAACCAATTGACCGATTTTGATGAATCTTGCGACAATTTAAAGAGGTATTCACGACTTAGATCTAATTAAATTTTGAGCCCAAACAAACCTGTAATTTTTAAATTATTCAAAATATACAAAAATACGTTTTTGATGTAGGTATAACTCTCAAACCACTCGCGCGATTGGGCTCAAAATTTAATCAGATCTAAGTTTTGATAAACCCTTTCGATCGCTGTACTGACCGTCCAAATCGATCGTTTTGTTTCAAAGATTTCTTATGTTTACATACACACATGCATACACACACAGAGAGACACACACGGGCGCATCCCAAAATAGTCATAACAGGTTCTTAGGACCTCAAAACGTCAAGATCTGTTAAAAACTCAATTTAGAAAATTGGATGAAACCAATAACTTTCTGAATTGTTTGTTGATTGTATTTTTTGGCCGTAGGTATATTAAAACATATTTTTTTAAACAAAAAATTCGACTGATGACCAGTCTTATACTTCCCACCTAGTAAATATTTGCAAAAAATAAACACTCTTTTTTTTTTTATTCTTTGACTAGGCCCAAATAACCTTAGCTGTTGGTGGTCTTTAAAACACAATTTAATTTTTATTCTTTGAAAAAAGCATGGCCCTCTTTTTTGTTTGGTGATCTACTGATGGCTAGCTTCAAGGTTAGTAGAGTATATAGGTTGCCTCATTCCGATAGATAGTAGTGGGGGGTGTCTAAGGAACCATGCTTGCTCACTTCAATAGAAAAGATCAGACGATGGACGCTGCTAATTTTTGGAAATAAAAATCACAGTAACCATGGTAGTGTGATGTTTTTTTTAATACCTAATAGAAACATGATTCTTCTGTTAGTGAAAAAAATATGATAAGTTGTCAATTTTGCGATAGCTGTTAAGTGTTATGGTGTTTTGTGGTTATTTTTAATATTTTGTGAATATAAAAGATAAAATAATTAATTTATCAATTTGTTAGTTAATTTTACTCGTTTCTTAAATTTAAAAAATAGGTAATTAACAAGATCTGCCATTTCTTGAGCATTATTTAATTTTTTGTTTGTTTATATTATAGATATTAAAACCTAAATTTTGTAATAAAAATAAAAATTATCCTATTTTTTAACATCTATTCTTCTATTTATTGTCTTCTGTCAATTTTAAGAAAAAATCTGCACGAAGCACCTAATATAAATAAGCATAATCTTCAACAAATTTTGTACTTGATTTAAACTAAATTCTAGCTGACGTCATTCCCGCGCTTACGCTGATTGGTCAGATGGAATGAGGCAACCTGTACTCTAATAACCTTGGGCTAGCTTAATATAGCAAAAATCATGGTTACCTTGATTTACGTTCAATTTTTATTTTTTTTAGTAAAATATATTTTTTCTCGAAAACTATACATTTTAGAGAGAAAAAATATTTACATTTTTTTCATATTATAACATCTAGAATTCATTTATATTTTTTTTACCCATGTTAATACGTGACATTAAGGACGTTTTTTTTAATATCTCAGGATCCACTGAACCGATTTGACTCAAAATCTAATCAGATCAAAGTTAAAGGCTGATAAACACAATAGAACAATCGGCATGCCCGTATGTTGTTCCGTTCTTAAGATATCGAAGGCGAAAAATTGACCACATACACACACACACACACACACACACACACATACAGACATCAGTCAGAAAATGATCTTAAACGATTGCTAGGGTCTCAAAACGTGAAGATCTGTTAAAATCTCGAAATATTTTTTTCGGACTAAATCCATTACTTCCCTACCATAGTAGAGGTGGGAAGTAAAAACATAAATAAAATAGTAGACTCAGTTATTATGTGCTTAGTTTTCACATAATAGCTAGGCATGTGACAAGTCCTTGTCTCACGAGTGTAACATGTTTAATAGTATGTCCTTTGTTTTAACGGAGGTACACTCCATTGTGCAACTGGAAAAGGAACTCCGCTACGTGCAAGTACATTGGACAAGAGACCCTCAACTATTGTACTGTGAGGACTAGCACTGGACTTGCCCATTGCTCAGTCCGAGTGTTTGTCATGACATCGAGCTAAAAACAAGGAAGGATGAAAAACAACGTTTCTCTAAAGTCTAAGATCTCCGTGTCCGCATTAATCTATATAATTTAAAACACAAGCCGTTTTCTTTCGGCAGTACGCCAGCCGTCCGTTCTCAACCGATTTACATTTTTTTATAGAAGCTTTTTATCCACAATTAATGTGTCACCACTATTTTTCTTTTCGTTATTATTTATATTATTATAAATAAACAATTCTAAACGCTTGTAGAGCCCTTAAGCACCCACCTACATTATCGTGTATTGACATTTAACGTACTCCAAAATCTCTACGAATAATTGCCGCGGACCCGAGAGCAAAATTTCGTTTCATTTCGCTTGCCGCGATTTCGCGTCACTTTCTGCACACCACTACCTATAGAGAGAAACGTAACGTGCTCACGTCAAAAGGAGCGTTCAGAATTGTTTCTTTATAATAATATGAACAATTACAATTAGGTATTTAAATTTTAAAAAAATTATTAATTTTTTAATTTTTTCTAATAATTATGTTATTGAAAAATGAAAAGAAAATTTTTTTTAAAGCCATAGATAAATTAGGTACTAAAAATTAATTAAAATGTATAAAAATTTAAAAAATATCACGTGACTTCAAAACGCGCCAGGAATGTTTGTGACGTCGTTATGTTAAAATTTGTGTGCATTTGTTGGTATTTGTGTATAGATATATATTACACATACTATCAAAAATAATAAATTTTTAACTTGGTAACCATGGATACAAAGACCATAGATAACATAATGACGTCACATGCGTTCAGATTATTTCGGCGCGTCATCGGAACTGAGTTTAAAAATTAATTTTTATTTAAATATAACTTTTTAATTAGTGCGCAAAAAAATTAAATAAAAACAGTTTTGCTATAAAATTTGTATGTGGTCTTTCCATTTAAGTAAAAAAAATCATTCAAAAGCCCAGTTAGCTATTTCTTTTATTTCTATTATACTTTTCCTTTTATTTCTAAGATACTTTTCTAATCACCCGCACAGTTTTTATGCACAAGTAGACGGCAGTCAACGTGTGAAAGATTCATCTTCTTATTATTTTCAACTCGATGACAATATGTACGCGTGTGTGTATATGCGTGCGATAAAACAAATGTCCACATTTAGTGAAATATTAATTCTATTGTATTAAGTGAGGCTTGCATGTCGAATACTAGGATACTTTGTAATTTAATGTGACGTAATAGACTTGCTTACTTCTCGTCGAATTTCTATCATTATTGTCAATATGAGTTGTTTATGTAATTAGGTCGAGAGCTAGGCGTAAATTTATATAGCTCATTTGTGACAGGATGAAATTTTCAGGGAAGGTAGAATCTAGTATGACAAAGAATAAGTGCTAGGGTTGCCTCGTCAAATCCTGGTGCGAAGGCCGGGAGGAGCTCACTTCCGGTGCAAAATACACATATTTCATTAGCTCATAATTATCTTTCGTCATTATATGACAGCATATAATTGACGCCATATTGTAGATCTCGAAGAGCTGTATTGAAATACATAGGGTTGCCTAAGGAAATTTTGGGTAACACATTGAAAACTTATAAATTATATTTATTTTTTTGACATTTTTAAAGCTGTCAAATAACATTATGTATATATGTATACTTATATATTGTAACCGTTCTGAAATGAGTTATCGGCCTTGTGTTTGGCAAACATTCATACGTATGTCTAGTTATTTATAACTTTATGTTTTCAACGCATTTGGTTTCTAACTCATATCCGTATAATTACGCAGGAATTGCCTGAATCTGGTATTGACAATTTTCCCAAGAATTTATGTATTTTAGGGTAGCAATTTCATATTTTTATTTTTCAACGTGCACCTCTTATATAAATTAGTATAAATTACTTACTTGAAGGTCGTAGTAACCTGTAATAAAAGTTTTAAAAAAGGTGGTTTGGAGTTTGTTTCGAAAAGAGAAAAAAGGTTGATTTTTGTTTGTGATTTTAAATTTGGTTTGACACTAAAAACTAATTGAAGCATTTGACTTTACTGAACCTCGATTAATATTTTTTCTTGAAATTCAACTTAATCAGACCCAGGTATAAAGTTAACTAAGCGAATATAAAACCAAAATAACTATAATGAAAAAATGGAAAATAATAATAACTTACTATAATAAAAGAAAAAATCGATTGATTTGTGAGTCAGAATTGTCAATCTTTATTATGGCAACTTTTCAGCAACTATTTTGTTGCCTTCTTCAAGCCTAAAATTACATTATTAGAATTATGTAATTTTAGGCCTGAAGAAGACAAACATTGCCAATGATTGACAATTCTGATTCACAAATCAACCGGTTTTTTAATTTTATTATATTACATACGTGAGTGATCGACATGAGTTTCAATATAGTTTACTATACATTAAACTATTCAAAAATGTTCCGAACAAAGGCAATAACATTTTATGAATTATTATTAAATTACTTATTCTAAGCATACTTATATTAACGTGCTATTAAAATATTTATTTTTTTTTTTTACAATAATATTATGTAAACATTTTTAAACAAAACGTAGTTTAAGGTAGTTGCTTTGAAAAAAAGTCGAGAAAATCATGAAATAAAAATTATATATATTTTTTTTAATAAAGGTATCTCTTTATGCTAGTTAAATTAGAAAATAATGCGAAATATTTTTTGTTGAAAATTGAATTTTTAACATTTTTAATATAGGTAAGGTGCTAAAAAATATCACATTAATAATTTTTCAATAAGAAAAAAAACAATAGGTACATAATATTCTATCTGTTTTTTTAATAAAAAAAAAAAAAAAAACGATGCATGACACATTACCGCTGATAATGTTAGTAAAAAAACTATAATTGGGTTTTTAAATGAATTTTTTTTTTACTTAAATGGAAGGACCCATACAAGTTTTATAGCAAAACTGTTTTTATTTAATTTTTTTGCTTACTAATTAAAAAGTTATATTTAAATAAAAATTAATTTTTAAACTCAGTTCCGATAACGCGCCGAAAGAATCCGAACGCGTGTGACGTCATTATGTTATCTATGGTCTTTATATCCATGGTTACGAAGTTAAAAATGTATTATTTTTGATAGTATGTGTAATACATATTATACACAAATACCAACAAATGTAGACACATTTTAACATAACGACGTCACAAACATTCCTGGCGCGTTTTGAAGTCACGTGATATTTTTTAAATTTTTATACATTTTAATTAATTTTTAGTAATTTATCTATAGCTTTAAAAAATGTTTTCTTTTCGATTTTCAATATTATTTATGTTAAATTATCAGAAAAAATTAATAATTTTTTTTAAACTTAAATACCTAATTATTGACCACGTAGTTTCAAAATGCAATAACAAATGACATTTGGCGACGTTCCATTTAAACGACTTTACACCCGTACCTAAAGATGTTTCACATCAAAAATTTAAATTTTTGCATATACTGATACTACTTTACAAAATGTATAACTTTTCTTTTCCGTGATACCAGGATTTAACTATTATATTTTATCCAATTTTGAGCAGTTATTAACAATTTATAATTTTCGAAATGTCATTTTCTTAAAAACTATGGTTACCATGCTGGACAAAGGGCCACTTTGTAATTTTGAGCTGTTTGAATTTATACATATATACATATACATATAAAAATTGACATTTTGCACCGGAAGTGGCTTATCCCGGCCGTCGCACCAGGATTTGACTAGGCAACCCTAGCGCTTTTTCTTTGTCATAATTAATACTACCTTCCCTGAAAATTTCATCCTGTCACAAATGAGCTTTATATATTAACGCCCGCCTCTTGGTCTAAATGGGGAATGCTTTACAGCCGCAAATACTAAATGATTATTGAGGAACGCGGACTTAACACTATTTTTAAATGCATCAAAAAGACACTTTAAGAGTGAGGGTAAAAATGCTAATAATCCCTGTTTTATAATAAGGCTAACTTTGCGTCCCGGTTCGTCCAGAGAGATTTTGGTTTGGCAGCGAAATAATCAAGAGCAACAAATCTCTCGTTTATATCTGTTTAATGTTTCTGATATAGTTTAGTCAGCGTATACAGCAATTTAGCTTAAAGAATTCGCTTGCGGGATCCCTGACTAGCTTACATTTTCGTTCATTCGCTCATCCTTATTTTGCTGTATAGCGTTTGAATTGCTATTACCCAGATAATTCTATAGCAGTTGGTGACCTTAAAAAATGGGTACGTCTGTATCGCGGGTACAGATGACGTTAATACCGTTAAACACAAATAATTGTATTCGTTGTTATGGAAAGAAATACATACACTTTTATTTATCTTATAAAATCAAATGTTCGTAAAATATAATAAATAGGTAAAATAGTTGTAATTTTAATTTTTATATATGTTATCCAAAACCTAGGTATATATTTTCATTATTAAAAAAATATCAATATTAAAAGCCTTCGGGATACGAACGTGGGTTTGGCGTTTGTACCATAAGCTACACTGGTTTACTATAACAGCAGAGACCTTACATAGTTATACACGCTGTGTTTTGTTTCACGTATGCCAACCAGGGGTGTTACGAATATTCGCATCCGCATCCGTAAATGCGGAATATTCGCCTTAATTCAGACATCTGCATCCGCATTCACATCCGCATCAATCAATGCGGAGTTTTTACGGATGCAGATTCACATCAACAAGTAACTACATGTAAAGAAAGTTCTGTTGTGTCATAAGTAAAGCTAAAAACTTGTGTAATTTTGTTCTAAAAATATGATTAAATAAATAAAAAGTTAAAATTAAATTGATTTTCAGTTATTTATGCTCTTGAAATTTAAATAATTATCCTTTTAAAATCCCAAAATCCGCATCCGCATCAAATCCGCATCCGCGGATGTGAACTTCTAATAATCCGCATCCGCATCTGCATCCGCGGATGTCTAAATTTTTGCATCCGTAACAACCCTGATGCCAACCACTTGCCCTGTTTCCGTTACAGCTAATATTACTAAAATGCTACCCCAGTATGAGACATTAGACGTTATTCACGTCAAAAAATTGTTATTTTCTAAATAAATATTTAAAATTTGTTTTATTTTGACAGAACCTAGTAAGTGAAAGTTGCTGCGTTGAGCTCACAAACTTCAGACATCCGGTGAAAGCGCAGTGTACAGCTTTTACGTGTGCAACTTCGTTTTTATGTTGATCTCTTCACAGTGGTCATATCCCCAGTCCTTATACACCCTTAGAGTTTAGCTCAGAGAGCTGTTGAAAGAGTAGGTGCTATTGTATTCAGTCACAGCTCATAGAATAAAATGTTCAAACAACGTTATTGTGTAACAATGGCCGAGGTGTTAAAAAGTTTTCAAAAAAAACCCGGTACTTTCAAGAAATATGTAAACATTCAGATCCGAATATGAGGACAGCTACATATAACCTCAAAAAAATTGATAGCTGACCAAGAAGTAGACTTGGGTAGTTTATAGTTCCGTGGGAACTATGTTCCCTAGAACGCAGTTAAACATACTGTAGTTCCGATTTCATCTTAAGTAACAAATAATATCTGATTCTTTGTACTATAGAATGAGATATGAATGAAAACATTGTAAAGCATACGCGTCCCATGCATAAAACTGTTCCGCTTATATAAATGGTAAAGTATAAGTGCATAACTCACTCTGTATTATTTCCGAATCGTACTTTTAAACACTTCTATAAAAAAAGTTGAAATATATCCCTTATTCCTTATTAGAAATAGAATTACAGATTAGGGAAAATTTCAATACTTTCTTTCCTTTAACGCAAAGTTGCCATTGAAACAGTGAAACTAGATAGCTCCGCGGACATGTTTCTGCTCAACAAAAGATTCCAATGTTCATTCCATTTTTGCAACTGCTTTGCGCAAGCCTACTAAGAAGTTTGAATTTAGCTGACAGTATAGATTTGCGACACTTTTACAAAATCAAACCAAGATCAGAATCAGCTTAATCTATATCTATAAAAGAAAGTCGTGTTAGTTAGTTACACCATTTATAACTCGAGAACGTCTGGACCGATTTTCATGATCTTTGATTTTTTGGATTTGTCTCCGCCCTGGTTAACAGAATAACTAATAAAACATCGGAAAAATTCATCAGGGAGCGAACGAGCGAAGCGAGTGAGTAATGTAATTATATTATTCAAGTGAACGAGCGAAGCGAGTGAGTAGCGTATTGCAGTCTGGGCGAAGCCGGACGGGGCCGCTAGTATATAGCTATAAAGATGTTTATACATATACACAGTTTGCACTCACCATTTTTTAGAGTTCCGTACCTCCGAACGGAACCCTATTACTGAGCCTTCGACGTTCGCCTGTTACGTCCGCCTGTTACAACGCTCTATCTCACAAACAATAAGAGGTAGCTAGTTGAAATTTTCACAGATTGTGTGTTGTTGTGGCATGACTTCTGCCAAATAATAATTAGAATTAAATAATCAATTAATTTAAATAAATTATTGTTTTTTATTTTACTACAACACTGACTTATGGCACGCCGTTTTACTATTTAATCGTAAAATATTTTTACAAAATATGTATATGAAAATATTTAACACTTTCAATTTCAGAAAAAAAATTTTGAGTGAATATTTTTTATGTACTGACATAATAAAAAAACAATTTTATTATGTCCTGACATAAAATTAAACGCTTAAATACTGTTAATTAAAATTATGTACCTACATAATTTTAATTCTGCATCTCTTTCTACAGTATAGTGTAACATACTGTAGAAAGAGATGGAGAATTATAATTATGTACATAGTTTTAAATCGAGAATAAAAATTCAAGAAATAAAATTATGTACATAATATTAATTCGGAAATTTTGTTTTATTATAATTAAAATGTTTCCAAAAAAAATTTATTTCTGTTTTGACTTTTTAAATTTCAGATAATTTTGCTTCTACTATTAAATAGTAAAACGGCGTGCCATACTGATTCCAGTCGTACTTCTACAGCTATATTGTATTATAGAGCGTCTAACATCATCGATCGAATGGCTCAGTTGATAGAGCGTTCGACTGAAGATCTAAAGGTACCTGGTTTAATCCTGGGCTTCGGACCGCAATACTATTTTTGTTTTTTTTATTCATCAAATATTCTGTTAATATATGTTTTTTTATTTTAAAAATTAATTTCATTTAGTTTGATACTGAAAAATTTTGAAACACTAAAAAGAACAAAATAAAATATAAGTACAAGAAAGCTTTTTAAAAACAAGCTTAAAAAAATAAAACTGTTCATTTTTAACCCTACCTAACTCCTTATTTTTATTATTGTAAGGAACCCTCGGTTCGCGAGTCTGACTCGCACTTGGCCGGCTTTTTTTTTATTCATTCTTCATTCGCCACTTCACAGTGAAGTAATTTTTATGTATTTTTTTTTGTATTTGTACACGTATAGTACATATTATGAGAGTACTGTTGTATTATAATACTCGACAGTTTAGTCAAGGGAGGCTTAGAGATCCAGAATTTGTTTTGTTTCCAGCGTTCATTTATTATTTAAAGCTTTCCAGTTTCCAAGAAGGCGAACCGCGATTGTCAAACGGCGAGAACGTCACATTACTGTATTTAATGAGTGTTTCGATGTCCTCTAATTGAATTAACTCTCCGCTCCTCCGAGTACAACTGCTTAAATGGTTTATTTTTGTTTTCTTTATAAAAAAGATAAAGGAGAGACTTTTTCTTTAATTAGGAAATTTAATTGTTTCTTTTGACGTTATATTATCGCGGTTACTTTTCTTTGTCAGTTTCTTATATAGTATCATTTTTATGTCTAAGAAATAATAATATAGGTACTATAATTAATAGGGTTTGAGAATAGCCAAGAGTGTAGCGACGCTGTTGTTTATATGACGTTTTCATGACTCCTCTATTACGAACCCCCAGCTTCTAGGCTCTAATCCAAAAATTTGTAAAAGTATCAATTGTATTTTGTTATTACGAAATAATAAATTGAAAATATTAATTACTGTTAGGCCCAAATAATCCTTGCAGTTGGTGTGACTTCCATTTTTTCTTATTGGGATACGGAACCCTAAAAAAGAATAACATATACAGTATGCCCCCCACTTGGTCTTAAAAATGAAAAAAAAAAACTGATTTTAAAAAGAAAGGAAACAAAAAATAATTTACCTAAATACCGACCTATTTAAAATAAAAAATCAAAAATAATTTTTCTTTTTGTGAACTCAATTCCTTATTTACCGCAGTGGGTTTGTGGGTTCGACCTCCCTCTCTTTACACTTAGTTGGAAGATTACAAACAAACAAACCTACTGCTACAAGCCTACAAGGCAGATTATTTTTTTTTGTGTTTTTTTTAAATTTAAATTTTATTTTTAATGTGTTAACAATAGATATACGGTTCTTTTGTTTTTTTAAATATTTTTTTCTTATTTTTAAATATTTCTTTTATGTATTTACGTATCATTATCACATTTGTGTATGAATGAACTTTTGAAAACAAAAATACGTGTCAGAAGTCTTGCAACGGATATTGTTCGGTCGGTATGTACATATAATATTTACATAACAAATATCGACATGTCTGTCAAGTCATAAAAAATAATACAATTTCCTTTTTTTATGATAATAATGTTGTTTTGTGTTATCGTGGAAAACTCGTTTCTGCAGATGATAATATACTGAAATAAACATTGACGTTGACATGTCACCGCGGAAATCGAAAAGGATTTTCCGCAACTCTGTGTTAAGGGTCTAAAATATTCATGTCGTCGGGGGCTGAGTCCGGAACAATCACAGCGGAAGCCTTGCAGCTGTCAGCTTCATGTGCCTTCGACGATGATGATAAAAACAGGAGCGTGTTTTAATATAGGGATGAACGAGTCACCAATTATATCAAATAGCCAAAGTAAGAAAAAGAGATAGAGGGAGGGAGAGAAGGAGAGGGGGGAGAGATAGAGAGCGAGGAGAGAAAGAGAGGCTGTATGTGTGAGAGGGAGATGCTCGACAACTGAGATCATTAGTGTTCAATCGTCACAGTGGAAGCTTGGAAGCCTTACTTCGATGATAAACGAGATTTTTCGTCGAAACATTTCTCTCATGTCGTACTTCAAGACGAGATCGAGATTAAATCGTATTTCGTGACGCTATCGAGATGAAAAAGACTGCACCCTCGAGAAAGTGCGTAGCTTCATAATATAAATGAGTGATTTAGATACATCAACACTATAACTACGTTTTGGCTTAAATCTCTTTGAATGAAGTTAAAAAATCGACAACGAAAGGATCGCATGTATTGAATGTAGGTACAGTCGCGGATTTAATAAATTTTCTATAGTTACCGCTTTTTTTAATTTTTGCATATTGTAATTTGGATTTTGATAGTAATGTATCAATTACTATGGTTACATCCTAAAAATTAAATTAAAAAATTACAATCAAAATAGAGTAGGGGAGCCATAGACACAACTGTAAGTGAGAATGTTACCTTAAAAAAGAGAGATAGAAAACGAAGCAGTTCTATTTTCCTTGTCTTCTGACGCATTTGTAAATTTAAAAATTTATAGTAGGTATTGTAACCATGGTTATGTATTTGTGATAAAAGAACTGCTCTATTCTCCATCTCTATCTTTTGCATCCACACTTTTTTGGGTGGTTTCCCTATTCTATCTATGATATTTCTATGATCAAAACACCTCTATATTGTTTAATATACAATTTAAATTAAGTACTCAGTATTATTCAAATAAAATATAAATAAGTATATATTTGATATAATATTAATTGATACTAGCAAATTCCTTCCTTCAATCCTGCAATAATTCTTCTTTTTTGTTCATCGTTTTAATAATTTCGAGGCATTTAAACGACAATTATTTCTTTTAAATTTTGACATTTGCATTTACCTATCAAACTAAATTTGTTGCTAAACGACTGATTTTTTGTGAACTTACACTGAAAATTTCAAGTGTAAACTTTATTAAGTCCGCGACTGGATATGATTAACGCTAAAGAAATTAATGTCAAATAACTAAAATGTTGAATGTTAATTAATATGGATTGAACTTTGTGGAGAAAAACCGACAGCGAATGGAGCGCGTGCGTTGAATGTCGTAAAATTTTTTGTGGACATAATTACACATCCTTGAAACTATAATCTCTTCTGCATAATTTATTTCGATAAATTTACAAATTACACCCATCCCTAGCGTCTGTCAACATAATACTGCACCTTCTGTTTTCCGCTTTGAGATATTTCCAATTTCCGAATGTTTAAATTTACAAGTAGGTATTACTACTATATATACATATATGCACTATTTTGTTTTCTAGGAACAGATATCTTGTTTTATATAAAATAAAACAAATTGATAATTTAATTTTAATTATAATTTTCCAGGATCCATGTCACAACAATACACAATCTGTGAAAATTTCAACTTGTTAACTCTTATCGTTTGTGAGATAGAGCCTTGTGACAGACGGATGGACAGACGGACGGACAGGCATCGTAGGCTCAGTAATAGAGCTCCGTTCGGAGGTACGGAATCCTAAAAAAATATTTATATTTGTATTGCAAAATTAACAGTTAATTTTTCCTTACTGTGTATTTCTGTAACAATTTAAATTGTATATTATATTAAGGCATCTAGGTTTGGAATGGAGTTCCGACCATTTCATTGACGGACTACAAAACAGGCCAGATTCCAGAAAAAAGTGTCGCTCGAGGTGTCGCTCAAAAAATCAGATAGGTAGCGGTTACCATCTTCACGCCTTTTCTAATCAGAATTGGACTAGTGATTATATATTCTGAAATTTTGTTCTATAATAGCATCAAATTATCATAATAAAAAAACGTGAGAAAACTGTAAAAGGATGTTTTCCTGGAAGTTACTTTTTTAAAAGAAATTTTATTTTTTTAAGCATTTTGCACGATACCAAGTCATAATATTTATCATTTTCACATTTTTTTCTGTCTGTCTGTTCTCCCATAACTCTTCAACCGCTAATCAGATTTCAAAGAAATTTGATGCACGTATACAGGGCTCTCAACTGAAAGGATAGACATCGTTCGCGTTGACATAATATAATAAAAGAAGGCATATGTGTGTTTTACACACAGCAGAAGTTATACTTCTTAAAATATGCCTCGCGACTGGTACAGCAGCGACGTCTAAGAACCGAGGTTAGTTCAACACCTACCTGCAGTGGGATGCGCGCATCGTTTTGCGTAAACTCGCTCGGAGTCGCATAAAGAGTATAACTTCTACTAAAATAAGTTCAGGCTAGTAAACTTGTAAACTTTTATAGCTTATAATTCGAATAACGCGTAAATACAGATATAGAGTGATATTTGGAGGTTATGAACATTAGTTTATCTCGTATCAATATTAACAAGCACGTGGCAATAATAATTGGAAATGTTATGAACCACTCAGTAGGGAGAGATTCGATTGCGAACGAAACACAAGGGTGTGTTGTGCGTACAGTAGGATTGTTCCCTACGCGAATGTGTGCGTCAGCATGACAATGCAATGGTCGGATGCCCCTTTGCCCACACAATAGGGGCCGACTGTTGTATGGTATAGATAGGTAAAGACTATAGAATAGCGGGCCTGGACCGAGATAGGAAATTAAATGTGTCACAAGTATTTCTCGTTACCACACATCACTGAATTCTCTGAGACCCAATGTTCAGCTCGATTGATCCGCCAAGCCCCATCAATATTTCGAAAATAACAATATTTCACTTAGCGCTTTATTTATACCTATCTATACTATCTATAGTCTATCACATGAACCGATATAGAAATAAAACTGCGTGACCTACATCTGACAGCATCTGATTGGTCGCTTGAAACTTAACACAGCAAAACAACTAATCAGATACTTTGTGCATCCTAACCAAACATGTGCTGTTCATGATGTGATAACTTATCTGTTCGTGGAAAAAACTATAGATGTTTACCCCCGTATATTGGTAGTATAGGGAAAGTTCTCTAAGAAGACCCTCTCTGGTAGGAAGTGATTCCCTTCGAAACTTCCTGGCAGAAGACACTTAAAGAGAAGCACTTAACAAGAGATCATATATACAGGGAAAGTTCAATAAGAAAACGTTCCCTCGAAAAGACTTTCTGCAAGAATGATTTAAGAAAAAGTGCATTGACAACAGACAGTACAGGAAAAGTTGTCTGAAGAGACTCTCAGTAGAAGAGAGATTTTCTTCAAAAGTTTGTGTAAGAAGTCTCTTTAAGCACTGTACTTAACAATAGACAATTAGACTACGTGACAGAATGAAGCTGATGTCGCGACGATTAAGTGTAGGCATAGTATGACGTGCCGAGTTGGCACGTCACGATGCTAAAATACAGTCAATCGAGATAGCTGTAGTCAGACGACGCGACAAGTGGGATGCTGGCTGTCACTTTGCAGCCGCAGTTATGCAGGCTCTGCGGAAAGATGAGCAAGCGACGCGCAGCTTGGAAAGCTAAGTAGGACCAGTCAGTTATCAGTTAAAACTCCCCTCTCCGCGAAGGAATGACAGGCCGTCGGTACCGCGAGGAAGACTTATGGAACGAGTTAGAGGGGGTTTTAGTGGGTATGGGGCTATGCCCGAATTCCACACTACCCGGAGCTATCTTCCCTGGGTGTGCGTAAATGCATTTTCTTCTCCGCAAAAAAAGGGCGTGGATCTCGGGACCCCCGACAGATGTGAAACATCAAAGAAAACGTTATTGAACTCGGTGGTATTCTCTATGTAGTAGTATATGTTTTTTTTATGAATAACAACTTTTTTTTCCGTGTACATGAGACATCACAGTATATTTATTTTTTTATTGTAAATTATAGACGCGTCGACAACTTAGGTCATTAGCGTCATCACAGTATAGAAATCGTATGGCTAGTGACGTCATAAAACTACGCGTATAGTCGAACTAACAATACGTTTCCAAACGCACACCGGTATGCTCAACACGTGTCTGGTTCGTGCATTACTTTCTCGTATAAATATTAGAGGTTATCGGTAATCAATTACAAAAAAAATCACTCTGTTGCGTACACACTTGTTGATCACTTTGGCTCATTTCTACATCACTACTATTATAACGTAAACAGTAAATTAAAAAAACATATATTACATGTGACTGTAAGATTAAGACAGAGCCTCGCCTCGTGTCACATTTATACGCACAACTAATTGTTATGCTGACGTATATACAGCTCTGTAACACCGCGTGTGCTATAGTGCACGCCTAGCCAGTGCCGCAGTGGTGGGGAGAACAGCAGCGAAGGAGCGGACGAAACATTTCGTTGCATCTATCTTTCGTTGCATATTTCCCCTCACGTGGCTGTTCACAGCCCGACATAAGATGTTTCACATCAAAAAGAGGATACGACAAAAAGAAGCTATTGGCGCGACGTATGCTAGATATGCCTACTGCCTAGTCAGTAGCAGTGTTGCCAGTCTAGTACAATTGTACTAGATTTAGTACTTTTTTGACATTTTCAGTACGCTAGTACGTTTAAGCAAAAATCTAGTACTTTTCCACTGTCCACAATACGTGAAAAAAACAACAAAAAAGACAAATTTTTAATTTATATATTGATCTGGAAAAAAGTTTTACGGCTTCTCTGTATATGAGTGTTATATTGAATTATTAGGATATTGCGTGTGCGTAGGTAGATTTTGGCTTTGCCGCGCGCCAACGAAAGATAGGGGATTCCCCGTGTTATGTTTATTTCAACATTTTCATCATTTTGGATGTATATTAAAATTTAGTACATTCTTATGAAATTAGGAAGTTTCCCTTTTTTATTTTTTTGGTCTAAATCATAGTTCTAAAAATTATAAAATTAATGGCGGAAGAATTTTTGAAATATCTTTAAAAACAACAAAGTTATGCTACTTCAAAGTTTGAATTGACAATTCTCCAAGAAATTCCGTTTTCAGTCCGGGTGACGTCACGCGGCACGATATTTATAAAAGTTATTTTAAGTTTGTATGTGTGGTAATTTAGCATGGTAACTTCCGATAAGTCTTTTTCTTTAAACTCGTAAATTGTTATGGAAACACTAAAAACAAACCAGTTGATGACGGAAAATATTGACATATTTAAATTTTTGACAGTTAATTTTAATTTAATATAAATAGAAAAGTCTGTATTACAACAAAATAGTTACTAAGTAACTTAGGTTCTAATTACTCACAAAGCTAAAAAACAGCAAACTTGTACCGCGTGACGTCATATTCAAAAATCAGTTTCGTTTGCGACCCCACGTACAAGAAATTGAATATCTCCGTTGAAATTAAAGATATCAAAATAATTCTTTCAGAATTTTTAAAGTTATCCTTATTATAATGATGTGACAGTATCATAATTAGTATTTTCGTCCAATGGAAACTTCCTAATTCTAGTACTTTTTTCAAGCCTAATCTAGTACGCAAAACAAAAAAGTTCTGGCAACACTGGTCAGTAGTATACAGATAAGTCTAGTCTTACGCGCGCAGCAACTGTTGTCGCGATGATTGAGTACCTATAAAATAATATTATAGTTCTAACATAGGATGACGTGTCTAGTTGGCAGAAAACTATATCTTGTTCAGAACATAGCAGGGTTTGAAATCTGTGCGTTTAGTGTTCGCAGGACACTGGCGGTTATACAATATGACTTCAGTGTTCAACATAACACACTGAATTCAATACAATGTAACGGTCGTATGTGGCCGTACCTTCACAAACACAACACGCGTGTAACTGTGACCAAAAAGGCAAATCTGTTTATGTCGAATTTTTCGAAATTTGAATTTTGTTTATCGTAGAAATAGACGCTCGACAGCTAAAGTCATTGCCGTCTAATCATCAAATTAGATCAAATTGAAACGACATTGCATAACATCCATGAGTGGAGAGGAATTCGAACCAACGTGACAGGCAAAGGCTAGCACGCTAACCATTACACCAACCTGTCTTTACCCCTTCCAGGGGAAGTCTTGTGATCGTGCAAAAATTCGATTTTGAGTTTCATATATTTTTAAATCCCCTGAACCCAAAAAAGGTAGTTTTTTAAAAAATGTCTGTCTATCGTCTGTCTGCCTGTCTCTCCGTGGTCACTGTCGAGCATTTTTTTTAAATATTGAAATTAATCGTATAACTGTAAATTAAAATTTGCCAGCTCTACTTTGAATTGTCATTTTTTAAAGCCGTAACCATTTATAGACTGCTCCGTCATCGATGTATTGCCTATCCATCGATGACAGAGTAAGTTAATTCGACATAAGCGTTTTTTCCGTTTGACCACAGATATATACGACTAAACTGAATATTGTTGTATTTATAAAACGGTACGTTTGGAAGTCATTGTGACATAAAGAGATTTGGAAATTTCATTACCCGTGTTCATTGGCTTCTCAGCGAAGTTCGTTTGTTTTTTTTAACTGATTTCAAAATAGTAGTTCATACAACTACATATTAAGTATAAGACGCTCGGGGTGTTGGTACTCTCGCCTGCGGCTCGCGTACCAACTTCTTATACTTAATTTTACGAGTTGTATTTTTTGCAACACAAAGATAATATGAAATCTACAACATTTTCAAATTTAGAGCTTTATTGAATTAATTTCAAACACCGAAATTTCACTGACAGCTAAAAATATTGGCCTTGATGCAATATTTATTTACTTCATTACTTTAGCAACTATATTCTTATAACCAAATTATTGTGGGATACGGACGTTGAAAAAACAAAAATTGAATTTCTAATTTAGCAACGTTTCGTTAATTAGTGTTAACTTCTTCAGAATCTGTAAATGTATAACAAATGCATAACTAATTATAATATAATGTACAGAAATATAGAAATTTAACCTAACTTATAAATTATAATAATTCTAAGTACCTTAGATGTAAAAAATGTATACATCTAAGATACTTAGAATTATTATAATTTATAAGTTAGGTTAAATTTCTATATTTCTGTACATTATATTATAATTAGTTATGCATTTGTTATACATTTACAGATCCTGAAGAAGTTAACACTGATTAACGAAACGTTGCTAAATTAGAAATTCAATTTTTGTTTTTTCAACGTCCGTATCCCACAATAATTTGGTTATCGTTACATATAATATGGACATTAAAAATCAATACATATATTCTTATATTTCTCGTATGGCATAAAATGCGCATTATTTTACGCTGACGTCACAGTCTATATTTTACACACGCCTAGCTATGCTGTCGTATCACATAAAATATTGTATTATTGTACACGTGGGATACATATTATTTTAAGCATCCAACTAGAGGCACGAAATGTACATTTCATTATTTCAAATACTTATGTGTTACAAAAAAGGACGTTTTTAATTCGATAAGTAAGTATGTATGTATAATATTGCTAGAAATTCATCATAGGAATTTTAGTAATATGTTATTTTGTGTGAGCTTCCTAGCAAATATCTCAAGATTTTTTACTTAAATCGGTTTAATAGTTTTTTTCTAATTTATTGGTAAGTAATCAAATATCAAGAAAGAAGTCAGTTAATAATCGAATACGAAATTAATATTTTTGACCGGCGCTCTCTCTCCCGCGCAAAAATGTCTGCTAGAGTGACTCGGTGAAACGAAATAGGTGTGTCGCGGAAGTGATGCAAATTTCCACTGTCCGCTCCTTGATCAAATGTCACATTTTTGAGTTTATGTTATCATATTCAAATTTGATTGTTTACACATCTCTTCTAAGACTCACTGTTTTTTTAATAACTTCAAAAATTAGCTTCAAAGAAACCCTTATTGAGAAAATAAAATTGGAATACTTGAACTGTGTGATGTTTGAAATTAATTTTTGGAACGCTGATGTTTGAGGTTGTTTTTGGAGCGTGATGTTTGAGGATGACATTTTGCTACCGATTATTGTAAATTTAAATAAGAAGCAAGAAAAACGATTATTGTTTTTTATAAAAAATGTATTTGCGTCAGAAAAAAGGAGCTATCAATTATGTTCCGCTACTGTAAGTTTCGTGTCCTCTTTCGTTCCGTTCTGTGATATGAATGTTCCACATTTCAACGATTTCTTTCATGAACAATATATTACCAACTGTATCAGTGGTTTCATTGTTGCTTATATGTAATATGTATTTATGTGGACTTTTTAGGCTGGTAATATTTTTTGTTGTATAAAATATACGATACATACGATATGAAAACGGCCAAGTACGTGTCGATCCACCTAAAGAGTTATAGGCTTCCGTACTATGTGAGTTATATATGCTAAACCTATAATTTTGATAAAATAAATAAAATAAAAACACATTAATAATCTACTCAAAAGGCCCTTTTCAACAACACCCCACAAGAATAGGTATAAAAAAAAAATTTTTTGAACCTCCTTTGCACGTATGCTCCCCCCCCTTAAATAAACCTTTTTGATCTTCTGTTACTCTTTCCGTCTTTGGGCCGCGGTAATACATATTATGTGTGAACATTTTGTTCTGCAAATTGAAATATATGCTTAAAACAGATTCCGTAACAACATATTAAAATTTGAACCTTGAAATAATATAAATTTCATCGGGTACATGACACGTTTAGGGTGATCTGCCACACCTTTAATACCGACCAATCGATCTATAAATATTATAATGGCATTATTGGGTCACCGACAAACTATACAAACAAATTCGCCCTTGAAGCAATAATAATATTGTGACAATTTTTTCTGTCACATGTTGGGGGCGGTCTGCATCCCTACCATACTGCTATATAGCAAAATCCTTTACACAGGGCACTTTAATATGTCTCCCTCAACATCTTCACAAAAATAAGGCCTTGAATAAATAACACCAAAAAATTGTCACTAGCTCTCGTCTAATAGACTATAGTTTCTTTAATATCCGTTATAATAATATTTAAAAAATTTCATTTAAGTTTATCAAAGTATATCATTATTGATTCTATTAATATTTAAATTTTGTTGTAAATATGCTTTGATATCATATTTCACATTTTTTGGTCACGGCGCATTCTGACAGCGGTAAATAGAATTTTTTTAAAGGTGCTAGCTGTTTTGCTTCTGCAAATTTCATAAAAATAAGTATGTAGGGGAGACTTAGGAGGGTTGTAACAGAGGGTGGGGGGGGGGCTTGAAACAAAGTTGATTTCTTGGAACCTATGACTGTTAGCGAACTGACAGCCACGCGCATATATTGCTGTTTCGACGCTCCATTTAATGCAGTTAGCGTTGTGAGTCTACAGGTAGTGGTTGAGTGTGTACGAAATCTGCACGGAAAATATTGCCAAAACTAAGTTTTTGACCAATATTTCGATAGCCTATTATGCGATAAGTATAATTAGGTTAGTGCTCAGGGGTGGACTGGCGGTAATCAACCGGCCCGAGTCGATCTTTCTATCTTCAGAATTTATTTTTATTTTTTTGGGTATTTTATTGGTTTACTTCAAACTGGGCAATTGCCAGTTTGGCCCATATACAAATATTTGCTTGATAAATTACTCCATAGTTATGAAGATTTTATTGCACCCCATTATGAACGTTTGAGAAACAACTCTCTAGAGTCTAGATCCACTTTTTTCATTCAAAAGAAATCAATAAACTCGACTTCTATAATTGGGGTTTTCCAAAAAAATCAAAAATAAAAATTGCGACAATTTTTGCTTTAAAGAAAAATTCTACACTTTTTTTCCTGGGTGTCAGTCGCTAGTTTGACACCCTTGTTCTACTATGTTTTTTCTTTTAAAGTATTATTTTTAGAGTAGATATATAATTACATTTTGTTTCCGTCGGCGAGAGACTGGCCAATGTGAGCTAATTAAAAAACTTTATCTTTCGTAAAAATACACGTTTTGTTACATCATATAAGATTTTCTATTAAGGAAATTAAATTTGAACTTTGTGACTTTTCTATTTGCTATTACACAACGGTCGCTTTGTGAAAGAATTATCCAACTGATGCTTTTTTGTCAACATGACTTTTAAATCTTGAAACTCGTATTCTCATTTCTTTTACAAGATTTTGATATTTAAACGGAGTTTCACTAAAAAAAATTACATTGCTTCAAAGTTTAGTTGGAAGTTAACATTAAATTCGTACGAATTAGCTTATTAATGAAAATATGCAATAATTTGTTTGTAATTAGTATTATTATAACAAAAAAGCGGTATTTTTTAATGAATTAAAGAAGTAATTAAAAAAATGGGGCTTGAGAATAGCCGAGAGTGTAGCGGCGCTGTTGTTTACATGGCGTTGCTATGGTTCCTCTATTACAAGTCCCCAGTTCTCGAGTTCTAGCCCGAGAGCTGGTAAAAGTGTCAATTGGATTTTCAATTTATTATTAAAAAAAAAAAAATAATGAATTGAAAATATGAATTGGTGCTAGGCCCAAATAACCTTAGCTGTTGGTGGTCTTTAAAACACAATTCACAATTCACAAAGTAATTAAAACAATTAATACATATATACCATGAGTCTCACGGCGAGGTATAATACATAGATTTTTACGTCTATAATGTATGTATTTATATAGAGTTTCTATGGTTATTCTAGTGTTTCAATTATTTTTATTTTACTAAAATAAAAAGAATTGAAACTCAAGGTTAGTAGAGTATAGGTCAAGGTTATTAGAGTATAGGTTGCCTCGTTACGTTGGATAGGAGAGGGGGTATGACGTCATCCAGAATATAACTGAAAGCTGTCAAATAATTATTGTGAAAAAACAAGACCGAATATAGATAATATTTGTAATAAAACGTAAGTATTTTTAAGGTACAAGATTTAGTTCACGTTAAATATAAGTGACATTTTTGATATTGTCATTGTAGGTTGATAAAAATATGCAGGGAGGTAATGCTTGTAGTGTTGCTACATGCAACAGTACTTCAAGAAAAGCAAAAGAAGAAGGAATAGAATTAAAATTTTTCACGTTTCCTAAGAATATAAAAACAAAAAAGGAATGGATAAGGAAATGTTACCGTAAAGATAAGTGGAATCCTAATAATAAACGAGTATGTAGTAAGCATTTTAAACCAGATGACTTTGATGACAAACTGCAGGCTAAATTATTGAATTTGCAACCAAAAAAAATGAAAAAGGATGGTGAGACTAAGAATAGACTACCGAAAGAATAATTTAACGTAACAAAATTAATCTAAATACCTATTTATTATAATTTTTTCAGCCATTCCATCACTATTTTTACCTACCACAAAAGTAGAAACTAAACTATCAGAAAGAGCTCAGAGAATGCTGGGGAAAGAAAGAAAAAAAGTGGTAGAAGCTTTGATTCAACGTAACCCTTTATCATCACTATCATTAAACAACATTGAAGAAACTAACAAAGAGAATATTATCGTTAATCAAACTCCTTCTTGTAATAGTGTTTCTGCAAACTCTAATATTCTTCAACAAAAACTGGAAATATTAGAAAAAGAAAATAACATTCTTAAACAAAAAATTTCCGATTTTGAAAGAGATGTTGATACTATGCAGCGACATATTTCTGAATTAGAGCAACGTATAAAAATAGATAAAACTGAATTTGAAGGTAGAGTCAAAGTCGCTTTTAAAGATGTTTTAACTTCAAATCAAGTTGAAATTATTCTGAGAAAAAAATCGACAGCTCATTGGAAAACGGAAGAGTTTTCTGCAGCTTTTGCTCTAAGATACTTTAGTAAACGTGCATATATTTATTTAAGACAAACTTTGCATTATCCTTTACCAGGATTGTCAACATTGCAACGCTGGGCTGCAAATATAAATTTAAGAAGCGGAATATTAGATGATGTTTTACGTATCATGAATATTGCGGGTCACACAAAAAACAAAATTTCTAAAGTTGCAGTTATTTCATTTGATGAAATGAAAGTATCTAGTTTATATGAGTATTGTGAAAAAGATGACGAAATAATGGGACCACATTCATATATGCAAGTTATTATGTGTAGAGGCTTATTTGATAAGTGGAAACAACCAGTATATATAGGTTTTGATCAGAAAGTAACAAAAGAGTTATTGGAAAGTTTAATTATTCGGTTACATGAAATTGGTTATCATGTAGTCGCCTGCACTTCTGATTGTGGCGGTGGAAACCAAGGACTCTGGAAAGCAATTGGTATTAGTATGAACAAAACTTTCATTGAACATCCTGTCACAAAAAAACCTATTTACTTCTTTGCTGACGTCCCTCATTTATTGAAACTGCTCAGAAATTGGTTTTTAGATACTGGTTTCATTTTATCGAATGGTATAAAAATAAGCAAAGACCTAGTGGAACATTTAATAGATAAAATCAAATCTGAAATTAATTCTTGTCACAAGCTGACATCACTTCATTTAAACTGTGAATCTACTAAAAGACAGAATGTCAGATTAGCTGCTGAATTATTTTCCCACACAACAGCTACAGCTTTAAAACATTATTTGCCCGGTGATGATAAAAATGCAGCAAAAGATATTGGAGAATTCTTTGGATTGGTCAATAAATGGTTTGATGTTATGAACTCTTTCACGGTTTCAAACTCTGTACAAACCAAAAATCCATATGGGATGAATTTAGATATACAAAATGAAGTGTTAGATGTAATGTCGTCTGTTATAAAAGGAATGCTATGTTGTGGGAAAAAGTCTTTACAAGTATTTCAAAAGGGGATAATAATGTCAATAACATCTTTGAAGGGCTTGTATATTAGTATAAAGCAGGATTATGACATAAACTTTATTTTGACTCATAGATTAAATCAGGATTGTCTAGAAAATCTATTTTCACAATTAGGTATTTTTTTTTCGTTTTAAAAACAATTAAATTTTCATTTTCTTTTCTTATTAATAACAATTAAAGATGCATATTATGCAACTTTTATTTTTAAAAATTATAATAAAAAATTGTGAATTTTATAATAATAATCTTCTCTTTATCATATTGCATAGCTTACAAACATCTATCACATCATTTTTTGTATTTTTAGATTAGAACCCGAGGAGGATTACACGACCATCCATCACCTTTAAATTCGATCTACAGAATTAGAATGATTTTACTTGGAAAAAATCCAGGTCTTATACAGACTCATTCTAACGTAGAAACTTCGCCAGGACTTCAAGAAGACTACTATTTATTAGCAAGTGCACTGAAACAAGCCATAGTTGAAAATATAGAAGTAACAGCTCCAGAGCCCCATGTACCTGAAGACAAATCAGACAGCGGAAGTACTTCTTCTTCCAACAGTATACAGACTCTACAGTATGCAAGCAGAGAAGAAACCGAACAGGATGGCTTAATATACATTGCCGGCTATTTTGCTAAAAAGTTCAAAAAAACGCATCTCAACTTGGGAAAATATACCCATGAAACGAAAGAAGCCCTAAACCTTCATTCCTATAACATTCCATCTTGGATTCAACATCTATCTTTTGGTGGTCTAACCCAACCATCAGACGAATGGGTTCAACAAGTCATCAAAATGGACCACTATTTCATGAAACTACATCAAGATAAATTTTTAAATATGAAAGAAATAATTAAAAATACAACAATTTATATAAGAAAAAAAATGAAAGAAATACCTTATGAGCTTGTTAATGCATTTTGCCGACAAAGAATATTCATCCGTATTAAATTTCTCAACATGGTAAAAATAGAAAAAAGCAACCAAAAAAAAAAGAAAAATATCTCAAACAGAACGCAGAAAAATACATAAAAAGTTTAAAAAAATAGTTAATTAAATAATTAACAATGTTTACCATTTCGTGAACATAATTTATTTTTTTGTTTATAGGTATATAAAATTATTAAAACCTAAATTTTGTATAAATAAAAATTTTCCTAATTTCGAACGTCTATTCTTCTATCCATGTCTCCTGCCAATTTAAAGAAAAAATCAGTACAAAGCACCTAATATGCATATGTACTTCATTTAAACTATATTCTTGCTGACGTCATTCCCGCGCTTACGCTGATTGGTCAGATGTAATGAGGCAACCTGTACTCTAATAACCTTGAGTATAGGTTGCCTCATTCCGATAGATAGTAGTGGGGGGGATGACGTCACTCAGAATATACCATGCTTGCTCACTTCAATAGAAAAGATCAGACGATGGACGCTGCTAATTTTTGGAAATAAAAATCACAGTAACCATGGTAGTGTGATATGTTTTTTCAATACCTAATAGAAACATGATTCTTCTGAGTGAAAAAAATATGATGTTGTCAATTTTGCGATAGCTGTTAAGTGTTATGGTGTTTTGTGGTTATTTTTAATATTTTGTGAATATAAAAGATAAAATAATTAATTTATCAATTTGTTAGTTAATTCTAATCGTTTCTTAAATTTAAAAAAATAGGTAATTAACAAGATCTGCCATTTCTTGAGCATTATTTAATTTTTTGTTTGTTTATATTATAGATATTAAAACCTAAATTTTGCAATAAAAATAAAAATTATCCTATTTTTTAACATCTATTCTTCTATTTATTGTCTCCTGTCAATTTTAAGAAAAAATCTGCACGAAGCACCTAATATAAATAAGCATAATCTTCAACAATTTTTGTACTTGATTTAAACTAAATTCTAGCTGACGTCATTCCCGCGCTTACGCTGATTGGTCAGATGGAATGAGGCAACCTGTACTCTAATAACCTTGATTGAAACTAAAATAAAAACACTAAAGTAACTCTAGCAACTCTATATCCCATCAAAAATAATCTTGTAAAGAAAAAAAAGCCAAGTCTCGCAACACTTTCGCCGTAAAAAGTTTTGAGATCCCGAAAAGTACCAAGTCAGCCATTCTATTACCTTTGACTATGAAGTTAGCAAATTACTCGATAGTTGTCTTAAAACTACATAGGTAAAATAAAGAATAATTTATAAATAATATTTTATGACTGTAAACTTGTAGTACCTTTTGAACTTGGCAATCACGTGGCATAGGTGCACTGTGATGAGATATTGTTTTTATTAAAACTTTATCGCATGGTATCATATATCCTGATGCTATGTGATTGCCAAGTTCAAAAGGTACTACAAGTTTACAGTCATAAAATATTATTTATAAATTATTCTTTATTTTACCTATGTAGTTTTAAGACAACTATCGAGTAATTTGCTAACTTCATAGTCAAAGGTAATAGAATGGCTGACTTGGTACTTTTCGGGATCTCAAAACTTTTTACGGCGAAAGTGTTGCGAGACTTGGCTTTTTTTTTCTTTACAAGAATATTTTTGATGGGATCTCAGTTCTTTTTGTAAGGTTGGAAAGGGAAAATCACAAATATTTGAATTTTCTCGTTACTTGTACGCGAAACCCAGCCTCCATACCAAATTTCAGCTTTCTCTGACTAAGGACCTATAGAAATCTGCAACACCCCTTTTTAGGGGTTGGAGGGGGAAGATCACACATGTTTGAATTTTCTCGTTACTTGTACGCGGAACCTAGCCTGCATACCAAATTTCAGCTTTCTCTGACTAAGGACCTATAGAAATATGCACCACCCCCTTTTAGGGGTTGGAGGGGGAAAAACATAGATTTGTTAATTTTCTCGTTACTTGTACGCGAAGCCCAGCCTGCATACCAACTTTCAGCTTTCTCTGACTAAGGACCTATAGAAATCTGCAACACCCCCTTTTAGGGGTTGGAGGGGGAAGATCACACATGTTTGAATTTCCTTGTTACTTGTACGTGAAACCTAGCTTGCATACCAAATTTCAGCTTTCTCTGACTACGGACTTAGCCTATAATAATAGAAATATGCACCACCCCCTTTTAGGGGTTGGAAGGGGGAAAAACACAGATATTGGAATTTTCTCGTTACTTGTACGTGAAACCCAGCCTGCATACCAAATTTCAGCTTTCTAGGACTACTGGAAGTGCCCTAGCTTTTTGATGATCGCTATGTCAGTGAGTGATGACAAAATAGATAATTTTGAGGGTTGAAATTTTCTGAACTATATTTATTAGAAACTTGTAATTTGGGGAATTAGTTAAGACCGTTAGGTACAATCTCTAGCGAAATTTTCAGCCTTCTGCTTGCATTTGTAACAGAGATATAGAAATTTGAAAAGTTGCTTGAGTTGCTTCGAGAAAAGGTATACACGGTAGCGGCCGTCTGTTGTTTGCTCGACTTGGCTGGGGCCACTGCCGTGGCCCCAGATAAATACGTACATTATCAGTCATGGCCCATTCTGATCAATAAATTCATTTTTTCCCAACGCTAAAAATCTATGTAGATATACCTCGCCGTGAGACACACTGTATACTTAATGAGATACAAAATAAACTTATTAGACTAGAGCTGAAGCCTTTGAAAATGGTAAAAAGTGAAAAAAAATTATAATAGGATGAAACCCATTGGAAAAGGAAGAGAATAGAATAAAAATGAAAGGAAAAATAATTTACGGGCGATCTGTGGCCGAGAAGTGGTAGGGGGTGGGTTTTTAAGGGTAAAAAACGGTTTATCTCGATTTCCGGCAAAACTACAAGTCCTATGGAAAAAAGTTTAATCGCAAAGTTGTAGATAATAAAAAGATCTACAACTTTTGTATCACGCTTTTTTCACATAACCTCAAAATTTATGTAAAAAATTCAAATAACCAAGTTTTTGGTTTTTTATTTTTATCTTTTACAAAAAACATTTTTTTTTTCACGAAATTTGGTGAAAACTTACCTTTTTATGTCCCAAACATATTGTAATTTTTTTGATTTAAAATATTTATTTTTTCACCTTATTTTGACTTAATATCGAAAAAGCACCCTAATTTTCAATCGAAAATTCTCACGTCAAAATATCTGCTTTTTTAAAAAAGTCGGTGGGCTTTTTGTTCGTTAAAATATCTACTTTATGATGGTGTAAAAAAAATGTATACATTACTACGGTAAATGTTCTCAGAAAATGCAAAGAAACGAGAAAAAAACTCGTATCCGAATTTTTTTTTTTAATCATTATGTACAATTTTGATGTATTTATTAAAATTTACACTTTAATTACTCGTTTATTTGCATTTTCTGAGAACATTTACCGTAGTAATGTATTTTTTTTTTTTACACCATCATAAAGTAGATATTTCAACGAACAAAAAGCCCACCGACTTTTTTAAAAAAGCAGATATTTTGACGTGAGAATTTTCGATTGAAAATTAGGGTGCTTTTTCGATATTAAGTCAAAATAAGGTGAAAAAATAAATATTTTAAATCAAAAAAAATTACAGTGTGTTTGGGACATTAAAAGGTAAGTTTTCACCAAATTTCGTGAAAAAAAAATGTTTTTTGTAAAAGATAAAAAAAAAAACCAAAAACTTGGTTATTTGAATTTTTTACATAAATTTTGAGGTTATGTGAAAAAAGTGTGATACAAAAGTTGTAGATCTTTTTATTACCTACAACTTTGCGATTAAACTTTTTTCCATTGGACTTGTAGTTTTGCCGGAAATCGAGATAAACCGTTTTTTACCCTTAAAAACCCACCCCCTACCACTTCCCGACCTCAGATCGCCCGTAAATTATTTTTCCTTTCATTTTTGTTCTATTCTCTTCCTTTTCCAATGGGTTTCATCCTACTATAATTTTTTTTGGTTTCAAAAATTATCGACCCTGGTCTATATTATTAGGGCTCTGTAGCCAAATGGCAAAAACGGAATCCTTATAATTTCGTCCTGTGTGTCCGTATGTATCAGTATGCAACCAATAATAATATTTAAAAAATCAGTTTGTGCCAGAGATAAGTGGGTCCCTTACTTCGAGAGGCCCGGGGCTATAGCTCCCTTAGCCCCCCCCTCTTAATCCAGGTCTGGAACTATCAAGTTGGAAACAAGATAAAATGATAACATGCAGTCGGAGGCATACATGTAGTACCTAGCAAGTTGAACAGAAATATCTGATGACTGCATGTTATCATTTGATTTTGTTTCCATCTTTTTAGTTCGCTTTTGATGCACTTGGGTTTTTTGATTTTTTAAATTTAGTTTTTTGTTTTTATTCATAGTCCAAACCAAACATACCTACTTTCAGATCTAACTTACCGCAGTCACATCACGACGTGCCGGAGTGGTAACTCGTAACGGTTGAAACCAGAAAGGTGCGGGTGGGGAAGGGTCAGATTAAGTGCTGACAACGCTAATGACCTCAGTTGTCGGGCGTCTATAATTTACAAGTGCTGACAAATTTAGACTACTGTATTGTAAAAGAATTTTTTGCCATTATAAATAGCTACTTTACTTTACTTGCATGTATGTATGCAAGTAAAGTTACCTTTGAAAGGACGCTGTGCGGGATCGTATTTTTCTCACACTAGTGTGAGAAAGCAAACCATTTCCATAGTGATTTATGTTTATTCGCCCTGAGTCGCATATTATCTCGTAACACCTACAGTAGAGTTTCTCTAGTAAGAGTTCGGACAAAGACGCCATTTTTAGCCAAAACAATGGAAAGTAGTAGACTGAAAATACGCGCGTACTTTTGAAAATTTTGGAAACTTAACAAAAAATATTGCGCGTTTTACTTTTCTGCACTAACAGCAGCTGAGACAATTACGTTACTTAGGAAACAACCATGTGAATGATGCTTTGATAATGATGTGAAGTAAAATTTTGGCTGAAAAACATGGCGGATCGAACGAACCAATCAGAAATCGACACTCCTTTGTCTTAACTCTTACAAGATAATCTCTAATAAGCTACATTCTCGGCCTATTATAGAAGTGAAGTTGACGACACAAATGAACTGTCAAAACTTTTTGAAAATAGGTACTGACAATGAAGTGAAAAGAAGCTATTTTTTATGGCAAAAATATACCATATATCTATATCTCGTGTGTAATGATATTATGGTTTTTTTTGAGAATTCCATTTAAACAAGAGAGATCGGAAAGAGATATTTAAATAATTCAACGTTACTTAAAAGTTTCGCAGACAAAACACAAAAAAAACTACAAATAAAGTGTAGTTTGTTTCTTTCTTACAATATTCTAATTTAACTTTTTTAGATCTCACATGTTTAAAGTTTTTTTATTATAAACTGTAAATGTTTGGGTGTGTATAGAAAAAGTAATAACCGTAACTGGAAAACTTTTAAGAACTACCAACTTGTACGAATTGAAAAGCAACTTACGAATTTTATAAAGAAACAAGTTTTTTATGCGTAGGTATATATATTTTTAATCTTTTTTCTTTTAGAAAATATCATTCGTATATTTTTATAGTAGGTAATTGGTATCTTATATAAAAGTATTTACAAAAGGTATATTTATTCAGTTTATAATTAACCAAACATATGAAGTTTTCTCGTTCCATGACTTTTTCAAATATAGATATATAGTACGTGTTATTTTTTTAAACAAATCATAATAAAGAGATTAGTTATAATTATTTCTTCGTTTAACTGTTTTTATAATTAAATTTTCTAATAGGTTTGTGTATTTTTATTTTTATTATTTTCATTAAAGCCACGTAAGTGTTCTCTAATATATTTTTAATTCATTGTTATTATTTAGTTTATTTTTATTTAGATAGATAATAATAATATTAGTTGGAAATCCAAATGATACATTCAATAGTTCTCGGATTAAAATCCGGTGGTTTGTAAAAGACTTTGATGCAAGTATTGAAAAGTGCATAGCCAATTTGTGATATTTTCCTGAAAACGCATTTCAAGAACTGATTGTCTTCTCTATTTCCAAAACTAGTAGATACAGCTGAAGTTTCGAAAAACGAATAACGTTAAAGAATAGAGGTATACGTATAGTTTACAGGAAAACTATTACGATGTTTCCAATAGCTATAAATTTCGAAATTCAATGGCAAAAAATATAGTCTATGTTACGGAAACCTCGGCGTGCGAGTTTAACCCATACTTGTCCGGGTTTTATACATTCGCGCAATCAAAATGATTGTTAATCATGCTTAACTTTGTGTGAACCGCTTGATGACATCTTTCAGATAAAAAGGTTGCGTAACAACTGATCAGTGGCGGCGCTAGGATTTTTTGTTAGGGTGGGCCAGACTTGGGCATGGTGTTCTAAAAGTAGGTCAATAACATTTGTTCCCAAAATTTCAGTGCTCGTCAAAGTTTTAACCCAGATTACTTGCTATTGAATTTAAAGAAAAATTGTTGAAATTTCGAGGGTTAAAAACGTATTTAAAAGATAAACTAGAGATTGGGGATTATTCCAGGGTAGGCTAAGACACTTTAAGGTGGGCTATTTGACCACCCGGCCCACCCTCTAACGCCACCACTGCAACTGATTACGTAAGATTGGAAATCAATTGAATATAAAGTTGTCATTAGTACAATATTTTTCTTCCACCGCGCCGTGCTGTCTATTCAGTTTTCATTTTTATTTTCCAGTCGCTGCTAACGACTCTCACCATCTGTGCTTCACTCGTTACAAGCGTCATAACACAAATCGTGAAAATAAAATTTAATCGATTCACTCGTCGTGTTCATTGCTTTCGACTATGATCGAAAATTACATTTTTGAAGTAAAACTTCTTTAGGCGTCCGTGATTCTGATCGGATATAGATAATGCGGGGCGGAAGTAGTAGTGGGGGTAAGGCGAACGGAATACAGCCGCGGTACTTGATAACAAATGGCATTAAGGACATTTTCTCTGTTACAATAAAATGTCGTAGATGTCGCTTACTTAAAAGTTTTCATAGTTTTTGAGCGAGAGAGAGAGCCGCGCCGCGCCATGGCTAACGTACTAAAATAATAAAATATGGTTTATTATTGCTAATATCTTTAACTAATTAATAATACTGAGTTCAAATTTAATACCTACTAAAATATATTTAAAAAATTTGAATGAAGATTGAAGAAATTAGAATTATTAGAGCGCATGGTTCATTATTTTAGTATGTTAAACATGGCGCGGCGCCACTATTGACTATGTTTAGTTTTCTTGACACACTAATGATGGCGTCACAACAATTGACACAATTCTCATGATGCGTTGCATGATTGGAATACTTATTTATATAATATTATCTTATTCTATACTAGCGATTATCGTGTCTTTTGTGACAATTAGCATGAATTATAATAATCAAATCAAGATCAAAATCAGTATAAAGATGTTTACACATAAACATAGAAACCTGTGAATGCTTTGCATTCACCATTTTTTAAAATTTTTATTAATAATAATAAAATACTTAATATATTATTCAAATTTAAAATATCATTTGGCACTATTTTGAGGCTTGCGCGATAATAATTTAATTCTATGACCATCGACGGGTTTCGACACTATGACAAATTTCATTTTGATGTCTTCAATTCTATAGTCACATTCTGTTTCGTAATTCCTGAGTACTGAAGCAACTATTACTTTCACCGCCATCATCGCATATTTCATACCTGAAACAAAATTATGGACACTTCAAGATTTAACCGTAAATCATCTTTACTTTATAGACAACGTTACACTTGTCGGAAATCAACTTCAATACGCCCTTGATACACAATCAAAAATATATTATGTACCTACTTCTACTATTGTAAGATTACAACAACCATTTGTTTTTAATTTTTTTTTGTTAAAATATTATAATGCTGTATTTTGTTATTATGACGCTATTATACAGACTAGTCTGTCGCAATAAAGTAATCTATCTATCTATTAATAAGATTAAAGATCAATTTTACGATGTTGCGGCGAAAAACTAGTAGATCGCGATTGACGTGTTTGGCACACAGGTTGGGTTGGGAGATCGTTTTTTTTCATTACCTAAACATATTCGTGGACCTCCGCCAAATGGAAGATAGCTGTACGGATGCCTCTTAGCAACCTCCTCAGGCAAGAAGCGATCTGGATCGAACTTATGAGGTTCCGGCCACCATTTAGGATCTTTGTGCAAATGATTGAGGGTCATTATAATGCTAGCGCCAACCGGCACAATTTTTCCACCTAAAAGCAAAATAGTACTATTTAAAATGTAATAATAATATTTAATAATTAACAGAAAATGAATAAAAACAGTTATATTTTTTTACTCATTTTTCATAAAATAAGCCTATTGTTAATTAACTTTTTTTTAGAGTTCTTGTTTACATTCCAAGGCGGATATTTTTTTAATAAAAGCTTATAAAATTATTTCGCTTCGTATGGAGACTTTTTGACAACTATACTAAATGAGATAATCAACGTACGGTATTTTTAATTGTTATAATCTACGAATTATGACTTATTTAAGCAACAAAAAATTAAAAAGTTAAAAAAAGGGGTCGAACATTTTTTTTTATTAAAATTTATTGTTATCACTATTTTTACATATGAAGAAGCCATTACATAATAACAGTAGAATAAAATTTTTAGCGCAATTTGTTTAAATAAATTTTTTAAACAAATGGATTAATTACATTTTTTTGAAAAAAATTTTTTTTGCCATTTTGTATAGGTACTATAAAAAATTATGATTTTTGAATAAAAAAAAACTGACCAGAGTTACATTATGTGCTCGGTATCCTTTATCAATCAAAACGACACATTTCCGGACAGGGGTTTATTGACCAAAATTGCTTATTTTCATACCTTCTACAACATCTGTAAGTTTGGCAATGTTTATGAAACACCTTGTGTATATAAGAATATTTTTTGAAAGAGAAATCTTCTGGGCTTGAGAATAGTCGAGCGTGTAGCAATGCTGTTGTTTATACGATGCTACCATTGCCCCTATATTACAAGCCCCCAGTTTACAGGTTCTAACCGGAGAGCTGGTGAAAGTGTCAATTGGATTTTCATTTTATTATTAAAAAATAATAAATTGAAAATATGAATTGGTGCTAGGCCTATTTTGGAAAGACCAGCTTCAATCAACCGCCCCTTCACGAGATTCTTGAACTGACTTACAGGAAGGTTTTGTACTGCTATGGGTTGTAATTATTGAATAATAATTTGAGAGACATACAGACGAAACTCCTATAATATAATAAAAGTTTTTTTGCACGCATTTTGCAATTTATGGAGTGGCAATGTAAGATATTTATACTACTGTGATGTTAAGAGGCAGATTTTTGCCTCTTTATTATTTATTTTCGACTTACCGATTTCCAGTTCTTCTTTTACCAGTCTTCCCACGAGCGGCACTGGATTAGTAAGTCTCATTGTTTCTTTGATAACCCGGTCCAAGTATACCAATTGTGGAAGATCTTCAGCAGTAATTGGACGGCTCGGATCATCGCCCAGAATATCAATCAACTCTTCATATGCTTTTTTCTGTCATTTATTAAAAAAACATAAAATTTAGTGAGGTCACATAAGAATATCATATTGTCTAAAATATGACAAAAAAATGTAGAAAATGGTTGATGTGTGCAGTGTGGATCAACCCTAAAAGTTCCCGCATGTGAGTACGTTACAATGAATTGATACTATTGTGTTGAGGCGTTAATTGTAAATTAGGAAGAACGCCGAATCCGTAAATCGAAGTGAGAATAAAAATGAGCTGAAGCGAAAATTTATAGCAAGTAAAGATTCCCGTATATCCCAATTTCTGTGCTGAATTGGTGTACGTCGGCGAAACTACAAGACATACTGTAGTAAAGTGATATATGAAAGATCTGTTGCTCTTGATTATTTCGTTGCCAGACCAAAATCTACTC